>CM048745.1:150109322-151309322 GCA_026315105.1 Locusta migratoria | reverse complement strand
AGCATCCCCTGGGGTCGCGATATCCTCTGCTTCGAAGGGAGCACTGGACGAGAGTCTTAAAGTTCCGTCCCGCCATTTTTAAACCGCGAGAAACATCCGTAAGTACTCACCGCCCTAGGCTTACCGCATTATTTGGTGTCTCTCTGTAAAGGTTTTATGTAGTTTCGCGCAAAATGGAATTCAAACGCATTGCTCCTCTAATTCTGCCATCTCGAAATTCGAAAATTGTGCGACGCAAAGTTCTACTCAATACAGCTCTGAACAATAAGTAACAGACGTACAACTGAAACTCCCGGCAGTTAAACATTCTACACAGGATTGTAGGTACTTCATTACAACACTCCTATGGCGCTGTAAGGGGTCAACGCCCCTTACCTGGGTACCCCTTAGAGCAGAGGTGGGTACAAATCGGCTCAATGAGCAACGCTCCTGCTCAGGCCGGAAAAAGAGCAGCGTTCGCGCTCGGCCAGTAGTTATCCTAGTTGCCGCTAGAAGTCTGCATGCTTGCTGGCGCACATACCCTAGCAGTGGAATCTGTTCTTTCGAGTTGGATACTGAAGAGTTTGCACTATTATGTTTATAAGTTATTTTATAAAGCAGCCAACCAGGTGCATTTCTGCGGCTACGTTAGCGCGTTGGCTGCGCATAACGCCATCTAGTCTTTTCAGCAGGAACCACGTGGTGGACGCCAGCTGCTCGCGGCTCTGCTCCCGCTCAGGCAGGCAGCTCCGAGAGCGCGGCTCGCTCATTGCCCACCTCTGCCTTAGAGCCTTTTGGCCGTCAGTGTCGGCGCTCGTCATCGGCCATTGCCTGTTACGGCGCTTATTACACCACGGCAGCCGGTGGCGCCGCCACAAAGTGGCTGCCGTGCCCTGCGACCAAAATTGTATCCTTCCGCACATCCTAAAGTCTCATGTTTAAAATACAGTTTCCGCAGCAACGTATAATCTAAAATGAATAATACGCAAAGTCTACGCAGTGCGTTTTACCTCTACAAAATCATAAAATTTATTGCAACCATTTACTTCATTTATACAGCACAAATAAAGTGTGCAGAATAATGCAAAGAAATTCAGTCCTTCATTGAGCGGAGATGTCAAGCTGTAAGATAAAAAATAGATTTTTTTATCAAATAGTTTTCCTGCAATCGTGTAATAAGTTTTTCGTGGCAGCCGTTCGTGTTGGCTGTGGTCACTGAGGCCAGCGAGAGAGACAGGTCGCGGCGACGTAGTCAAGAAAGGTACTTCTGAATGCCGTGAAGTCAGACTATAAAGACGGGACAACCGAAAATAAGTAAAAGTGTTATTGTTAACAACAAATGAGAAGGATGACAGCGTAAATTGTATAAACAATTCTGTTGAGGAGATCAGTAGGTGTACTAATTCCGAAAGCCCCCTCAAGCGACGTAAGCAAGGCAGTCCTGAGCCGGCGCGATCGCCGGCGGATTAAAAAACTTGTCGTCTGAACACAGTTCTTCAAAATGTTTCAAATGTTTGTAAAGGGAACTTAACTACGGGGTCATCAGTCCCTAAACTTACAAACTACTTATCAACTAACTAATACTAAGGACGGCACAAATATCCATGCCCGAGAGGGGATTCGAACCCCCGACCGTAGTGGCCGTGCAGACCGTGACTGGAGCGCCTCAGTCCCCTCGGCCACCGCGGCCGGCAGTTCTTCAATAAGAGTACACTACAACCCTTTAAATTTCCTTAGCATAGTGTATATTCCTTCGCCTTTTCGCCGCGGTGGAGTAGCCGAGCGGTCTAAAGCGCCTCGCTGCGGAGCGCGCTGTTGCTCGCCGTGGAAGTTCAAGTCCTCCCTAGGGCGTGTGTGTGTGTGTGTGTGTGTGTGTGTGTGTGTGTGTGTGTGCGTGCGTTTGTCCTTAGGATAGTTTACCTTAGGTCAAGTAGTTTGAAAGCTACGGACTGATGACCACGCAGTTTGGTCCGATAGATTTACAAACATTTGAACAAAGTATATATGGATACTCGTTGCCAGTAAAAACGCCAACAGAGACAATAGTACTATACGCAGACGACACTGCATACTGGTGCACAGAACTGAGAACCTCTACTATACAACGTTAGTCCTACACATAGCTCCGACGACTAGAGACATGAATGGCGAAGTGAAGAATCCGCCCAAATCCCACCAAGACCCAGACGGTACTCTTCCAGCACAGACACCTGACCAATGACACAGCACGATACCTAGGAGTACTACTGAACAAACGCCTCGACTGGAAGACGCACCTGACACACATACTCAACAAGACAAGGAAAAGACAAAACTTAATAAGTCGAGTCCAAGAACGCTGCAGCGACCAGACTGCCATACATACCTAAAAGACGTTCATTAGGCCAGTCATAGAATACGCTGCAGCTCCCCTAGGAGGCAACCACGCACCAGTAGCCGAACGACTTCACTCGACAGAGACTAATTCTACGCAGCATCACGGAACTCCCAAGACTTGCCCCCAGCGACGACGTCTACGAAATCACAGGAGTAAACCCGCTCCAAACCTAACTAACGAAACTTAGAGCAAACTACGGACGACACATTTTAACTAAGAGAGCCGACATGGAGGACCCCTTGACAACAAGACCGAGACAAACCAGACTACCCAGACTCAAATACATTGAACCAGCGCGCACAGTAGCTCACAACACTTCCCTGGAATTCCCCGACCTAGCTCCTACTATGGAGCCTCTAACTAGAAACGCCCTCCTACCAGCTCACCTTAACAAAAGGGAGAACAGGAACAATTGAACACACACACACACACATCCACAGGCATACCAAGAAACACAAAACACGGGCCTCCAACCAAAACCAAAGCCCTCAGTTCCCAACTTCCCTTCACAGACACACATCGATACACACAAACTCAACACCAAGCTCAACACAACTGCACTGCACCACTCATCTGTACATAGCACACTCAAACACCCATCATCACATCATTTGTACATAACATACTTCATCATCCCATCTTCATCCTCATTTTATTTTGTCTAACACAAACTGCTCTGTAACATGGTCGAGAGATATAATACTATTAAAAAGAAACATTGTAAAGAAATGTAAAATTATTCAATTCTTAAGATATATATTATTATATGAAATGCAACTCTGTAAATACCAATTATATATTGTAATCGTAAATCATTAACTTCAATAGAAGAAATTCCTCAAATTAATGATAAAATTTTTTTTAAAAAAATTGTTAAATTTAACCAATGCACAATGCAAGAAATATAATGTAATAAAAATGATGTAACCCACACGTGTGGGTAAAACACTCAAGGCTGAAAAGACCAAATGCAAGCTCTCAAGCTGCCCGCCTCACCCCCTCAGGGTGTGGAATGAAAAGTGCAAAAAATAAGTAAATGAATGAATGAATAAGTAAAATGTTCCCTCACCAGTAGTGAACACTGCACCGTAGACTGACCACGCCTCGGCCAAATCGAGTGGTGACGGTGGTACTGGTTGCGCCGCCTGTCGGTCCAGTGTGATAGGTTCCGTATGACGCAACGCCCCTCTACGGCTTTCCGGCTCACTGCCTCGGAAGTAATTGGAAAAACTGGTCCATTGTCCACTACATTCTCCGACTGCGTTTCCTTCAGGAAGAATAGACTAGTATTTCTGCGAAGACATTGAGACACCTCATTCGCAGCAGGGTTGAGGCCGAGATGAAGGCGAACCTCGGCCACACCCCATTATATGTGCAGATCGTTTGGGCCAGATAGTGTAGCTCGGTGTAATTTGAGCCGTGTCAAGTTTGGCCGGTAATCAGGATCCGTCTCGAGTAGTAATTTCTGCACGCTGCCCGAAGCGTTGCTGGGTGCACGGGGCCCGTGCAGTCACGCGAGACGAGTGGTGGGCGTGTCTGGCCGGTGGCGAGGGCGTGACGTGTTCCGCCCCCGCCGGAAAACAGAAGACGGCGACAGGTGGCAGTGGCGGTCGCAAGGCCCTTCCTTATTGCCGCCGCCTGCTCGCATCCGTTCCACCAGCTAATGGCAGGTAGCGACCTGCGACGTCCTGGCCACCATTCTTCTCGCCTGGCAGCTCAGGGACACACCTCTACAGCGCAGATTCTCGCCGCGGCTGCTCTCGAGCCTGTATCCAGTACCTTCCGCTTTTCTTCCTTTTTGTACCATCCATTGGCAGCGCGTCATATAGGTTTCCTGGATCAGTGAACCCCCGGGAAAAATCGCATCGTGAAAAAAAAGTGTTTTTAAACTTTATTCTTCGTTTCCTTCTTCTTTCAGATTATTTTATACGCGCATTCAGAGTATTTTTATCGCATGAGAAACGCTTTTACGTCGCGGAGACAGCGCGTATGCAAGTCGTAGCGCGTCCGCTTAATACAGATAGTGGCTGCAACGCTGCAATGCGCATGCGTGGCTGATGTTCAAATTCTCTTCTGAACCCCCTGGAGGCAGCATATTGGCGCTCCCGCGGCAGGGAGGGGCGAGGGGAAACGCCGCTTTTAACATTGGAGTTGGAGCTGGTAGAGGCATCAGCTCCTTGCTGCTCGGCAGAGTTGCCAACCGTACGATCTGGATCGTACATGTACGATAATTTAAGAGTGTGTACGAGCGTACGATCCGCTCTTCGGATCGTACGTCGGTTGTATGATCTTATGAAACCAAAACTACTATCAAGGTTTCATGTCTCACCGTTTTTATTCTTGTGATTCTTGAATTTTTGACAGTGTATTATTTTTGAGGAATCTACAGTCCGTCGAGGTGTGGGATTCCCCAACTAACAGTATGGGAGCATCAGTAATATCCGCTCGTCAACGTGTTGACTGCTGAGGGCAGTGACTGACAGAGCTGTTAAGGTGTTACGTAGTGGAAAAAGTAAACAGAAGATAACGATTGTGGTCCTGTTGATGGTATGAAATCTAAAACAAGTTTGTTCAAATGAAAGAGTGGAAAACAAAAATGTAAAAATTCTGGGAACCTAACCCTGAATATAAGAGTCGGTTGTGCACAGATGAATCAAACACAGAATCGGTAATGTAAATTTTGTGTGTGATTTGGGCTGTATTAAAGTAAAAGAAAGAAAAAAACTTTGTAAAATAAAAACCTGTAAGAATATTTGATTTCTAATGCATTCCACTTTTTAGCTTTCTTCAACGGCAGTCAAATGACGAATATTTTATGAATCACTTTTATAAATCAGAAGGATTTGAATGTGTTGTCCACACGATAAAATTAGACTATTCTGATTCCCCCCCCCCCCTGCTCCCTCTAGAACAAAAAAGTTACTATGCCCCCACGAATGTATGATCCTCTGAAGAAATGTACAATAATTTCGATGCCATTGTGCGATCTAGTAACGCTGAAGGATTGGCAACGCTGCTACTCGGGCTCTGGCGGTTATGCACGAATGATCACGAAGCAAAACATTGAAGATACTGCGCACCTCGTCTTGCGCTTGCGCAAATCGTTAATGAAAGCAACATCCGCCCTTCAGTTTTGTTTTTCGCATTGAACATTCATCAAAAACACGTCATATTTGGTAAAGTATCTTATAAATTAAAGACGCATCAACTGTAAATAAAGAAGTCACTACAGTCCAGCTAGAAAAAATAGCGGCATCGCGCTGTTCTGTCGAACTGTCGTGAGTGCACTCGTGCTTTCTTGATTATAACTTTTTTTTGCCAGGAGCAACGTCCCAGAAAAATTAGTCCCAAATCACCCGGGTTTCGGGAGGTTTTCCTTGGTTGTAAGGCGTATGCCAGAACTGGTAAGCCCCTCCCACTTATTTCCTATTGGATCCCCCTTTGCCCCACTATCAACTTGTCTAATAATTGGCTGATTGGAACCGCGACTCTTTACGGGCCGAGTGGACAATGAAAGAAATAAGTCGCCGCCTTCGACGTCATAGCATCTTGGAATGCCTTCCGTTTCCGCCTAGTTCGTCCCACGCCTCATGAGTCAAGACCACGAAAACCATCACCTCGCAACCTGCGAAGAGCTTTTAGATCTTCACCATAAGAGAATCGTAACTGCTGATAAGACGTGGCTCTATAGTTATGACATTGAGAAAAAAGTGTTCAAATGTTTGTATAGCTTATGGGACTTAACAACGGGGTCATCAGTCCCTAAACTTACAAACTACTTATGGACTAGCTAAGACTAAGGACGGCACAAATATCCATGCTCGAGGGGGGATTCGAACCCCTGACCGTAGTGGCCGTGCGGACCGTGACTGGCGCGCCGCAGAGCGCTCGGCCACCGCACCCGGCTATGATATAGAGACCGAGGTTCAATCTTCACGATGTTTCTAGATAGGTTCTCCAAGAGCGAAGAAACCCTTTTAGCTCAGGTTAAATGCCTAAGCCGCGCTGAGACTTTTCGTTGACTTTGAAGGATTACTTCATCATAAATTCCTGCCACAGGGACAGTCGTTATTGGTACGTGACACCACAAATGCTCCCACTAACTGCACACAGTAGAGTTGTCGTCTTTGGAAGTCTGAGAGATTACCAATTTCACCAACCGTTTGTGTTGACCGTCGTACAACAAAACATGTACTGCAAGGTAACGTCAGTTATGCACTGCGGTCGCGTTTCAGTGTTAACATGTGGTGCCTACTTACAACAAGTACATTGCATGCTGTTCATAATATTTATACACGACCTGTAAGCTTTTGTTTTATTTTAAATGTGGAGTACAGAGATGTTTATCTATACGTATTACTGCTATTTCAGGCATATTCTAAGGCGAGATAACGCTTTGTGCTTGTTTATAGAAGTCGTAACATGAAATACTATTTCAACAGCTTGCCTGTTCAATGATAAAATGCAAACATCTAATATCTGGCAGTGGTAATGAGTCTTCTGACTTACGTAACATGGTAGACTGGTAGAAAACAGTGTAGTAATAAAAGATTAACTTTCAGGAGGGCACTAACTTGCGAACTCGTTCAACTCTGATAAATGTGGATGAGGTAGTGCCATCTGGTTAAGTGTGTTAGTAACACTGAAAAAGATGAACCAGAGTCAATTGCATCAATTGTTAATATAAATATCTGGCGTTAAGCAAAGATTGACCCAAAATGTTCATGAATCAAGGTATTAAACGATATTAATGTAACCATACCCGATTGTGACTATGGACCATACTTAAACATTCCGATGACGTTCATGTCGGAACTAAGTGTGCAACAATGCAACACTTGAATGTATCCATCAGTAAATCACGCTGGAACTGTCTTGAAAATCAATGCTTTGTGCAACTGAAATATTATTTCTTGCAGCCGTTACCGAGCTGCATATGGATTATTATTTATTTATTTAGCGTTTGGTAATACAGATGAAATGCAACTAGCAATTTTCAACAACAACAAAAAAGTACATTAACTACATAATTTTACAAACTATAAAAGAGGTAAACAACTAAATCTACAAATTAATATCAGATTTTCTATCCATTCAAGGGCTGCCTCTGTCACTTCAAAGAAATCTCCTGTATTTCCTTGATAAGCTATTCTGCAGCAGCTTGTAACAGTGTAGTTGATTTTGTGGTGCTCGTTTCCACAGTCACACTGGGAGGATGAAGCCTTTCCCCAACGGTGGAGGTTTTCAGCGCAGACGCCATGGCCTGTGCGGATCCTATTAAGTGTTTTCCCGGCACGACGTGGTAATTCCATTCCAGCTGGTTTTTGAGGGTCTGATATGTCTTACAGGCATTGTTCCAGGTTTCTGCCCACTTTCTTTTAATGTTGAATCCAGTTGCCTGCAGTGATTCTGCCAATAAGATGGATCGTTGCCTAGATTTTACACGGCTCAATCGGAGAGCAGGCACATCATAGTGGAGTGGATTTTCAGTAATTTTGCGTATTCCTTGAGAAGGGCGTGAACAGGAGTACATTTGATGCAGCTTGTAACAATGTGGTTAATTGTCTGGTGCTCGTTTCCACAGTCACACTGGGAGGATGAAGTCTCGGATGCATATGGATAAATACCCTTGAAAGTTTGCCGATCTTACTGGGATACCACGCTTCCGTGTGTGGCCTCTCCAGGGATAAAATTGTCCACTGCTATTTGGCCGGGCTAATCTCTACGAGCTTACGAGAGCAACTGTTGTCCAATTTTTTTAATTAACAGGAGCTCACCTCTGCCTTCCTGATAATCCATTTTAAATCTGGGACAAGGTCCCTGAAACTAAATTGGTCTAAATTCCCCAGTTCCTACCAAGGTTTTCTGAAGGCCTCTTTGGTTTTCCTACATACTGCAGGCAAATCCCGTGATGGTTCAGTTGAAAGGGCATGGATGATTTCCTTCCCTATTCTTATCCAAAACTCAGAGATTGAATTCCGCCTCTAATGACCATGCTGTTGACAGGGCGTTCAACCCTAATCTTCCATCATACTTCTTCTTGAATCCGCAGGCATCCATAAGTCAAATGCTATTATCAAAAGGAATGTTCCAGAAGGTTCTTTCGATGCTAGCGATGTGAAGATAGGGAAACTGAGTATGTGGAAAAGGAAACAAAATATCTGAATGTTTGGTATAATGTCAGAAGTAAATAACTGAAAGCGTTCTAGACAAAGGAACGCAGAACAGCTAGCTCGTGATTGAGATTGTTGTGTCGCTGCGGCCTTAATTCCATTAACTGGCTGTTACTTATTGCCGCCTTCAAAATGTCGAAGGGAGGTCGGCAAGCAGCGTAAAACCTGCTCCTCATAACACTGATTTATTGTACTGATTTATCTCCTGGTGGCTGATCAGAGATTGTCCCGGAAAATGTAGTCAACTGACGTGGAGCCAGACAAGTCCGCGTTCTTGTGTGGTAGGTCATACGGTTTTAAAATGCCAACACAAAGTCTTACAAATTAGCTCTTCCAATTTCGCACCGATGTACAATGGTTCTCAAACACTGTTTATAACATAGAGTTACATAAAAAGCAAAACTACGAAATATTCGAACATGTCGTCTGTCACAGGACATTGAAAATGAATTCAAGGGCAAAGTTGAAAATTTATGCTGGATCGAAAATTTATGTTGGACCAGGATTCGAACCCAGATTTTCCGCGTGAGGCCAGCTTTCGCCTTAAACCAAATAGGCTTTCCAGACACGCTTCCCGTCTTCTCGCAGAGGATGAGGCGTATTTGTGCATTCGCACAGAAATTGGCGTTTACCTGTTGGAGGCATACATTCGATTATAGACATGGTGTCCGTTCTATCGGAAATGTCCGAAAGAAAAGACACCATAACTGTAAAAAGAGGCAAAGGCTTTGAAATCTCCCCCCCCCTTTTTCCTAATATTAATAATGAATAATGCCATTGTGTTTCGGCCACGAATTATAGTCTAGCAGTGTACTGGAGACGCTATCTGGTTGGAACTATATCGTAATTGATCCAAAGATACTTAGAGTTATAATATTGAACACAATATCAAGTATTAGGTATTAGTGTTATTTGCTTTGCTGGTGTCTCAACAAAAAGCCGCGGTGGAATAGCCGAGAGGTCTAAGGCGCCTCGCTGCGGAGCGCGCGTTTGCTCGCCGTCGGAGGTTCGAGTCTTCCCTGGGGCACGGATGTGTGTGTTTATCCTTAGGTTAGTTTACCTTAGTTTAAGTAGTTTTTAAGCTACGGACTGATGACCACGCAGTTTGGTCCGATAGATTTACAAACATTTGAACATTTGATTTTGTCTCAATAAAACAGTCGTCAGTCGCTAATAAAAAGACTGCCAGTTTTATTATACAAAGTGCGATGTTTCCACTGTGCACGTATTTCACACTGCTGGCCAGTTTCGGCCTTTCGCAGTTTTCAGTCATGCTGTGTGTGGACCGATATTTGTTTCCACACACACGTCGAAACTTCACATAAATAGTCTTACACAACGGCACTTTCTTCTAAGCACACATTGTACGTCATGCAAAGTGTAAAAACATTGACACTACTTCCTCGTCCTTGCAACTTCATTTAAAGATTTACTCATACATGAACATAAACGTTATAACACCTCGTGAGACGTGCATCGTCCGAGTGTACCTAAAAATTCCATGTCACACAAAAATTACCGAAGCTATACATTTGAAAATGGCAAAGGCCCAAACTAACTCGTAAGTTGAATACTTCCGACTAGTAACTTACAAGCTATTTTCTTACGATAAAGGGACGTAGTAATAAAACTGACGGCCAGTTGTGATTTAAAAGCAATATCATTTCGTCCATTCCTTTCTTTTGAAAGGAACTTTTTCCTTTAAAAAAAGTAAAGCAGTCAACAATCGGAGGATTGGTTTGAACAGCACAGTGCTTTACTAGGCACGGTCCTGTTTGGAGGTGGTACGCCGTTGCCTTTCTCCGACCTTCAAACTGACTTACCCAGCCAGTTATAGGGGGACCTACAGTTTAACGTGGGTTCCGAACCTCGGTGCTTCTCGATATTTTTCACATTAGCACACTGCCAGAGGCAAAAGAAGTGGAAAATGACAGATAAAAATCCTAGGGACCTGGCGGGGATCGATCCCGCGACCTTTGGATTTGTAGTTTTTTTTGCTCTATGGGTAGTTCTTGTTCTTGCGGACACTGATCGTATTTGTTCGTTTTGATTCTACGTGATCTTTGGCTCAGCTTTTTTATTACAGAGAGCGTTCAGCCCTCTGACCAGGCGCGCTGAGCCACGCCGCCCGGCTTAGTCTGGCACTCTACCACTGTGCTAACGAGCCGCACCTTTTGCCTTTATGAATAACAAATACATAATTTCCTTCCCTTGGACATTATCAAACGGTTGCCCGCGAAAGGTAAAGGTCCCAGGTTCCGACACAGTTTTAATCTGTCAGAAAGTTTCATATCAGCGCACACTCCGTTGCAGATTGAAAGTTTAATTCCGCATGAAACATACTTAAGCTGCATCAAACATGCTTAAGCTGCATCATTATTCTAAAATGCAAAAAGCCTCTACGACAAATAAACTTTCTAAAATTTAAAGTGGTAGTGGATTCCCTCCCACAAAATAATAATAATTCCTCATGGTGTATTACTTTGCCATCGATTGTGTAAGGTTCTCGGGTACCAATGAACGAAACTAAAAATTATGCAAGAACAGGCGTTTCTATTTTGAAAGACTTAAAAATGGTTGCAGCTGATGCATACAAATTTTTATTTAATGTAGATAATGACCAAAGGATGAAATTCACTTCTTCCGTGCCTTAATTCCCAATTCTATTTTATTCACTATTCGTCGATGGGAAACAGTATCGAACGGATTGTCACCCTATGAGAACCAGTGTCTAATATATCGACCTACAGATCCTGTTCAATTCCATGTCTTGTAGACCAGCGTGCTATTCCCAAGATTCTTACCCAATTGGTGTTTCCCGGACACAAGTACTACCTAATTCGTGCTCCTTGCTTTTTTCATTACCTACTTCCGCTCAAATCTCCTTCGTTGTAATTTAATTTTTGTTTGTAACAGCACTCAAAATACTACGTGCTCCTTCTCGTTTTACCTCTACACGTGATTCACATCCACATACTGTTAAGCGTCTAACAACCAACATCGTTTAGTGATCAAAACGCTCAAATGTTTGTATAGCTTATGGGACTTAACTACGGGGTCATCAGTCCCTAAACTTACAAACTACTTATGAACGGCACAAACATCCATGCCCGAGGGGGGCCGTGCAGACCGTGACTGGCGCGCCGCAGTCCCCTCAGCCACCGCGGCCGGCGTTTATTGATTACTTCGTTCAGTTTACAACTTTCCTATTGCGAAGGAGTGTGATTAAGTCATCCTGTTTAAGATTTCTTAAAGTTTCCTTAAATCACGGAAGGTATATTGGTTGATACTATAGGATATCGTTAAAGGTTGTTTATCAATCGATTCGTTGGTTCTTAATTTTGGACGATTTTCATGTTAAGATGACCATAACTTCTGTATGTTATTTCTTCGGCTGTGCTACTTTATTTAGATAAGATGGTTCACTGGTCTCGTCGCCGAGGTGTTTCGGCATAATCTTCCATCTTTCTTCTTAAATTGTATCTTCGTTACTTCTCCCTCTGCTCAGATTTAATGTCGGTCAGCATAAATAAATGTAACGGATTGCGCATAAATACGCATATTTTAATTATTTGCATTCTCTTCCAAGCCTTATGACGCCGCAGTATCCTTATTGCATCCATGTGACGTCATGTCCCACCTCGGGCTCGCCATCGCATGAAGTCCAAAGGAAAAGTCTAAATGGAAAAGCAAAATAATAAAAATATGCATTAAATTACATAACAGACTTTAAATAAAAATATTTTATAGTTACCTGGTACGCCTGTGGAGTGAGATATATTTATAATAATAAAATACACCTAAAATACAACCTAAAAATAAATTATTAAAATTCTTTCCACGTAGTCTTGCCTAGTAACATTCTTGTTTGTTTATTATTCACGTTTAGGTCTTCGGGCACTGACGTCCTCTATTCTACTATTTCTGGCATTAATATTTCCGAAACGTCCGTAACATTAAAAAATATTATGTTTCCCCATCACGTTTTATAGAACTTCCCTTTTATTCCTCTCGACGAGAACCTGCATTGCTCTCTTGTTCCCCCTCAGGCACAAATACAGTTCCGTTTCAGTAAAAGTAATTATATTTCGTATTGTGTCTTGGCGTTATCTCATATCTTATTTCATAAAATTCTGTTACTTGTTTAATAAGATAGCCAAATAAATTCTGTAAAATATGTATTCTACTTATTTACGTACGTCATCGCTTCTTTAACAGCCCAAGATATCTATTGGATTCATTTGAAATAATTTATTAGCAAACAACGTGCCGGTTTTCGAGCTATTCTTCCAATTTGTGCAGAGATGGCACGATATGTTACATTGAGCGAGGAGCTAATTATAGATGACAGTATTTGGAAACGGAACTACAAAATTCAGACTTGACGGTACCATTGCGCCCATAATAGGTCATCTTAAATTGTTACGCGAGGAGCAAGGGAGAAGGCAAAGAAGCATCTCGTACAGATCCGGAAGCTTACTTTTCATTCTACAAATTTCGATCGAAAACTAAAATACTTGGTATGAAAGTCAGAGTGGAAGAAGGAACGATTGTGACGTTTAGCGACTCCGAGCGGAACCGTGTTGAAGAAATTATCAACTGTTCATACCGCTCTACCATTCTATAACTGGGAGTAGCTTTGTAGGCTACAATAGTACATTTTTGACATGCATGTATATCTATTTTCATTCAAGTAAATTATAAATAAATAAGAAGTGGATTAGACGGTATACTGTGGCACGTCATAGCATGCTTAGAAGGGAAATTTTCCCCTCTATGGTTTCTCCTTTTCCCCTCCGTGTCTCGCAATTTCCCTAAAGAGTGAAATTTTTCACCAACTTGGAAACCGTGGTCCGTTATACTCTCCCTGGTTTATTTCTACCAAATGTTCCAATGTTTGTAAATCTATCGGACCAAACTGCGTGGTCATCAGTCCGTAGCTTACAAACTACTTAAACTAAGCCGGCCGCGGTGGCAGAGGGGACTGAGGCGCTCCAGTCACGGTCTGCACGGCCACTACGATCGGGGGTTCGAATCCCCCCTCGGGCATGGATATTTGTGCCGTCCTTAGTATTAGTTAGTTCATAAGTAGTTTATAAGTTTAGGGACTGATGTCCCCATAGTTAAGGCCCATAAGCTATACAAACATTTGAACTTTTGAACTTAAACTAAGGTAAACTAACCTAAGGACGACACACACACACACACACACACACACACACACACACACACACACACACACACACACCCATGCCCCAGGGAGGAGTCGAACCTCCGACAACGAGCAACCGCGCCCTCCGTTATTGCTACCCATATGTGATAGCAGGACAGATAACACCCCAATCGGGGATAGATGGGACGAGATTACAAGTTTCAGTATATGTCATTAAATCAAGGGAACCCCCGTGGGAAAACTGGCTGGAGCGGAGGAACTAGAAATATGGCTAATTTATTGCATTTCCATTCTCCCTAGACGGCAACAAATCTGCGCAGATATCCCGTATGATAGTATCTTGGTTATTTATACCGGAAGACGTTTGTCGTCGGCGCATTCTAAAACAAAGAATCCAGTGATACCTGTTTTGGGTCAGTTCCGGCAGCTCCTTTTCTGCCTGTTCCAATCTCTCTCTCTCTCCTCTCTCTCTCTCTCTCTCTCTCTCTCTCTCTCTCTCTCTCTCTCTACACACACACACACACACACACACACACACACACACACACACCTATTCCTTTGCACGTGGGTCTCAGATGAATGGCGTAAGCTCGAGCGATGTTAGCAGTCCATCGTACGCCGTGACCCCTGTTGTAGAGTTCAGCTAATTAAGTGGACCCGACAGTTGTACACACCGGCGAGCGTAAATGAACGTGCTGCGCGTTATTTACCGCCTTGGAGTCCCCACCGCCGTCTAATGCTCTGTGCCGTCGTCTTAATTAAGAGAAGTGCTTGTTAAGGAGCGAGATTAGTGTTCCCGTGCGGCATCCAGTCTGCCATGTGAGGCGTGGGAAGGCCTGCGTCTTCTCCAGCAACTAGACACTTCACGACTATAGAGGGTTTTTTTTCCCCACTTTATGTTACGGTAGTAACACTAAAAGTGGGCCTTTGCGATCATCTTTTGACAGCTCGAAATTCAAATTAAAATAACGGCTTAACCATTCACCTGACACGAAAATTGAGTAACCTAATTTGTAGAGGAGAAAATTCTCTACAACTTTGCTCTCTTAAGTTTTTATTTTATTTTTTTATTTTTTTCATATCTTGTACCGTTTCAGAGATATTTGCAAAAATAACGGCGATTTTGGGGTTGTCTGTCTGTCCGTCCGTAACGTGTTCCCTGTTTTTAAGACGAACCGTTCAATCGATCAGCACCAAATTTTACAGACATAATTGTAGGCTTCCAGAGACCAGAACCTCCCCTTTTCAAATTTTTCGGACAAAAAATAAGGTAGTAATAGCAAAAAAAAAGCCGTTTGTAATATAATTGTAATTGCAAACGAATCGTTCATCTAACACGAAAATTGAATAACCCAATTGATAGAGGGGAAAATTCTCTACAACTTCGCTCTATTATGTTTCTGTCATATCTTGCAACGTTGCAGAGGTATTTGCAAAAATAACGGCGATTTGACGATGTCTGTCTGGCTGTAACTTGTTCCCACTTTTTAGGTCGAACCGTTGAACCGATTGGCGCCAAATTTGATAGATATAATTGTTGGCTACTAGAGACCACAACCTCGCTTTTTCAAATATTTTGGGCAAGAAATACGTTAGTAATGCCAAAAAAGCCACTTGTAATGTAATTTTAATTGCAAATAAACCGTTCATCTGACGCGAAAATTGAATAACCGAATTTGTAGAGGAGAAGAGTCTCTACAGCTTTGTTTCCGTATGTTTTTTTCGTATCTCGTATCGTTTGAGAGATATTGGCAAAAATAACGGAGGTTTGACACCCTCCATTGAATTAGCGAAAACCAGCCGTTCGCAGATGTCACGCGACATTCCTCGCCCAGAATTCTCTCTGGCATACGCCATATCGCGTTGCGTGTTTGATGGTTTTCTTATTGTAACGTACACATTGTCATTTCAAAGCAATGGCGCACTGAAGAACTAACAAAAACACGTCGTTATTCGTACGATAAATGATAATCTAGTGACTACAAATGCCGTATTAGCATCATTTAACAACGGCCATCAATAGTATGAGATTAAAGAACAAATCTTATAATTGTTAGCTGTAGCGTAGTAGGCAATGCGTTGGACTGTGACGCTGCAGGTCAGTGGTTCGGAACCCGGCACTACGTAATTTTTCCCCCCAAATAGGGTGTCAGACTCTGTTATTAATTATTTTTTTATTATTTAGATTATTATTTTGGTCGAAAATGTTTGCAAAAACTTATAAAACTACAAATCTAAAGTGGACCGTAAAACTCGTCAGTGCGATTTTGTTTACTTACGTAATGCCGTCTATGAACCGTTAAGTAAAGTAAAACAAATAATGAATGCTACCGGAACCGTCCCTACT
Organism: Locusta migratoria; assembly: GCA_026315105.1. Taxonomy (NCBI): domain Eukaryota; kingdom Metazoa; phylum Arthropoda; class Insecta; order Orthoptera; family Acrididae; genus Locusta; species Locusta migratoria. Next base: position 151,293,273 of record CM048745.1, on the reverse strand, counting down.
TACTCACTCACTCACTCGGCAGGCTTCAATGGGACAAGAAGATTCCGCGTCGATCTCCCAAATTGCCTCCGCTGATCTCTGTTTCCTGCGAGTTCTTCCCATTTGTCCACATTCAGACGTCTACATGGCTTCAAGATTTCGTTCTTCCAGGAGCTTCTTGGTCTTCCTAATGGCCTTTTTCCTGTCAGTTCTTCTTTAACGATTCGTAGACCATTCTATCATCTTTCATCCTTAGGCGATGACCAGCTCAGTCTTCTGGAGTTGATGTTGATTATTGGTGCTTGTTGTGATAGTATATTACTTTGATCTCTTTTTCCAGGTTTCAGATTTTTAAAAAAATCAATGTATGCACCAAAATTTTTCCTATAAACTTTATTTTCAAAAGCTTACAACTGATGTTCTTTTTGGTTACACTCCATGGTTCTGAGCCATATGTTATAACTGGTCTAACGATTGTGTTGTGGTCTTCAGTCCTGAAACTGGTTTGATGCAGCTCTCCACAATACCCTATCCTGAGCAAGCCTCTTCATCTCCACATAAGAACGGCAACCTACATCTGTCTGAATCTGCTTACTGTATCCGTCTCTTGGTCTTCCTCTGCGGTGTTTACACACTTCCCTCCAATGCTAAATTCACGATTCCTTGATGTCTAAGAATGTGTCATACCAATAGATCCCTTCTTTTAGTCAAGGTATGCCAAAAATTCCTTTTCTCCCCAATTCTGTTCAGTACCTCCTCATTAGTTACGCGATCCACCCACCTAATCTTCAGCATTCTTCTGTAGCACCACATTTCAAAAGCCTCTATCCTCTTCCTGTCCGCAAGGTTTATCGTCCATGTTTAACTCCCATACGAGGCAACACTCCACACAAAATGCCTACAGAAGCTTTTCCATCCTACTGTAAATAATTCGTGTTAAAATTTTGCAACCATGACTTACTAAACTGATGGTTCTGTAGTTTTCACACCTGTCTGCGCCTGCCTTCTTTGGAATGGAGTTTATTACATTTTTCTTAAAGTCCGAGGGCACTTCGCCTGTCTCTTACATCTTACACACCAGGTAAAACAGGTTTGTCATGGCTGGTTCTCCCAGATACTAATGATAGTATTGTAAATTTTTAGTTTTGTGTTTCTCGTCAATAATTTTGATCTCAATAGTAATTAGAGAGTTTAGTACACCTTGTTAGCATTCTGTATTCTAACTTTAATTTCTACTTCTTTTTGGTTCATTTTGTTAGTCATGACACTCAGGAAGTTGAGAAGCTCAACTCGTTCAAAAGTATGTTTGACAAAAATCAGAGGTGAACGGTTCTCGTTCTTATCCGTATTCCTCTTTATTATCCTGTACCGAGTATTTTGGTCATTAATTCAGACGGCTAATTTTAACAATAGGTCCTCAAGTTCAATGAATAATTTCCATGTTTCAATCTCATTTTTTCCCTATGAGTACAGTATCATCTGCATATGCAAGTACTTCATGGTACTGTCCAAGGTGTATGCCCGCTGGAACTAATTTCAGCGATCTAATTACTTTTTCAAGGGCAGTATGGAAGAGGTGATAAAGCATCTTCTTGCCTTAAATCAGTTATATATGAGAAAGGGTCATATTTTTTCCCATTTAGGAGAATTTTACTTGTATTGTCATACAACGGTTCGTGAGTTTAAAAGAGAAGCCAAATTCTGTCATAACATTCCACAAACTTTCATTATAAATTAAGTCATAAGCTTCAGCAAAACAATGAAGAAATAGTAAATACTCTGATTATATTCCCACACATTCTCGTTTATCATTTTGATAGCGATATGTTGCTGGCGAAATCCATTTTTTAGTCACCAATGATGTTCTCTGCATATTGTTTCAAGCGATTTAGTAGAATAAAGGATAAAATTGTATAGGCTGTATTAACAAGAGATATCTCATGGCAGTTTTGAATTTATTTGGAACCGCCACTGGGATACAAAATTGGAATTGAAACTTCCTGGCAGATTAAAATTGTGTGCCGGAACCGGGACTCGAACCTGGGACCTTTGCCTTTCGCGGGCAAGCGCACTACCGACTGTGCTATCCCGACACGACTCACGATGCCGCCTCACAACTTCACTGTGGCTAAGCCATGTCTCCACCATATACTTTCTTCCAGGAGTGCTAGTCTTGCGTGTTTGCAGGAGAGCTTCTGTGAAGTTTGGAAAGTATGAGGTGAGGTACTGGCAGAAGTGAACCTGAATAAGAAACCATCATGGCGGAGTAGAATAAATAAATTCATTAAAACATATTGTGTTACAAAGAACATTAATAACAAAAAATATCTTTCAATAGCCACAAAACCGAAACACTACAAAATAGTCACATAACCGCAAATAACATATGCCAACGACACAATATTAAAAAGAAACACTGCAGAAATAGACAGACTATTCAAAATAGAAAGGATAGTCAGAACATGCATAAATAAAAAAAATACCCAAAAGAAGCCACTCCAGTAGAATGTACAGCACTTAAACTAAATGCACCCATTATGTCCGACAATGCAACACGAATTTTCTCCAGACCACCTTGATTTGCATAATACTTTTTAGCTGCTTGATTGTCAAGTGTTAGTTTCTCTAATGTAACATGAATTGTATATGTGTATCTAATAACTTTTTGATTATAACACCATCGTACTTAATTCCAAACAACTGAAATTCATCAGTAATATCAAACGATTTCAAATTATTTAGCTTCTTAACAAAACAATTGTGTTTTTCGGCAGCACCCATTATCCCATATTCGAAAATAAGAGTCTCACTACTTGTGTGTTCTTTCCTGTTTATAAGGAAATAGAACCAGTGATAAGTACAAAGAAAAAGAAACTGGTTTCTTTCCGAGGACAATTGAGAAGTTACGGCACAGTAAGGGCAGCATAAGATGGATCACAGATATCAGAGAGAACTTGTGGAATTTACAGGTAACGATGGAAGACTTGAAAGGCAAGATAGACGCGCTCTAGATTCTTCAGGACAAACATGTCACACTACCTGTGAAAATTAATAGACAGTCTTGGAAGGATGATTTCGGATGAGGAGAGAAAAGCAAGATCTGAAAGAATGATAAATTATTAGGCCAACAAAAACCAGAACCTAATTCATAATATTGACTAGAGTGGTCCATTGTTGGCTATAAAAGAGAGAGAGCGGAAAAAAAGAGCATTCATCAATCTGATTACTTTGAAGATTACAGTGTTTTATTTGTCATGGTCCTGTTCGAGTTAGGATGCCTTTCTTCGACTTTTGAATTGATTTACCCAGTCAGTTATTGGAGGACTTAAACTTTAACATTCATGAACCATGGTGCAACTAGCGACCTGTCAACAAATATAGCAAGTGGCAAAATAAAAGTGATACGGGACGGATTAAAATCCTACGATTGACTAGGTATCGAAGCAACTACCCATAGTATTGCGGTGTAGCTCTTAACCTATTTTTTGTTAATTCTGTATTTATTAATTTGAGAACTAGTAACATGAAATTCACAGAGGAGGCGTATCCAGAAATTAAGTTTCCCCATTTTTCTTAACAAAGACAAAGTAGTTACATGTAGTGACATGCACAGAAAAATTTTAGCAATTATTCGACATAGTCATCAAAAGAATTGAGACAGAATATCGTGGGTATTCAGCCTGGGAATGGAACCAGTGAGTGGCAGTAGTCTTTAACTGTTCGTCGTTATCAAAACACCGGCCGAAGGACAGGAATTTAAGGAGGTGCAAAACAAGATGGGTATTTGCAAATTATTCACTAAGGAGGGGACGGAGTAAGGATTAGAAAGGAAAGGATTGGCACTGACAGCATTAGGGCACTGAAATTGTACAGTGGCGACAATTGAAAGTGTGAGCCAGGCCGGGTATCGAACCCGGGTCTCCCGCTTCGGGCCAGCGCTCGTCTTAACCACTTGGGTAAACGTGCTCACCTCGCGTGCGTCTCAAACTTCCAGAAATCGCACGCTACGGCTGTAGCGCCTCCTATTATCCATGCCCTCTAAAGCCCATTTTACACGACGAACTGTCTTGTCTCAGTTGACAGCTCGAGACGAGTGTATCTACTGCAGTGTCCCTCGCGTCCTATTCCCTTACTGCCTCTGAGTAGTCGTTTTCGTTTAGACGTAAACATCAAAAGTGTAGAGCCGTCTGCTGTGTAGCTTCGCAACTGAATGAAGAAGTGAGGTTATGAGGGCTCTTTTTACTACGAACAGGAAAAGGATAATTGAGTTTATTGATGACGAATGGTAATTAATATATGACGTTCTCCTCAAATGTCATATAGTAAATTTTGTACGCAATTGAGAACCAAAATAATAGGAAAAGTGTCATTCAAATTATTATTTGCAGAAGGAAGTTTATACTCGGAAACATATATGGAAAATGCAGTAAAAAGCGACTGTTTTCTTTTGTTTTCTAATAATTCTGATAATTCTGGCCGCGGCGGAGCGGGCGAGCGCATTGAGGGGCTATGCTACGATGTGAGAGGTTGTTACCCGTCGGGGGTTCGAATCCCCCCTCGGGCATGGGTATTTGTGCCGTCTTTTAGTATAAGGTAGTTCATAAGTAGTTTGTAAGTATAGGGACTAATGATCCCGCAGTTAAGTCCCATAAGCTCGACCTACATTTGAATATTCTGTTGAAATAATTTTCGGTACAACACGTATAGATTTACGCTCGTGTAATATGTATGTTAGTGTTATCCTCGTAAAACGTTATTTGCTAGCAGATAGTTCGTCTCTTTTTGTAGGTGAGAACTAGTAGAAAAAAAGAATATTAGGCTGTGGTGCAACTTCTTCGTTGTGATGAAACCACAAAGTAAACAACAGATCAAAGTTTAAGAACATGCGAAAGCAATTCTAAAATATGAATGCTCTCGACCAGAATAGGTTAACTTCCGAGGTTAGGAGACACCACTACTGTTACTTGCTCCAGCTCTTGCGCATTCTGCAGCACTCACTAAAATTTACAACTCCACATTCGGCGCACTCTATCGATCATTGACGTCATAGACGCACTTGCGATGAGGTTGGTTGCAGATTTACATGCAGGCTCTTAGAGTAGTCAATTTTCATCATAAAGGGGATCGTGTAAAACGAGATTTACACTCGCAGTTTCGGATTCCCGTGCGAATTCGAACGTATGACGGCATCTACGGTGAAGGAAATGAACCAAACGCCGTCTTCGCATGTAAATATTTATTATATTGGTGTGGTGTTTGTTCATTCTTTTCTTTCGGACATGTCCGAAAGGCCCGAAAGAACAGACACCACACCAATATGATAAGGGGGAAATTGCTGGCATGTTCCCAGCCGAATTTTCGCAAATCGATTGCTAGGCGTCGATTCGTGTGGGAACGAGCACTGTCAAGAAGCAGCACAACACTTGCAGTAAGCACTCTACGCGTCTTGTTCTGTATGGCACGTCGCAGATTCCACACTGTAAGAGCCGAATGCGACTCTCATACGCTGCTTCAGTTCACAGGCGGCAGACTTCAGGTATACAAAAGTTGATCCCACGAAAAGGCAAGTGTCTCAATTCTCTTGGTGCCAATGTCACAAAATAGTTAAAACACTGTTTAACCTGTTGTCCATAACCTAAAAAAGCTGAAACAAAAATAAATACTATAAGGAAATTCCTGGATGCGCCTCGTATGTACAAAACACAAAACGATGTAATTGGTAAGTGTGTCTGGTTAGACAGGATCTCTCCCTGGCTGACCTCTAGCTGATCTGGTCAGCTGAGGTATGCTGCATGCGAATCAACTCCGCTAAACCCTTAGAGGTCGTCAAGTTTAGCACTGTTTCTGGTATCCCCAGTTTCCGCGATTTGTTTTGTGGACAATGCTGATCTGGAGATGATAACAGTTCATTGAAACCGGTAGTCAGCTTTTTTTGCAGTATTTATTTTCTATCTTGGTTACATACAGAGTGACAGTTGTTGTTCAATTGACATAATTATTATGATAAGTTAATTAGTTACTATGATATTTCTTCTGAACTTAAAACTTTTCATCATTTATCGCTGTATTTATTTATTGCGTTACGGCGTCTGTAGGACCATGGATAGCACCTTCGTGGTTTGCATTTTCCTCTTCTCCTCCCAGAACCCCTTCATCGTTTCTCTTCTTCTCTCCTACTATTCTTCAGAAATCTTCAGTATCCTCCTCTCCGGCCTGTTCTACTGGTTTTTTCTATCCTTTTCCTGTATCTTCGGCATATTTGTCGGTGTGTACTTACTCCTTCAGTGTACCTTCCCTTCCACCTTGATCCACAATTCCAACCAATCCTTCCAGAGCTCAAAAACCCACTTGCTTTCTGTCTGCCGGCCGCGGTGGCCGAGGTGACTGAGGCGCTCCAGTCACGGTCAGCACGGCCACTACGGTCGGGGGTTCGAATCCCCCCTCGGGCATGGATATTTGTGCCGTCTTAGTTCGTAAGTAGTTCATAAGTAGTTTGTAAGTTTAGGGACTGATAGCCCCGTAGTTAAGTCCCATAAGCTTAACAAACATTTGAACATTTTTTGCTTTCTGTCTTTTCTCTTGTCCTCCCTGTTGTTTCCCATACTCGTTCCGTCATACTGCCCATACTCATTCTTATTACATGAGCCGCGAACCTTGCTCTTCTGAGTCTGGTTTCTCCTGATATTGTTCTCATGTCTTTGGTTGAGTTCTTCCCCAGATCTTCGCATCCATCTCTCACCATCTCTGTTCGGGCCCAATATTTTCCTCAGTATTTCTCTCTTCCTTTTCCAGTTGTTCTGCACCATTTCTTCCTAGTGTTATCGTCATATCAGCATATATTATAGAATTTCTCACTTAAACCTTTTAATGTCTGATCTTTGCAGCTGTAGAGATATTCCATATATCTCTGGTCATACAGAAGGCTGCCAACATCTTCTTTATCCTGTCCATTATTCCTTCATTGCTTCTTTTTCTTCCTGTCATATATATTATCCAAGGTATTTAAATTTGTCCACCTTTTCCTCTGTTCCTTTAAGTGTTTTCCAGTCTCCAGTGGTATTCAATGCCTTCGTCTTGTTACAGGCGATCCTCAGTCCTACACTTCTCGCTATCTTGCTTAGACTGTCAGACAGTATCTTCTGTCTCACTATATTGCTATATTGAGGACGTTGTCAGTCTGTTCTGTGTACTTTCGTAATTTCTTTATCCTGGGGAAATCTTCAGCAAGGTACGTATATGAAAAACTTGTAGTGTTAGCTTGTTTGTCTACGAGCGTACAATACGCATAATGGCCCATTTGCCAGATGTAGGTATTATATTTCTGTCGTGGATATTGCTGACAATCTGGTTGGAATGCGCCTTGAAGTCTTACTGGAGTGTCTGATCATCATGAGAGCCACTTTCCTTCTTGTCCTATTCCATATCTGAATTTGATGTGTTCAGTTAAATTTATGCAATATAGTTTCCACTAAATTATATTATTCACTTAACAATTTGCGTCTGCATCATACTTATACTGGGTGTTACACTTAGTGAAACACCCTGTATAAGTATGATGCAGAAGTAGGTCGAGTAATTGTTTTTAGGCACTGAACAGTTGGCAATGCGGTAGGTCAACACAAGAAATGTTACACTTTCTGCGGATCTTTCAACATAGTTTATTGTATCATTTTCCAAAGAGTTACACCACAAAGAAATATTTTTTTTTTAATGTAACAATAGGTTTTTCTATCGCGCATTGGATTCGTTGAAACCAGCTGCGTCCAAATCAATTTAAATTACATTCCTATCACTGTTAGTTTGGGAGCTACAACCATTCAAAGTTTAGGGGGCGGAGGCTACGACAGCGTAGCTCACTGGCTGGTGGTCATGAGACAGTGGGACGTGCCCCAGGGGATAGCCACTCGGCCAGTCAGCTACGCTATCGCAGCCTCCGCCCACGAAACTTTGAAGGGTTGTAGCTCCCAAACTAACAGTGATACGAATGTAGTTTAAATTGATTTGGGCGCAGCTGGTTTCAACGAATCCAATGCACGATAGAAAAACCTATTGTTCCATTTAAAAAAAAATATATCTTTGTGGTGTAACTCTTTGGAAAATGATACAATAAACTATGTTCATAGCTCTGCAGAAAGTGTAACATTTCTTGTGTTGACTTACCGCATTAAAATTTCCCGTCACCTATTATTTTATAAGTTACAGAGACAAAGACACGTAGTGAAACACCCTGTATGTGATCAATACCTCTTGTACGCCTACTTATTCACTCAGCTCAAATTAGTATTTTTAGTAATTTATATGAAAATAAAATATATATACTTGACATGCACGAAAGTACGTTTCTCAGTTTTGGAGAATCATTTGTAAGAGGAAACCTAAACAAAAACAAACGTTCATGATTTCTTATTTATCCATGAAAATACTAGACGGTAGAAAATAACTGATTTGTGAGATGTACCATTGTTTCCGTCTTCCTCTTTGCTTCCGTTCTCACTGTTACAATTAAAAGCAGCACGCGAACGAACAATTTTTACGCACTGTTTCCCTGCAAATGGCGGCTTCTGTCACATTCAATGTGGGGACGCGACACTAGCGCCAGCGAGCGGTCTAGTTTCTATTTACTAAGTCTATGATGGTGACCGAGAGGTCGAGAAACACTGGTTGGGGACCGCGGTAGGTGTCAGACGACTGGTTGGCCACTGGCAGGTGTAGCACGTGCGTTAATCGCCCCCACGCTGCACCTGATTTCTCTTGCGCACCTGCGGCCTGGTGACGCAATTGCGTGCCTTCTGCCGTCATCTGCGTGATCTCCCGCGCTTCCGGCTTCCCGCGAGATACCTTCAGCCGCGTTGCCAGGCAACCGGTTTCCTCGTCCTTCTGCCTTATCTCGCTCTTCTCGAGTCCCCGCTAATTGTCTTCTACCTCTTAAGTGCTTCAGTTTCTTCCGGTACATGCATCCTCAGACCAGATTTGTCCTTAACTGTAGCTATAAAGAACTCGATAAACAACGCCAGCAGACGGCGGTGTCGTGTCGTGGTTGTGCCCTGACGAAGCGAGAACTTCAAACCAAGATACTGATCGTTTGCCAAGTTCGCAGTTATGCTTTGTTTGTGACGACCACTTTCGGTACGCTTATGGTATCATCTTCTGGCTCGATCTGGTTACGGTACGACATTTTTTACAGCCTTAGGAGCGCTCGACATCTCAAAGTAGTAAATGTAGGTCTTGATTTGATTGTTTCTGGGAAGCCAAAACAATCTTGGTCCAACCCGCCACTGCCCGCGCCGAAACTAAGTTTATTGTGCGGTATCGCTCCCTGTATATCTAGTAAAGCCAACCAATGCCCTTGAACAGTCCAAGGAGTCCCTTTACCAGTTCTTTATTAGACACAACTTCTTCGGGTCTGGTTGTCCCAAATGTTCTGTGCCTTTTACTCTCCAATCCAATGAATTCGAAGATTAGATGTGATGCAGTTTCATCACCGTCATCACAGATCCTACATTTAGGGTCCTCTTCTGTTATTCCCATTGTATGTAGGTGTTTTTTGAAATTCCCATGGCCTCTCAGCAATCCAACCATGAGTCTAATCTCTCTCCTGTTCAGGCCCAGGATTCCAGAGCTTCTTTTAAAACATGGCTTTGGCATCATTACCTTGCCCTGTTTTTGCTGATAGACTTTGGTCCAATATTCTACGTGCTGTCTTCTGAGTTACATAGCTCCAATTTGATCATTGCCTTGGTGATTGTCAGGACAGGTTCCGGTCCAATAAATGGAGTATCTGCCTCCATCCTGGCTAATCTGTCGGCATGTTCGTTGCCACTGATCCCCGAGTGGCCAGGGACCCACAATAGGTTTACTCTATTGCTTTCCCCTAGCTCCACCGGAAACCTGTGACATTCTGCAACAATTTTGACCTTGTTGCAGGAGCTGCCAGTGATCTCAGGGCTGCCTGGCTGTCTGATTAGATGTAGATGCTATGATCTTTGTATTACCTACGCAAATTCTACTCCACACATGCCCTGATGTCACTGATTTCGGCCTGGAATACTGAGGCCAGTTTCCCTAGAGAAATGACGCCCTCCAGTCTTGGCTGCATCCCGTATACCCCAGCCCCACCCACCAAGTGAAAAGTTTTTGTCGTTGCTGGCTCACCCAGAGACTAACTGGTCGCAGGCGATGCTCCAAAAGTGCGTCAGAGCTCCAGTATGGTCTTAGGTAAACCTGATTTTTCAGCTTACTGAAACAAACTAGATCGTCCTTCAGCAATTGACGCTATTATATCTACAGCCGCGGTGGAATGGCCGAGCGCTCTAAGGCGCCTTGCTGCGGAGTGCGCGGTTTCTCCTCGTTGGAGATTCGGGTCCTCCCTCGGGCATAGGTGTTTGTGTTGTCTTTAGGTTAGTTTAAGTAGTTTGTAATCCTGGGAACTGATAACCTCATCAGTTAAGTCCTATAGATTTACAAAATGTGAACATTTCTGTATTTACATCTACGTATTTACGTGGATGGCACATTTTAGTTCCTGGCAGAGGGTTCATCGAACAGCAGCGGTAATTTTGTGAACATATTTTTTCGAAACAAATTGGGAGTACATTATAGAGGGTTAAATTTATTACTTACATTCCATTTGTTGGTAACACACACACACAGCATCTGTACCTCTATGATTTTTATAGGTACCTTTCTAAGAAAGTCTTTTTTAATAATTTTTAATGTAATGACTTTCTTATTTGACAGCTGTTATGATGTATGTGTTTAGAACGAGGTTCAGCGAACATACAAGAATGACAGACGTAAATCCATCTACTTTCTACCAGCATTTGAAAATTGAAAACCACACCACAACAAACATCGAGAGTGCTTTAGAAATATTACACTAAATTTTAAAAGGCCTGAAATGCACATTCTCAAAGAATTAGAAATATACATAAACATTGAACCTTCACCTAACGAAATTCTCAATGAACACACAGATTTTAAACACAAAATTTATTTACAAAATTTTATCGATCTAATTAGGGATGTAATGTTCCACAGACAAGGATAACGCAAAATTTCGAATAACATACAATATATCAGACACCAGAGAAACGCATTTTCATACTCAAAGATATTACAAAATTCCAAACGGCAAGCAATGCCACAGATGTATGTCTGTGAGCTGTGAGCAATACCTCTGTTGAATACCTCAGAGACCAAAGAGACACACTACTACATAATCAGAGACACTACAAAATCCAGAGTATAAAGCATTTGTAAATACATCGACATTCCAAGGTATCACAAAATTCGAAATTAATCATCTCAGAGAAGCTAGGTCATTACCAAAGATACGAGACACGTCCAGAAAGTAAGTTCCGTTTCAATTTATCTCCGCTGCAGCGCTGCGATTGTAGTTCCGTACATGCGCTGTAGACGAATGTGTATCAAGGAGAAGAACGTGCGCCATTTGGAGATCGCTGTCAGTTACGTACGCTTTCTTGTGCTTGTTTGAAATGTCGGGGTTGATTGAAAATTCCGCCGCCTGTGAAATTAGGTCGGTGATTCGGTTTCTGAATGCGAGGAAAGTGAAACCAAGTGAAATTTATCGGCAAATTTGCGATGTTTACGGACCAAATGCTGTGAGTAATTCGATGGTGAGAAGACGGGTCCGACAGTTCAATGGCGGGCGTAGTGATGTGCACGATGAAGAACGAAATGGGCGTCCACATTTGGTTACAGAAGAACTGGTTCATGCGAATGATAAGATCCAGGAAAACAGTAGGTGCTCTCGCTATGGACTTCCCCAAAATTTCACTGTTTCCAACTGGTTCAAGACACAGGCGGCAGATTTCTATGAAGAAGGTATACAAAACCTGGTGCCACGCTATGACAAATGCCTGCAAAATTTCGGCAGTTATGTGGAAAAGTAGTTTAAGAGTTGTAGAATTTTGTGCAATAAAACTTTCTTCTGTATATGTGTACCAAACGGAACTTACTTTCTGGACGCGCCTCGTATATCTTGTTGCAACGAATAACGGCTTTTTTTGAATGTTTTTCACCCCAATCATCATTTTCGTGAAACCCTTGTTGCCTGTGGGTCAATAGATCGTTCTCAGATCTAAAGCACCTCGCTGCGGAGCGCGCGGTTGCTCGCCGTGGAGGTTCGAGTCCTCTCTGGGGCATGGGTGTGTGTGTTTGTCCGTAGGTTAGTTTACCTAGGTTTAAGTAGTTTGTAAGCTTCGGACTGATGACCACGCAGTTTGGTCCGATAGATTTGCAGACATTTTTTTTTGAGATCGCTCTCTTCGTGGTAGTCGTGGTAATCGAACAAACCATATGTTCCACTTCCTGCACCAAATCGAGTTCAGTGACATGGGCCAGTAATATTGAGGACACTCGTATTGCCTTTCTTGAATTTCGGAATGACTTGTGCAACTTTCCAGTTTTCGGCTACGTATCTTTCGCTAGTTGAGCGGTTGTGTATGATAGCAAAGTATGGAGCTATTGCATCAGCATACGCTGAAGGGAACGTAATTAACATACAGTCTGGACCCTAAGACTTGTTTTTATTAAGTGATTTAAGTTGTTTTACTACTCCAAGGATATCCACTTATAAATTACGCATACCGGCAGCTGTTCTTAATTCGAATTCTGGACAAATTAACTTCGTCTTCTTTGGTGAAAGAATTTCTGAAAGCTTTGTTTAGCAACTCTGCTTTAGTTGCACTGACACCATTGCTATAGCATTACAGAAACTGTACATGTGCCCAGAATTTCTTTGGATTTTCTGCCGAATTTCGAGGCAGGATTTCGTTGTGGAAACTATAATAAGCTTCTTGTATTGAAGTGCGTGCTAAAAGCTAAGGGTTTCGGTAAAACATTACCAATCTTTGGCACATTTTTTCTGTTTACATTTGGGAGTTTTTTACTTTGCTTCTGCAATACTTATCTGACCTGTTTTGTGTAACTGTAGTATAGATCTCTCGACTGCTAAGCCACATGTGATACACAGTCGGCGGGGGGGGGGGGGGGGGGGGTTCGAATCCCCCCTCGGGCATGGATATTTGTGTCGCCCTTAGTATTAGCTAGTTCATAAGTAGTTTGTAAGTTTAGGGAATGATGACCACGTTGTTAAGTCCCATAAGCTCTACAAACATTAACATTTTTGATACACAGTTACTTTTTTAGTTTCGAAAGACTGTAGACGCTTCCTCACGAAAGTGTAAAACGGGATTTTCTCCTTTTTAAAACAGATATATGTTTTTAAATTTTGGTGGATTTCGGAATTTAGATATTCATTTTCTCTACGACAACTCTGTGTTCACTAATCCCTGTATCTCTTTTTTATGCTCTTTATTAGGTCAGAATTATATGTTGCTGGAAAGTCACGTGTCTTTATCACAACCATTTAGTATTCTAATTGGTTCATGAACTATCTGCTCGAAATAATTTTTTGAAAATGCGTTCAGTACAATTTCTGACTTTTTTGCTGCCTTCGGGATTTTGGCATGTATTTTTGCCAACATAACGAGGGTAAATTAAATACGCCACCAATTATAATGTTTGCTTCCTGTGTTTTAAATCTGATTCTAGCTTCTTTTAAACAATTCAGCAATTTTATCCTCTGAGTCAAGAGGTTGGTAAAAAGAACCAATAGGTAATTTATCCCAGGTATCAGGTACTGTAAATGCCCATACCCACTCTCGAAAACTACGAGGGTAAGTCAATTATTATCCGCAATTATTAACCTTTTTGTTAGCCCTACGCTAGGAGATGGGTTCCTTCTGCTGGACGATAACTGGTGGACAACATGCTTGAGGCTGAGGGAGCTGAACGAATGGAGTGGCCAGCTTGTTCACCGGACTTAAACCCGATTGAGCATGCCGGGGGTACACTTGGTAGACGCATTGAAGCCAGACCAGCACCTCCCACAACGGTTGCAGAGCTCGATATTGCAGAGTATAGAAATGGAAGAAAGATATCTCTCAATAGCTTATTGGTAACCTCATACTGTCTGTGCCACGCATACTGGTCGTCCTAGGTGATCACTCACCATTAACGCTATGTAAATCTCAAGGAAAGAGTTCAGATGGCAAAATATTGTACTGCATTACAACTGTTATAAATATCTGAATAAAATACCGTATGTATCTTGTGTATGATATCGCACCTGATCCACTAATTGTTTTGAGCAGTGTGTTTATATATATATATATATATATATATAATTTTGTATTATATGCCATATATTAATTGAAATAAATTTTATACTGGGAAACGTTGATACAGAGATCACAAATTATACACGGTGTTACAAAAAGATACGGAAAAACTTTCAGGAAACAGTCCTCACACACAAAGAAAGAAAATATGTTATGTGGACATGTGTCCGGAAACGCATAATTTCCATGTTAGAGCTCATTTTAGTATTTCTCTTTAAATGTAAATAGAAATAATTCGTGCGGACAATTGTGAAAATACCCAATTGTTTAATTAGTATGTACTGTACTTCCTCGGTTCACCGCCAGTTGGCCCAATTGAAGGAAGATAATGTTGACTTCAGTGCTTGTGTTGACATGCGACTCATTGCTCTACAGTACTAGCATCAAGCACATCAGTACGTAGCATCAACTGGTTTGTGTTCATCACGAACGTGGTTTTTGCAGTCAGTGCAATGTTTACAAATGCGGGGTTGGCAGATGCCCAATTGATGTATGGATTAGCACGTGGCGCGGTACGTTTGTATCGAGACAGATTTCCAGAACGAAGGTGTCCCGACAGGAAGACGTTCGATGCAATGGATCGGCGTCTTAGGGAGCACGGAACATTCCAGCTTATGACTCGCGACTGGGAAAGACCTAGTACGACGAGGACACCTGAAACGGATAACTCTAATGTCAGCGTTAGAGAAGTTGCTGCTGTACAAGGTAACGTTGACCACGTCACTGTATGGAGAGTGCTACGGGAGAACCAGATGTTTCCTTACCTTGTACAGCGTGTGCTGGCACTATCAGCAGCTGATTGGCCTCCACGGGAACACTTCTGCGAATGGTTCATCCAACAATGTGTCACTCCTCATTTCAGTGCAAATGTAATAAAATGAGCTCTAACATGGAAATTAAGCGTTTCCGGGCACATGTCCACATAACACATTTTCTTTCTTTGTGTGTGAGGTATGTTTCCTGAAAGTTTGGCCGTACCTTTTTGTAACACCCTGTATATACCGAAGAAATAGAATGCAGTGTTCTGGCAAAATTTCATAGTAATCGTTAAGAACCTTTGGAGATGTACTATTTTGAAATATCACTGAACAGGTCCCTTTGTTAGACAGCGATGTAAGAGAAACTACTTTTGGAGATTAACGGCTACCCATTAATATAGATAGTTGTAGTCAGGTATTTCTGAAAACAGAAATTTTTGAACATCTATTTACTTTTTACTGATATAGAGGACTGTTCCTGGAAGTAATTTAAGTGAAATGAATCATTCAGTTAGGAATGTGACTTACTATAGTGATAAATAAAAAAAACAATTGCTTACAAACTGGTATCGACCAGTGCCTACTTAAAGCGACTACCGAGGACCGGCAGCTGATGCGTGTTGTTTGTTGTTGCAGACGCGTGCCTGCGCTGCCAGGCGGAGAGCAAGCAGGACAGCCGGCAGGGCCGCGCGGGCCAGCAGGACTGCGTGGTGGTGTGGGGCGAGTGCAACCACTCGTTCCACTACTGCTGCATGTCGCTCTGGGTCAAGCAGAACAACCGCTGCCCGCTCTGCCAGCAGGAGTGGTCCATCCAGCGCATGGGCAAGTAGGCGCCGTCTACTGGGCACATCTGCAAACAATATGGTTGTGGAATAAAATAATCATTGGGAATACTTCACATCTGTAGTTTCTTTTCTTTGCACCCCTAATACCTCTTCCTTTCTCCAGATACTGCACCACTACTTGCAAAAATGTCATTAGTGATTATGATAAGTGAAAGGTGAGATGCACAATTGCACATAAGTCTCTCATTTAAAAGCAAGGAAATTCAATTAAGAAATTCTGCAGGCAAAAATAAAAATTTCAAACTGTCAAAAAGTTATTCCAAAACGTCTGTCAAGAGTGTACACTATTTTAACAAGTGAATAATTTATAGATTTTTCATTCTGTATCAGAAATTATTTTCCACATATCTGAGAAAGATTGTGAAAAGTCTCCTTTTCAACCTTGATTGAATAGTGAAGCTGATCAGCTACATACCTTTTTTTCAATTATCTCTCAAATTATAGTTACCAAATGATAAGCCAAGATAGCAAACTAATAATTTATTAAGTGACGACCGGTTTCGGTGCACTGTGTCACCGTCATCTGGTTTATATATATATATATATATATATATATATATATATATATATATATATATATATATATATATATATATATATGACCAGATGATGGTGACACAGTGCATCGAAACCGGTCGTCACTTAATAAATTGTTAGTTTGCGATCTTGGCTTATCATTTGGAAACTATAAAACGAATTGATCGCCTCCAGACCAGACGATGTCAGGTAATCTTAATCTCTCAAATTGATCAAAATTTTACCACAAACACATTGTAGCTGCTTTTATACATAATGTTACATATGCTAGTAGCTCGTCCTAGAAATTATAAATTGCAGAGTGCTACTGAATCATTTCGACAGTTAGCTACATTGCGTTACTACTAATTGTGCGTTTGTTTACATTAGTATTCCTCCTTTGCCATGTAAAAGTAGTCAATCACATACTACTGTTGCATTATGAGTTACTTTCTGGAAAGATGACAGGCTTAATAGTGATATTTACTACATCAGGTACATCATGGAAGCACTATATAGCTGACCAGCTATGAACCTTTTCTTTCTACTAGTGCATAATAATTTTAAGGAATTTTTAAAAAAATATTTTTCTCAGTGTTTATACACACTATATATTAATCGTGATATTTTTTATAGCTTCAAATAAATAGTCACGCATTAAAGTGTTAATTGAATATATTAGAAATGTTTTACTTTACACATGATTAATACCATAAAGAGACAATCTGTAAATCTCAAAATGGGTATAAGTTCACATTCGAAAATACTGGTTCAGTTTTAATAAACCAAAAACAGTTTTGTGTCACCCTCCTTATTTAATTTATATATATTAAGGACCTAGTTATGAAGTGGAATGATGAAATTACAGTTAGTAAATAAAATAGAATCTGTCATAACATAAAAAACCATACACTCATGTCTAAACAGTTGTAAACGAAACAGAAGACAATGTACAAAGAAAGGGGTCATTTGATCCTAAGCTACAATTTATCTATATCTGTCAATAAGACAAAAGTAATGCCACTAAAGGAAAGAATACACTTTGCTCAAAAATAAATGACAACATTTTTGAAAAGTATCTAGCTTCATTTGCCCAGGGATGTAAAATTTTCAGCAGTGAGAAATACAGCAAGAAAAAGTCCAATTAATTGAAAGCTATCTGAGGACCAAATGGGAAAACTTCAGAAATAAAAACAAGAAATTAAACTTGGCTGTATCTATAACTATATATTCACACAACTCAAATATTTCAGAAACCATAACAAAAAAGTTATATAATACCATTCCAAATACCAAGATGAAATTAAAAATCTATTTAAAAACGGGGACTTGCCCCTGATATCTAGAGGCAAAACATGGAACAGTGATGAACCCATAAGTCCCAAAATACACATCCCAACTTAAAGTATATAAAGATATTTGTCTGATACGTCCCATAATGAATAGTCAAAGCTATAAATTGAGCAGGAAGCTCAATGCAATTATTTGCGAAGGATATTTATTTGAAATGTGTCTACAACAGCCATTACCTGGATGATAGTGTAAAAGATATCTCTATTCCAGTCACAGGTAAATTTACATGTCTTGACATTCCACCTATACAAGAATATACATAAAAATATAAAAAAATAAATACATTAACATAAACATAGAACCATGGGTCACAAAGGTACTTACTTTTCAACAAGTTTCACTTTTAGGAATATAGACTAGCAATAAGAAATATACAGCAGGGTTGCAAGCAGACACATATATTAACAATGTTGGAAACAATGCTAGATATCAGTCCCAGCAGTGAGGTAAGTTGCTTTGTTGACAATAAAATTAATTTTGTTTAATGAAACTGCATAAAAAAATAAAAAATAGAACGTTTAGTTGAAGAGCGTAATAATTTACGCCACTAATTTATGTCACTCTTGAAACACCATATGATATCGACTGCCTTGATTAAAATATCTCAAAACTCAGAAGCATAATGTCCAAACACTATGTATCTTTCTTATTGTCCTCCAAACAAAGAAGAAATAGTGTTGTATAGAAAGACTGTTAATCACATGCTTAAGCTAGCAATGAATACAAGTGAAATAAAGAAACACAAATTACTGAATCAATTTTCTTTTGTAATGTATGCAATCCTACCATAAAATATAAACCAATATGTACAACAGAATCAAACCAACTAATTGTCAAACTACCACCCACAAATATCACCTTCATAAACGTGCCTTGCTTTCAGAATATTTAATCCAAACTTACCCAATTTCCAACTTCTTTATGATGTATAACATAAAAATTAGCTGCAAACAATAAAACAAATCAAAGTCATCCAAAATACTAAAACCACATTCCGCTCAATATCAATATATGAATGTGTTCAAACTTCTACATTGTATTAAGTAAGACGATCACTAAAAGTGTCCAAGAGCACATGGATGCACTCTGCCTTAACAACCTCAAAAAATCCAACTTGGCTACACATCTTGCACAATACAGCCATTCTCCTAACTTTATCAAATCAGAACATCCAGGTACCTCACCCTGATATGAAACCGTGAAACTTGATCATATCGAATAAACTGAAATCTTTATCAGCACCTATGCTGCCTGAGACTACTTACTCCATGACCAGACCAAACTGAGAATTTTGAAAATTTGCTAGCTTTAAACACATACTGGCATTACTCATATGCACTGAGATGTAATGAATAACTACAGAGCTAAATGTTTACTACTTCATCACCCAAATAAATTAAACAAATTAATTTATTAGAACCTCAACTGTTAAATTCCAGTTTGTGATGCCATGATTTCTAGATAAAGTAATGATTAAGAGAAAATATATACATTGTTAGGAAGACAAACAAATAACATTTCATCATAAAATAGGAAAATAAACAAGAGCACATGGCCATAAAACTAAAAACGTGCTAATATGCACTTTAGAAAAACATGACGTGAAATAGTATGCTTAGAGATATATTCTGTTGTATATTTGAGTAGGAACTGGCAATGAAAAAACAAATTAATAAATGTTTCGAATATAAACTTGCCAGCATGGGCAGCATTGTAGATTAACTAAGCCTATCTGAAATATTCCCGTGATCTTGTGTACAGCAAAACAACTAATACGTTATTTCATTATTCTGTACATGGCAGGAACATTTGCCCTTCACTATTTTTCAAGATATTAGTATAAACAAACAATGTATTGTTGTATTTTATAATTAAGCATATTTCAGGTTTGCAACCCAATATATGAAAGCAGAATTATTATGAATTGATGTAAAATGATAATTACTTAATTTTAAATGTAAAGCTGCTATTATCTTGGCATAACATGGCCAAACTAATTGTTTTTCACATCTTTAATAGTTGTAACAATGTATGGTATTGTAGACTAGACTATAAAAGGAGTCACACATAGATCGGAAAAGGCAGTCTTGTAACAGCTTTCCAAGCCGCCACTATGCCGGCTTGGGCACCGCCGTACATATTGTTGTAATGCATTGTAGGGTAAAAGTGATGAAATTAAACCGTTTTTCAGACACCTGGTGTTTGCTCTGAGTTCATGCCTTAATTTTGACGCACACATAAAATAGAGAACATTTCTCTAGCTGCACGTATTCTGAATGAATTCTAGGGATTCCTGTATGCAGGTTATGTAGATGCTGTATTTTAAGAAGATTCTACATCCACGAGATATCAAGGTAACTGTCCTGAACTTTGATGCTGTGGAGATTTATTAAGACGTGAAGACCACAATCACTGAGTCGGTGAACAGAACACTATAAGGTGGTAAAACGTGTTAGCACCTCTCCCATTTCACTCTTTACATTTAACTACTTTCATTTGTGTGCAATACTCTACCACACAATACATTGCATATAGGGTAATTATAAAGCTAAGTGATGTTTTGTTAAATTACGTACATACTATTAATGGGCTGCAATAAGTGGAATCTGGTTTTTGCAATATTCTAGACTCTACTGATGAAAGAACAAAAGTGAGACAACAGTCCAATTGATGGTTTGGGTATATCTTTGAAATCTTCATGTACATTTAAATAGATGCAGTTCTCTGCTAATATTTTAACTGTATTTTATTTTTGTGCACTCATGCTAACGTATCTGCCCAATATTTACTTTGTTATATACAGACGAAAAACAATAATGCTGCTCTCTCTGAACATCTTTGTAATCTTCATAACAAGCAACACAACGCGAACTACGTATATTGAGACGTGAGAGATGTGTCGACAGTATGGAAGCTGCTAGATAGATCTTAATTACCATCACGGTAAGTACAGAACTCACGCCATCTTGTAAACATTACTGTTGGCGCTGTGTTAAGGCATCTGCTTCTTGCATCCAGCAGTATCATTATGGAAATACTGATGTAACACCCTATGCAACATCTGATGATGATCTTGAGAAGGTTCTGAAACCGTTTCATGGAATAAGTAGAGTATCTAAAAAGTGATTAGCTGCAGTTTTCTGTATTTCCATCACATTACAAAAACGAAAACTCTTGTTTACAGGCAGTAGAGATGAAGTTTATGAGATTCATAAGGAGCTGCAATAAAGTGAGTTAAGTAAGGAATGATTCATGAGATAATTCTACTGGATGTGAATGCTCTATGCATCACAGAAGCTTCCTGCATGTATTGAAAATAACTTTTCTTAGTTTCATTGTATTATAACAGGCTTCATTCATTTAAAAGTCCCTTGCTATAAGTGAGTACCACATTTTCAGAGCAATTAATATGTACTGTATTTCAAGATGATGACCTCTGTTACACACAGCACACATCTATGTTACTTCATTTTAAAAACGTATTCTTACCAACTAATTGGTATGAGTTGCGTACACCAATAAGTTGTCAGTGTTGGAAAACAACAAAACCTTTCCCTCTCACATCCTCTAATCATGCTGTGGCCTCAATTCTTACATCCCCCCCCCCTTGCCTCTGACATAATGGCACAGCTCTACCTACATAGTTCATGGACAAATTCACCAAATGACAATTTCAGTTAAGCACATATTAAAATGTTACTCTGTCTGCAAGTATTTTGGTTTGTTACTGGGCAGGAATACTACATTCAGAAGAATTTTTTTTTATGTTCTTTATGGTTTTGAATCTCCTCTGTCATTATAAAATACAGGTAAGTACTGTAGGCTGTTTGGATGCTATGGTTGATACTCATTTCGATAACACCTTATCTGTACTTACTGAAAAATTACATTCATTACAGACCAGATGCCTGATTGTAAACTTTTCTCTCTGGATTAAATGTGTTCGATTGTCGTCAGTATTTACAGTATGTCGCTGTAAGCAGTTACAACAGCAAACTGTCATTGTCAATAAGAATGTCTTTGAAACATTACAACACTGATTTTGTAGACAGCTATCTGCTTCTAATGCTGTTGTCATCTCATTAGAAAACTGAATTGGCCCAGATCATAGGGAAACATCTACATTGGTATGAGTAGTTCCACCAAGTGAAATTACTATCTTCAAGACTGAAAAATATATTACAGAAATTAAAGATTGAAAAGGGGGCTGCATTGATGGTATCACAAAAAAGTTCCATAAGGAAGCTTATCTCATCCATGTATAAAACATATCTGCGATAAAAATTGTAATAAAATGAAGTACTACATAACTATATTATTTTCACTTATTATGAAACAGAGGAACATAAGCTACAAAGTACTGTTCGTCATCATTTATTGCATGAAAGAGCTCTTCAGGCCAACAGCAGAACAACAAAAGGGAGATAAAAATTCCTTACAAATGAGGAAATTATAAAAAGGACACTATATAATATTTTTAAAGGTTACAAGCGACACATTACACCTGAACAAACCTGAAAAAAATGGCACTAAACAGAAAAAAACTTAGAAAAATAAAAACATGTCTTGGGCGTTTCCCCTGGGGTTGAGAGTAGAGGAATCTGTTAGGAAGGGATCCGTTCACTCGTAAGATGTGGCCAAGCTACTGGAGTCTCTTCTGCCCCAATATTTGAAGTGCGGCTTTACAAAAACTGTTAGTACATTAAATAACAAATTGACAGTCGCTGAAACGTCTGATACAAAATAGCATGTAATAACATTAAAAGTACCAACTACATATTTTATGATATCAATAAATGTTATGATATCAATAAATAAATGTGCTGCTATCTGATTGTGCAAAATATGATTTTTTTTTATCTCGTGTCTCATGGCAGAATTAAGTCTGTATATTGTATACCTCTTGGTGTAGGTAATAGTACTGAACATGCAATAGGATAACTAGGCTGAGTCACAGGTCCTAATCAGAACTATATTAAGTGATCCATGTGATGATAATGAGATTTAACAGAAATAAGACTGTTGATGACCATATGATTCGTACCTTATTACCTCATACAATAGTATAGACCTAGTAAATATAAATAAAAACATCATTTTACATTACACAGTAGTGTAGAGTATTTACAACCATAATATTAAGTGCATTTTGTGCAACTGTTTCAGCATCATGATCAGCCTAATCTCGATACAGCAGTACATAAACTTTTCATCAAAATTTCAAACAAGAGAACAGCAATTGCCAGAGAAATAATTTTAGCGAACAAGCAGTTCCTACACTAATTCACTGATACTTGGCCACAGACATATCCCTTGTTGAGTAAGAAGAATTCTATGGCAAAATTAAAAAGAGCAATTCAATCCGTGGGCTTTGACCAATGACGCCACATCGGAGTCACCGAGACCAACGAAAAAGGCAGACCGCGGCGCTCTTTTCAAATCACGTAAGCAAGGTAGTCCTGGCCGGCGCGATCGCTAGCTGATTGGCCGGCCGCTGAGGCACAGCCCACTGCCTCATAGCGGTCAGTCACTCAGCTAGCGATAGCGCCAACTCAGGCCTACCTTCTTTACGTGATTTGAAAGGCTGCGCCGCGGTCTGTCTTTTTCGTTGGCCTCGTGAGTCATCCAGGATCTCACGAATATAAATACACGGGATAATGTCGTAATACTTACGTATTGTAGATAATAAATAATCTGTGATTATCCTCATAAATTACAGATTACCACAGTTTTTAACATAACAGCAGACAACACCCGGTCAGGCCACATACGTTGTTGCCGGCCGCGGTGGCCAAGCAGACTGAGGCGCTGAGGTGCGTCAATCACGGGTCTGTACGGCCACTATGGTCGGGGGTTCGAATCCCCACTCGGGCATGGATATTTGTGCCGTCCTTAGTATTAGCTAGTTCATAAGTAGTTTGTAAGTTTAGGGACTAGTGACCCCGTAGTTAAGTCCCATAAGCTCTACAAACATTTTGAACATAGGATGTAAATTGCGTAGAACACGGTTATTTAACTCCACTGCTCGCAACCAGCGGTACAGCCATATAGGGCCTCTATAACACACACCAATTCTCTTACGATAAAGAAATGCATGAGATCAAAATAGCTTTAAAAACACATCACAACACGCGAGCGTCACCAGTAAGCTACTGCCGCCGCGCGGCCCACGGCCAGCAGGAGAGATACGGAAGCCCTCACCCCATTCGCCGATGAACACCAACCATGTCTCGCTATGCAAGAAGCAATAGGCAACGGCTAACCCCCACCCCTTCCACCTCAGCATCCTATCAAAAATAAAGTTCCACTCTTCCGCAATACATTCACCAATAACATCGCTTATTTTAAAAAAATTATGACGTAATGTCTAAATGAAAGTAATATAAAGTGTAGTAACAACCAGCTCACACCAGTTACCCAGATGAAGGCCACTGTAACGTTGGCCGAAACGTTGGTTAAATAAGTAATAGCCTACATCATGACGCGGTACCATACCCAGAAAACTTTTATGTCATCTGACTCTGGCCGCGGAAGCCTACGTAATTATAGCTTTAAAAACGTTTACGTGGAGAACAATTTAAAGGAAACCCTATTCCACGTTAATACAAAGGAAAAAGATTTCAAAATGACATTTTAATACTTAAAAAAAAATTGAAGCAACTACACGCAGATATTAAATCATCAACAACCTGGACGGTAGGGCCTCAACGGAAGATTTTTTTCTCTGCATGTTCACGACACGATAACCAAACCGTGGCGATATTCAATTAACAACCGATACTGCTTGAAGTCAGTACCACAGTGTACACCAGTCTACCAATGCGCCCCTTGGACGTGTCGGGTACCAAAACACCGAGTCTCTCCTGAATCAGCAGATGTGGCAAAGCCAGCCTCAAACGTTCAGAGCATAACCCGGCACGAGTTAGTGGTAAATACCGAGATGGCTCGCCGTTAATTCCAACAGTTGCAGATACGAGGAACCAGCCCAGCGCGCACGCTTCCAGGAGACGATCTCGCCCAGTACCAGCAGCAGGGCCCTCGAACGTCAAGCAGCCGCAGACCCACCGCAGAGTCCTCCAGTCCCGCGTCAGTCAGGCTGCACGCTGCGCCACATACGATGTCCTCACGGCGCTGCCCCTTCCGTCTTCTCGCGGGTTGCTTACGACACAGCAAGCCCGTTCCGCAACTGTACTGCCGACCATACACAGGGACCCGTGGACCGTACCCCACAGTCTAAATGTTCAAATGTTTGTATAGATTTTTGGGACTTAACTACGGGATTATCAGTCCCTAAACTTACAAACTACCTACGAACTAGCTAACACTAAGGACGGCACAAATATCCATGCCCGATGGGGGATTAGAACCCTCGACCGTACTGGCCGTGCAGACCGCGACTGGAGCGCCTCAGTCCCCGCGGCCACCGCGGCCGGCCCCCACAATCAAACTGCTCGCTCGCTCGCTCTTGTAAAAGGTGACAAAGCCCCTACCACGCCGTAGCGCAGAAGCGAGGCAACTGTCCCCAATTGAAGCGGCTGATCGCCGCCATTTGCAGGGATGAATTCTTGTACTGGGGTTGTCATTTGAATTGTATGAGACGCAGCAAGAGCAAAATAAAGCAAAAAAGAAACGCATATTTGTTTACAAAATTAATGATTTGTGCAGTCTGTTTAAAAAGTATCAAAATCAAATGTTCAAATGTTTGCACAACTTATGGGACCTAACTACGGGGTCATCAGTCCATAAGCTTACAAACTACTTATGAACTAGCTAAGACTAAAGACGGCACAAATATCCATGCCCGAGGGGGGATTCGAACCCCCGACCGTAGTGGCCGTGCTGACCGTGACTGGAGCGCCTCAGTCACCTCGGCCACCGCGGCCGGCTAAAAAGTATCCTTAAATGAATGAAGTTTCCTAATTTTCGAAATAACGTCTACATAAGAGACACGAAATTTAAAACTGTAAGGCTCTTTTCCGATAAGGTGAAGCGACTTTCCATCGAGATATGTGTATAAGATGATTCCATGAAAGTTGTAAAGTAACAGAGTGCGATTATTTTTTAATTCACGTGATTTTCTGTCAGGTCCTGTTTACTTTTTGCCGACTACTCTGTACGTTTTGCACGCTTATTTTTGTACATCACATTTTTGTCTACATTCCTTTCCATATTACATATTTCTTTAAACTTCCTGGAATTTGACTATGAATAATTGTAATAACTCACAAAATTTTAAATACGCATTCCATTCGTACATTACTTTTTAACAGAGACAGTACTTCTCAAAATGGTTGAGTATGCAACATTCGATCAAGTAATGACCATTTACGAAGTACAATCACCACCTGTTAAGTGTGTAAAAACAATTATTCGACTTACTTCTGCATCATACTTATATGTGATAAAAACCTATAATACACGTAGGTATTCATTCAGCTCAAATTAGTATTTTTAGTAATTTACATGCAAATAGTATATAAGTACTTGACATGCACCAAAGTACGTTTCTCAGTTTTAGAGAATCATTTGTAAGAGGAAACCTAAACAAAAATAAACGCTCTTGATTTCTTATTTCTCCATGAAAATACTATACATTATACAAGTAATGACTGGACCGTGAAATGTAACACTGTTTCCGTCTTCGTCTTTGCTTAGGTTCTCACTGTTACAATTAAAAGCAGCACACAAACGAACCATGTTTACGCTCTGTTGCCCTGCAAATGGCGGCTTCTGTCACGTTCAGTGTTGGGACGCGACACTAGCGCCAGCGAGCGGTCGAGTTTTTATTTAGTAGGTCTATGAACGTGACCCAGCCACCACAGCGCCAACTGTCCAATGATGTCAAATACATCAATCTCTATCTAAATAAAAGCGAAAGGACACTCATTCACTCACTCCTACGTAAAGCTAATTGCGAGTTACCTGCTTGACCGGAAGATGATGGCCGGCCGCGGTGGCCGAGGTGACTGAGGTGCTCCAGTCACGGTCAACACGGCCACTACGGTCGGGGTTCGAATCCCCCCTCGGGCATGGATATTTGTGCCGTCCTTAGTATTAGCTAGTTCATAAGTAGTTTGTAAGTTTAGGGACTGATGACCCCGTAGTTAAGTCCCATAAGCTTAACAAACATTTGAACTTTTTGGAAGATGATGGTGACAGTGGACGGCCAATCTTCTGACACTCGACCTGCATTAGCCGGACTACCTCAAGGATCGGTGGTCTCTCCCATCCTGTTTAACGTGTGTGCAAACGACGTACCTACGGTGGAAGGCGTACAGACAGCACAATTCGCGGACGATACAGCGTTCCTCACCAGCGGACGACACGTTCAAGCCAACATCAGACGTCTCCAAAGTCAACTGGATGCAATGGAGGACTGGTGCAAAACCAACAAAGTGCTACTGAATCCGGCAAAAACAACTGCCATCTACTTTACTAAGAAGCGTCCACGACTGCCAACCAACCTGAAACTTTACGGACAGAACATACCATGGGGAGATACAGTGACATATCTAGGAGTTACCTTAGATAAACACTTCTTCCTTCATAGACACGTCGACGGCTTGCGGAATAAAGCGTACGCAATGGCGAGGAGTCTAATGCCTTTCTTCTTGAGCACTGACCTGAGTACTGGCGCCAAATTACGCCTGTACAAAGCCACGGTTCTATCGAAGATGCTTTATGGCAGCTCAGTCTGGGGACTGGCCAGTGCTACCCAAATTCAACGGCTGCAGGTGATACAGAACAAAACCTTACGATGGATCCTCAGGGCAAACAGGTACACACGGAACACAGACATCCATGAGGCGCTTCACATGGATACTATCATGGGAACCGTCCGAAAAAGAGAGACGAAGATCCACCGCAAGATTGACCAACTACAGGATACCGTACACAACATCCGCACACTGGGGAGGACAATGCCACTTCCATGGCATAGATACAAAGTGCCACGGACCTTGACTAATCGATAAAGTCTTAAATTAGATGTAAATACCGAGTTTAATTGAAAATGTAATTAATACATCGAGAGGGGTACATTACGGACCAAAATAAAGGCCCCTACAAGTTAATCCCTGAAGTTTATTGTAATGAATATAGTTAAGCCCCTATCCTCAAATGTGAAGTGTAAATCGTCCATGACAATGGTACTTCAGTTACTTTGTACAACCATAAAAAAAATTTCACTCACTCACTGACTGAACACGAAACCTCGAAAGCTACTTCACCTATGAAGTTGAAATTTGGCAGGAATGTAGCTTATAGGTAGAAGACTTCAGCTAAGAAAGGATAGTTCAGGAGAAGTGACATCATAAACAATGAAAACTTCCCCGTTTTGCGGCACGCGATAGTGTGACTATTCAGTCCTCTATTTAAGAAGGGGAGCACTCAGCGACTTGCAACAAACTTTAAACATAATTTCAAACATTCAGGAAACTGTTTCTCGCTGACAAGCCCGGCAAAATGATGAAAGGAAAAAAGTTTTATCGCTTACTCCTTTTTAGGCGTTCATGCAGTAAAATTACTGCATTTGGCATGACGTTACAATTTATTACTCGCATACTATTAATTATATTCGCAAGAAATGTTACAGATAGTATACACACATACCACTGAAGGTATGTTCGAAATTTTATCATAGTACGACACACAGTTCATGAGATATGGAGTCATAAACAAGTAGGTTATGGAAAACCGCCTCATTACGCATGACTTTTGATTTATTACGTCTTTCCTACTAACTCTATTCGCGACGTATTTTGCAGACATTCTACAGATACATCACTGGATGTACCTTCGAAGTAATATCGTATTACGACATATAGTTCAGGTGCTATGACGTCAAAGACAATGAAATGCAAGAAATTCGCCCTAATAAGCATGAGGTTGTAACTTACTACGTCTTTACTACTAACTCCAATTACAACACATTTCGTAGTCAGTTTTGTAATAACCCATTCTACGAACCCGGTAAATATTATTTTTGTAAGACACATAGTTCAGGAGATGTTACATCATATACGTGACATCCGTAAATAGGTACTGCAGTATGTTTGACATTTTGTTAAGTCTTTATTACTGTGTTCATAGCACATTCCACAAACAATATCTAAATATACCACTGAAACGAGCTACAATATTATATTATTGAACGACTCATTGGTCAGATACGACGTGATAATACTATAAATGCGAAAGAAGCTCTATCAATCATGCTTTCACGAAAAAATGTTCAAATGTTTGTAAATCTATCGGACCAAACTGCGTGGTCATTAGTCCGTAGCTTACAAATTACTTCAACTAAGGTAAATTAACCAAAAGACAACAGACATACACCCATGCCCCAGGGAGGACTCGAACCTCCGACGGTGAACAACCGCGCGCTCCGCAGCGAGACGCTTTAGATCGCTCAGCTACTCCACCGCGGCCCGCTTTCACGACTAAACTGATTAACCGATATTATTGAAAGTGGGTATCGAGATAAAATGTTCAAATGTTTGTATAGTCTATGGGACATAACTACGGGGTCATCAGTCCCTAAACTTACAAACTACTTATGAACTACTTATGAACTAGGACGGCACAAATATCCATGCCCGAGGGGGGATTCGAACCCCCGACCGTAGTGGCCGTGAAGACCGTGACTGGAGCGCCTTAGTCCCCTCGGTCACCGCGGCCGGCGGTATCGAGATAGCTCGAACGCTGAAAAAGAACATAGGTTACTTTATAAAGTGCGTAATTTAATACATTTGTTTAAGTATTATTATATAACTCGAAATATGGAACAGCTGAGCATCAATGTTTCTCTTATAGCTTCTGATATGAAGACTCCTTGGCGGGCCTCGGTGGCCGAGGAGACTGAGGCGCTCCAGTCACGGTCTGCACGGCCACTACGGTCGGGGGTTCGAATCCCACCTCGGGCATGAATATTTGTGCCGTCCTAGTTCGTAAGTAGTTCATAAGTACTTTGTAAGTTTAGGGACTGATGACCCCGTAGTTAAGTCCCATAGACTATACAAACATTTTGAACATTTGAAGACTCCTTGGAAAAGCTATTTATTCTTGGACGTTTGAAATTTATCAAATTTAAAAATACTTTTGATGGCTGATATGTTATACATAATACGATGCAGCATAATAAATGCAATGCTTACACAAGACGTCAACATATTCAAACCTCCGAACCGATTTCAGTGACATTTGAATCCCGCAAAACCTACATGTTGTACAACGTATAGCGTCTTTAGTCAGCGTTTTACTTACCAAGTAATAAACAGAGTTTCTTTTCGTATTCAATAATGTCTATATTTTCATATCGATAAACAAGGGCAGTCATTCTAAGTGCGGTTTATATTTAAACCGGAAAATTCGAAACTTTTCTTGAACCTGATGATCTTCGTCATAATTTAAGAACAAAGTTGCTAAATTATTTTCCCTCCATTGTCCTTCACACGTATGCAAGGACATCAACGTCAACGAAGCCGCGGGTAAAAGCTAGTATGTATATAATTTCAAAAGCATATTACAAGCTCTCATTTTTCCGTCCCCAAAGACATAGCAGAGACGATAATGTCAAAAATTACAGTTTTTCTATGGAAAGGCGAACGTATAACAGTAGACTCAAATACAGTAACACTGTGTAAGGCGGCAGGGAATTTCAGCACCTTACATGCTATGTTTACGCATTAATTATTAAGAGGGACATTAATTTATAATATATTTATATGTAGTACTTTATCCAGCAACTGTTCAGGTTATAAATTAATAAACTTCAGCAACCAGTTGCTTGTGATTATTTATTTTTGACAACCGGTTTCGGGTGCTTGAGTGCCCTTCTTCTGGTCTCTATACAAACAAGTTAACCTAACCATTAGAAGGGTACTCAAGCGCCCGAAACCGGTCGTCAAAAATAAATAATCGCAAGCTACTGGTTGCTGAATTTTATTAATTTATATTTATTTGTATCTGATTCGGGTTCAGGTAGAATTAATAATAGGTAGAAAGAGAGGAAATGTTAATTTGTTGACTAGGTCATTGGGAAATCTAGTTGATGCTGAGAGGCAACATTTAGCATTATTAAATTTGCATGTGGTCGTTTTGTGACAGCTGGAGCCAGAATGCATCTACATCTATATTCATACTCCGCAATTCACCGTAAGGGGCGTGGCGGAGGGTACACTATACCACTACTAGGCATTTCCTTTCCTATTCCATTCCCAAATTGAACGAGGAAAAAAAAGAATGCCTATATGCCTCCGTACGAGCCCTAATTTCTCTTGCCTTTGTGATCTTTACGCGAAATGTAAGTAGGCGGCAGCAAGATCGTACTACACTCAGCTTCAAATTCCGGCCCTCTAAAGTTACTTAACAGAAATTCACTAAAAGAACGTCGTCTTTCTTCCAGTGATCCCCAATTGAGTTGCCGGAGCATTTCCGTGACACTCGCGCATTGGTCGAACCTACCAATTACAAACCTAGCTGCTCGCCTCTGAAGTGCCTCAATGTCTTTCTTTAAACTGATCTGCTGCGGGTCCCAAATACTTGAGAAATACTCAAGACGTGATCGTACAAGCGTTTTATACGCGGTCTCCTTTGCAGGTGAAGTACATCTTCCCAAAATTCTCCCAATAAACCGAAGTCGGCTGTCCGCCTTACTCACAACTGTCCTTACATGCTCGTTCCATTTCATATCGCTCTGCAATGTTACGCCTAGATATTTGAACGACGCGACAGCATCAAGAAGCTCACTACTAATACTGTATTCGAATATTATGGGATTGCTTTTTCTACTCATGCGCATCACCTTACATTTTTCTACATTAAGAGCTGCCACTCTTCGCACCGACTAGAAATTTTGTCTAAGTCATCCTGTATGCTATTACAGTCAGTTACAGACGACACCCTCCCATACACACAGCGTCATCAGCAAACAGCCGCAAATTACAACTTACTCTGTCCATCAGATCATTTATATAGATAGAAAATAATAGCGGTCCTATCACACTCCCCTGGGTCACACCTGACGATACACTCGTCTCTGATGAACACTCACCGTCGAGAACAACGTACTGCGTTCTATTACTTAGGAAGTCTTCCAGCCAGTCACAAATCTGTGAACCTATTCCATAAGCTCTTGTCTTCGTTAGCAGTCTGCAGTGTGGCACCGCGTCAACGCCTTTTTGAAGTCGAGAAAAACACAATCCGCCTGTTGCCCTCATCCATGGCTCGCGAGATGTCATGTGAGAAAAGGGCAAGCTGAAGTTTTACATGAACGATGTTTCCTAAACCCGTGCTGATTCATGGAAAGAAGCTTTTCCGTTTCAAGGAAATTTACTATATTCGAACTGAGAATATGCTCTAAAATTCTACATGAAACTGATGTCAACGATATTGGCCTGTAATTGTGTGGGTCAGTTCTCTTTCCTTTCTTATAAACGGGAGTCACCTACGCTTTTTTCCAATCACTAGGAACTTTTCGCTGAATTAAAGATTCGCGATAAATGCAAGCTAAGTAGGGGACCAATGCCGCAGAATGCTCTTTGTTAGCCGGCCGCGGTGGCCGAGGAGACTGAGGCGCTTCAGTCACGGTCTGCACGGCCACTACGGTTGGGGGTTCGAATCCCCCCTCGGGCATGGGTATTTGTGCCGTCCTAGTTCGTAAGTAGTTCATAAGTAGTTTGTAAGTTTAGGGACTGATGACCCCGTAGTTAAGTCCCATAAGCTTTAAACTTTATTTATTTATTTATTTTGCTCTTTGTAAAACCGAACTGGTATTCCATCCGGACCAGCAGACTTTTTCGTATTTAGCTCTGTCAGCTGCAGCCAAGTAACTTTCAGAATGACGAGCGTCCGGCCGGTGTAGATGTAATGGGACTGTAGGGGTGGCTGTTGTTGAGCGTCCGGAGCAAGGGTACGGGTTACCGACCTGCCGAAACTAAAAAATGTTCAAATGTTTGTATAGTCTATGGGACTTAACTACGGGGTCATCCTTCCCTAAACTTACAAACTACTTACGAACTACGTTATACTAAGGACGGCACAAATATCCATGCCCGAGGGGGGATTCGAACCTCCCACCGTAGTGGCCGTGCAGACGGTGACTGGAGCGCCTCAGTCCCCGCGGCCACCGCGGCCGGCCTGCCGAAACTACCAGGACACGGTGCGACTGGCGGATGATTTCAACCGTACAACGGTCGAATGCGTCGAGAATGTTCCAGAAGCTTCTTTCTGGCGGGAAAGGTGTTCGGAAGGTAGAAAATCGTGGGGGCGAGACATTTGAAACTGGATCCGTGAGTGGCTGGGATGAAAACGGTATGAGACAAGTGGCTTGCCACAAAGTGTGTAGACCAGGGGTCGGCAACACGTCGATCGTGATCTAGTAGTAGATCGCGAGTGCTTATTTGGTTGATCGTGTGAGTACTGACAGCGTAGAAGAAAAGTTGTTGGGTAAAATAGACAAATGTTTTTCGTATAACTTACACAAAATTTCTAGTTGGTGCGAAGAATGGCAGTTAGCTCTCGATGTAGAAAAATGTAAGGTGATGCGCATGAGTAGAAAAATCAATCCCATAATGTTAGAATACAGCATTAGTAGTGAGCTTCTTGATGCTGTCGCGTCGTTCAAATATCTATGCGTAACATTGCAGAGCGATATGAAATGGAACAAGCATGTAAGGACAGTTGTGAGTAAGGCAGACAGCCGACTTCGGTTTATTGGGAGAATTTTGGGAAGATGTACTTCATTTGTAAAGGAGACGGCGTATAAAACGCTTGTACGACCACATCTTGAGTATTGCTCAAGTGTTTGGGACCCGCAGCAGATCAGTTTAAAGGAAGACATAGAGGCGGTTCAGAGACGAGCAGCTAGATTTGTTACCGGTAGGTTCGACTAATGCGCGAGTGTCACGGAAATGCTCCGGCAACTCAATTGGGGATCGCTGGAAGAAAGACGACGTTCTTTTCGTGAATTTCTGTTGAGTAAATTTAGAGGGCCGGAATTTGAAGCTGAGTGTAGTACGATCTTGCTGCCGCCTACTTACATTTCGCGTAAAGATCACAAAGACAAGATAAGAGAAATTAGGGCTCGTACGGAGGCATATAGGCATTCTTTTTTTCTTCGTTCATTTTGGGAGTGGAATAGGAAAGGAAATGCCTAGTATGGTACAGTGTACCCTCCGTCACGCACCTTACGGTGAATTGCGGAGTATGTATGTAGATGTAGATGTCAAAATGTGAGTGTTGTTCGACATACAAGTTTATTTTACTGATCGCTTAGAATTATTAGCTACCTCTACACTAAACCTTTATAACTGTGTTTTCCCGCAATTGTATAATCAGCCATTACCTGCACGTCATTTATTACTACACTATTTGATTCATCTTATGCAATGTGTAGCATTGCTTCGGGTCGTATTTGGAGAAGGCGCCGAGTATCATACCTCGTGCAATTCAAGAAATTTAGAATATCAATTTCTTTGATGCGGCAAGCTACGATCTTCTGAGTTTTATAGTGTGTGGACAGGCTATTTTGTGACTAAATATTCAAAAGGTTTCTTGTACCAAAATTGTTTCTCAAAAGTATACAAAACGCAAAAAGTTTTGGACTCTAAAGCACCAGGAGAAATACTCTGTATTAGTTAATGTTGCCCTTAGAGTAAACGCCTTGTTTGCTTCTTGTCACTGTGGTATAATTGTTTTCAAATATGAATTTTATTAAAAATGAACTTAGACAAGGTTGATTGACGAACACCTTAAGTTTTGTATTTGGCTAAGTGTAACACGTTATACACACAATATCAAGAGCACTAAATCTACGCCGGCCGCGGTGGCCGCGGGGACTGAGGCGCTCCAGTCACGGTCTGCACGGCCACTACGGTCGGGGGTTCGAATCCCCCCCCTCGGGCATGGATATTTGTGCCGTCCTTAGTATTAGCTAGTTCGTAAGTAGTTTGTAAGTTTAGGGACTGATAATACCGTAGTTAAGTCCCATAAGCTACACAAACATTTGAACTAAATCTACTTAAGTTTCAGGTGAAATGTAAAATAATATTTGTGAAATAATATGGAATAATTTTTTTTATGTTTTGAAGAAATAGTGATGATGTACAAGTTTGTTCGTTGAGGTTGTCTACCCCTGGTGTAGTACATTCGGCTGGCTGCGCTCCTAGCGAGAGGACTTACCTCACAATTTGTTCGAAGTGCCGATTACATTGCCTGTAGTGTTCAGATTAGTTTCTCTGTGATCAGAGGAACAAATAACTGCTTCGTTGCATTGTACTTGCAATTCGAAGTATTCATTTATGAGCGTACAATAGAGCTTCTCTTCTGCTCCTGGCCAGTGTGGCAAGCGGTTTGCAAGAACCTCTTGTTCGCCTTCACTACTTGAGTGACTTCAGCGTAGGAGTTTTTCAACAAAATAATTCGTTCACTGTGTGGTCATCGCCTCACAGCTCGAGCTTCACGTTGTTCACCGAGCCATCCGCTGTGTCTTGCTGCCGTCCGTCTGATCAGTGCAGTACGAGCAATTAATTGGAAATTGGTGATACACGCACTTGGCGTTTGGTATACAGCACAGATAAACATAAATACACCGTTCCTCTAGTTGGCTGTGTTATTGACCTTTTTCTTGTATTCTTTACCAGTTGGATAGCGAATTTAATTTCTTTTAAAAACATGTCCTCAGTATCAACCATTTTTATAATAGGTAGAGGTTGATAGGGATAATCATTATTATTGTATCAACATTTAATTCCCAAATTGTGCACCGTCCTTTTTTTATAATTGAAATTGATCCTCCGATTTTTATTTATCTATTAGTATTAGGATTTATTAGGCATCCCAGCTGTTCTTAGTGATAATCAAGTGTCTTCTATGCAACTTTTAGGTATTGAGAGATTCAATTGATTGATTTTTTGTGATATCGTAATACTAGTGAACCACACGCAAAAATGGCGACAGGGCCATTTCATAAATTTTACCCACTAGTTGCGGCTTACCACATAGTATGGACCCAATATATGGAGGAATGAGATAAACAGATATAAAAAGTAAAGCAACAGCACTGTATGTCAAAAGGACAACCACTATCAGTAACAATAGCCTGGACAGTCTTACAGCGACGTAATTCGAATTAGTCAGGCCAAACAGTACCGATTCACCGATAAATGTAACACTAATTAACTTTAAATTAAAACATATACGTGAATACTATATCGAAAAAACTTACCTGAGAAATAAAAAAAAAAATATAAGAACTGCAAGTCAGGAATAAAATAGAATCAAAGTTTAGTGACGTCGACTTGGATGTACTATGGCAAAATATCACCTGCAGTGTGCTTTCATACAAAGTTACATCTACGCTGTATAAAACATTCAACAACATTGTGAGTACAAATGAAAGACTACAACCTAGTAGACACTGACCCACCAAGTTTATATTTGGAAGTGAATTAGGCAAAAGATAGCGCTTCCTATCAGAACTGACGACTACGTTGACCCAACAGTATTGTACAGACCAGACAAACTTTACTTCCCACAATGGAAAAATAATACCATTATGTGGCTAGTAGGACAATACAACATTTACGTTATAAATAAACTCGGCGGTGTCACACATGAAGAGTATATGAAGCTGAGTAATTATGAAGATCACTAGAAGAAATTTCAAAATTCATTTCATATAACTTTCAACTGGATAGGCATAGGCTAGTGGTCTGTCAAATAATAGATGCGTGGATGTCTATAAAATGTGCAAAACACCTGGTGAGGTGGGGGGGGACGACGACCTGGAAGCCCCAGTGGTTCTCACAAACCTGTGATGACATGTAGTAGGACATCTGAGTTAAGAAAACACCCTGAAAGGAAAAATGTAAACCAAGAGGATAAATAGGAAGGAACATATCAGTGGTTTTGCTTTTTAATCAGTGTGACATGTGAACGAACAAAGCTTTAACTTATTGTTGCTGTTACTTAACAAAACTAATAAACGAATAGCTGTTCGTTAGTATCGCTAAAATTCGAGAACGGCTGAACCGATCTGACTAATTTTAGTCTCGAAATATTCGTGTAAGTTCAGGGAAGGTTTAAATGGTGATAAAATATGGAAAAGTTGTCCGGAAAAGAGGAAAATCTGGAAAAAACTGAAACAGCTTTTTCCAGTGAGCTATCAATACCGTTCGTCCAATTGCGATAAAATTTTGTACATTTAATGTTGAAAGCAAGAGGAAGGTTCGCATCAAATAAAAATTTGTAATAGTCGGCCGGAAAGTAGGAAACTTTAGGAAAAACCGAAAGTGATCTTTTTTTTCTATGAATAAAAGTCAATTGCCACTTGGTTGTAAGAACATCACTTGAGTACGGCATGGCAGGACAAGGTTTGTATGAAATCCATTTTTGGAAAAATCTCCGAAAAAAAAGGACACTTAAAACGGAAAGTGGCAAAATTCGAAACAAGTTGTGTTTCTAAATGTCCTCAACACTATAAGTTGAGAACCGTTCATCCGATTGTAATAAAATTTTAATCATTTGACGTTCAACAAAAGATTAACGTTCTTATGAACTAAAAATTTGGGTAAGTTATCTGGAAAATTTGAAAATTCGCGAGAAACGGAAAGAGCTTTTTTGAATGGGACATGAATATCATTCGTCTGATAGCGATAAAAGTTTGCACATTTGACGTTCAAAGAAAGAGTACATACATACTCCTATTGTTCTGCCGTTCTATCCACTTTTTGCAAAATGAACGATGCATTTTTAAAAGTGAATCATAACTTCTGAAAAATAGTTAACAAGTCAAAGAGTAATAGCTTTTCCAGAAAGTAATTATTGTTCGATATTTCGCTTTATGTACTTCAAATCAAAAAAATATCTTGAATTACACACTTTCTAAAGTAGCTTATCTGGTACTTCAGCACTCAAGATATCTCCAAAGCAGATTTCATCACAATAGATTCAGTGGTTTATGTAATGATATATAACCAAGTCGGTTCAGCCATTCTCGAGTTTTAGCTAGACTAACGAAGAGAAATTAATTTTTATCTTTGACAGTTCATATACGGGTTCAGATCGTGTGAAGCGAACTTTTTCAAAGATTATTTCTGAACGCAC
This sequence comes from Locusta migratoria, assembly GCA_026315105.1. Taxonomy (NCBI): domain Eukaryota; kingdom Metazoa; phylum Arthropoda; class Insecta; order Orthoptera; family Acrididae; genus Locusta; species Locusta migratoria. The sequence goes on along the minus strand of CM048745.1, from coordinate 151,255,512 downwards.
TCAACACAACAACCAATTCATTATTTTAGATGTTTTAAATCTAAATTTTCCTCGCAATTTTTCCATTTTTAATACCGTTTAAACGTTCCCTGAACTTCCACGAATGTAACTTGATCGTTGTCCTGGTCATATTCAAATGTTTATTAAACTTAAGGGACTTAACTGCGGGGTCATCAGTCCCTAAACATACAAACCACTTATGAACTACCTTATACGAAAGACTACACAAAATCCATGCCCGAGGTGGAATTCGAACCCCCGACGGGTAACGGTCTCGCGCATCAGAGCATAGCGCCTCAATGCGCATGGCCACTCCGGCGTGGCATCCTGGACATGTGTGCGTGATTTGCCACTTTTTCCGCCTACTATCGAGCCGATTCTTAGAACATCTGATGGTGCCTTTATATAGCTACTGGGTCTAAAATACATATGATTTAAATTAATGTGATTTATATTAAGAGGTAAGTGATACGAAGTTCACCGGGGCATCTAGTATATTAATAATTGTAAAACCTGTAAATACTGACCAAATAAAGTGATAAAGGTTGTGGAGAAAATGCTTAGCTGAACAGAAATCTCTAACGAGATCATAGATCGTTCCATCATATTTCGGCCTTGCAGCCGGATCACGTTGACGTCTTGCCACGATATTTCAGCTGATAAACATGCAGCCACCTTCAGGTGAGTACGAGACTGAAGATAACTGGTGCACGTCGATCATATATGTTTCTAAATCTATGGAACTTAACTACTTTGTTATCATACCTAAGGCCCTCTACAACAGTCTTCTAGATTACTGCAAACACAGGGCAGTAGAATGATGCATGAGCACTCAAAAAGTGGTTAAGAAAATCACCAAAGGATGCCCACAGGGATCGATCTGTGGCCCCGTCTTTTGGGACATCACCTTTGAACCGCTCCTCAACCTCCTTGGGCAACAGGAGACGATCAAAGGTACCGTAGCGTACGCAGATGACCTGCTTGTCTTGGTCACAGCTGACTCAAAGACACAAATTTAAAACCAGGCACACATCCTGACAACGATAGACCATTGGTGCCAACAAAATAAATTGCAAATGGCAATACACAAAACAGTGAAAGCCACTCTCATTAGGAACCCCATAATTAAACACAATAACATCAACATCCGAAGAGAGCACACAACACGTTATCTTGGTGTCCAACATGACGAAAGACTGACCTTTAACGAGCACATAAAACTGACGACTGACAGGGCTACCAAGATGACGCAGACACTTGCCAGGCTAAACACAACAAAACACAGACTACCAACACAAACACTTAGAGCATACCATATAACACTTTTTTAGACAGTGACCTGTTCGCAGCCAGTTCATGGGCTCAACGATTGGCACTACAAACACATATCAATACAGTCAGGAGAGGACAAAGGGGTGCCTTACTCAGGCTATCCGGAGCCTTTAACACAACATCGGGTGAAGCACTGTGCGTCGTACTTGGGATACCACCTGTAGATCTCACCATAAGACAAAGGGCTGCCATGTTCTGGCTAAAGGCGGGGAAGCTTGACAAAGTCCAAGAAATAATGGGCCAAGCATAACCGAGCGACACCAACTACTCAAATGGCGAATGGACACCTTGCAAATGGAATGGAATAATAATGAAAAAGGACGTCGATTATACAAATTCTTTCCGGACATAAGGGAACGTCTGAGGATGGGTCATATTAATCCCAGCCGGGATATGATCCATTTTATGACAGGACATGGCCCATACCCAACACACCTAACACGAATGGGACTCAGCAACAATCCAAACTTTACATGTGGAGCGACTGGGTCCCCAGAACACATGGTATTACATTGTCAGCTATACAGAACACACACACACTGTATGTTAAACAACACACAAGACTTAGACGTACTGATAAGAAATAAGGATGGCTGGGACACACTAAATAGACTGACGAATGAGGTCTCATCACTAAAGCGGGAAGAATACGCAAAAACGGTCAGACATAACATCGTACAAAACACCAACACCATAACACAGGACACGTGGAACCAGACAAGCAGTCTAAGTACAAGCGACATGGATAACGAAACAGATGACAACCCCAGCACAGAAGATGACTTATTCCTAAACAATTGAGCACCATAAACATTAGAGTCCGCCTTTAGCTGTTAATGTACATGAAATGAACGACTACCACATATGGAGGGAATTCCATGATGGAAGGGCTCAAAGTTCATTCCGAGGCCTTCCACCTTGGTAGACTCTCCCCAACAACTTTTACTTTACCTACTCTTTCCTATCTTCTTTTATTTATCCTTCTTAATGATTTTTGAATTGCCCTTCCTTTTCCTTATAATTTTGTTGTATCCGTTATTCATAGAAAGTAATCGAATTAAATTTAAAATTGTGTAAATAACTAAATATGTAACACCATGAATTTCACCATTAACTTATCTAATTGTTACTATCACTATATATTTAAACTTAACGTTATTAAAAGTAAAAGACAACACAAACCATACTCGGTCTAATTACGACCAGCTATATACCCAAAGGCAGCTGGTCTGTATCTGTATCCTCCATTATATCACTCCGTACGCTTACAAACTACTTATACTAACCGAAGGACAAACACACACACACACACACACACACACACACACACACACACACACACACACACGAGCGCTCGCGCGTCCGAGGGAGGACTCGAACATCCGACGGGAAGCAGCCACGCGCTCGCTGCAAGGCGCCTTAGACCGCTCGGCCATTCCACCGCGGCGAGATCACAGACTTTACGGCTCAATAAGTTCGTAATTTGGTGCAGTAATAGAACACACTAGTTGGAGTATCGTGGAAGAGTTGCTACCAGGGCATTAGTGAGAGACAGGCTCAGAATTGGCCTACAGTTTTAGACACTAGGCTGGTGGTAGATCAACCGGACTATAAGGCCGTGGCCCATAAAACTTTGCAGTTTTCCCTGACGTTTCGCCCAGAGCTGCGCCGGACATCTTCGGAGGTCTTCATATTTCCGCTGATTCTTGTCGACTCAGTTTTATGGACCACGGCATTATAACCCAGACGATCTATCAGCAGCTATGATACCTGGTCGTAAAAGCCTTCATTAGACTCGAGAGTTCTGACAGACTGTTCATGTACGGACACAAGAAGAAACCAGTCTTTTCATGGACGAACGGTTCAGGGCAGATGTAGAACACTACGTTTCGGCAGTTGGAGTGACGCGATCCAGAAGCAGTCAGGTGGCTCTTCGAAAGTGGTAGCAAAAGCAATTATGTTATATACTGAATAGGCGTGGTAAGTGTTCCTGTGTAACCTTGGAAGACAGTTTAACCGTTTTATTCCCAATGCTGCTCATAGGCAACACCGTATTACAAGCTGCATTAAACAGTATTACGCGTAGCAATCTCTGAAGTGGTCCCCCGCTTGGTGGGGCATGTACCAAATTCAGACACATTAACCACTTTGCGTTGGGGGTGGTGGTACGCTACTGTCTATAGCAGTCTGTGAGCCGGAGTGTTAGTGTGCGTTATTTTATTTCTGCTGTGAACTGTCTTGTTTTTGGTGCTGTGGTGAAGATTATTGATGTGACAGTACTAACGATCAACAAAATAACCGCCCGAAGTAATAATACACCTCGATGCTAATGTTGTTGTGCATGAGAACTTTACATAAAAATAATTATTATTCAGTCAAAATTATTAAAGGACATTTTTTGTATGTTTACTGCATTGTATTAATATAGATAATACTTTAACGGTAAACTCATAATGTGGGAATGAAGGGGTTAACAGTGTAAGAGTAGAAGTGAAAATAAATGTCATTCCTTAAAAGAATGTGTTTTACTGCGTGGTGAATAGATAATAAGTTACCCCCTGTTACAACAATTGCAGCCTCATCCACTGATTCTCAGCGAGGCAGCGACCAGCGCTTGCGCTGCGGCTATTGGAACACACTTCTGAACTCTAAGGTAAGTGGCTTGCAGAGTCAATTTAGAGGTCTGACGTATTTACATGTCCCCTACGGCAGACTCACAGATACAATTGCCAGAGACTGGGGCACGTATTGCTGACGCAAGGTGACTGTCATACACGGCATCCGCCATTCGGGAATGGAATATTACGGATGGATACAGACTGTAACAGTGTCATCTCAATTGAATAGTGAACATTTTAACAGTAGTAATGTATAGAACAGTGTCAAAGATCCGAGGTAACTATAAGAACAGAGAGCAAAAAAGGTAGGTATATATTATTTCTCACTCATATCTCTATTATTCCTCATATTACACTTTCAGCTAGTTATTAATGAAACAGCGTCAGAAGATTCTTAAGGAATGAAGTCCTTGTTCTATGGGCTAAGAACATCTGATAATTTAATTGATAAGGGTGAATAATATCACGTTGATGTTTTACACGAAAACATAGGAAATGTGTGAACATTGAAAACTGCACAAGAAAACAATCATTACTAGTAAACAGGGGCAGAAACGAACCTACCATATCATTTAATATATGAAATATCACCTTATTAAACTCAAGATCCATTACAATACAAAGTCACATGTCAAGAGCTTCAACGAGTGTTATTAAATATCTACGTTAATACGGGTGCAAACAAAATACGTTCACATTCGGAGTTGATGAAAGAAATTTGGCAAATACATCTCCCCGCAACGAATAAGTTCTTCTTTTAATGACTTTACATCCTAACTCGTGAAACACTTCCGTGAAACTATATCCCCTGTATCGCGATAATAAGAAATGACCCGCTCTTCTCTGAACTTTTTGTGTATCCTCCGTTAGTCTCATATGATGAGGATCCAATACTGTGCAACAGTAGTCCAAAATAGAAAGGATAAGTGTTGTGTAGGCAGTTTATTTGGCTGTACAGTTTCATCTTCTACTTGTTCTGCTGATGAAACGTAGCCTTTGGTTTGCCTTCACCACGATATTATGTTACTTTTATTTCTTCATCCTGTTACTGCTGTCAACTATTTTTCTCAACGAGATTATTCAATGTGATACTGCTAAATCTTTTGAGTCTTCTGAGTCTTCCGAGTTCCGGGTGATCAAAAAGTCAGTATAAATTTGAAAACTTAATAAATCACGGAATAATGTAGATAGAAAGGTAAAGACTGACACACATGCTTGGAATGATATGGGGTTTTATTAGAACAAAAAAGAAAAAATGTCCGACAGTTGACAGATTTAATCAGAAAAAGCAATAATTAGTATAACAAATTAACACAAAGCAAAGAGAATGTTCTTTACAAGAAATGCTCAATATGTTCACCATAATTCCTCAACAATAGCTGTAGTCGAGGAATAATTTTGTGAATAGCTCTGTAAAGTATGTCCGGAGTTATGCTGAGGCATTGGTGTCGGATGTTGTCTTTCAGCATCCCTAGATATGTCGGTCGATCACGATACAGTTGCAACTTCAGGTAACCCCAAAGCCAATAATGGCACGGACTGAGGTCTGGGGACTTGGGTTGCCAAGCATGGCGAAAGTGGCGCCTGAGCACACGATCCTCACCAAACGACGCGCGCAACAGATCTTTCAGGTGTCTAGCAATATGGGGTAGAACGCCATCGTACGTTCCAGCAGATGTTTATCAGCCAGGCTGGGGATATCGGCGTACCTCTCACTGTCACGGTAGCAGTCACTGACGTTTTGATGTCCAGCACCAGCTGTCGGACATTTTTGAACATTTTTTTTCTTTTTTGTTTTAATGAAATACCATGTCATTCCAAGCATGTGTGTCAATTTTTACCTCTCTATCTATATTATCCCGTGATTTATTAAGTTTTCAAATTTATACTGACTTTTTGATCATCCGGTATATCTTTAAATATTGTTTGGTTTATGCAGCTTCTCCAATCCTTTAAACATGAATAAAGCACGTATTTTCCGGATTGACTTTGAGAAATTTTGGATTTTATTCGATGTATTTCGTTGAATTCTTAAGAAATAACTTTCTGTGTTACTTGTACCAACATTAATACTCACTTTTCCGTATCCGATCCTTCTGTATATGTTTACTGTTGCAATACATTCAACTACACAAGTAATTCATATCAGAACACACTGCGCTGCAGAGTGAAAAGTATCATTCTGGTCTTTTCTATTCATGGTCATGTATTTTCTGTTGTAGATTTCCTTTGAGAGTTGACATATCAATGTTTCCAGTTTAGGCATAAATTTCACTTTTAAATTCAAATGTACAAATGTTTATAGAGCTTATGGGCCTTAACTACGGGATCATCAGTCTCTAAACTTACAAACTACTTATGAACTAGCTAATCCTAAGGACGGCACAAATATCCATGCCCGAGGGGGGATTCGAACCCCGACCATAGTGTCCGTGCAGACCGTGACTGGAGCGCCTCAGTCCCCTCGGCCACAGCGGCCGGCGCTTTCACCATTTGGTTGGTCATCAGTGGCGGATACAGATTTTTTTTTCTGGGCTTTGTAAGCGTAATTTTAAAACACCCCTTCCCGCAAACACACACACACACACTATATATATATATATATATTGTATTACAGTCATTGTAACACATAACTGCTATAGGAAACGCACAAAATATGTTTCAAAGCCACAGTAGCTTCTTAGGAAAAATCTTTTTAATATTAATATACATACATATAACTACCAATGCGCTATTAGTTTCTGCGCACTGTGGAGTCGTTTTAAAAAGCCCATGATAAAAAAAAATATTACAATTATTCAATCGCATTAAACAGTGTAAATTTTCTAAATTTACCACAAATTGAAAACAATCAGAGAATTTAGAGCTTGAATGCTCCGTGTTCAGCTGTGGGCACAGCTGTTTCATCGTTCATCATCATAAAAGATGAAGCACTTCCACACAGCTGAACACAGGGCATTCAGGCTCAGAATTTAATTTCATATGTAAATGTTTCTGAGCCTCGATACATGGGTATATTCGAATCCCTATACGGAGGAAGCCATGCGAAATTGTCATAGGTTTCTCTACATATTTACAACTTTGGAATAATTGGACTGTAAGAATGAAAAGACTGACCACTTGAAAATTCAAACAGTTGTACTATATGGTCGAAAAATGACGATTTCGTATAATGATGCCCACAGGATTATGATACTAAATGAGCCAAATGACTTAACGGCGATTGTACAAAAACCTAGAGCACATGGTTAAAAATTTTTAAAAAACTTTGTAATCCGATGTGACCAAACTGCTAAGGTCATCGGTCCGTAGTCTTACAAACTACTTAAACAAATTTAATGTAAGGACAACACACCGATCCATGACCGAGGGAGGACTCCAACCTCTGGTGACGGGTGACTATGGACAGACCAAACTTTTGGATAAGCTTCTTAAGGCTACACTATAGATCACATTTGTGTTAAAGTGAAAGTTAGGTTAGGCAGATAGGTTAAACAAGAAGTGGTTTTAAAAAAATTATATTTTTAGTACGTGAGGGCGCGTAGCGCCCGAACCTCCGGTTAAGAAACACGCAGCATCTCATTGGCTGACAGCTAGCGAGTTCTCATTGGCCAGGTCAAAAGTTTTGGTCTGTCCATAGTCACTCATGATGCTCGCCCCCGGCAGCCATGTACCATGCCTCCTGCTGCTATCAACAGCCACCACATGAATCATCAACTTACCGTGGACGAACAGTAGAGTATCCGGAGTAGCTGTGTCATTACCAAACAATGCAGACATTGGAAAAAGAGCGAATCGTAAAAGGTCGCCTAATTATGGGTCAGAAGCAAACAGCCAGTAAATATATAGCGCTAAGTTTGATATTCCCTCAAAACCTAAAATCAGATTTCCTGTGTTTGCGTTGTACTGAATCAATTTCTTCTTCGTGCTTTGTAAAGTTGCTAAGCAAAACGAGATAGGTTTTCAAGAAAGCTTTCGCGATCAATAAAATTACACTTGAAAGTTCCTGGCAGATTAAAATTGTGTGCCAGAAACGGGATTCGAACCTGGGAGCTTGGCCTTTCGCGGGTAAGCTATCTCGGCACACTTGACACTCCGTCCACACAACTTCTACCAGTACCTCGCCTCCTACTCTCCAAACTTCACAGAAGTTCTCCTGGGAATCTTTCAGGACTAGCACTCCTCATTCTGAAAACATGCCTTAGGCTGTGACTAACCCATGTCTCCACCATATCCTTTCTTCCAGAAGTGTTAGACCCGCACGGTTCGCAGGAGGACTTCTTTGAAGTTTGGAAAGTAGGAGGCGAGGTACTGACAGCAGTTGTGTGGACGACTGTGAAGCGTGCCGAGATAGCTAAGACGCTAGAGACTTTACCCGCGAAAGGCAAAGTTCGCAGGTTCGAATCCCGGTTCTATCACCCAATTTCACCTGCCAGGAAGTTACAAATCAACGCACACTCCGCGACAGAGTGAAAATTTTTGAAAATTATATTTGATTGTGTTTCAAGAAGGATTTCTATTACCATGAAAATACTTTGTATATGATGTATGGAAAAATCCCGTTGAAGTTTCTAATTTGCTCCAATAACTGGAAAATCGAAACGTATAGCTTATAATGGGTGACAGTACTGTCTCTTAGTGTCTAGGAAAAGAATCCAGAGAGATATACCTTTACCGAAAAGACCTGAAGGCGCCAACTTGAACGCAACCCCAGATAGTTAAATCCTTTATTTAGGTGTGAGTAAAACATCAGAAGAGCTCGTTTATCTCCCAAGCAGTCACGAAAAAACAAACAGCTTTTATATATTTTTGTCGTAAATTACTGACAAAAAAGAGCAATTAAATGGAAGCATAACACGAAAAGTTAATTACGTTACGTTAATTAAAGGGATTTTGAATTCTTAAACTTATAATTACATGCTGCCCGTAAGTAAAAGTAAAACTATTCTAATGCTGAGATTATTTCTTTCCCTCCCTTTCTCTCTCTCCCTCCCCCCTCTCTCCCTTCTCTCTCTCTCTCTCTCTCTCTCTCTCTCTCTCCCCCCCCCTCTGTCTCTGAGATTCTTTCCTTCCCTCCCTTCCTCTCTCTCCCCTCCCCCCTCTTACCCTCATTCTCTCTCCCTCTCTCCCTTCTTTCTCTCTGAGATTCTTTCCTCCCTGCCCCTCTCTCTCTCTCTCTCTCTCTCTCTCCCCCTTCTTTATCTCTCTCTGAGATTCTTTCCTCCCTGCCCCTCTCTCTCTCTCTCTCTCTCTCTCTCTCTCTCCCTTCTTTATCTGAGATTCTTTCTGTCCCTCCCTTCCTCTCTCTCTCTTTCTCTCCACCCCTCTCTCTGAGATTATTTCCTTCCCTCCCTTCATTCCCCCCTCTCTCTCCCCTCTCTCCCTTCTCTCTCTCTCTCTCTTTCCCTCCCTCCCTCCCTCCCTCCCTCTCTCTCTCTCTCTCTCTCTCTCTCTGTCTCTCTCTGAGATTCTTTCCTTCCCCTTCTCTCTCCCCTCCCCTTCCTCTCTCTCTTCCCTCCCTTCCTCTCTCCCTCTCCCCTCTCGCTCTCTCCTCTCTTTCTCTCTCTCTCTCTCTCTCTCTCATTTTTCCTCGGGTCGTCTGGGGGGGAGGGGCACGTGCCCCTATGCCCCCTCCTCCCCCCTGAATCCGCTGGATGGAAGCTTTGCAATTTTCCGTGAAGGTTCACTCAAATAACGATATTTCTGTCCGGCAAAGTAGCTCGAGTGTTTGAAAAAGCGAGGCAGATAACGCGGACACGTCTGTTATTGGCTTTCTGTCGAGACAGACAATAAAAGGTAGGAGAGGCAGACAGCCCGGCGTCGTGAGCTGAGGTTACCTGGCCGTATCGCGGCCTTGGTCGCTAAAACGCGCCGACAGCTGGCTGCCCGCCAGTTGGCTCCTCATGCCAGCCGTCACGCTCCTGAGCTGGTTCCCACCTGACGCAACAGCCATTCCGCGACCGCCATTGTTTCCTGACGCTGCTGTCCTATACAGGGAAGTCGTCAGCCAAGCCGCGCCGAAATGGCCAAAGCCTTGCTGCTGTGGGGCGCGCGGCTGATCCCTGTCAGAGGTTCGAGTTCTCCCTCGGGCATTTGTGTGTCTGTGTGTGTGTGTGTGTGTGTGTGTGTGTGTGTGTGTGTAGTTTAAGGGGGGGGGCGTAGGAGAAAATGGACGTTATTACATAACCTAATACAGTTTGAAAGATAATAGAACCAAATTTTGCACTTGAGGTAATTATGTTAGGGATACATTCTGGATTTTTTTCAAATTTTTTTCTCAAAAAGTTGTTGGAATTTTCGCAACACATGCTATCACGCAAGGAACATTTTCTCATAAATTACTTCACTTAAATCTTTCATATTGTGGTAGGTAATTTTTAGTAATCAGATAAGCAAACTTGTGGAACAGTTTTTTAATATCATTTTTAGAGCTGTTGCAATTTATTTTTTAAAATTATGCATATGAAACAAAGCAATTTTAATTTCACAAAAATGTAAATAGTTTTGACAGAAATACACTTAGAAAACATTTGAACCACAGGAAGTTATATTATGAATTCAGTCTGCAGAAAATTTAACTTAGCTACTATCTCCAGTGGTTCAGGAAAAAATGTTCCTTATACACCAAAAAATGAAAGTTACGGGAAATGAGCATAAAATATATATATACACACCATAAAATACTACCTTAATGTTGAGCATAACCATACATTTGGTCATCTTGCTTTTCTTGGACTTGTTTCCTTTGTAACTGATGTTTCTGGCGTGCCCTTCTGGCTATATGCTTCACAGACATTTCAGATCTTGCAACACGCGCATTATCTATCTTCTTCAATAGCTTTTCTGTGAAGCAACCAGCAAGAAATCCTACTCCAGTAAGGGTCCTTATTCTTCCAGTTTTACCGCAATAAAACACCAGTCATGCATCATATGTCGCAATTTTGACAACAGTAGATGAGTTAAATGTTGTTTTAGGGCATCTCTTCCAAATGAGACTGTTGAAACTCTCATTCGGGGTTTGTGTTCCACCATTGGTACATTTCTTTAACAAATCTAGATGGGCTAGATACTGGAATGTTGGCTTTATGGTGCTTAACACTGCTTCAGGAAGACTATGTTTATGTGAATATCCTCCTTCGATGCTTTTATGATAGCAGGAAGATAGATATAAAACATCGCAAACACGGAGAGAGTCGTGGGTGTGGCGCTGTTCATTGATTGAAACAAGACAGCTTCTTTATCATTTGTATTTCGAATTTATCTGTGAAAATTGGAGACAGTATTTCTAATATGCTACAGAATTATATGGAGGCAAAAAAATTTTAAAATCTGTTTGAAAAATTTTGACTATGTCCCCCCTTAACCCTTTGCCCCCTAATGTTGCCATACGGCAACATCATATTTATTTGTTCGTCTAGCCACAACCATTTGTCCGAAAAAAAAAAAAGAAACACAAAAAACAAAAACAAAAAAAAAACAAAACAAAAAAACTGCAGAACCTCCAACCTCCAACCTCCAACAAATATTCAAAGAAACATTTTTGTTCATAATAAAATTTGGAGTTGATGGGGTTAAGTAGTTTGTAAACCTAGGGACTGATGACCACTGCAGTTAGATCCATAAACTTTACAAACACTTGAACATCGTCAGCTTAATCGTGGCAACTAAATTAAAACGAGCAAATTGTATTGCATTATTTACCAGATTAAGGTCACTTTTAACTGGGCCATAGACTTTTTTCATGAAAAGTTGTGAGAATAGACCTAATTTAACTTCAAGTGGTTAGCAGCACTGAAGAACAATGGCTTCTCTCTTGAACAAGCGGTCTCCCCTATCTAAGTATTGTGGTCTTGTGGCAGTTGTTTTTCAATTTTGCAGTACCGGATTTCTGTAGCAATGTGATGTCATCCTTACGTTACGGAGCACCTACATGTTTACTGTATTATAACTCTGACAGCTGTTTTAGCATGAAGCACAACAGTGACTTGAAACATTACCGGCATTATGTGTTGTCCTTATTTTATTAGTTTGAGTTGGTGGCCCAGTTACCCCCAAAATGTTCAATACTGGGTTAAGAGGACCAAGAGCTTAGGGTATCTGGGCCCGCCTAGGACCCATTTACCCTAAGCACACCTATTTACCCCAAGTATACTGTCATTATTACTTCTTTTTAATTCATTACTGAGATCAAATTGTTTATTTTTTCCTTATGAATTATGTTAATATTATCTAGTGTAAAATTCTTGAACATCCGTCTGCAGATCGCTTATATTTTGTAAAAGATTACCAGTTTCGGGACAGCCGCCCCTCTTCAGATCTGTTGACAAATGTTACAATTATTTGTAATCTACTACTTACGACGTATAACATCCAAAAAAGTTAATGGAAAATAAAATTATGAAAAACATTCCAATTCTATGAAGTTATAGATTAATCTGTCACGTGATGAACAAGTGTTCACAGTCGTTACTAAAATACAGTAGCCTCTTGATGAATACAGTAAGCAAGCAGTCAAAGCCTCTTAAAAGCAGCTCTGCTAGATTCAAAGGCATGATAAGCTTCACTGATGATATGAGTGACTTAACGAACGTTTTTTAACTTCTTTTAGTAAGATAAAATTTAATATTAATAACTGAATTTGGTCTTATTAACTTTAGTTGTGTAACTGTAACTCTTGTTTCATAATAAAAGTTATTCAAAAATCTGAATCAATTTCACACCCAGTCATTCTGTAGAAGTTCACTTGAATTGTCGATAACTCGACAACAGTGTCATTGAAATGACTTTTTTAATTTTATGATAGAGTTTACATGTTACCTAACACGCCCAGTTACCTCAATTGAGTCAACAATAATTAGTATGGAACTAATACCCCTACGGTCCAGTTATCTCACTCTCTGGAGGTATCTGGGCCTATTGGGTATTTTTTTCTCTTTTCCCCTTCTCAAGTTTAAATTGCAGATTTCATTCTGTTATAACATATTTGTAGGTAGAATGTTGTATTATAAGAAAATACGTTTTAGATGGTAATTTAACTTATTAACATGGCCCAATATTCTTAGCAAATAAATAAATAAAATATAATAAAAATAAGGCAACTCACATTTCCATCACCTTATTTTATTATACTTCTGTAAATATCTGTTCTCGCAGTTGCAATACAATACATAGAAGATCCATTTGAATCTGCTTACTGTATTCATCCCTCGGTCTCCCTCTAAGATTTTTACCCCACACACTTCCTTCTACTCCTAAGGTGACGATTCCTTGATGTCTCAGAATGTGTCCCACAAACCTATGCCTTCTCTTAGTCAGGATATGCGAGAAACTCCTTTTCTTCCCAATTCAGTTGAGTACCTCGTCATTAGTTACGTGATCTACCCATCTTATCTGCTTCATTCGTCTGTAGCACCGCATTTCGAAAGCTTCTATCATTTTTAGTCTGAACTCCTTATCGTCCACGTTTCACTCCCATACAAAGCTACACTACAGACTAATGCTTTCAGAAAGGACTTCCTAACATTTAAACTAATATTCGATGTCAACAAATTTCGCTTCCTCAGAAACAGTTTTATTTCCATAGCCATTCTGCATTGTATATTGTAATGCTGCTTTCGTATGAAAATGGGTGTTGCGTATTAAAGTTAAGGTTGGGGACCGCAAATGAAATTTTACCAGGTAGTGAAATATTTTTAAATTAGATTACTACGCAGTTTTGACATGGAAGGGACAATTTAAACAAAATTATTGGATTCCGCCATTAAATGGTAGCGGTCGTAATTTCGGTGGCAAATAAAACACCAGAAAGCAACATTACAAAAGAAGGTTGCGGAATCTAAATTTTACCTCATTGAGAGCTGGTACAAATATTTCGGTCATGTTCTGTAGTGATTCTAGCTGTGATGAATGGAATATTACTTCGATAAATTGATGCTGGGATTGTGCGTTTCGGTTACTATTGTTCTATGACCGTGTGGAAAATTAATCATGATAGTCGCCAAAAATTGCAAAATTATCGGACTTCATAAACATTACGAAGATTTTTCTGCAGGCATTAAAATGTATAAACCATTCATAGACACGAAATAAATAAAAGTTACACAGAGAATGTTCTAGTACAATCGCGAAACAAATTGCAACAATACCCGAGCATCACTTTATGAAGTACTGGATCTGCTGAAAATAAATAGCTTTAAAATTAGTGAGAATGGGGAAGGGATGGTAAGTAAGTAAGATATTTCTTGTTAACTGTGGGGGTTTATTGAAATTAATAAAAAAACTAAGCTGACACTTACATGACACGTCCTATCACATGAAGCAGAAGAAAGTAAGTAACGAACAGTTCCGCTCTCTCCCTTCAGCTTGTTGCAAAAAAAAATTGAACGTGACAAATGTCATATGTTTATCGATACGCTGGCAGAGAGAGGGCAGAAGTCAGCGACAAGCATAGCACAAGTTATAAAAAAAAATCATTAATGTATTACTACAATATCTTCTTTACTTCGGACATCAGATGTTGTCTTTCTACCCAAAAAACAAAACTTATCTACTACTTATATTGTCTCATTACCTAATCTAATTTCTTCAGCATCGCCTGATTTTCTGACATTCCATCCCATTAGCCTCGTTTTACTCTTTTTATTTTATATCTTCCTTTCAAAACAATATCCATTCCATTTAATTCCTCTTCCATGTCTTTTGCCGTCTCTGACAGAATTACTAAGCCGTCAGCAAACTGTAATGTTTTTATTCCCTCTCCCTGACTTTAATTCCCTCTCGAAATTTCTCCTTGCATTCCTTCACAGCTTGCTCAATGTACAGATTGAACAACTTTGGGAAAAGGCTACGACCCTGTCGTACTTCCTTCCCAACCACTGCGACCCTTTCATGCCCTTCGACTCTAATAACTGCTGTCTGGTTTTTGTATAGGTTGAATATAACTCTTCGCTTTCTATATTTTACACCTGCTACCTTCAGAATTTGAAAGAGTGTATTCCAGTCAACAGTTTCAAAAGTTTTGTCCAGATCCACAAGTGCTAAAAACGTAGATTACCCTTTCGTTAGTCCATCTTCTAAGAAATGTCTTAATGTGAATATTGCCTCATGTGTTCCAATATTTCTCCTAAATCCAAATTCATCTTCCCCAAGGTCTGATTCCTCCAGTTTTCCAATTCGAATTCAATCGCACTGAATTGAACTAAAATGAAAATTAGGCTTAGATATTGGCGTGACACACCAATCGACAAAGAATTGCAAGCATAAAGGGGAACAGAGAGAAATTTAAAAAACGCAGAAAAGGTAGGCACCTATAATACTGGAGCCTCCAGTATAAGCATAGAAAAGGGAGAGAAACCTTCAAAGGAAAGACTTCTTATACAGCAACGTCACTCCGATATGGAAAAAAAGGGGTTTTGACTGTAGGCGATATGGCCCCCAGAGTTAAAATGAAGGAATTCGCTACAAAAAAGAACCAAGAAAATTAAATATTTCTTTAAAACGATTGAGGGAAAAAAAGGAACAAGTACACTGAAAAAGGAACTAAGGTATTCTACAAGTGATGTTTTCAATTTAAAAATCTGAGTGTTTTTGGTGGCTGTGTGTTGGTATTAGAGGTCTGCAAATCGCCGGATTCGCTCGCTCGTACTCGGTCGAGTGCGCAACGCTCGGCGGTGGCGCGGCGAGTGTGTTACGCTCGCAGCGAGCGTGTTGACACTCGAACGAGGCTGCGTGGGGCAGGGCGGGCAGAGGCCGCACAGCGTAGTGCTGCCGCCGTACACACAAGGAAACCTACCCAAGTCACTCTCCGATTTTTATGAAATTTTCACATGTTATAATACATGAAAAACTATGGGACACGTATTTTTTAGCGGCGTAAACATATTTAAGGGGCTAAAATAGAAAAAAATGGCGATAACTTAGAGATTAGTGAAGCGATTTTAATGATTTTTGGTATTTCATAGATTCAACTTGGATTAAATCAAAACAATTTTTTGAGTACAAAAAATTGGTCACTTTAGGGGTAGCTGCTCCCCTAATTATCACTCCCCCTGCAATGTACCTAGGCCGATCTCTTATCCATTATATTTTATCATTAAAATCGCTTCATTAATCAAGTTACCACGAATTTTCTATTCTAGCCCCAGTTTTGGAGGGATCGTTTCACCCCTTAAATATGTCTTTCCGCAGCATTTTTTTTTTTAAAGGGATCAATAATCAAATGTTCAAATGTTTGTATAGTCTATGGGACTTAACTACGGGGTTATCAGTCCCTAAACTTACAAACTACTTATGAACTAGCTAAGACTAAGGACGGCACAAATATCCATGCCCGAGGGGGGGATTCGAACCCCCGACCGTAGTGGCCATGCAGACCGTGACTGGAGCGCCTCAGTCTCCTCGGCCACCGCGGCCGACAAAAAGGAATCCTACAGTTTTTCATGTATTATAATATATCCAAATTTCATAAAATCGGAGAGTGACACTTGGACAGGTTACCTTGTGAGTCGCTACGGCAGCGGCTCTGAGGTGTGGGCTGCTGTTGCGTGTGACGCAGACCCGTTAACTAAAGGAACTAAAATCAGTTATGCTGTAGGCGTGTATTCCTGCATAGTAGCATGTAACCGCAATATCATTATACCACAAACGAGACGAAAAGATTGTTTTCACTAACTACAACATTTGAAAGTAATGTAAAGGATACAAACAGAAACTACGGAACGAACAATGTTTTTATTGCAATGTACAAAAGTGAATGTTGCCGTACAACAACATTATTATATTAATCACGTATAATAACCTGTATGGTAAAGTAAAAAAAAAAAAAAAAAAAAAGGGAAACTGAATAGCTAGTTCAACTGGATCGAGAGAACAGCTTTCGAAGCACCCGGGAAAGGAAACAATTCCAAATTTCGCAGTCAGGATCTATTCTGTAGCGTCTAGTTGCTCCCGACACTCACTTTGGACTCGAGTGGCGCTGCGGTGGGCGACCAAGTGGCGAGCGGGCAGTGTGGACGGTCGGGCCAGTCGAGCGTGCGCCGCTCAAACGAGCGAGGAGGAAGTCGAGCGCAGCCACACGCCCTGCCGCAAGCTGCAGCACCGACACCTGCCGGACTGCCATAGAACGACATGTATCACGCGGTTCGAGCGAGCAACCGAGCGTGGTGCAGACCTCTAGTTGGTATAGCTGTAAGAACAGTGGCGAACATTCCTGGTAGCGACGGTCTCTCTGTACCTGGAGGTATTGTTCCGGTAGACAAAATATGGAACAGCGGGTTTGATCCTTAGCAGAATGATGACGTTCACGGCTTGCCACAGGAGCCACACAGTGGCGTTGGGTGTGGTTCGCGGTGCACGGGTAATATCAGGGACCAGCAAACCAGAATTGACACAGGGGTCGTCGCATTGATCAACGCAACCATTCTGCAGCAGAGATCCCACACCTGCGAGACATGCCGGCACAGAAAGCGGTGTTCCCGCATGTTGGAGTCCTCGAAAGCGACGGATGCCACAGAGGCGGATGGCTTCCAGACGCTGGTTGGTGGCTAATGTGTCATTCACCAGGATGAACCAGGTGGCTAAGACGACCGTCAGCAGCGACATTGGCCCACACCTGGCCCCAGATGACCGTGGGATGCCGTGCTACCAGTTTGTAGATGGGAGGGCATCCGAACAAAGTGTCGTACAGCTGATGGACCGTCATGTTCTTGTCTCTGGAAACATCAGGTATGTATTCCCATATGAATATGTTCCGATGCGCGAGGCCGTTCCCCGTGGGGGGTTCGAATCCCCCCTCTGGCATGGATGTTTGTGTCTTCTTTAGTATACGGTAATTCGTAAATAGTTTGTAAGTTTAGAGACTGATGCCCCGCAGTTAAGTCCCTTAACCTTAAGAAACATTTGAACATTTAAAGGGCAGATTTTAAGGAATTTCCCTGATGTCGATGGGTGCACGTTCCAACCAAGCATGGCATTGGGTGAGTAACGCAGGCGTTGTTCCGTCGGGCTGTTGGCGCATGAGGTGTCATCTGGTTCATTATTAGAGCAGCACACTTACGTGGAAAATACACCAGGCCCAGGCCGCTGTCCGATCGAGGGAGGACATACGTGGTGCCTCTTTGAATAGCACCTGACGACAGAAAAGCCCGGAGACTGTTTCTAAAATTGAGTGCGCTAACATCTTGGGAACAGGGAGGATTTGCGCAGCTTACCATGCCTTTGAAAGGATGGACCCATTTATCAAGTGGACCTTCTGGTGCAGCGTCAGGTTTCGAGTGACCTGTTGCTTACAGCGACCCTGAATAGCGCACAGAATGCGCCTCCAGGTCTTTGCCCGATTGAGATCCCCACCTTTCACAATTGGGATCTTCCTTTGCCCCCACTAACACACTGTCTGAAAACTGACTGAATAGAATCGCAATTCTTTAAGGGCCAAGTCTCAGACAGCGTGCTCCACTCGTCTTGGCAGAAAATGAAAAGATGGAAAGGCTAAAACTGAAAATATTGATACTGCTCAAAACAAGTGAGATAGGATAGACAATTTTCATAAGGTAAGGTATTTTATTCAGACATTGGTGGCAATTGAAATTTGGTTGTGATGTAGCAAGATATCTTGCTGTCTTAACTATTTACTTAAGGTTTACATGGCGTTTACTTAAAGCGAGGCACCAGGGGGCTGCCACAGTAGTGAAAAAGTCATTCTCGTTGTCCTTTAATAAGGTGCGTGATCATCTCGGACGTCCACACCATGAGGGAATCAATCTGCTTTTGAGGGATATTTGGCCATTATTTGGCCATAAGCAGCTTTCCATCTGTTTTGAGAGGTGCTGGTCCGGCTGCAATATGTCTGCCTAGTGCATCCAAGACATGCTCAATCGGGTTTAAGTCTGGTAAACGAGCTCGCTAAGTCCATTCAATTCCCTCAGCTACAAGCATGTTGTCCACCAGTGCAGCTAGGTGGGGATGAGCCTTAACGTCCACCAGATGGAAGCGATCTGCTATTTCACCAGCGTAGGTCATAACAACCACTGCCATGAACCACAGACATTGCCGAGGTGGGGTGGCTTGCGTGCCTCAACGATACAGATAGCCGTACCGTAGGTGCAACCACAGCGGAGGGGTATCTGTGGAGAGGCCAGACAAACGTGTGGTTCCTGAAGAGGGGCAGCAGCCTTTTCAGTAGTTACAGGGCAACAGTCTGGATGATTGACTGAGCTGGCCTTGTAACATCAGCTAATGTGGCTTTGCCACACAGCTACTGCGAACGGCTGAAAGCAAGGGGAAACTACAGCCGTTACCTTTCCCGAGGACTTCCAGCTCTTCTGTATGAACATATGATGATGGCATCCTCTCGGGTAAAATATTCCGGAGGTAAAATAGTCCCCCATTCGGATCTCCGGGCGGGGACTACTCAGGAGAATGTGATCATCAGGGAAGACAATACTGGCATTCTACGGGTCGGAGCGTGGAATGTTAGATCCCTTAATCGAGTAGGAAAATTAGAAAATTTAAAAAGGGAAATGCATAGGTTGAAGTTAGATATAGTGGGGATTAGTGAAGTTCGGTGGCAGGATGAACAGGATTTCTGGTCAGGTGAGTACAGGATTATAAATACAAAATCAATTGGGGGTATCACAGGAGTAGGATTGATAATGGATAAGAATAAGAAAATAGGAATACGAGTAAACTACTATGACCAGCACAGTGATCGCATTATCATTGTCAAGATAGATACGAAGCCAACACCGATAACAGTAGTACAGGTTTATATGCCAACTAGCTCTGCCGATGATGAGGAAATCGAAGAAATATATGAGGAGCTAAAGGAAATTATTCAGACAATTAAGGGAGAGGAAAACTTAATTGTTATGGGAGACTGGAATTCGGTAGTAGGACAAGGAAGTGAAGGGACGATAGTAGGTGAATATGGTCTGGGCAAAAGGAATGAAAGAGGAAGCCGCCTGGTAGAATTTTGCACAGAAGATAATTTAGTTATAACTAACACCTGGTTCAAGAATCACAAAAGAAGGTTGTATACGTGGAAGAGACCAGGAGACACCGGGAGATACCAGATAGATTTTATAATGGTAAGACACAGATTTCGGAACCAGGTTTTACAGTGTAAGACATACCCAGGGGCAGATATAGACTCTGACCATAACTTGTTGGTTATGAACTGTAGGCTGAAACTAAAGAAACTACAAAAAGGTAGGAAAATAAGGAGATGGGACCTGGATAAATTGAAGGAACCTGAGGTTCTTAAGAATTTCAGAGGGAGCTTTAGGCAACAATTGACAGAAAGAGGGGAAAATAAAACAGTAGAGGAGGAATGGGTAAAATTGAGAGATGAAATAGTGAAGGTAGCAGAGGACAAAATAGGTAGGAAGGCAAGACCTACAAAAAATCCTTGGATATCACAGGATACTAGATTTAATCGATGAAAGGAGAAAATATAAAAATGCAGTAAATGAAACAGGCAAAATGGAGTACAGACGACTAAGAAATGAAATTGACAGGAAGTGCAAAATGGCTAAGCAGGAGTGGCTAGAAGGCAAATGCAAGGATGTAGAAGAATGTATAAATAGGGGACAAATAGATACGGCGTACAGGAAAATAAACGAAACATTTGGAGATAAGAAAAACAGCTCTATGAATATCAAGGACACTGATGGAAAACCAGTTCTCAGCAAAGAAGGGAAAGCTCAAAGGTGGAAAGAGTATATAGAGGGGCTCTACAAAGAAAATGAACTTCGAGACAATATTGTAGGAAGGGAAGAGGATGTATATGAAGATGAAATAGGAGATACTGTACTGAGAGAAGAATTTGACAGAGACCTGAAAGACCTAAGTCGAAACAAGGCCCCTGGAGTAGATGATATTCCCTCAGAGCTGCTGAAGTCTCTAGGAGGACCAGCCATGACAAAATTGTTTCAACTGGTGTGTAAGATGTATGAGACAGGTGAAATACCCTCAGACTTTAACAAAAATTTTATAATCCCCATCCCTAAGAAAGCAGGTGCAGACAAGTGTGAAAACTACAGAACCATCAGTTTAATAAGTCATGGTTGCAAAATATTAACACGAATTATATACAGAAGGATGGAAAAGCTGGTAGAAGCCGACCTCGGGGAAGATCAGTTTGGTTCCAGGAGAAATGTAGGAAC
This sequence comes from Locusta migratoria, assembly GCA_026315105.1. Lineage (NCBI taxonomy): Eukaryota > Metazoa > Arthropoda > Insecta > Orthoptera > Acrididae > Locusta > Locusta migratoria. The sequence continues at coordinate 151,234,403 of CM048745.1, read as the reverse complement.
ACGGGAGGCAATACTCACTTTACGGCTTATCCTAGAAGATAGATTAAGTAAAGGCAAACCTACATTTCTAGCTTTTGTAGATTTGGAGAAGGCTTTTGACAATGTTGATTGGAATAAACTCTTTCAAGTTCTGAAGCAAGCAGGAGTAAAATATAGGGAGCGTAAGGTTATTTACAACTTGTACAAAAACCAGACAGCGGTTATCAGTTGAAGGGCATGAAAGGGATGCAGTCGTTGGAAAGGGAGTAAGACAGGGTTGTAGTCTTTCTCCATTGTTATTCAATTTGTACATTGAGCAAGCTATAAAGGAAAGCAAGGAGAAATTTGGAGAAGGAATTGAAGTTCAGGGTGAGGAATTAAAAACATTGCGTTTTGCCGACGACATAGTAATTCTGTCAGATACAGCAAAGGACCTGGAAGAGCAGTTGAATGGAATGGACAGTGTGCTGAAAGGTGCATATAAGATGAACATTAACAAGAGCAAAACTAGGGTAATGGAGTGCAGTGTAAGAAAATCAGGTGATGCTGAGGGAATTAGATTGGGAAACGAAGCAATAAAGGAGGTAGATGAGGTTTGTTACTTGGGCAGTAAAATAACAAATGATGGTCGCAGTACAGAGGATATAAAATGCAGAATGGCAATGGGTAGAAAAGCGTTCTTGAAAAAGAGAAATTTGTTAACATCGAATATTGATTTAAGCCTAAGGAAGTCCTTTCTGAAGGCATCTGTATGGAGTGTTGCCTTGTATGGGAGTGAGACATGGAGGATAAACAGTGCGGACAGGAAGAGGATTGAGGCTTTTGAAATGTGGTGCTACAGAAAAATGCTGAAGATTAGGTGGGTGGATCGCGTAACTAATGAGGAGGTACTGAACAGAATTGGGGAGAAAAGAAATTTCTGGCATACCTAGACTAAAAGAAGGGATAGATTGGTAGGACACATTCTTAGACATCAAGGAATTGTGAATTTAGCGTTGGAGGGAAGTGTGTGGGGAAAATATCGCAGAGGAAGACCAAGAGGTGGATACAGTAAGCAGGTTAAGACAGATGTAGGTTGCTGTTCTTATTTGGAGATGAAGAGGCTTGCTCAGGATAGGGTATTGTGGAGAGCTGCGTCAAACCAGTCTCCGGACTGAAGACCACAACAACAACAGGTCATAACAAAAAGTCGAAGTAACTTGTCTGTAAGTCCGCCCGGTACAAACTCCTGACTCTGTTGGGACGATCGACAGAAGTAACCCAACTACTATGGCACCAGCATATGGCACAAGAAAGCGTCGAGCGATATCTATCTATACCTGTGAGCAGTCAAAGCGCCATTCAGCACGACATAGAGGTCCGTACGTCAGGCAATATTGAGTCCTGCCCACACCATTCGTCCACCACCATAATATTGCTGATGTTTCCTGCACATAAGCAGGATTGTTCCGAGTTCTAGATTCTCTCCACATGAGAGAACGACGTTTGTGCGGCTGAACACAAACTCTTTACGCATATGTGAACAGAACCCGGCGGCCTTCGTTATGACATCAATCTTGCTGTTCCTCCGCTTAGTTTCTGCGGGCTAAAGGGTGTCTTGGTTTTTAATGACAAAGCGGCCACATTCCCGATGGCGATTTCGGACTCTTTGTACCTGAAGGGTGCGTTGCAGCTGAGTTGCATTCAGCCTCTTGTCTCGACAAGCTCTTAATGAGAGATAACGGTCATCTCTTGCTGATATTACCTGTGGACGACCTTGGCCTCGTCTTCTTTTAACGGTTCCTGCTGTCTGAAATCGCGTCCAGGTCCTCGAAATTACACTTTGGACATCTCAGCCTCCTCCCTGTGTATCTGCTCCGCTTCCAATTTTTATATTCTTCTACATCTACATACATATTCCGCAATTCACCGTAAGGAGGGTACACTGTACCATTACTAGGCATTTCCTTTCCTATTCCACTCCCAAATAGAACGAGGAAAAAAAGAATGCCTATATGCCTCCGTATGAGCCCTAATTTCTCTTTGTGACCATCACGCGAAATGTAAGTAGGCGGCAGCAAGATCGTACTACATACAGCTTCAAATTCCGGTCCTCTAAATTTCCTCAACAGAAATTCACGAAAAGAACGTCGTCTTTCTTCCAGCGATCCCCAATTGAGTTGCCGGAGCATTTCCGTGACACTCGCGCATTGGTCGAACCGACCAGTAACAAACCTAGCTACTCCCCTTTGAACTGCCTCTATGTCTTCCTTTAAATTGATCTGCTGCGGGTCCCAAACACTTGAGGAATACTCAACACGTGGTCGTACAAGCGTTTTATACGCAGTCTCCTTTACTGGTAAAGTACATCTTCTCAAAATTCCCCCAATAAACCGAAGTCGACCCGCCTCACTCACAATTGTCCTTACATGATCGTTCTATTTCATATCGCTCTTGAATGTTACGCCTAGATATTTAAACGACGCGACAGCATCAAGAAGCTCACTGCTAATGCTGTATTCGAACCTTATGGCATTGTTTTTCCTACTCATACACATCACCTTACATTTTTCTACATTGAGAGCTAGCTGCCATTCTTCGACACCCTCCCGTACACCACAGCATCATCAGCAAACACCCGCAAATTACAAGTTACTCTGTCCATCAGATCATTTATATAGATAGAGAATAACAGCGGTCCTATCACACTCCTCTGGGGCACGCCTGACGATACACTCTGATGAACACTCGCCGTCGAGAACAACGTACTGCGTTCTATTACTTAGGAAGTCTTCCGGCCAGCCACAAATCTGTGAACCTATTCCATAAGCGTTTTATTCGCGGTCTCCTTTACTGGTGAAGTACATCTTCCCAAAATTCTCCCAATAAACCGAAGTCGGCTGTCCGCCTTACTCACAATTGTCCTTACATGTTCGTTCCATTTCATATCGCTCTGCAGTGTTACGCCTAGATATATGAACGACGCGACAGCATCAAGAAGCTCACTGCTAATGCTGTATTCGAACCTTATGGGATTATTTTTCCTACTTATGCGCATCACCTTACATTTTTCTACATTGAGAGCTAGCTGCCATTCTTCGCACCAACTAGAGATTTTGTCTAAGTCATCCTGTATGCTATTACAGTCAGTTAAAGACGACACCCTCCCGTACACCACAGCATCATCAGCATAAAGCCGCAAATTACAAGCTACTCTGTCCATCAGATCATTTATATAGATAGAAAATAATACCGGTCCTATCACACTCCCCTGGGGCACGCCTGACGATACACTCTGATGAACACTCGCCGTCGAGAACAACTTACTGCGTTCTGTTACTTAGGAAGTCTGCCAGCCAGTCACAAATCTGTGAACCTATTCCATAAGCTCGTTGATATAACTTGTAGTACAACAAAATTACGAGTGAGACTGGTGAACTATCGTACCTCGGTTGCACGCCATTACGTCAGCGCTGCGTCACGGTGACGAACGCTCGCCTCAACTTGCGTGAACAGCAAGGCTGTCCTACCGCAGTGCGTAGGAGTGGCGTAGACAGCTGGCGTCCTCCTTGTCGGCGGTCGACACTTCCTAGCGCAGGCTGGAGGCCTACACAGGTGTCTGGCAGCTCTCCGTATTACTCCCAGCCACACACGCACACACAAAGAAAAGTGTTGCATCGCCTTGGCTCCAAGGTCTCCTGAATTGTCCTTAGACATTATTCAACCCGCACAAAAGTGAGCAGCGACAACGCTACAGAGAGCGTAAGACGGTAGACCAGTTCTAACACAAGGAAGGAAGAACACTTCTTGTGTTGACTGTAGTTTCGCCATACCGAGCTCTCCATTAGTAACATGAAGAACACACCTGTCAATGGTAACTGGGGTGACTCGTCACCCCAAAGTTTTAATGTTGATATGGTTACATGCAACTTTACAAAACTTACAGAACGAAACCTGATTTCTTTAAAGTCATTAACATTCTAATTACAATATAAACGCTTTACAGTAATTGGATGACAATATTAGGAAATTGTTCTTTAAGAGAAACAAGCTATGCAAAATTTTTTTCTATGATCACTGCATGGCAGGCTACCACATTTTAGAAAAGACATTTTTATATGTGCACCAAAGCTGCTTTTGTTTGAAATGCTGACTAGTTTCGGGCTTTGCCCATTTTCTTAAGCCACATTCATATATATATATATATATATATATATATATATATATATATATATATATATATATATATATATATATATATATTTGGATACTGCTTAGGCTACGCTGTTTGTTTGTTACAACAAACAGCGTGACCTAAGCAATATCCAAATAAAAATATATATGAATATTTTTGCCCATTTTTTTAAGCCACATTCATATATATTTTTTTAATATTCACAGAATATATGACATAACTGCGATTGGGCGAAGCTGAAAATGTGTACCCAGCCGGGATTCGAACCCGGGTCTTCTGCTTTCTAGGCAGTTGCGCTGACCCCTACACCGCTGGGGACACAGTGATCACCGCACCTGCAAGGTCTACCAATCGCAGTTGATGTCATATATTCTATGAATATTAAATAATAATAACAACTGCAGGATCAGAAGTGACGTCTGTTCTTTCGGAACAGACGCCACATATACTTTTATTTGGATACTACTTAGGTCACGCTGTTTGTTGTAACAAACAAACAGCGTGACCTAAGCAGTATCCAAATAAAAATATATATGAATGTGACTTAAGAAAACGGGCAAAGCCCGAAACTAGTCAGCATTTCAAATAAAAGCAGCTTTGGTGCATATATAAAAATGTCTTTTCTACAATATTTAAGAGCTGCAAAACGCGACATATCAAAAACATTTGATTTACTACCAAATTTTACACAAGCTACTTTCACTTTTCTGTCTTTATCTCATACATGACATCTTAATTGCTTCTGTAGTTTTGTGGGCCTTGATTCCTGGTCTTGTGGGTCCTTTGTTCTCTTTGTTCCTAGGAGTGAAGCTATATTTTCCGAAAGCTCTCGGGTCAAATTTTTTGTTAGGCGCCGTTACATGTGTGTTGAAGCAATTTTAAATCCAAGATTTTTTTAGAATATCCTTCCTTTTCACTTTTTGCTGCGATTTTACTAGGAACAGAATAAACGCATTTATTGCTGCCTGGTCCAAAATTCCATAAAACATCCGAAGTGGTCAGCGGCGTGTACTCCTCGAAACAGAGTACGCATGTACCATTTTGTCAAATACCTCCACACCTCCTTTTATACTATTATAAAATTCAGTGATCTCGGGTTTATTTGTGATCTGGTCAACATCAGGAGCACTTTGCATTGTAGACAAAAGAACAACAGATTTTTATTTTTTGGGAGTGAAGGAGGCAAATGTTTTTTTCTTATGAAAAGCAAATTCTGTCGAAAGCACTTTCTTCTTTCTGTTGGGTAGGAAACTTGGTGGTATTTCCGCCTTATTTTTCCTCAGCGTACCAGCAATTGTCAAATTATCTTTCAGCAACATGTCTGCCAAAGGTAATTATCACAAATGATATTTCGACCTGTACCACAAATAGTTCTGGACAGAGTTTCCACATAGTATGTTGGCAGACTTTCATTTGTGTTTCTGTTCTCCTTCCCAACGTATGGAATAGCATCTGTCATATAATATGTTCTGGCATTACACATTGTGATTATTTTGATGCCATATTTATCTGGTTTTGAAGCAATGTAAACACAGAATGGGCATTTGCCACGAAATCCCAAAACCTGCTCATCGATTGCTACATACAAATGAGGAGAATAATTTGTGGCAGTTACTAACAAACGCTGCCCAGAGCTCACGAATAGGCGAAAATGTATCGTCCTTATTTCTCTTGCTCTTATCATCAAATATTAGACAATTTAGAAGAAATTTGAATCTCATTTGAGGCATAATACATTTGTACACAGATGAGCCACACCACATTTCATCAGTGTTGAGATGACCATCTTTTCTCCTACCTGACGTATAAAGCAGTCCCTTTAGTGCACATATTTCTTCCTTGTCCGTATCACCAAGAAACCTCTGGTCTGTATATGTACATTTCTTTCTTCGGATCTCCTCCTTTGTATGAGCTACAATCATATCGACTATTCATGTATCTAATAATATTTCGAGAGCATCTACCTCGGAGTCAATGTTTTGAGCTTGAGGAATGTTTACAATGTTTCTACTTTGGGTTTTCCCTTTCTTAGGCGGTATTTTAGACCAAAAAATCCTTTCTTACCCTTGATTGTGTTTGCTGAAGATGCCTCCTCCTCCACCTTATCGCCATCTTCTGGCGTCGTAGCTGCAAACACAGAACTATGTTCAGATTGTACTTCCAAATTATCTTCCTCTCTTGAAAATAAGTCGTTGTCATTGCAATCGTCGTTGTCTTCCTCCAAAACACTTCTCACAAACTCCCCAAACCGTGGATCATTCACATTTACAGACTCCATATTCGAAAAGCTTACGAAATGTAGTAAATATATTTCACCTACGAAAATGGTAACAGGGGTGACCTATAACCCCAAGAATTATTCGATCTCAAGTAGCAGCTGAATATAACTCACCAGCAACACGACAGAACAATGACTGATTTATGTAACAATGACGAAAGAATACACAAGCTTGCCAGAAAAAAAAATACCGTTGTTGCCAACATAACAGAAGGAACAAACTATCACAGGGGTGACGCATCACCCCTGTTACCATCGGAGGGCTAGAACGTCAGTTATGAAGTTTCGACCTTATTCACATTGTTGTGTCAGGAGGGTCTCCCCTCAAGGGAAGTTACCCGAAGCTGCGGAGTGAACACAAACAATGTTAGTGAAAATGATGCCAAAGATAGCTTTGTTGTAATTTTGTATTATTGTATAACTCGTTTCGCCAGTCTAGCTGCCATCCTCAGATGTCTCTACCAGAAATACAAAGAATAATGTAACATTTTCAAACAAAATTTTTACAAGAGATTTTATTTTTCTAATTTATGTACAAACCATTTACATAAAGTATACTAAGCTGATACTGTTTTTCACTGAGTGAGCAAAGATAGTGTTTGATGTTATGCTCCGATAGGTATTAGGGGGCCAATGTAAATACTTCCATGGACATTAGGGATAACACAATACTTCTGTAACAATTTTGATAGTGCTTTTTAAAGGAGTTTAAAGATTTCCTCTCATTTGTTTTTGAACAAGATCCTGAACATGGGCTTTGCACGACAGCTTATTGTCCATCCGAATGCCTAGAAATTTCAACTCACTTATCATGAGCCCATTCCGTGAAATTGAGATGTCAGTTTTAGCTGAATTTTGTTTTAGAAACTGTAAAAACCGAGTCTCATTGTGATTTTTTTTCCTACAAGCCATGAACTTATTTCTTCAAATACATTGTTTCATACTGCATCAATATTGGCAACAACATACTTCACTACAAATCTAGGGTCAGAAGCAAACATAAATATCTTACAAGTGGACGATCACAAATGTAAATAACGGATTTTGATGGGTCTCGGATATATTGTAGAGTGGGACGTACCCTGAGTTTGAGGCTATCCGCATTTTTAGCGACGGCCTTGGCTTTCGAGAAAATTGATGTTGAAGTTCACTGTGGGATCTAAGATGCATGATGTTAGCTGCATTCGAAGCAAGTGAGCGTGGCGCAGCGGTTAAGGTCTCGAATCCTCTCCGTATTTTTGCTTTTTTTTAAAAAATCAGATAGTCCGACATTTTTCCATTTTATTTTACACTATGTCAGCACACGTTATACATCGTGTACAATTAGTAACAGATATTCAATTTTACCGTAGTAATTTAATTTTCACGTCATTAATACAAAATCGTACTCGCTAAAGCCTTCATCACTTGCCACGCCACAACAGAAATCAGAATAATATTCGTAAAACTACACTCATTAATATTGCATTAATTCAGGGCACCTGCTTTTTCGAAAATGATTGCATACGCATGATTTACATCGAAGTCCACGGAAGTATATGAACTTTTTCTGGTATCGCTCTTAAAAACTCCATGCGCCTGCAAGACAGTAGCTTTTATGAAATGAGCTTGGTGTCGTAAACCATTGTGTTTTGGTTGCTCTTATGACACAAATCATCTGGATTTCTGCGAGTTAGATTTCGTAATAATAAAATTACTACGGCAAAACTGAACATTTCTTACTAATTTCACCTGTTGTACACTGTTTGTTGATAGTCTGTAAAATCGAATGGACAAATGCCGGCCAATTTTGATTAAAAAAAAAATTGCGGATAGCTTCATACTACAACATATCCGACACCCATGAAAATCCGTTTCTTACACTTCTGATGGTGCCATTGTTAGAACTACATGTTATGCTAGAAGATATAACATTCATATAAATGAGAACAACTGTGGCACAGAACAGAACCCTGGGGCACGCCCAAACCCTCCCCTTTTAACTGTGTCCCGCTGTGAAGCATACCAGAGCCATTTGAAACACTTCAGAGTAACAGCTTCTGCTGTTTGTTTTTAAAGTAAGAGCTGAACTAATTGTAAGTAGCTCCCATTACTCCATAATGTTCCAACATGTGCAACAATATCTTGTGATCAACCCAATGGACTGCTGTTCTTAAATCAAAGAATAAACCTAGCGTTCGCAGTTTTTAAATTTTGTTTCACATAATCGAGTTCCTTAGAGAAAAAAAAATAAGCACTTATGGTTGTTAAAATACTTCTGAAACCAAACTGTACATTTGACAGCAAATTATAGCATAGGAAAAGGTTTATATTTTCCCTTTTTTCATTTTTATAAAGTGGTTTCACTACTGGCCTTGGCAGCACCAGTTACTTCGCAGCTTTGCGTTGGCCTCCATTATCAAGGGTTTAGCAACAGTAGCTCTTCCATGAATGTAAAGCTCCTTCCTTATTATCTTCATCGAAGTGCTTTCACTCAAGTGTGCTGAGTTTTGCAGTTGCTTTTGTCGTGCGATTTTTACGTTGTCTGGCCTCAATCGTTCTTAATGGTCGTCGGTCCTTCACAGATAACTTCAGGATTCGCCCACTATTCCTCATCGTCAATGATGTTTTGTGTCCGCTGTCATTAACGTGGATACTGTCGCTACTGAAACGTTAAACAGTGCAGCTGTTTTCGTAACAGACGAGGTCACTAACTGCACACCACAGATTTAGGCTCTTTGGAAGGCTGAGAAATCAAGCACTTCATCGATAATTTGTGATGACCGTCGACGAACAAAACGGATAATATACTGCAAGGTAACGTCGAAAACTTGTACGTCAGTTGTGCATTGTGGTCACATCTCAATGTTAACATAAATGCAGTGGCTCTAATTCGCAACAATGTGTAGTATAATGTGAATGAAACACACAAGATAACTGTGGTATATTCTACAAATTTATTCGTTTTGCAAACCCGTTTTCGGCTGTTACGCCATCATCAGGTATACAAGTTTAAGTTTCAAAGATCTTAATTTGTTAGATATATAAATTTCAAGAGAGAAGAGTGTTTTGGTTTAAAACACACCTGAGGGAACTTAAATTTCTCCATTATTGCCAGTGATGATCTGTGACTATTGTACTTCAGTAAAATAAAATGAATTCGGATTCAGTCACAAAATTCTGTTTTTTTACACAATGCATTTCGGGCTCTGAGGCCTCACCATCAGCTGCTTCTATTATTTTTTATACATGTTTAAAGGCGAGGGCCTGTTAAGATCAAAACATAGCTTGTAACGATATGGAAAATGTTTAAAAGAGTTTCATATAAAAAGAGACTTAGCAATTGACTTACTTATTAAAAAATGGTGTACAAATAAGTCTGGCGCAGTATGATAATTGGAGTACATTTGTATATATAAGTAATCACCAACACAAACAACGTAAACTACTATTTTCTACCCACTTGCCTCATGCATCTACTACTGTTTCATAGCCGTGTTATAAAATCCTTGTGTAATCATAACTGTTTGGCTGCTTAGCTGATATAAATTGTAATACCTTATTGTAACCATAGTTTAATATAACCAGTAAAAATTTATGCATATATTCCCAGATTTTTTATTTAACGTAGAACACTGAGCGAAGTGGCGCAGTGGTAACACACTGGACTCGCATTCGGAAGGATGGTGGTTCAAATCCACCTCCGGCCATCCCGATTTAGGTTTTCCGTGATTTCCCTAAATCATCTAGGCAAATGCCGGGATGGTTCCTTTGAAAGGCCGTTGCTCCGTCTCTAATGACCACGCTGTCGACGGGACGTTAAACTGTAAGCTTCTTCTTCTTCAACTTGACACATGTTTCCATGATCCAGACATTAAACTTGTTTAAGATAAGATAATTTTTTGTTAATTTTTTCAGCCAATTTCTATTGTTTCAATTTATATTTCTTAGGATAATGTCGTAATTTTATAATATTGTCACATATATTTTCAATGTCAGGAATTAACACCACAAAGTGAATACTAACAGTTTCACTCTGGTTAGTTTTAAACGAAAGCACTAAGCTCCCTTGAAAGTTACATATCTACCAACTTAAGATCTGACTTAAACTTGTTTTGAATACCTTAGGATCGCGAAACTGGTTTGTAAAACCAATAAATTTGCAGAATATCTGACAATTATCATGTGTGTTTCATTGATAATGTATAAAATATTTTGTCAAGAACCGACGAAACGATCAGTGAATAAGATGTATTATACTGCAAGGTGTTGTATTATTTTATCCATCCCTGGCCGATGCAGCCGTAAATGAAAATATAATTGATGTACATTTTCATTAATTAAAAAAGTCAGAATCTGAAACAGAATAGGGAAGAGGGAATTTATGACGTATGACCACTGCTCAGTCTGGACAGATTGTCATCTGGTGACGGTGTGAGAACGTGACGACGTCAGCAAAGCGTATAAGCGGAGCACAGACTGAAAGAGAGGCGATGCACTCATGTGAGCAACGTTGACGAGTTGTGGCCCATCACCTAGGAAAGAGAAATTCAGAAACAGCGAGGGCAGCCGTGGAAAATGGTTGTTGGACTGTAAAACCACGAACAGGTGACAAGGTGTTCGCGCTCCCATCACAGAACGCAGAGTTCGATGGTTTGTCTGGTCTGTAGTGCATGAACTGGCGAGAAATGCCGGGAAGATCGCCTTACAGTCAACTGGAAAGCACTGGCAGCCGCGTGCAGCGAAACATTTACTGCACACGACCGGAAGTCTACTCAGCCGCATTAACGCTTGCAGTTCCACGAGAGCATTACCAGCTGTAATGGGCCATTGTTGTTTGTTACCAGGTACTGCAGTGGCTTCAGCGAATGACGTCAGCAAACATCAACGATTAATAGGAAGGGTGCTGTGTCCTCTGTCTCCTAAGGCGTTCAGCGTTTGTGTTCCACAAAGAATAGAATTCCCATGGATGCAATTGATTTTAACGTCCGATAACCTTAAAAATGAATTAAGGTACTGTGCATTTCACTTTCAGCGGATAATCAAGAAAAAGTTTAGACATGGTTTGAAATTATGCTTAAAATTGTTGGACATCGCTAAAAGCTTTCATTAACAAACACTAGAAGAATATCTTGTAATTTGCGCTCCATATTAGGTAAAAACTAGTTTTAACCTTATCTCGACTTTCATGACGCCTTATCTCCTAAATTACACAGGTCAAAACAACTAGGGGATCAGTTGAAACATCTAGGTACTAAAGTATTGTCATCTGCAGAATGAACTATAATGGGTCGACGTCTTTCTGTCGGTTCTACGAAATGGACACAACATTACAGAAACCGAAATAGCCCCCCCCCCCCCAAGGGCGAGCACGGGGCCCCGAGCTAATGCATCCTTCTTTATTTCCCGGACTGCATTTGCTTTCCCCCCCTCCCCTCCTTTCCTATCCTCACTCCTTCCCCTCCCCACCGGGGAACTGATAACCTCAGTAGTTAGTCCCCCTATCCCAACCAAACAACCCAACCCAACCCAATCCAAACCGGAATAGTGGTAATAATACAAAGTTGCTGCAAACTCTACCAAACAAATTACACGGGCAGCTGGATTCAGATCGTATAGTGAGCAGGTAGAGCAGTGCAACAACAACGTGACTAACCCGAAGCTATGGCATGGAGAGCCATAGGAACGTTAGGAGTCGATTTTAAACAACAAGAACCTTTAAAAGAACGGAAGGTCAAGGTCGTGCATGGGAAAATTCAGCAAGAGATGACCATCACCTCAGAGTAACAGCCGGTCGAGACAGGAGGCTGAATGCAACTCAGCTGCATCACACCCTTCAGGTTGCAACAGGACGCGTAATATCAACACAAACAGTCCGAAATCGCACGGAGGCGTATGGTGTGTGTCCCATTAAAACCACGACACCGTGTAGCCCGCAGAAACTGGGCGGAGGAACATCAGGATTGGAGTCGTAACGAATGGCACCGGGTTCTGTTCTCAGATGAGTCAAGATTTTGTGTCACCTGGAGATGTGTCGTTTCCTCATCTGCAGAGAACGTGGAACTGAAAAATCCTGCTTACGTGCAAGAAACATCACCATATCATGGTAGTGGACGAATGGTGTGGGCAGGAGTCAGTATTGGCGGACGTACGGACCTCTATGTCGTTCAGAATGGCACTTTCATTGCATAGAGGTATATAGACGGGAGCCTTCGACCTTTTGTCGTGCCCTACGCTGATGCCATAGTAAATGGGTTGTAAAAATCTTACCATTCCTTTAAAAGAACGCAATGCCAAAGTCATCCATGGGAATCTTAGTACACATTTGAACGCTGCCCCAGGCAGTACACATGTCATATTAATAAGTTGACGACCTACTCTATGGTACAGGGACATCATACAAGATATTTGAAGACGCGCTAACCGGGCGAAACGCGTCATTAAATAAAAACTTTTGCAATCAAGACATTATTTTATTCAATCAATAGAAGATGGGTTCGTTCTCGAGGACGGTAACGCTCGTCTCCACAGAGCTGCGCTGTTGGACAACCAGAGGCAATTACACAACTGGCCATTAAAATTGCTACACCTAAATGAAATGCAGATGATAAACGAGTATTCATTGAAAAAATATATTATACTAGAACTAACATGTGATTACATTTTCAAGCAATTTCGGTGCATAGATACTCAGAAATAAGTACCCAGAACTACCACCTCTGGTCGTAATAACGGCCTTCATACGCCTGGGCATTGAGTCAAACGGAGCTTGGATGGCGTCTACAGGTACAGATGCCCATGCAGCTTCAACATGATACTACAGTTCATCAAGAGTAGTGACTGGCGTATTGTGACGAGCCAGTTGATCGGCCACAATTGACCAGACGTTTTCAATTGGTGAGACATCTGGAGAATGTGCTGGCCGAGGCAGCAGTCGAACATTTTCCGTGTCCAGAAAGGCCTGTACAGAACCGGAAACATGCGGTCGTGCATTATTCTGCTGAAATGTAGATTTTCGCAGGGATCGAATGAAGGGTAGAGCCACGAGTCGTAACACATCTGGAATGTAACGGCCACTGTTCAAAGTTCTGTCGATGCGAACAAGAGGTGACCGAGACGTGTAACAAATGGCACCCCATATACACTAGTATGGCGATGACGAATACACGCTTCCAATGTGCGTTCTCCGCGATGTCGCCAAACACGGATGCGACCATCACGATGCTGTCAACAGAACTAGGAATCATCCGAAAAAAAAAGACGTTTTCGCCATTCGTGCACCCAGGTTCTTCGTAGCGTACACCATCGCAGGCGCTCCTGTCCGTGATGCAGCGTCAAGGATAACCACAGCTATGGTCTCCGAGTTGACAGTCCATGCTGCTGCAGACGTCGTCGAACTGTTCGTGCAGATGGTTGTTGTCTTGCAAACGACCCCATCTGTTGACCAAGGGATTCAGATGTGGCTGCACGATCCGTTATAGCCATGCGGATAAGATGCCTGTCATATCGACTGCTTGTGATACGAGGCCGTTGGAATCCAGCACGGCGTTCCGTATTGCCCTCCTGAACTCACCGATTCCATATTCTGCTAACAGTGATTGGATCGCAACCTACGCGAGCAGCAATGTCGCGATACGATAATCCGCAATCGCGATATACAATCTGACCTTTATCAAAGTCGGAAACATGATGGTACGCATTTCTGCTCCTTACACGAGGCATCAGAACAACGTGTCACCAGGCAACGCCAATCAACTGCTGTTTGTGCATGAGAAATCGGTTGGAAACTTTCCTCATGTCAGAAGGTTGTAGGTGTCGCCACCGGTGCCAGCCTTGTGTGAATGCTCTGAAAAGCTAATCATTTGCATATCACAGAATCTTCTTCCAGTCGGTTAAATTTCGTCATTTTCGTGGTGTAGCTATTTTAATGGCTAGGAGTGTACTATTAAATGTGCCAAATCATTTAGTTAATTCTGAAACTGAAATTATTGCTTCAGTTAAAGGTCATAGACTATAATCTACTGTATGAAATGGGTGATTATTATCATTTGTTAACATACTCGCACTAAAATCACGATACCGTTTAGCTCGCAGAAACTGGGCGGAGGAACATGACGATTGGAGCCGTAACGAATGGCGCCTTGATCTGTTCACGTGTCAAGATTTCGTGTTCAAAATGTTTCAAATGTTTGTATAGTCTATGGGACTTAACTACGGGGTCATCAGTCCCTAAACTTATGAACTACTTACGAACTAGGACGGCACAAATATCCATGCCCGAGGGGGGATTCGAACCCCCGACCGTAGTGGCCGTGCAGACCGTGACTGGAGCGCCTTAGTCCCCTCGGCCACTGCGGCCAACAATTTCGTGTTCAGCCCACGTGTCAAGATCTCGTGTTCAGCCGAACAAACGTCTTTCCCTCATCTGCAGAGGAGGAGGAACTCTGAACAGTCCTGCTTAACTGCAGCAAACATCACCGCATCATGGATGTGGATGAATGATCTGGGCAGGGGTCATATTGGTGGACGTGCGGATCTCTATGTTGTTCGGAATGGCTCTTTCACTGCTGTGAGGTATGGAGACGAGATCCTTCGATCTTTTGTTGTGCCCTACGCTGGTGCCATTGGAGATATGTTTCTTCCGTGTGGACGATAACGCTTGTCCCCACAAAGCTACGCTGGTGGACAACATGCTAGAAGCTGAGGGAAATGAACGAATGGAGTGGCAAGCTTATTCACCGAACTGTCTGGGATGCACTTGGCAGACACATTGCAGCTAGACCAGCATTTCCCACGAAAACTAGAGAGGTGGATGTTGCAGTCATGGAAGAATGGCCAAATATCCGTCAAGAACTAATTAATAACCTCATACTGTCCATGACATGCAGGTGTGCAACTGTACTGGCCGTCTAAGTGATATTAGAGGGCAACCGGAATGTTCAAATGTTTGTAGATCTATCGGACCAAACTGTGTGGTCATCAGTCCGTAGCTTACAAACTACTTAAACTACGGTAACCTAACCTAAGGGCAACACAGACACCCATGCCCCAGGGAGGAACCTCCAAGGCGAGCAACCGCGCGCTCCGCAGCGAGACGCTTTAGCAACCGTAATGACCTTTTTCTCTATTATGGTAGCATTATGTGCCTCGCTCCAAGTAAACGCCATGACAATCTCAAGAAAAGAATTGAGACAACAAAATATCGTACTTTATCACACACAAATGACACTTATAACCAGTATATGAATAAAGTACATTACCATTTATATACTGTGTATGATATCTGACCTGATACTGTAATTCTCTTGAGCATTGTACATATCGGATCAAAAAATTACGATTCAAATTTGTCGGGAATGGTGGCATCCATGGTACCGTACTGGATCCCTCCACCGTATCTCGTGCCAGGATGGCGAACGGAGGGGGAGGACTTTGAAATGTTCAGTGGGAACTCCCTTTTCTACTCTTTTACATTAAAAACTACCTGCTGTTTGTCTGGAGCATTTGTTTCGTTTCACCACAGCTGTCGCAGTCATTGGAGGAATCTAAACGGGTTCACAGCCGTAATTTGCATGCCACTCAATGCCATGTGGAACGTCACCGCTATGCTACGAGGGTAGGATAGGGCCCTATTTCGTAATTTGCGATTGGAAACTCCTCCGAGATGTCGAAAAGTAACTACTCGACGCTTCATTGTGGCCGTGTAACGAACTACTGTACGACGCGACGTATCGAAATACTGCTACCACGTATCGTGCAGGCGTGGAGGAAAGCGTCTGTAAACATTACAGTACTTTGCGCAATGTTTGCTGCCTGCACACATACCTTTCATTTCTACAATACACGTGCTAGTGGACGATTGATGTTGCAACATCTGAAAAAAAAAACTTATGAAATGATACTGATTTACAGCGAGTGTAGGTGAAATACTGAGGCTACTGTTGCCTTGTCGTTTTCCAGAGAATATTCGCTCTGGTTCCTTGTTACACAAGGTTGTGAACGCCTTTACGTCAGTTGGCAGCTTACAGGGAAGGAAATGAAGCAAACGTGTTACGGTAGAAGCTGATGAAACAAAGCCACTGTCCACCACAGCCCCTAGATAAGCGTTCGACAACTACTACTCGTTTCCCGTATGTTTGTAACTGGAAATATACTGAAAAAACAAATAATTTTAACTATGGCACTTGTTCTTGGATGTCTAATGAACATTTAACATAAATATTAAATTACAAAAGTTGGTATAAACAGGTTACAGAATTAAGAAAAATCGATCAACAATGTACCACACTAGGTACAATTGTGTGGGATCTCTTTCTGCATCTTCCACATAAAAATCACTTTTTCCCCTCGATCACCAACGCATACTTCGTGGCACCAAACATTGCATTTTTGGCAACGAGTCCAGTCACCCTTAACTAGAAAATTTATAAGAGCGCGTTAGTCTAAGTAGCTTCACTTACCGCTTAACAGGAAAAAATTTATATCTCCTTAGCACAAAGTGTTGTATTCTTGGAAAAGACAGGAGGAGCTGTAGAAACCTGCTACACTACAATGCCACACAAAGGCAAGTGCTGCCAACGTTACGAGGCTGACAAATTATGTTGATCGGAATTGTACCTATATCGAATTTGTAACACCTTATGCCATTGTCAAAATATTTAGTCGTCTTAATTATCATCACTGCATCAAGAATTTCATGGCGAGGATTTCCATAACCAGTTAGTGTTTTGTGAATGGGCACTGCAACTAATGCAAACGCCCGAATTGCTCTGCAGAGGTGCTGCTTTCCTACTAGTGTACATTTTGAACCAGTGGTAGCGTTAACCGACATAATATTCATTACTTGCGTGCAGACAAGCCAGACTGTTTAAGACACGTTAACCATCAGCGCCCCTGCCCGGCTAATGTATGGTGTGGCATCATGGAAAACATTTTGCTACACGTGTTATCGACAGTGCGTTGAATCACCGCAAATATCGAACGTTTTTGAAACAGGAACGAGTGTTAATCTCAAACCGCCGCAAAAGGTCAACGACGACACTGTCGCCATGTGTATTGTAGGTAACTCCGATACCAAACTCCACACTCTCAATCATCAATTTACTGCCACACTTACAAATGATATTAAACTCTCACAAAGTCGGACAACACTACAAGAAACTGGTTTTAGCAGAACGGCTGTATACTGTCTTTCTGCATTAAAAAAAAAAAAAAAAGTTTGTATAGTCTATGGGACTTAACTACGGGGTCATCAGTGCCTAAACTTATAAACTACTTATGAACTACTTACGAACTAGGACGGCACAAATATCCATGCCCGAGGGGGGATTCGAACCCCCGACCGTAGTGGCCGCGGCCGGCTTTAGAGACGATTTCTTGGTCTTTATCTATGTATATATAAATGAATGCTGTTCCTTAATCTCGCAAAAATTCGAGAACGACTGAACCAATTTCGCTCATTTTAGTCTTTAAATATTCGTAGGGAAGGTTTAAACGGTGATAAAATATGGAAACGTTGCCCGGAAAGTAGTAAAATTTAGGAAAAACCGAAAGCGATTTTTTTCTATGAATAAAAGTCAATTGCCACACGTTTGTAAGAGCATCACTTGAGTACGGCTTGACAGGACAAGGGTAGTATGAAATAATTTTTGGAAATATACTGGAAAATTGGAAAATTTGAGAAAAAAATTGAAAGTGCGTTTTTCAATGTGTTTTTGATTGAATTCAACACTATAACTAACTATTCGCACTACGGAGAGGGGTAATTCTTTTTTTGTTTTGTTCGTTATGGTCTTGGGAAGGTTTTCAGTAAAAGAAAAAAAATAGGTACAAAGAAAAGTCGAAAATTTCGTCCCAAGTTCCTGTTTCAATGTGTTTCTAAATGTACTCAACACTATAAGTTGAGAACCGTTCATCCGACTGCGATAAAAATTTGATTATTTGACATTCAACGAAAGATGAACGTTCTCATGAAATTAAAATTTGGGAAAGTTACCCGGAAAATTGGAAAATTCGCGAGAAACTGAAAGAGCTTTTTTTGAATGGGGTATCAATATCATTCGTCTGATTGCGATAAAGTTTGCATATTTGACGTTCACAGCAAGAGTAACTTTTTTATGAAATGAGAATTTGGAAAAGTATCCTCGAAATTTGGAATACTCAGAAAAAAATAGAGATTTTTCTATAAAATATCAGTACCATTCATCCGATTACGATAAAGCTTTTTAATATTTTGTCGCCGTTTAAACCTTCCCTGAACTTCCACGAAATAGACATGAATATTATCCTGGACATGTGTAGGTGATTTGCCCACTCTTTCCGCCTACTATCGAGCCCATACTTAGACTATCTCATGATGCCTTTATAACGCTACTGGATTTAAATTAATATGGTTTCTTTAAGAGGTAAGTGATACGAAGTTCACCGGGTCATCTAGTAATGTATAAAGGTGACTCAATCACTGTGGAGGAGTAAAAATGATAGTGTAAAAGTGCGGAAAAGTATAAATGAAAAACGTGAAAGTGGGGTAATTTTTCATGCAAAATCGAAAAAGTGCTCAGTATACAACGTACAAGTGCAAAAGCCGCACAACCGAGATACGTATAAACGAGGTTTTACTGTGCTACTTCAGGATGTTGTTGTGGACGTTCGACTAGGGATGTGGTTTAAGAATGTCGGATGTCCAGCGTTTCCCCAGCTAAAATACGAGAAATGTAACACCAGGTTCACACTGGTCGGTGGATAGGCAGAGACGGTTCTGTTAACTGGCCTGCTAGGTCGCCGGATGTCACTGGGTTTCGGTGGGCGTATTTAAAAGATAGGGTTTCAAATGTTTGTAAATGTAAGGGACTCAACTGCTGCAGTTATCAGTCCCTAGGCTTACAAACAAACTTATGACAACCGCTTGCTCCGCAGCAAGGCGCCTTAGAGTGCTCAGCCACTCCACCGCAATAGATACGGTTTACCATTAGTGTCAACAAGCCGAAAAGATATCATGGACCGCTTAAGGAACGTTTCTGCAGTAATTCCCGCTGATTTATCCTGTGAACATTCAGTTAAAAAACGGATCATTTAGGGCCGGTTCGTCCCTCTCTCGTTAATCTTCTCGTTAGTAAACGAGAAGATGCCTTTAACGTCCAGTTAAATGTGCTCGTTAAGTGCGTTTCGTCTGTCATTTCGATACACTTCTCGTTTGCTAACCTTGAGGAAACGAGAAGGTGCGATATATTCCGACTATGTTGGCAATAGAAACAAATGAAAGTGCTGTCTAAATAAGCAGCTGTTCGCCATATTTGACTATCAGGAAGGAGGTTAGCAGACAGTTGTTATTCGGTGTTATGGCAAACAAACGTGAAAGAAGCTCGAATTTTACAGGTCAGTGAAAGAGTCTTGTGTCCTTAATAGAGAAATATAAGGACACATTGGAATTTAAAAAAAAAAAAAAGGAAAAAAAAAAAAAAAAAACACCGACGGAAGGAAAAGGAAGCGACATTGTGGCAAATGAATTCAATGCTGTCCACAGAACAGCAAAAGTGCTAAGTGCGATAACACACTGCCAAGTGCGTAGTACCTTAGTGCAAGCAATAACTTGCACATAGGCGAAAGTGCACTGTTCCTGTACATCGGAGGAAGAAATCACATTTTAGGCCTTGCACTAGGCGCAACAAGCATAAGTAAATACTGAATTAATAAGTTTGCAGATATAAATAATGTATTCTGTTTTCTATTACGACTGATAACTTACAAAATACGCAACTATCTGTTGGACTCTTCAGATGGTCGTGGAGTTTCTCATGCAGCGTTTCCAAAGTAGCTTTTCGAAGACGAAATCGAGTAACAAATTCTGCATCATCCCAGCATTCAAAATGATTTGGACGAACATAAATACGTCTAGGACATAGGGGCAATGACCTCTAGATCGTCCAAAATATTGACATCGTCGTAATTTTCAACCAAATTTCTTATTCCAGCCATTCTGACTTAACAAGTCGTTACCCGTAAGTTTGTATTTTGATATCGAAACAATAAAAGTAGTGCTTCTGTTATTTTGTTCGATAAATCGGTCTTAATCACGTGAATAGGCTATATTGCGGTATTTTAGCAGAATTTTATTCGTTAACTTAACAGCCAGTTTATGGTCTTTTAACGTCAGGTTAACTAATAACGACACATTGACAAACGAAATTCTCCGTTAACGGCAAGTTAAAATCTTCAAATGTTTGTATAGTCTATGGGACTTAACTACGGGGTCATCAGTCCCTAAACTTACAAACTACTTATGAACTACTTACGAACTAGAACGGCACAAATATCCATGCCCGAGGGGGGATTCGAACCCCCGACCGTAGTGGCCGTGCAGACCGTGACTGCAGCGCCTTAGTCCCCTCGGCCACCGCGGCCGGCGTTAAAATCTTAACTGGAACTTAACGAGATATTGACAAACCGGCCCTAAGAGTATTTGAGCGTAACCATAGGTTCGCTTCATTTGTATCCATTTAAACTGTTGCTGTGGTCTTCAGTCTGCAGACTGGTCTGATGCAGCTCTCCACGCTACCCTGTCCTCTGCAAGCCTCTTCATCTGAGAATACGTTCGGCAACGTACATCCTTTTGAATCTGCTTACTGTATTCATCCCTCGGTCTCCCTCTACGATTTTTACCCCGCACACTTCCTTCTAATACTAAGTTGACGTTTCCTGTCTCAGAATGTGTCCAACCAATCTATCCCTTCTCTTAATCAGAATATGCCAGAGACTACTCCTCAATTCTGTTGAGCACCTCATTAGTTACGTGATCTACCCATCTAATGTTCATCATTCGTCTGTAGCACCGCATTTCGAAAGCTTCTATCATCTTTTTGTCTGATCTCCTTATCCTCCACATTTCACTCCCATACAATGCTACACTCCAGAAAACTACTTTCAGAAAGGACTTCCTAAAATTTAAACTAATATTCGATGTCAACAAATTTCGATTCTTCAGAAACGCTTTTCTTCCCATAGCCTTTCTGCATTTTATATCTTATTTATACTTCGGACATCAGAAGATATCTTGCTACCCAAATAACACAACTCATCTACTACTTTTATCGTCTCATTACCCAATCTGATTCCTTCAGCATCGCCTGATTTTCTGACATTACATTCCATTACCTTCGTTTTATTCTTCTTAATGTTCATCTTATATCTTCCTTTCAAGACACTGACCATTCCATTCAATTGCTCTTCCAGATCCTTTGCAGTCTCTGACAAAATTACTATGTCATTAGCAAACCGCGAGTTTTTTATTACTTCTCCCTAGTCTTTGATTCCCTCTCCAAATTTCTCCTTACAT
Source organism: Locusta migratoria (assembly GCA_026315105.1). Taxonomy (NCBI): domain Eukaryota; kingdom Metazoa; phylum Arthropoda; class Insecta; order Orthoptera; family Acrididae; genus Locusta; species Locusta migratoria. The sequence continues at coordinate 151,212,662 of CM048745.1, read as the reverse complement.
TCCTTCACAGCTTGCTCAATGTACAGATTAAACAACATTGGGGAAAAGCTGCAAGTAAAACACTGTCTTACTCCCTCGCCAATCACTGCGACCCTTTCATGACCATCGACTCTATTGATCGCTGTCTGCTTTTTGTATAATTTGAGTATAACACTTCGTTACCTATATTTTACCCCTGCTACTTTCAGAATTTGAAATAGCGTATTCCAGTCAACACTTCAAAAGCTTTCTCCAGATACACAAATGCTAAATACATAGGTGTCCCTTTCATTAAACTATTTTCTCAGATAAATCGCGTGTTCCTACATTTCTCCTAAATCCAATCTTGTTTTCTCCAAGGTCGGATTCCACCAGTTTCTTCATTTGTCTGTAAATAATTTGTCTTCCTATTTCGCAACCATGACTTGTTAAACTGATAGTTCTGTAATTTCCACATTTGTTTGCACTTGCTTTCTTGGAATGAAAATGTGTACCCAGCCGGAATTCGAAGCCGGTTCTCCTGCTTTATAGGCAGTTGCGCTGACCCGTACTCCACTAGGGACACAGCGATCATCACACCCGCACGGAATCCCTGAAGCACGCCTCCCGCCAGGTAGAAATTCGCAACTTTACGCTGTCCACTATAACTCAAACAAGTAGTCACTTCGTGCTAATTCCCGTAAGAGTAAGTGCGTCATCACTGAAGAAATGATTATTGCCCGTCAACGGCAAATTGTATAAGTTATATACACTCCTGACCATTAAAATTGCTACACCACGAAGATGACGTTCTACAGACGCGAAATTTAACGGACAGGAAGAAGATGCTGTGATATGCAAATGATAAGCTTTTCAGACCATTCACACAAGTTTGGCGCCGGTGGCGACACCTACAACCTTCTGACATGAGGAAAGTTTCCAACTGATACCTCAAACCGATTACCAACCGATTTTTCAAACAGCACTTGACCGGCGTTGCCTGTGAAACGATGTTGTGATGCCTCGTTTAACGAGGAGAAATGCGTACCATCACGTTTCCGACCTTGATAAAAGTCGGATTGTAGCCTATCGCGATTGCGGTTTATCGTATCGCGAAATTGCTGCTCGCCTTGGTCGCTATCCAATGACTGTTAGCAGAATATGGAATCGGGGGAGTTCAGGAGGGCAATATGGAACGCCGTGCTGCATCCCAACAGCCTCGTATCACTAGCAGTCGAGATGGCAGGCATCTTATCCGCATGGCTGTAATGGATCGTGCGACCACGTCTCGATCCCTGAGTGCAAGAGAACAACCATCTGCACGAACAGTTCGACGACGTTTGCAGCAGCAAGGACTATCAGCTCGGAGACCATGGCTGCGATTACTCTTGACGCTGCATCACAGACACGAGCGCCTGCGATGGTGTACGCAACGACGAACCTGGGTGCACGAATCCCAAACCATCATTTTTTCGGGTGAATCCAGGTTCTGTTTCTGATGGTCGCATGTTTGGTGACATCGCGGTGAACGCACATTGGAAGCGTGTATTCGTTATCGCCATACTGACGTATCACCTGGCGTGATGGTATGGGGTGCCAATGGTTACACGTCTCGGTACTTCTTGTTCGCATCGACGGCACTTTGAACAGTGGCCGTTACATTACAGAGGTGTTACAACCCGTGGCTCTACCGTTCATTTGATCCAAGCGAAATCCTACATTTCAGCAGGATAATGCACGACCGCATGTTGTAGATCCTATACGGAAAATGTTAGATTGCTGCCCTGATCAGCACATTCTCCAGATCTCTCACCAATTGGCTCATCACAATACGCCAGTCACTACTCTTGATGAACTGTGGTATCGTGTTGAAGCTGCATGGGCATCTGTATCTGTACACGCCATCCAAGCTCTGATTCAATGCCCAGGCGTATCAAGGCCAGAGATGGTTGTTCTGGGTACTGATTTCTCAGGATCTATGCACCCAAATTGCTTGAAAATGTAATCACATGTCAGTTCTAGTATAATATATTTGTCCAATGAATACCCGTTTGTCACTGGATTTCTTCTTGGTGAAGCAATTTTAATGGCCGAAGAACAGACACCGTACCTATAACCTGTAGTCAATGTCAGTTTATTTCCTGCGAGATGAAAGAGTGCCAGGTGCCGCGGTCCTTGATACACTGCAACACAGTAGAGCAATCGATGTAGGTCAATGTTGGCATCGGGACTGCGGCTGCTTGAGTTTTAATACAAAGTATTAACTTATCCACCCACAGCCGTAAAGTTGTGAGGTGATACTTGTTATGGCATGGCCTGGACATGGTATTGGTGTAATACCGACACCGGTCTTTAAATCAAACAACGTAAATTTAACGGCTGTTGGTAGATAAGTAATTAATTTACAATTAAAACAGTAGAGCAACGGTTTACCTATGGTCTTTTTTCCTGAAGGCAATCAGAGATTACCAAGACCCCCCCCCCCCCCAATCCCGGCAAACTAGCGGTTATCGCCTGATGAATGAGTAAGAGTATTTAATTTTTACCTTTTTCAATAGGATGGTGAGGCAGTTCTCAGTTCGAGTGCTTTCTACAAAGGCTCATCAATACTATCAAAGTTGGATGCATAGACGGGTGAGAAAACACGCTTCTTGTGCACCAGTCTTAAGCAACCCAACGCTTTTTCTTCTTTTTAGTCTTCTTCTTCTTATCGTATCCAAAAAAACAAACACCACACCAACTAAATACGTGTCTTACAAACAGATTTACCTTACGTGCAACCGCAGCTGAAGTGACTTGTCCTTGAAAAACACTTACGCTTTCAGGACCTATTGTTTTAGGTGGTAGGCTATCGCATCATAAGTGCACGTCTGTTAAAACTAAAAAGAAACGGCGAAGGTCAATCTTCTCCCAATAAAACACCGTACCCGTCAAGGCTACGTCGTCACAAATTGAAATTAGCCAATTTGAACATTTAATACGGAATAACTTGGCCGAGCTGATAACAGGAGGCACCGAACTGCACATTTCCCGCCGTCGCGTCAGCCAAATACAGAGGTGATTGAGTCCCTGTCCATGTCATTTTAGAGACCTCAATATTTTAATATTCATGCACCAGAGGCTGCAATTTGAAATAGCGCATCCGGTATTATGCCTAAAATAAATGTTCCGTAATATAGCAAACCAGAGACAGTAAATGAGCACCTAACATTAGACACACTATCTCATCCATAAAACAATAGCCCAAGGTGAGAAAATACTTAAAGAATATACAGCACCATGCAAAAAACTCTCTTCGACACGAAATAGCTATCTCTCAATACACAAAACAAAAGCCGGCCGCGGTGGCCGAGGGGACTGAGGCGCTCCAGTCACGGTCTGCACGGCCACTACGGTCGGGGGTTCGAATCCTCCCTCGGGCATGGATATTTGTGGCGTCTTTAGTATAAGCTACTTCATAAGTAGTTTGTAAGTTTAGGGACTGATGACCCCGCAGTTAAGTCTCTTAAACTTAACGAACATTTTAACATTTGGAAAACCGCCTAAAAACCACATCCAGGCTGGCCGGCACTCCGACCCCCTTCGTTAATCCGCCGAGTGGGTTCAAACCGGGGCCGGTACGCCTCCCCGTCTCGGAAAGTGGTGCATTAGACCACATGGCTAACCGAGCCGGTAAGAAGCAGTAACACTACTGCTCGAAATTAAGTAAACGGCTAAACACCAAATCGTAAGGGGACAGTTTCGTGGTTAATCGCGCCCATGTGCGGCATTTTCATGTGTTTTGACAGCTTCTGAGTCGTCGTAGTTCAGGGGTTAGTCAATAGATAGCGGCACCTCTCATCTGTCTAATCAAGGTCTCTAGAAGTCAGGTCTGGTCACCAGTGACGGACGGTGGGGAGAGGGGGGGCGGATGGGGCGGACCGCCCCGAGCCTCCGCGATCGTGGGGGGCCTCCAAATGCCTCCGGTTTTTTTTAAGTTTTTTTTAATCTTATTAATTTTTTTGAGCGCGTTGGCGCCTCGTTGTGCTGGGGCCTCAAAATCTCCAAAGTTAATGTGTTATGTAATACATTTCCAACTGACGATGGCGTGGGAGGGTGGGGGAGGGGGGCTTATTTTACTTCGCTGCCGCCCCGGGCCTCCAACAGCCTTAGTCCGTCACTGCTGGTCACGCTATCGTGATCGTTCGTGGTGGCGGCCATTTTGCTTCTGTAGCATACTGCATTCGGATAATGTTTGTCACTATAAAGTGATAGTTGCATATAACAGTGAATGTAAAATTGCTGCAGGGTATGCAGGTTACAGAGAAAGTGGCTATATCTACTCTCATTGCAATGTATGTGGCTGATCATCGTTACTAATCATAACATTTACACCATTCACATGTTATGAAATCATTTTTCGGCAAGACATTTCTTTCCGAATAGCGCTTTAGTGCAAAGTATACTTCATTCGTCATGCAAACGTTCTTATACTTCTTGTATTCTGAAATCCGGAATCTTTCATGAGAGTTTTTCTTTAACTTGCCCCACTCAGGCCACATATTTCAGAAATTTAAAACGTTCATTTAGTCGGTTCTTCTCTCTCAGGTTGAGTCAAATCTGTAAGAATCATATTATGACCTCTCCTGACAAGACTGAGCAATATAGGCCTTTTCAAACATCAGCATTTTGTTACTAAACGCAAGAATATAATTTCTGACTCACATGGTACACCAACCGGTTGTAGAACAACAATAATTTGCGATACTGACTGTTTTCTCTCCTAGCGATACTGCGCAGCGTCGCCCGCTCTAGAACAAAATGGCGGTTCCATAAGGAACGCTGGTGTCCAGACCTGTCTTCTACAGACCTTGTGTCAATAGAAACGTTGGCGACAGGAAACAATCCCTCAAAAAGCCCTCTCCATTTCCCTCCCTCCCTTCCGACCCCCACCTCCTAGCTAAAATCTCTGGACAATGTAATTTTCAAGAAAGCTTACACTCGAAGTTGTACGGCCTGAAATGATATCTATTGAATGTAAAACTGTAAATCTATAGAGTGTTTCTGAACCGGAGATTCGGGCGCTACGTACCCTCACGTAATAAAAAAATATTCTTGTTTGACCTACACCTAACCTAACTTTCACTTTAAAAAAATTTATCTGTAGCGAAGCCTTAAGGTTAGGTAGCCTATAGGTTAAACAAGAAGTCTTTGTTTACTACGTGAGGGCGAGTAGCGCCCGAATTTACGGTTCAGAAACACTAAATCAATATACAGTTCTACGTTCGATATATATCATTTCAGGCCGAGCTACTTGAAGTGTAAGCTTTCTTGAAAATTATCCTATATTTGCTACCGATATTTTTACTTTGTTAAGAATACTCAAAAAGGTTTTACAACTGCATTAGGAAACGCTTAAATTTCGTAATAGTTACTGAATATTTTCAGTATGTCTTCCGTGTAATCGTTATTTTAAGGCGTATCATGAAGAGGATACTAATAACTTATCTTTGGTTTCGTGGGTAACATTTCTTCGATACAGTCGACTTTGAAAGAGGCGGGGCTTCGCCTATCGGAGGCGGGGTTTAGCCTCTAGAGGCGGGGATTGGTAAGGGATTGTTTCCTAGAGCCTACGTTACGTTTGTTTCAAACGAGCGTCTGGTCGTTCGCTTTGTGTGTAGACACGAGACTGGAAAATCCAGGCCGTTATGCACTCAATGGCGACCGGCAGGAGAAGCGCTGTTTGTTGGAGAAATATGCTATAAACCACTTAAAAATTAATAACTATTGATCCATATATGATAGCGTAGCCTCATTTTAAAGATAAAGACCACACGAATGCGCTGATATAGTCGCGCCTCCTTTCACTTTAATAGTTTTTGAGTTACAGCAAATCAAAAATCATTATAAAATAACTATTTTGTAAACGATACATCTTGAAAACGGCTTATCGAAATTTTACGTACAGGGTGTCAATTGATAGATCTAAGTGAGTACTATTAAGGTGTATATTTAGTTTTTTTGCGCTAAATCAGTAAATTTGAATTAGAGGCCAGAACATGGTTTCCAGGTGTGGGCAGCCGCAAAACGCGCGTACATTCTGCGCTGCCTCGCTCTTTCCACAGTCCAGACGAATGCAATCATTCGTTGCAAAGGAAAGGCGTTAAGAAATAAAAGTACATTTCTGGTAATAGTGGACTGTATTTGTGAGAAGCGCTACATTATGAGGCAGATACACGTGCGTCCGAACAGGTTGGCGGTCACCGGCCGAGTCCCCCCGCCGGCCCAGCGCCGGCCGTTTCATTGTGCGAGGGCCAGCAGGTAGCGGCCGCCCTTACCTGCAGCCACAGCGTCCGGTCGCTGCTGCGCCCTTGTGGCGCCTCGCACCGGTACGGAACATTCCGCCCACCTAATTTGTATAAATTACACTATACATAATTCACAAAAAACACAAGGTAGATAACACAAACAAAACAAAATAAATGGTTGAGGAACTCAGGTCCGATGTACATGAAAGAAACACAAGTTCAATTAGTTCTTGAATGGTTATGAACACTAAAGTCTACGTTTCCTGTGGAACAACACAAATCTTCGACAGCAGTCGTTTATAGGTTCCTGTTGCTGTGCGCACTGAAACCACTCGCACCACACCGTCAGGACCAGGGTGAGTGCAAACAATGACCCCAGACCGCCACACGAGAGGTGGCAAGTTGTCTTCCTTCAGGAGAACCAGTGTACCCGGCTGCAGATTGTCTTTCGTTGACGTCCATTTATTCTCTGCTGCAGCTGTGACAAGAAGTCGTGTGACTAGCGATTCCACACGTGCTGCTTACACTGCTGGATGAGCTGCCATCTCGACAGCCTGGATGATGGCTCCGGAAGCAAGCCTGGCTCTAGGACTGTTGTCAAGGGCTCACCGATAAGGAAATGGCCAGGAGTAAGGTACGAAAAATCATCAGGAAGTTAGGTCGAGAATTTAATCACGCTTCCATTTGAGTTAGAGGTGTCTATAGTTCTTCAAACGTTAGCACTTGGTTTCCCACCACTCTCTTTAGATGCGTTTTTATGGATTTTACACCTGCTTCCCATAATCCACCAAAATGTGGCGCATGAGGAGGGATAAAATGCCACTGTACCCCATTTTGTGATGCACAGCTCTCGATTTGTGTTACATAGGACTGAGTGCTGAACAATTTGTGGAGTTCATGCAGATCATTCCTTGCTCCCACGAACGCCTTTCCATTGTCACTGTACAAGTTTGCACAGACACCTCGTCGTAAAATAAATCTTCGGAGAGCAGCAATGAACGCTGGAGAGGACAGATAAGTGACAAGCTCCATGTGTACTGCCTTTGTTGCCATGCAAACAACAAGTCAATGTAGACCTTTGCCTTCGTTTTACATCTCTTTCCACCATATTCAATCTCACAATTAAGAAAGGTAATTTGATACAAGAACTGAAGGTAGTTTTCCCATAAAATGGGTTGCAGTCGCAGCCTTCAATCGGTAACAAGGGCGACACTTGTGAATCATTTGCCTGATGACTGAGCTTCCTGTTTGAATCCAGTACCTTGGTCTGAAACTTGCTAATAGGAGTTATGATCCTGGATGCTCGCCCATGACTGTTAACTTAGTTACATGGTGCTTAGGAGCCGGAATCATGGGATGCCTTTGAATGTATGAAGCATTTGACTGTTCCAACCTGCCGCCCACCCTTAACTACTGTTCTTCGTCTAAAAACAGATGAAGTGAGATCACTTTGCTTTTCTTGGGGATCGTTCGACGATCTCCTTGCAATACTTGCAGTCCAGCGTGGTTGTTTTTCTTTGGTAGTCTCGCCACGTATCTACCGTTAGCATTCCTTTGTATGGTTCTTTCAAAATACTCCTCACACAAACGCTCTTCTTTCGTTCGCACAGAAACATTCATTTCTTCTTGCTGACTGAACCTTTCAACCTGAGTGTTAAAGTGATTAGTGCGTGTGAGGCATGACAGTACATTTCGTGCCTTGGACTTCAAAGACAGATGAGGTATCTTGCCTGAAACAATCCAGCCGAACGATGTCTCCTGCAATGTTGGATGATTCTTCCTCTTCAGCTGGCCTGCGGGCTTCAGTGCGTCAAAAAAGATCGATGCTCCAAGCAGTAGATCAATCTCACCAGGTTTATGGAAGGCTGGATCCGCTAGCTTTAGGTGTCTAGGAAGCTGCCATGAGGAAATTTCAAAGGATGCTGATGGAAGTGTCCCTGTTATACGTGGAAGTAATGCGCAGACGGCATTTGTGCTGTAGTTACCAACTCTTGAGGAAATATTCACCTCACAAACATGTGACGATTCTACCGTTTGAACATCACTGATTCCACTTATTGGTATCGGACGCCGACTGAGCTGTAGGCCCATCCTATCTCCCAGGCTAGAAGATATGAAGTTCATCTGTGATGCACTGTCAAGCAGTGCTCTGCATTGGTGTACCTTCCCTTTATTGTCCGCAAGGTCTACAAGGACAGTCGATAATAGTACTTCTGTAAGTTGCTGATTTCCCTTCACGGCGCAGTATGTCTGCTGTTCTGGTACACACGTTTCTTGCTCTCTATTGCCACTGCCACTGGCTCGTTCCTTGTGCAATAACGTGTTGTGGCGCTTTTTACAAATGCGGCAACTCCCAGCACGGCATTCCCTTTGCCTATGATCCGTGCGCAGGCAGTTGAAACAAAGCTTTTTTCTGCTCACATAGTCTAGTCTGCTTACAATATCACTCTCTTTGAATTTGGGGCACTTATTTAGTTCGTGAGCTGCGCCACAGAATACACATTTGGATGATGTTGAGAGGAAGGTTCGTTGCAAATTGTAACCTTCTGCTTTAGTACGCTTGGCGGCCGGCTGGTGGAAATGCTGTAACATTGCGTCTGAATGAATTAGTTCTAACGTCTGACAGCTGCTTTCTAGAAATGCCACCAAATCTTTCAGACGAGGAAAAGTGATGTTAGCTGTTTTAGATTCCCACTGTTTTCTGAGATTCACACTAATGTGATCCAACAAAATGTGTGAAAGTAACACCTCATGCAGTGGAATGCCGACGTTCAGAACCTCGATTGCGTTCATATTTGTCATCAGCTGGTTGATTAACATACGCAAGTCCTTAGCTGATTCAGTTTTGATGCTTGGCAGGTTCAGAAGTTGTTTAATATGCAAATCTACAATTAACTTTGGATTATTGTATCTATTAACAATCAGATCCCATGCGATTTTAAAGTTGCTCTCTGTAACTGGTAAAGTTTCAATCAACTTACGTGGTTCACCAGATACACAAGACAACAAGTAATAATAACGCTGGACATCAGTTAAGGCGTCATTGCTAATAATTAGTGCCTTAAAGGTATCAAAGAAGTGCATGAACTCTGCAACGTTACCATTGAACGTTGGCAATGAAATTGCAGGGAGCTTCATTTCAGGTGCATTGTATGAAGTTGCCGAATGAGGTGCCACAACATTCGACTCGAGTAATGTAGTTATTTTAGATTCAACATCTAAGCATAAGTCTTCAAATGACTCTCTCTCAGCATCATGGGATTCTTCCAGATCGTTAATTTCTAACTGAGTTTGTATTTCGTGATATTCATTTTTGCTTGTGGTTAGCAATGACTGCCTTACTCTAATGTCATTGAGATGGGATCCGTCCTGAAAGTTATTGAGAAATATTGAAATTCTAGTCACTCGTGACTTGATGACTGCTCTTTTCTTAACTAGGCTACGTTTCTCGACAGGATCCATGACCGGATATTAGAGCACAGGAAGGAAGATTAAGGAAAAAGAGCCAGGCTGCTTGCAGAGCAGAGCGACGGTACCTGGCGATGCGCCGAGTGGACCGCAGCTGCTGCATGAGTCGGCGGCGGGTGGCGCGGCTCGCTGGCGTGTTGCGTTGTGCTGCGGGAACGGCTGTGCTGCTTCACGGCGTCTGCTGGTTTGAGATGCACTGCACTTCACAACACGATCGACACGATTCGCGCGTATTCTGTACTGCGGACGGCTTTACTACGGGCATATAGCACTGTTAGTGCACTGGTGGCACTCGTAATTCATGTTACTCTCGGAGATCAATGTACAAAGCCACGAAACCGGATACTCTTAGTTCGCGGTACGTACAGTCAAACGTCGGAATAGTTCTATTCGCGCCCGGAGGACCAAATGTGGGCAGCCGCAAAACGCGCGTACATTCTGCGCTGCCTCGCTCTTTCCACAGTCCAGACGAATGCAATCATTCGTTGCAAAGGAAAGGCGTTAAGAAATAAAAGTACATTTCTGGTAATAGTGGACTGTATTTGTGAGAAGCGCTACATTATGAGGCAGATACACGTGCGTCCGAACAGGTTGGCGGTCACCGGCCGAGTCCCCCCACCGGCCCAGTGCCGGCCGTTTCATTGTGCGAGGGCCAGCAGGTAGCGGCCGCCCTTACCTGCAGCCACAGCGTCCGGTCGCTGCTGCGCCCTTGTGGCGCCTCGCACCGGTACGGAAAACCAGGTATAAAAGCTGGATTTTTAAGAAATAAACAATAATAACTGTAGTATTACGGCACTATGGTAAATAACACTTAAGTAAATAGTTAATGAAACCACAGCATCAATAGTACAGTGAATAATCTATTTTTAAATACTGAAAAAGCAGAGGTAGAAAAATGAATTTTTTGGTAATGCAAAAACTATGATATGTACAATGGTTTTGTCGCCATATTCTGTTTCAGCGGAAAATTTTCGTTAAATACTATCATCACCTGTATTTATTTCATTTGTATTTTATGTAAAAGAGGTAATTTTGTGAAAGTAAGATACTGATTTGACTTTAGACTAAGCCAGCGAGGGTACTTAAGACGGCTATTTTGGCTTGTTAGGGGCAGTCTGTTAGCGTCGGTTTGACAGACAAGACCTGTCGCTACGATGGGCAACTGTGGAGTCGTTTGAGGACTTTTAAAATTTCAGCGAACTGTTCTACTGTGGAACTTAGAAATATTTGTTCTGTGGTGCTTCGAGAACTTTGATTTTATTCTGCGTCTGTGGGTGCTTTGTGGATTCTAACTATATTTTGTGGCACTGGAACTTAGAGTTTCTCAGGATTGTTGCTAGACTTTAATTTTTATTTAGCGAATGTGCAACTTAAATACAAATCTGTCAAGTTTCCATGTAGCAGCCTTAACGAACTCGGTATTTCTCTGACGTCAGGCGTAACAAATATTCACGAATGGATGTTAGGTGGAATAAACGTGAATTTAGTTAAAAGTGAATGCGTCGTTTGTGCATTTCTTTTTTTGTTCTTGCCTGCATTTATTTAAAACTAAACACTTTGGGGACATTGCAGCAGGGGTGGCTGGCCCCTAGACACGACGCAGCCAGTTTGTGTAATAAAATAGGGTCTACAGTCGCACTTCACAGAGCCTTAAGCAAACGCAGGCTGTGAATGGGTGATTTGTTTGTGTTGTTTCTTTTTGTGCTGTAGCACTGGTGGCTCGAACCAACGAAATGAAATAACTGATAAAATTGTGTATAATTTTATCACCCTGCACAGAATAATGTGTTTTTTCCTAGTTTGTTTTTGGAAATTCCGTGAGTAAGCTCGCAAAGTATTGTAAACAAAATTAGGCTGCCAGGAAGTTTCATATCTGCGCACACTCCACTGCAGAGTGAAAGTTTCATTCTGGAAAATTAGGCGTAATATATCCAACACAATTTGTCAAACCAAACAACTCGTCCAAATGACTGTATAATCAAAAACCTGTATCATGTTATTATAGAAAACCAACAGAAGAAACAGGTCTGGGCAATGAAAACAAAACACGGTATCTTGCATAAGGCGGAAATAGACACACTATTTATTTATTTATTAGTTAGGAACTGATCCACCACTGGTTACGAGAACAGCTGCAACTGTTCGAGGAACAGATTCATGATGTGCCTATATAGTTTCCACCAGAATGATATCCTTCTTGTGCTAAATCATCCAGCAGTTACTTTACGATGTTGGTCCCCACTTGCTGCTCTAAAACTCTCCTTAAATGGTTCAATTATGTTGAGACATGATGAGTTTGATGTAAAGAGGTTCCATAATTTTCTGAACGTTTATGGCTGTATGTATTTGTAGGAGGGGGTTACCATTCTGTAATGTGACATTTTTTGTTAGCAATGAGTTACATAGGAAAGAACGCATAGAACATACTGTACAGAAGGCGAAGCAGAGGCTACGTTTCATTGGCAAAACACTCAGAAGATGCAACAGTTCTGCTACGGAAATAGCCTACACAACACTTGTGCGTCCAATTGTAGACTATTGCTACCCATTGTGGGATCCCCATCTAGTGGAACCGATGAACAATGTAGAGAAATTTCAGAGAAGGGCAGCTCTTTTTGTATTATAGCGATGTAGAGGTAAGAGTATCACGGAAATGATGCACGAGTTGGGGTGGAAATTATTAAAAGTAAGGCGTTACTTGTTCCGTCGAGATTTATTTGAGAAATTTCTTTCGCTAACTTTCTCTTCCGAATGTAAAAACATGTTTTTAGCACCCACTACATAATCATCATAATAAATCAGATCGAAAACGGAAAGGTTTATGTGTTCGTTTTTCCCGCGCGCTATTAGAGAATGAAACGGTAGAGAAATATCATAAAAACAGTCCGATGAACCCTCTGCCATGGACATCAATATGATTTGCAGAGTATTGATGTAGATGTAGTACACTGCATGCTGTTCATATTATCTTATTTCCTTCAGTACGCAAGTATTTCTATGCGACGACGGAGTTGGATATTGGAAGGGAATGGGGCCGCGGTGGAGTGGCCGAGCGCTCTAAGGCGCCTTGCTGCGGAGAGCGCGGTTGCTCCCCGTTGGAGGTTCGAGTCCTCCCTCTGGCTTGTGTGTGTGTGTGTGTGTGTGTGTGTGTGTGTGTGTGTGTGTTATCAAATGTTCAAATGTTTGTAAATCTATAGGACTTAACTGCTTGGTTATTAGTCCGTAGCTTACAAACTACTTAAACTAAGGTAAACTAACCGAAGGACAACACAAACACCCATGCCCAAGGGAGGACTCGAACCCCCGACGGCGAACGGCCGCTCGCACCGCAGCATGGCGCCTCAGTGCGAACGGCTATTCCGCCGCGGCTGTGTGTGTTATCCTTAGCATAAGTTAGTTTAGGTAGTTTGTAAGTTTAGGGACATAACCGCAGCATTTAAGTCCCTTAGATGAGTGTTTCCCAACATTTTTGAATACGCGATCCCCTTTCAACTAAAAATTTTTTGCGACCACCCACTCCGCTCTGAACCGTAACACAACTATGTGTGTAACATCAAAGGCAACAAATTTAATTTTCTTCCGTTGATAAACTTTCCTGTAAAAAAATAAATAAAAAATATAAATAAAAAGTACAGTGTTGTAAATTATAGGACAAATTTCAGTCTATTTTTCTGAATGGAACACATCATATTATTACCAAAATTCCTGCAGAAAAATATATGTTGCATAACGAGGTTTCGCATTGCAGGTAAAGCTCAGAAGCGAATTATGCTCATTGGGCAAGGCCCCACAGTATAGTCAATTTATAAAATATCGAATTTCACAAAATTACTTATCGTATCTTCTAAATGTATCTATCGCCTTGTACTTGAAATCGGTTTCAGGCCTTTCGTTTATTCATTGTTAACACTGTGTACTTTATGTAAAAATAATCTTTTTGTTCTATGCAATTAAGAATTGAACAGCTGCCAGAATGCGTAATTGAGAAGTTGATACACCTCACGTATTAAAGCAACTTAAATCACTTAATAAAAGTAAGACTTCCGGTTCCGATCTTATATTAATTATTTTCCTTTCAGAGTATGCTGATGCAGTAGCCCTGGTCGATCGCTCAGCCAACGTTCCGTACCCAAAGACTGGAAAGTTGCAAAGTTACGCCAATGTTCAAGAAAGGCGATAGGAATGATCCCTATAGCATTGGCGTCGGTTTGCAGCAGGATTTTAGAACAAATACTTCCCTCAAATATTATGAACTACCTCGAAGAGAATGACCTTTTGAACCATAGTCAACACGGATTCAGAAAGTATCATTCTTTTGAAACTCACATGATATTATCGACAAGGGATGTCAAATAGATTCCGTATTTCTAGATTTCCGGAAATCTTGCGAAACTGTACCTCACGAGCGTCTTCTAATCAAACTGTGTGTTCATGGAATATCACCATGACTGGATTCGTGATTTCCTGTCAGAAAGGACACAGTACGCTGTAATTGACGGAAAGTCATCGAGTACAACTGAAGTGATATCTGTGGTTTCCCAGTGAAGTGTTATACGGCCCCTACTGTTCCTTATTTTTATAAACGATTTAGGAGACAATCTAGTAGCTCTCTTAGACTGTTCGCGTATGGCGCTGTCACTTATCGGTTAGTAAAAGCACCAGAAGATCAAAAGCAACTTCAAAATGATTTAGATATAGTATCTGCATGGTGCAAACTAGGGCAATTAACCTTAATAATGAGAAGTGTGAAGCCATTCATATGGCCACTAAAAGAAGACCGTTAAACTTCGCCGAGGCGGAGTGGCCGAGCGCATTGAGGCGCTATCCTCCGATGCGCGAGGGCGTTCACCGTCGGGGGTTCGAATCCTCCATCGGGTATGGATGTTTGTGCTGTTTTTAGTATAAGTTACATTGTAAGTAGTTTGTAAGTTTAGGGACTGCTGACCCCGCAGTTAAGTCCCATAAGCTTAACAAACGTCTGAACGTATTGAACGTTAAACGTCATTTACAGGATAAATCAGTCAAAACTACAGGCCGTAAATTCAACTAAATAACTAGGAGTAACAATTACAAACAACTTAAATTGGAAAGAACACATGGAAAATATTGCAGGGAAAGGGTACCAAAGACTTAGACACTTAAAAGATGCAACAGTTCTACTAAAGAAACTGTTTGCACCACACTTGTGCGTCCTATTTTGGAGTGTTGTTGTGCTCCGTGGGGTCCCTGACTGACAGACGATTTAGAGAAACTTCAAAAGGGCAGCTTGTTTTGAATTATCGTGATATAGGGGAGAGAGTGTCACAGAAATGATGCACGAGTTGGGATGGAAATCATTAAAAGAAAGGCGTTACTCTCTGCGGCGAGATATATTTGTGAAATTTGTTTCACCAACTTTTTCTGCAGAATGTGAACAAATTTTGTTGGCACCCACCTACGTAGGAATACATGATCATCAAAATAAAATAAGTGATATCAGATCGAAAACGGAAAGATTTAGTTGTTCCTTTTTCCCGCGAGCTATTAGAGAATGCGACTGTAGAGAAACATCAAAAAAGCGGTTCGATGAACCCTCTGCCATGCACTTCAGTGTGACTTGCAAAGCATTTATGTAGATGTAGCTCAATAAGGATCGCGCAAATTTAATATAAATTGCATTTCACTTTTCTTGGTCATATGTTTTTGTAATACGGATCTATTAGTATTCAGGCATGCTCCTGATTGGTTATTTTATGGTGGAAGTACTTCTTCCTTTATCAATTGGTTCATGAAATCTTCCATTATGTGGACAAGCGACCATACGTCGGCATGCATGAAAATATTTTTGAAAAGTCTCGGTCGCAATATGCTTTATTTCTCATGACGCGTTTCGAGTACATCATAATCAGATCTGTGGTATAAAAGAAGAAAATTACATTTTAGACTCGTACCTGGGACCTTTGCCTTCGCAGGAGAGCTTCTGTGAAGTTTGGAAAATAGGATGCGCGGTACTGGCGGAAGTAAAGTTGTGAGGCGGCATCGTGAGTCGTGTCGGGATAGCTCAGTCGGTAGAGCGCTTGCCCGCGAAAGGCAAAGGTCCCAGGTACAAGTCCCGATTCCGGCACACAATTTTAATCTGCCAGGAAGTTATACATTTTAGATGTTTAAAGCACGCAATCAAAACATACTAATACACATATACTTACTATTTTTTTAAAAAACGATGGGAATAACAAACATCTTCGTATAGACGCTTGATTAAAACTTAAAACACCATCGTGGACGTATAGTGACGGTGATGAACTAGACTCACATGCCCAACTGTGGTGAAAGGGGAGAAACACCGTAACAGGTGAAATAGGCCCACTCGCCACCAGATGGCGCAGGGTTAACATTAAAAGTTACTTGAATAAAACTACACATACATCATCTTGGGCACTCTGTACTATGTGCAGTCATAGAAACTGTGAAAATATGGCTTCAAAATGTGTTAAGTCTTATAAAAATATATAAGACACCGATTTTAAGTACATCAAAAATACTAATGGGATAGGGCGTACGACAAGGGAGGCGTGGGAGGGCCATAGGATGGGATTGGGTGTTGCTAAATACAGCACAAACCACACGAAAATGTCAAAGAGTACGCAAGCTAGACCATTGTGACGTGACAGTTACATAGCTGCTCACCATATATTACAAGTTAATATTGTAGAATAATCTATCAAGAGTCCTAGGTAGATAAATTATGTGAGAGGACAATATGTCACTTAACACTTATGGGCTATGATGACGAGACAACGGACTGAATCTGACAGTATGAATATAGTCAAGGCTTGAAAATCAAAACAAATGACAAAATAATATATACATAGGCAGAATACAAGTTCAAATGTTTGTAGAACTTATGGGACTTAACTACGGGGTCATCAGTCCCTAAGCTTACAAACTACTTATGAACTAACTAAGACTAAGGACGACACAAATATCCATGCCCGAGGGGGGATTCGAACCCCCGACCGTAGTGGCCGTGCAGACCGTGACTGGAGCGCCTCACTCCCCTCGGCCCCCGCGGCCGGCAGATTTCAAGTGCCATTGTATCACAATAAATGCTCGTACAAGAGGTGGATGGATGAGGTGGTGTGATTTTTTTTTTCTGATGATGATGTACTCGAAACGCGTCATATGAAATAAAGCATATTGTGACCGAGACTTTTCAAAAAAATTTTCATGCATGTGTACTTCCTCCTGTGACCGCCCTGGGGTCGCTACCCACTGCCTTAGATATACAAACATTTGAACATCAAAAGACATGGGCGACAGTGGAGCCACTTCCGGAAGTTGCCACTTGTGGGAAACTGGGCCGCACGGGAGGTGTCTGATGGTGGACGCGGTCAAGGCGACCGCTAGCTTCTAGCGGGATATCCGGGTTCGAGTCCCGGTGCGGTGAGGCACAAACTTTCACTTGTCGCCTTAGCATTATTTCAATGCCCTAGTGCTGCCGAAGTCGTCCGCTTACTTCCTCTTCCTGCTTTCTTCCTGTCATTCAAGTGAATCTGCAAGTCGGCTGTCAACTATCTATACAGGGTGAGTAAGGAGTATAGGTGCTTGCTTTGAGGGGTGATTCTGAACACAAAACTTGTAACAAACGTATGCGCTTTCCGTTTACGGGGAAATCAATACGCAGCTTTTTAATAAATTATTTAATTCGACAGGCTTGTTTCAAGGGGAATGCCATCGTCAGTTTAAAGAGGTATCTCTTCTTATCCTTGTAAGATCGCTGATTATCTGATCTGTTTGGTTCCTATTTAACAGATGTAATATAACTTTAGTTGTTGTAGCTCTTTACGTTATACATTGTTGTTGTGTGGCAGCTATGACAGCGGTGAACCAAACACATAAGATAATCAGCGATCTTACAAGGATAAGAAGAGATACCACTTTAACCTGAGATGGCATTCATGCCGAAACAGGCCTGTCGAAATAAATAATTTATTAAATGCAATTTCTTGGGAATTGATACTTTACAATGTCTCTGAATGACATATACTACGCCGCAGGCCCAGGAAAAAAAAAAAAAAAAAAAAAACCACTAGGATCGGGAAAAATGTAGCCCCGTCCTTACTAACAGTGTTAGTATGCAGTTCACTTGGGCATGGCCAATATTTGAACAAAGAATACAGTTTAGTGCAGTGAAAATGCCACGGATCTTCACACATGCTGAGAATGCTGAGATGACGTTCGTCTATGGTTTGTCCAATGCGAATTCCTGAGCTACACTGCGAGAATACCAATAACGATTTACGAATAGTAAAGTGCCAACTAGCAGAGAGTTTCACGGATTGCGTGAGCGTGGTACACTTCCCAGCGTAAATGTTGCCTCTGAACGTCCTGTACAACAAACTCGTGATGAAGTTGAGAACATTGTTCAATTAGTCGAACGCGGCCCAACTACTAGTTCTAGAACAATTGCTGCCCAACAAATATGAATGATACGCACAGTCAAACTGTTCGTGCTGATGGTTGTTGTCTTGCAAACAACTCAGGGATCGGGGCGTGGCTGCACGATCCTTTACAGCCATGCGGATAAGATGCCTGTCATCTCGACTGCTAGTGATAAGAGGCCGTTGGGATCCAGCACGGCGTTCCCTATTGCCCTCATGAATCCACCGATTCCATTTTCCGCTAAAAGTCATTGAATCGCGAGCAACGCGAGCAGCAATGTCGCGATACGATAAACCGCAGTCGCGATAGGCTACAATCCGACCTTTATCAAAGTCGGAAACGTGATGGTACGCACTTCTCCTCCTTATACGAGGCATCACAACAACGTTTTACCAGGCAACGCCGGCCAACTGCTGTTTGTGTATGAGGAATCGGTTGGAAACTTTCCTCTTGTCAGCACGTTGTAGGTGTCGCCACCGGCGCCAACCTTGTGTTAATGCTCTGATAAGGTAATCATTTGCATATCACAGCATCGTCTTCCTGACGGTTAAATTTCGCGTCTTTAGCACGTCATCTTTGTGGTGTAGCAATTTTAATGGTTAAGAGTGTATATAACTTACGCAATTTGCCGATGAAGGGCAATGATCCTATGTCTTACCATTATAAAATCTATCTGGTATCTCCCGGTGTCTCCTGGTCTCTTCCACGTATAGAACCTTCTTTCGTGATTCTTAAACCAAGTGTTTGTTACAAGTAAATTATGTTCCGTGTGAAATTCTACTAGGCGGCTTCCTCTTTTGTTTTTGCCCAGACCATATTCACCTACTATTTTCCCTTCCCTTCCTTGTCCTACTACCCAGTTCCAGTCTGCCATAACTATTAAGTTTCCCTGTCCCTTTATTGTGCGAATAATTTCCTTTAGCTCATCATATATTTCTTCGATCTCCTCATCATCGGCAGAGCTAGTTGGCATATAAACCTGTACTACTGTGGTCTGTGTTGGCTTCGTATCAACTTGT
This sequence comes from Locusta migratoria, assembly GCA_026315105.1. Taxonomy (NCBI): domain Eukaryota; kingdom Metazoa; phylum Arthropoda; class Insecta; order Orthoptera; family Acrididae; genus Locusta; species Locusta migratoria. Next base: position 151,193,509 of record CM048745.1, on the reverse strand, counting down.
CTACGATAATGCGATCAGTGTGTTGCTTATAGTAGTTTACCCGCATTTTCTTATTCATTATCATTCGTTATTCATATCATTGTTTGGCTACTGCACTTATAATTTTGTATGTTAAGCAAGACAGCATTATTTCTGACATATTGTCCGATAAAAATATAACATGTTTTTATGGGAAAAAACCGTGATGGATAGAGAGACTAGTTCGCGCGGGAGTAGACGAGTAGACGAGTATACCCGCGTCGGAGGTTCGAATCCTCTCTCGGGCATGGATGTGTGTGTTGTCTGTAGGTTAGTTTAACTTAGTTTAAGGTGTGTGTAAGACTAGGGACTGATGACCAACCTAGTTTGGTTCCATAGAGTTACAAACATTTGAACATTTTGAAGACAAAGGAGGGATAGGAGAAGTACCAACTCAAGGTAGGAATAAATAAATAAATACCCGGCCAACGCCGAGTTTTCATCTAGTTCCATATATACAAAAGGTGTAGACAGTCACCATTATAATGTTCTGTTCTGTTCCAGAAGCTGGACTGTACGTAGAGTGTCTCCTGAACTGCCTATTGTTTCTGTGATGAGCAGCGCACCGTCTCACTAGTGCGACAGAATATCCTAAACGAGTTGAGCGCTATCTGCCCCTGTACTGGGGCCGTTCTTTAATCAGTGAAAGGCTAACAGGTTTCACAGGCTGGCGGTAAGTCGCTTCATTATGAATTCCATGTGGAAAGCAGTTTGTCCTTTGTATTGTCTGCAAGGTACCTGTGCACAAGATTTAACAGCGATAAAATGCACTCGACTGCAATTTTCGTGTATGCATTGCCTTCCGCTTTATTTTGTATGAATTTTTGAGGCCAGTAGAAAGCGGAAACAGAGACCTTGTAATTCTGACTAGCATCTTAACAACGAAACAACAATACCTAAAGTGAAATGTAGAAGACGACACTACAAGAAAGGAAGGGCGAAATATTGCTATCATAGCGCTTAAATTGGTCAGAGTGACGTTGGAGGAAATGGTTAGCATATCGCTAGTACTATTTACGGCTGCCGCTGTATCTAGCTTTCCAATCTTTTCTGCCGATTCCTGAAGGCCTTATACCTTCATTATTTTCTTGGTGGTCGTTATCTTTTCCTGCTCCCTTTTAGAATCCACTTCCAAATTCTTTTTGGTCGGCTGTCGCTTTCCTTCATTTCCGAACACCCACGAGGCAATAGAAATTATATTTCTGTTGCATTATGTTCATGCTAGTTCCCATAACCTCTCTCATCGAATTTCTTCACATGGTACATTGTCGTAATCGCAAACCGCTTTTATAAAAGTTCGTCTACATATCTACATTTACATGGGATACTCTGCAAATCACATTTAAGTGCTTGGCAGAGGGTTCATCGAATCACCTTTATACTATTTATCTCCCATTCCATTCTCGAATAGCGCGCGGGGGAAAAAAAAAAAAAAACCTGAATCTCTCCGTTCGAGCTCTGATTTCTCGTATTTTATTCTACTTGTGTAAGCGGAAGTCAACAATATATTTTCGCATGCGGAGGAGATTGTTTGCGATTCGAGTTTCGTAAGTAGCCCACGCCGCACCGATAAGCGCCGTTGTTGTAATGATTCCCATCCCAGATCCTGTATCATTTCCGTAACGCTGTCTCCTCTGTATCGTGACAATACGAAACGAGCTGCCCTTCTTTGGATTCTTTCGATGTCCTCCGTCAAACCCACCTGATAAGGATACCACAATGGGCAGCAATATCCAAAAAAGGACGGACAAGCGTAATGTATGCAGTTTCTTTAGTAGTTCTGTTGCATCTTTTAAGGGTTCTGCCAATAAAACGCAGTCTCCGGTTCGCCTTTCCCACGAAATTATCTACAATTTCATTCCAGTTTAATTCTGAAGTAATAGTAATTCCTAGGTATTTTGTGGAGTTTACGGTCTTCACTTTTGATTCATTTGTCTTGTAAACAAAGTTTAACGAATTTCGTTTCGTACTCACGTGGGTGACGCCACACTTCTCATTATTTAGAGTCAGTTGCCAATTTTTACTCCATAGTGATATCTTATTCAGATCGTTCTGCAGTTGGTTTTGATCTTCAGATGATTTTACTAGACGATAAATGATGGCGTCATCTGCAAACAACCAAAGAGAGCTACTTAGATTTTCTCCTAAATCGTTTATGTAGATAAGGAACAGCAGGGGACCAATAACATTTCCCTGTGGAACGCCCGATATCACCTCTGTTTTAGTCACTGCCTTAACATCGATTACTACAAACTGTGCCCTTCTCTATAAAGAATATTTTGAAGAACAATTAACGACCCTTTGAATAGTATGTGCTTTAAGAGTAAATAAAGCAAGAAGCTCAGTATCTGATTATTTATTAAAATTCTCAATGAGATATGAGACAAAAACATTTTATTCTTTCTTCACGGTGAGATACTAGGAACAAACATTAATTGGAAGAAATCCCTAAAAATAGGGTTAGCAGAATGCACGACTTTGTGTACAAAATTAAAAGCTTATATACACACTAGCTTAATTCCCGCTACTTCGTATGCATAGACTGGATGGTCTACATTGGTTGTTTCTACTTATAAATTTTCATAGATTTAGCTTTAAAAATGCTTTCCTAATCACGTATTTTGATACAACTTGCCATCCCCTGTTGCACCATTGATTTCAAAAAATCAAAACACTCAGAAAAAACATTTTTTTTTAAATTCTAACCATGGCTCCAAATCCAAAGTTTCGCATTTCTAGCATCAAAATAGTCTTATACGATTTTCCCTTATTTCACCCGCTTAACGGTTGAATTTCCAAAAATATCGGAATCAGTATTTTTAAAATTCCAATCAAAAATCTAAATTCAAAATTTTGTATTTCTTGCTAAAAAGTCACCTTAATAGCAACGTGTTTTCAAAGATCCGTTTATCCCCTATTTCACACCCTTAGGGATGGGAATATCGAAAAATCGCTTATGCCTACAGTGTAAGATAAACAACGTCTACAAATTTCAAGTCTCTGTCGTCTGTAGATTCACTTTTCAGCGCCGTTTTCTGTCTTTTAGAAACGGATCAAGAACGCGAAATTTCCTTCTTATGCTTTGATATCTTTCTTGGTAGTTTTACTTTTCAAACTACAATATGCACTTATTTTTCATTACTCATACGCTTGTTGCAGAATAACAACTTAAGAATGTTCATCACGTTTCGCTGGATATAACCTCTTTGGTATTATAGTGTCAAAAGTCATGGCTGGTCTTCAGTCCGAATTTCATATAAGCTGACAACTTTCAAGCACTATATCTTCCACCCTCTTATAGCTAACAACACGGAACTGCTATGGTGTACAACGGTAGACTTTGTACTACAACAACACAGAGAGATCGTTCGTCTCCATTGTGAAGTTTTCCGTAAAGAGCAAAATATTGACACCTATACGTAGAATTTTATATGTCGTTAACTTTCAACTCTCACATCTTCCACCCCCTTATCGTTATCAACAAAAGTTCAAATGTTTATGAAGCTTATGGGTCATCAGTCCCTAAACTTATAAATTACTTATGAACTAGCATATACTAAAGACAGCACAAACATCCATGTCCGAAGGTGGATTGGAACCTCCGACGGGGAACCGTTTCGCGCATCGCAGAATAGCGCCTCAATGCGCTCGGCCGCTCCGCCGCGGCTCCTTATCAACCCCACACCACCATAGCGCACAATGGGAGACTGATACTTACTACCACATTCAAATTTGCGATGTGTGGTTTTTGGCTGCAGAGTGAAATAAAGGCACAAACACCTCAATTATTCTATATATTAAGATTAACCAAGGAGAAAATCAGGAATGAAGTAATTTGGAAAGATCCTATCATTCTGTATCTTGGTTTGGTCAAATTGTGCCATAAATTTATTTTTCTCTAATTTCTCCTCCTAGCCAACAGTAAGCTGTCTTCTTTATACCTTTTTATTTTCTTCTAGTCAGAATTTTCAATTTTACGAACAGGGCTCCACACTATAGAAAAACATTCAAAAAACGGCTTCCTAGTGCTTCACTTTGTATTCTATGTAAATATTATTTTTCTTTTTCACCCATCCTTTTGTTGCTCTTGCGAGTTTGTTCTTTATATCGCCCTACCTGCTACGCAATAAGTGAAACTCGCGTACTACTTTAACATTTTCCAGTCCAATAGTCGGATTTAATTCGACTACGTGCCATAACTTTTGTTTTACTCTTCATTTACCTTATAATCTCCACAGAGTATTCATTCCGTTTAAAATATTTCGAAGACCTTTGACATCTCTGACAGAATCGCAACGACATCCGTTTACCTATTTTGTCAAAAACTGTAACATTTTTGTAAACAATGTTTATGTCGCGTATGCGTAGCTGGCCCACGTTTTATTATTATTTATAGTGCACATTACGATAAATTACACCATGGTGCCGTGTGAAACACATTAACAGCATTGATACAGTGCAGAGTGTCATGTGATACACCTACGTTAAATGCACACATGCCATGCACATTTAGTAGGGGTAAAATACCGGAAACTCTCATCACAGAGAAATCGGACACAACTCAAGATGGATTTGTATAATTCCGAAACCGGTAATGTCTAAGAAAGTAAACAATTCTACATTTTTGGCTGGTTGTTGGTTTGTTTATAAGCTTAACTCGCAAGTTGAAAGTGATTTGAGGAACACCGTGTCAGGCACGTAAGTCTTAATTGTAGAGCAGAGCACTCTTTTAGATGTGAATGAAAATCATAGCTTCTAACTAGACGCAAAGCAGCAGAGAACGAACAGTTTGGGTCAGATTTAACAGAAGGTAAAAACTCGTTCAAAAGATTCTGTTCTTCACGGAAACAGAAGGTTTACATATTTGGTGGTAAAGAAGATGTCATTTAATACCTATTATTCCCCTGGAAAGCATTGCAGCTATCGCTTGTTGTCAACAGGTGCTATGTCTTGCGAAGGTACTTAGTGACAACATGCCAAGGAATCTGCATCTGGCGTTCGTTGCAGCAAGCTCTCGCCATCAATCTTCCATTTGGCTCTGCACCTGACAAACGAATGAGCCCACTTCATTGTCAATTGTCCTTGAAGGCGACTCTTCAGCGGTCTGTTGTTCCCGTGACTTCATCTTACACACACATTATGCAGCAGAGACACGGATTGCAACTTCGTAGGCAGTGGGAAATTCAGGATTGCCAATAAACTGATGCTGCGGGATTTCCATTCTCGCATTAACTTCACCGCAACGACATTAATCTCTAGTTACGACCATAGTAATGTTACATAAGGTTTCTCTGCTGAAAGGTAGTTGGTTGATGAGGGAAAAATGGTTTTTAACTTGTTTGTATTTCGTGTGAGGCAATCGTACCTTTAAACAACTGTAATATGTTTTTCCCCCCTGAAGATTATATTTTTTATTTTTAGTGTTCCTAACTTAATCGGAGTCACTAGGATGACTACATTGTACGATCGTCTGTCTGTCCGACTATTAACCCTTTCATTCCCAGTGATGTTCCTGGACAACAACGTATTAAAAGTTGCTTTATACCCTATTTTGTGCATCAGTTCTTAAAGTTGCATTTTTGTTGATGAACAACATGCTTCTAGTACGACATTTTGCCGCTTGGTACGTCGTCTAGCCACTTCTGAGCCATTAATCTGCCCATCTTGAAGGTTGTGTTGCGTGGCTGAGTGTGAGCGTGAGTGTGGTCTACATCTACGTGGGATGCTCTGGAAATCACATTTAAGTGCCTGGCAGAGGGTTCATCGAACCACCGTTATACTATTTATCTCCCATTCCGTTCTCGAATAGCGCACGGGAAGAAAGAACACCTGAATCACTCCGTTCGAGCTCTGATTTCTCGTATTTTATTCTGATGATCATTTCTACCTATGAAAGTGGGAGTCAACAATATATTTTCGCATTCGGAGGAGACTGTTGGCGATTTGAGTTTCGTAAGTTTTCATTTTATTCCAGCAGTGAATGTCTTTGGTGCTGTCGCGAAAGTTATGCTACCATTATTGAACTGGCAGTGTTAACTATCAACAACATAACGTTCAAGTAATAAAATACCTCGATCCAAACGTCTGTGTTATGTATGAAATACATGACATAAAAATCAGTAGTCAAATCAAGAATTTTAAAACACATATTTTGCTGTTATTGCACTGTATTAATACATAAAATACTGATTTTTAAATTTTCCAAAGCTGATTACATAATATGTGACTGAAAGGGTTAAGACTCCCCATTCTCACCAATGGGTAAATGTATCACTTTTAATTATATATGAAATATTGCGGTCAGCAGTCCCTTAGCGGTGAAAAAGAAAAGGATTAAAAGATACGGAAATCGCTAGAAATAGATTTTGATACTCGTAAACTGTGGATAGGAAAAGCGCTATCCGCATCCGCAAGACCCGTAGCCACAACCGAAGATTTTATAAATTTTTGAATGGTAATATTGCCGCGAGTCTTCCGACAGCACGCGTGGTGCATTGGTTAGCATCGTAGATCGCTGTGCTAGCGTTCCGCAGTTCAAACCCCGACGCGGGCAGAAAAAAAGTTTATTTATTTGTATTTACTACTTCTAGAATGTGATTCTCTAATTTTTCCCGGCGGACATAATATTCCATTATCTTTCGGGAGTGCACCCGGGACAGCGACAATTCTTCGTCCGATATTTCGGCTGCAAACCTTACAGCCATCTTCAAGGCGAGTCCAAGACTGAGTTCTCAGCGTCTGCGCGTGTCTATTTATACGGTAAATCACGTGATGCAAAGCTACTGAGGATTAGACTGCGCATGCTCGAAGATATCCCATTCGTAACTGCTGCGCTAGTCACAGATGAATATATACTTCAAAGATAAACATGTGAGCGCTCAGAGCAAACATAAACAGAGCTGTTACGTATCCACAGTGTTTACAAATGAATAATTAATCATTAAAAGTGGTAACATCAATCGGAAGTGAAGACGCAGACATTCTTTCAGAAAGAAGACGTGATATAAGTGGCTTCCACGCATTGTGAAGATGAAATCCGTCGTCACGATTTAACAGAGTGTCCGCTAGTTGTATGTGTACAGCTTCCTTTACAACTGAGTCCCAGAAAGTAGAAGCTGTGGTTAAAATCTTTACTTCTTTGTAATACATTGTTCGGCTACTGCAGACTTGTTGGACTGAAGAAGGGATCTGTCAATGATGATCTGTTATTGCGAAAAGCGGGGCTTTTGAAATCCCTTGTGAGTGTGGAAAACGTTACATAGGTCAAACCACGCGCACTTTACAGGAACGATGCGTTGAGAACCAGCGGTATACACGCCTTCTTCAGTCCAACAAGTCTGTAGTTCCGAACATTGTATTTCTGCTTATAGCACGCCTTCGTTCTGAAAGAATGTCTGCTTCTTCACTTCTGATTGATGTTACCACTTTTAATGATTAATTATTCATCTGTAAGCACTGTGGATACGTAACAGCTCTGTTTATGTTTGCTCTCAGCGCTCACATGTTTATCTTTGAAGTATATATTCATCTGTGACTAGCGCAGCAGTTACGAATGGGATATCTTCGAGCATGCGCAGTCTAATCCTCAGTAGCTTTGCATCACGTGATTTACCGTATAAATAGGCACGCGCAGACGCTGAGAACTCTGTCTTGGACTCGCCTTGAAGATGGCTGTAAGGTTTGCAGCCGAAATATCGGACGAAGAATTGTCGCTGTCCCGGGTGCAGTCTCGAAAGATGATGGAATACTTCTAGAATGTTCCACATGTTTCTTGTGTCTGATGTACGTTCCAGAAAATTCTTTCTGTGTATAAATAGTAGTGCACTCCAAGCAGGAGTCAGTCAGTGTAATGTGTTGTGGACTGTTAACGATCAGCCTTCGAATTCCGGACCATCTGCAGTTTGCAACGTGACACTTTCTGGTGGTGGCGCTGGGTGTAATAGGTGGGATCACAGTATGTGCTTGGCAAACGTATATTTCTACCTGGACGGGGCGGCCCAGCAGTGGTTTGAAAATAATGAAGCTAGCTGGGAAAAATTCAAGACAGCAAATAAGAAGACGTTTGGAGACCACCAGCGGCAAGTCCGTTTATCAGAAGAGCAATTGAAGAACAGGGCCTACCGACATGATGAGTCAACACAGTCATATATACAGAGTGTTTTGGCCCTATGCCGCGCAATTAACCCGGATATGACGGAGGTCGATAAAGTTTCACACCTGAAGAAGGGCATTGCGGAAGACATGTATCAAGCTCTTCTGTAAAAAAAAACGTTTCGACGACACAAGAGTTTATCCACTGGTACCAGAAAATTGAAGAGATCCAACAGAGGAGAGTTAGACGAAAGAAGTACGACAGACTCCCGTATGTTGTCCCTATGGCCGTTGTGGAAGACCAGCATGACTTTGCTTCTCTCATATGACAAATTGTGAGAGAAGAATTGCAACAGTTAATGGCAGCCGGGACTGTTGAATCAAGCGAACACCAGATTGTGGCCGTGGATGTCAGTCCCGTATGTCATGACGTAGCCAACGCTGTTGAGTAGGAGGTCTTTGATTCATTAGCGCCTGTCAGACCCGCCAGTCGCACGCGATTTGAAGAATGGCATCGCCCTACTATGACTTACGCCGCCAAACGGCAGCTTAGGAACCGACGGACGCGACCACAACCAACTCTTCCGGTAGCTCTGAAGCCTCGCAGGGGGACAGATATCTGGAGGACAGAAGACATTTTTATTTATTTCCTTACTTCGGACCAGCTGCCTTTGGGTACAAAGCTGGTCAATTTACATAGGTAGTTTAACAATTATTATTATGATGGTTGGGATAGTTTAATTAACCATTTTCTTAAACAATTTGATTTTACCAAAATTTTAGAGTTACACTATATTACGCTTAAAGAAAGAAAGAGAAGGTGGGGGTGTGTGAGAAAAAGGATATAACTAAAATAATTGATGAAATAAAAGGTTTCCGCTTGGTAGGCAATGTGAGATGTTTCTTTTATTACACTTCAAAACATATCGATTTCGTCCCTATGATGGGACATCATCAGTGCAGAATTGCAAGTCATGATGACCTATGTGCTCTGCTTAAAACATTTTTATCAGTCATGTCATAAAAAACATTTAAAAGGTCTTGCCGGTACACAAGAAATCATAGGGACGAAATCGATATGTTTTGAAGTGTAATAAAAGAAACATCTCACAACGCCTACCAAGAGGAAGAGAGGCTGGCACAAAATGGAATCTAGTTACAATAAAATAATTGAAATTGAATTGCAACTAAGGAATCTGGTATTTAAGAAGGTTGCAAAAAGAAAGATAGGAAAGCTGGGGGTTGTAGAGAGGGGGTAGGCTGGGCTGCGACCAGCCAGGATCGGAGGCCTCGGAATAAACCTCGAGCCCTGTGACCCTGGTGGGTCGATGAGCCACGGTGGAGTAGCCGAGCGGTCTAAAGCGTCTCGCTGCGGAGCGCGCGGTTGCTCGCCGTGGAGGTTCGAGTCCTCCCTGGGGTATGGGTGTGTGTGTTTGTCCTTAGGTTAGTTTACCTAGGTTTAAGTAGTTTGTAAGCTACGAACTGATGACCACGCAGTTTGGTCCGATAGATTTACAGACATTTGAACATTTGGGTCGATGAGGGTAATCTGTTATGTTTATATTCTACTTTTGTATTACATGCATTTTAGGTTTCTATAATATCATTAACATAGCGAAGACAACAAGCCATTGTGGCCTTCCCGGACATTTCGTACGAAACTGTAGGCAGAGAAGACGAGTATTAGACAATTATTATGCCGTAAGACGCCAACCATAGGAGCAGTCCTTTCAACGGCAGTCAACTGCAGATGATTACTGACGACCTATGGGACGAAGCCCGTCGCCGTATCCTGGACGTGGTCGCTCTCCAACACGCCGCCGCCGTTCACCGTCGCCCTACAGAGATACCAGCCGCTCGCCTAGCCGCTGTGTTCATGAAAACCAGGCGAGGCAACCATCTACGGAGGTGAGGCCGCCGCAGATGACAATCCTCCATGGACGACAGTCGCTAAGAAATCGGAAAATCCCCATTGATGACATCATCGACGGCCAACCTACCCAGGCATTAGTCGATTCAGGAGCTTCCTTCTCTGTATTATCGAATGACTACCGCCGCATAGAAGATAATGTTCTGTGACACAAGAGCAGCTGTGCTGAAGATCGCAAATGGAAAATACGTCCAACCGGCGGGAACATGTGTCGCAAGAGTAACTATCACCAATGTGACGCAGCCTTTTGAATTTGTCGTTTTAACAGATTGTAGCTATAACGCCTCCTCGGATGGGACTTCATTCAGGAATCCCAGGCTGTCATTGACTGTGGAAGATCTGATATAAAATTGAGAAAGCCGTTCCGACGAGTAGACGTAACGTGTACTTTCCTAGGAGGTTGTTTGCTGTCGAGAATGTTGAGATCGCACCGTTAACAATCAGAAGAGTTCCAGTCAGCAGCCGAGATGACCAGCTGGACGGTGATGTGCTTGTCGCTCGCAAAAAAACTGATCAGTATAACAAAGGAAATCTACATACCAGCGGGCTATCATAAGCGTTACAGGTGATCGAGGAGAACTTTGGATCACTAATTTTCACGACCAATCGCAACTTATTTCTAAAGGAGTGTATATTGGAACAGCCGAACCAGTCCAGGACAGTGAGCTCAATGTCATCGACAAAGTCTCATGCTCTGCTGTTACTGCAGCCAACGCGTTAAACTACTATGGCATTGCATATAGAGCCCGATCTGATGCAGGAACAAGTTCAAATGTTCAAAAGTTTGTGAAGCTTAAGGGAATTACGGGCGAGGTCATCAATCCCTAAACTTACAAAATACTTGTGAACTATCTTAAAGACGGCACAGACATCGATAGCCGAGTGGGGATTCGAACCCCCGACGGGGAACGGCCTCGCACATCGTAGCATAGCGCCTCAATGCGCTCAACCGCTCCGCCGCGGCCAGGAACAACGTCAGCAGGTGTTAACCATTCTACACCATTTTCAGGTGTATTTCAGGCCAGGCAGGAGAAGAGCCAGATGAAACGGCCCACGATAAAACACCGTATCAATACTGGGAATAATCCACCAATTAGCCAGCGTTCGTACAGAGTGTCTCCAACTGAAGGTCGTATAATTGGGGAAGAATTGGAGAAGATGTTGCACGATGACATTATTCAACCTTGAGAGTCCCTGGTCGTCTCCGGTGGTCCTCGTAAAGAAGGATGGCAGGTGGCGTTTCTGTGTCGACTATCGGCGGCTGAACAAAATCAGAAAGAAAGATGTGTATCCCATTGCCGCGCGCGCATTGACAACACGTTGAACTGTTTGAAGGTAAATTCTTGGATTATGTAAGTGGTCGTCCAATTTGCGAGACCGGATGTTTGCACCGCAGTGTGCAGTTTTCAGCTGGAGCGTGGAGCAGTTGGCCTCTGCAACAGGGAAGTGAGTGAGACACAACACGGGGCCACGTCGGTCCACATAACGGCCTTCTGCCGGCCGCGGCTCTCGGCTGTTCCTGCCTAAGCACTGCGCTCCTATACCGCGTCCACCTTCAATATGCAGCGTGTTGTCCCAAAAAATGTTCAAATGTTTGTATAGCTTTTGGGACGAAACTAAGGGGTCATCTGTCCCTAAACTTACAAACTACTTAAACTAGCTAATACTAAGGACGGCACAAACATCCATGCCCGAGGGGGGATTCAAACCCCCGACCGTAGTGGCCGTGCAGACCGTGACTCGCGCGCCTCAGTCCCCTCGGCCACCGCGGCCGGCATCTTGCTCGCCTGACGGCACTTTGTACAGTGGTCGTTACATTTCAGACGTGTTACGACCCGTGCCTCTATCCTTCATTAGATCCCTGCGAAACCCTACATTTCAGCAGGATAATGCACGACCGCATGTTGCAGGTCCTGTACGAGCCTTTCTGGATACGAAAAATGTTCGACTGCTGCTCGGGCCAGCACATTCTCCAGATCTCTCACCATCTGAAAACTCACAAATACCTGGACCGAGGTGGCCTATAGTAAACTAATAGGTGGATGCCCAGAAATCACCATGCTGCATACAGGTAAATACCTGAAAATGAGGGCCGCGGTAGAGTAGCCGAGCGGTCAAAAGCGTCTCGCTGCGGAGCGCGCGGTTGCTTGCCGTGGAGGTTCGAGTCCTCCCTGGGGCATGGGTGTGTGTGTGTTGTCTGTAGGTTAGTTTACCTAGGTTTAAGTAGTTTGTAAGCTACGGACTGATGACCACGCAATTTGATCCGATAGATTTACAGACATTCGAACACTTTTGAAAATGAGGTTGTAAATTCCATCATATAACACGATATGTAGTGTATTTATATTACACAACAAGAAACTGAAATAACAGTGTTCAAAAGTATTGTTCTTGCTTTGTTTAAAATATCCGTTGCGCTTTCAATCAGTTTAAACGCACTGTTTCTTAATTAACTGTGCAGGTATTAATATTAGGCCCATAACTAAATAGACTTATAGTGTTCATGAATAATGATTGTGTTCACCTAATCTTTAATGAGCTTGATTGAAAAGTTAGTTATTGCGAGTATTAACTACCAGCTGATGACAATTATTAGTGCTGCATTTAACACCAGATCAGTTTTGAACGAGTAGCTTTGAAACAGACCACCTTTAGCTGGCTCACAATTGCCAAAACCCTGTAGCGTCCCTGTTTTTCCTGTCAGTAGACCACCCTTACCTTATTCCACCAAGCGACATACCTGTTTTAACTGGCACCGGCAAAAAGCCGGTCAGCTGCTGGTGTCGGCCGCTGCCACTGCAGACCGCCGGCCACACAGTAGAGAGAAGAGGCCCATGTGGGCAAGTGGCAGCTCTAGTGGCACACGCACTGATTTTTACCGGCCGGCCTCCCTGCACAGTTCTTGCTGTGTCGTCTAGCCGTACAGTCGACGTAGCGCATTTAGGACTAAAATACAAAATTTTGATTTTCTTTTATGAATTTATCAATTGTTTTAAAAAATAGATTGTATGACTTTATATAATAAAAGAAACTATTTTGGAAATTGAAACAGAAATGTCCTCTTATGAAACAATCAATAAATTCTGGAGCCGCTTCAGCTGTTTTTATTGAGATCCTTTTATGTACAGGTCCACAACCGGTTTCGCGTCAGTAGAGACGCATCTTCAGGTGTTAAACTTTTTATTCTCTCGTCATAATTCGCTACTGAGTCCCACCATTCTAGTTGGTTTCATCCGTCAATTGGTTAAAATTCAATAGGGCCAAATACATGGGTCCAAGTCCAAAATCAAATGGTTGTCTTTCAGGATAAAAAACATGGATGTTAAAATGTGGGACATGTAGTCGCGTGATCTACGGGTTTTATCGAAAATACGGTGGTCAAAATCAAGCGACTACATGTCCCACATTTTAACATCCATGTTTTTTATCCTGAAAGACAACCATTTGATTTTGGACTTGGACCCATGTATTTGGCCCTATTGAATTTTAACCAATTGACGGATGAAACCAACTAGAATGGTGGGACTCAGTAGCGAATTATGACGAGAGAATAAAAAGTTTAACACCTGAAGATGCGTCTCTACTGACGCGAAACCGGTTGTGGACCTGTACATAAAAGGATCTCAATAAAAACAGCTGAAGCGGCTCCAGAATTTATTGATTGTTTCATAAGAGGACATTTCTATTTCAATTTCCAAAATAGTTTCTTTTATTATATAAAGTCATACAATCTATTTTTTAAAACAATTGATAAATTCATAAAAGAAAATGTATTACTCAGCTGCGGATGGCCCAATTATAAAATAACTTGTACAAAATTTTGATTTAGCAGTTAGTTCTGTATACAATAAATTACAAATATTTCCGATTCTCGTCTGCTTCAGGGCATTCAATTAAATCAATGGAGAACATTTTGTGTCAGAGTGGCACTCCAACCCGTTTTTTATGGGGCATTTTTTACTTTTTGCTTTTTTATTCTTGGGGTCAGTGGTGGATTTACCAATAGGGTGATTGGGCTGGAGCCTAGCGTGTCAGGTTTTAGGGGCGGCAAATATTGGGCCAAAACTTGTAAACTGGAAGTAAGTGTAATAAAAGTTATTTAATTACGTTTACATAATGTCCATTAAGCTTGTGTAAGAAGTATTAAGGCATACCTTACCCCACAGTATTAGTAGTACGTGACTGTGGGTTTAATAGTACATATAAATGAAAACTATTTCTTGTGCAATTCAAACCAAATAGTTGCGTTGTAAAAATAATCCAAGGAGTGCCACTTCGATCCCCTAGTTAACAGACAAACTAATTACGGAAAATAGGTAGTGTAATTAGGACCATAGTGCACAAAACGAAAAGCTACAATTTCATTGACAAAACCTTATAATTATTTTGACTATGAAATAAGGTATCGAATTGTAGAGATCGTTAGGGGCGGCAAAATTTGAATAGCCTACCGGCGGAAAATGTGACAATCCGCCACTGCTTAGCGTAGAACATCTTTTTGATCTATAATATTGTTGTGATCTTCACTCTGTGAATTTTATCCATTATGGATGTTGAACTCCGTGACTGTTCCTTATAAGTTGTGGAAATAAAATCCGCTAACAGTCACAATTTTTGGCGGTTTATTAAAACACTACCGGTTTCGGGCTTGTGCCCATCTTCAGGTGTTTACATTCAGTGTTGTTGAATATAAGTAAAATATCCAGTTCGTGTTCGTAAATTTCTCATTCATATTAGTTGAGAACATTGTAGTAACAGTAACATGATGCTAATTTGCACTCCCATGTTTCAGGTTTTGTACAGAACACAGTACACTTTATAACTGTCACTCCAAACATTGCCACAGTACACTTTATAACTGTCACTCCAAACATCGCAATGTTTACATACAACTAATATCAAAGAGAAATTTACGAACACGAACTGGATACTTTACTTATATTCAACAACACTGAATGTAAACATCTGAAGATGGGCACAAGCCCGAAACCGGTAGTGTTTTAATAAACCGCCAAACATAGTGACTGGTAGGGGATTTTATTTCCACGAACTTCACTCTGTTTATTACGGAGAGCGGCTAACCTGAGCGATCGGCTATCCAGAAACGTTTCTAGCCCTACCAAAATCATCAGCTTATCGCCTACTACGACTGTCCGTTATTCCATTTTCTCGCAGCTTTAACTGAATTACCGCAACGGATCGAACTTATTTGTATATCCGCACAGAAACAGTCATTTGCCTGTTTAAGGCATACATACAATCATCTTATGTATACGTTTGCACTGGGTTAAAAGATAAGTGATATACATATTTCGATAATGGAAGCTCGAAAAGTTTTGTGTAGCAAAACTTTGGATTCCTTTGAAGATAGAAATGCGGCTAGAGGTACATGAGACAGGTTTCCTGCGATTTGAAGGAGGGTTTTGAGCAAATGGAGAGCAAAGGAAAAATGCATTTCGTAACTGATATGCTAATGTTCAAAAATGTTTATAGAACTTATGGGACTTAACTACAGGGTCATCAATCCCTAAACTTACAAACTACTCATGAACGAGCTTATACTAAAGACGGCACAAACATCAATGCCCGAGGGGGGGATTCGAACCGCCAATCGCAGTGGCCATGCAGACCGTGACTGGCAAGCCACAGATCGCTCGGCCACCGCGGCCGGCGATATTCTAATGTATGATACGGTACTTCATTAGTTCTTTGTATCATGTCAGCAATATTTGTCATAATATTAGGAAAAATATTAGGAATTCATTAATTTATGTGTGGAATCAACTTCACTCGACTTCTCGTTTGACCGGTAAAATTCCGGCGTGTGTGCAAGCAGCGCTCCACCGGTAAAATACCGGCCGATGCGCCATGTGCCTGTGGCCTCAAGTACTTTGGAGTCTGCGAGCTACCTGCTTTTCCGGAGTCTTCAACTTGGATTAAAACCAGACGCTATCCAGGCACCTCGGCACGTCGCTTACAACTATTAGTGGACTCTGAAGTTAAGTAGTCTTTGTGTCCTCCAGTTAGTTCAGGGTGGTTAGCTGAACCCCGGCGGTTTTCCACGCCTATGTCCTTGTGAATATGTGTACTTCAATAACCGATAGTTGTTAATGTGCTTGATAGCAACTAGGTCTTCAGTTTGAGCGACTTGGTGCCCTTGAATTTGGATGCTTTATGGTGTTCCTAACTGTTATTTGTCGATGTCAACATATTTAGGTGTGATTGGGTAGTACTGCTGTGAAGCTGGTTAGGTCGCAAATTGTTTATTATAGCGTTTATGTATAGCGTGCCCTCAAAAATGACGCGTTTCGGCTTTACCATCATCGGATTAGCATCTCTTCCGTGCCATGTGCACACGTGAACAGATGTAAGATGCTTAATATACATACACAAGCAGACTGAAGGTAAGGAAACCCAACCCAGACCTTCCTAATATCGCATTTGGCTATTCTTATGCATGTACTGGTCATACTAATTCGGCAGGGAAAATTACTCACCATAAAGTAACCTATCTCTATCGATTACAATTTTTAAAATACGCCCCCTTGGTCTAAGGCTTGATGCTTCGGACTGGGCGGCCATTCCCGACGGGGGTTCGACTCCTCCCTCGGACATATGTTTGTGTGTGTGTGTGTGTGTGTGTGTGTGTTTCCCTTAATGTAAGTTAATCTACTTTGTAAGTCTAGGGCCAGATGACCATAGCAATTTGGTCAAATACGTTTACAAATATTTGGACATTTTTGAAACGGTCCTGCTTCCATTCATCCTAATTGATAACGTAACGTCCGCGTAGTCGTGTAATACATTTGTAAACTGGTCCTCGAGAAGAAAAGTCTATAAAAATATAGACCTCTATTCAAGACAGACGCATTGCTGGTTGTATCTTCGTGAAGTACGGAGAGCTTATGTAACTGGAAATGGGAATGGGCTTAGTGTCGGAGAATCGTCCTTAATCACTTAGATGGGGATTTTACTATCATTCGCATCCGTTCTTCTAATTTTATAAGGTTTATTTTTCTTTATGACTATCGTTTCTGTAGAATCACTTCCTATAGATCGAAACGTGTGTTTGAATAAACATTGTGTGTGTGTGTGTGAGTGTGTGTGTGTGTGTGTGTGGCGTCTGTTTGAAAGAAAAGACGTCACTTCTGATCCTGCAGTTGTTAATCTTTCATATTCACAGAATATTAGTTTCGAAACTACGAGTTTGAGTACTGTGGGCAGGTAGTTCTTGCAGGGGCGATGATCACCGTGTCCCCAGTGGTGTAGGGTCAGTGCAACTGCCGGGAAAGTGGGAGACCCGGGTTCGAATCCCGGGTGGGTACACATTTTCAGCTTTGCCAAATCGCATTTGATGTCATATATTCTGTGAATATGAATTATCTGGCGCTGCCTACATGATTAGCAAACGTTAGGATAGAAACTCTTATATTAATTAATCATTTATCTTTATTGAATTTGTCATTAGTTTTCGCAAATGATAACCTGTGTTTAGAATGTTTGACTATAATATCACAGGTACAAGGTGCTATCTGAAGGTAATGTAGTTGCTGGGCATGAAAGCACACGTGTACGGTTCGACCCTGGGAACTGAGCCGCACGTAGCCCAATACGTGTGAGTTGTGTTTGGCCAATACATCGTAGTTTCGTCAACATTTACAGACCTCGTAAACTCGCACCCTGTAATTTTTCAGTTTCAGTAAGTATAGCAATATCATCAGTGAATTTTATTTATATTCTTTCACCCTCAATTTTTTATATCCCTCTTCAGTCTTTTATTCCACCATTGCTTACTCAATGAATTGATTCAATAGTAGTGACGAGAGACTATATTCCTGTGTTACATCCTTTTTAATCAGAGTTGAAGGAGGAGAAGATGGGTGGGTAGGAGGGGGGGACAATGAGTCGCAAACAACCATGAAATTATTTCCTCCCTGTTCAATTACATTGCGTAATTCGCTTCTCGGTCGCATAAAAACGTTTTCCGGCAGTGAACGAGTAAATTGCGACCGACACGCTTATTGTCAGCTTTTCCCATCACCTCGAAACATGCTGGTGTTTCCGCTATGTCCTTGGTTTGTTGGACTGTCTGCGGATCGCGTTGTACAAAATTCATACACGTTTATTTCGGAATCAGATTGTATTGTCTTTGCTACTGAATGTCTATGACTATGTAGGGAACACCTGCATCGTGTAGGTAGGTCTATACTTGCTTACTTAGCCAAAGATACTACTCTGCTTGCTGCATTATTATCTTTGTGAACGTGGACCAGAACTGGAACGGAGAGCGGTGGGTGAAGTTGTCAAAGGTGTTAGGCTAACAGTGCAGAGCAGAACGGGATCTTTATTTGATATGAGGGTCATTCTATAATTAGAGACAAAACCGTTTATGTTTACAAAAAAGTGCTTCTCCTCAAAATGTTCAAATGTTTGTTAAGCTTATGGGACTTAACTGCGGGGTCGTCAGTGCTTAAGAACTAGCTTATACTAAAGACAGCACAAACAGTCATGTCCGATGGGGGATTCGAACCCCCGACGGGGAACGGCCTCACGCATCGTAGCATAGCGCCGCAATGCGCTCGGCCGCTCCACCGCGGCGTACTTTTTCTATTTGTGAACGTAATCCTCTTGAACATTTATGCACTTGTTCCGACGGGCTACAAGCTTTCTTACTCGGGCTGCAAAGAACTCTTTATCGTGATGTTTGAACCAATTTTCCACAAACTTTTTCACGTCCCTGTTATCCTGGATCCTCTCCCCACGTAATGCCTCCTTCAGTGTACCAGGAAAATGAAAATCACTGGGTGCTAAATCACAACTGTAATTCGGGTGAGGCAGTACTTCCCAGCCCACCATGTCGATGGTTTCACTGCTTAATTGAGCAATAAGCGGACGTGCGTTGCCTTTCTGGAGAATCACACCTTACTTCTGAGGTCCACACCGACTTCACCTTGTTTAAAAGAAAATCCGAGTAATGTTGGCTGACCATTGTACGATGCTCATCGAGATAATCATAAGCGTCTCAAAACCAGAGCTGGGCACCGTTAATAAAAAAGTTAACTTCTTTAATCATTAATCCGTTACTGAAAAAGTTCGTTAATCATCCGTTACTGAAAAAGTTAAATTCGTTAAAGCGTTATTCTGCGGACAGTTTAACGGAACTTAACGTTAATCGTTAACTCTTAACAGTATTGCGCAGCCACGAAAAATCGCCTCCAGACTCCGAATTTATATATTTATGTTGAAACATATCTCGGGTGAACAGCGTGGTGTGTGTGTGCATAGGACGCAATATTTCGGCAACCAACTATGTCACCATCATCAGGTGTGCTGATGTACTGCCTGGGTAGGGTATATATCAGATTCCCCCCTCCTCCTTCGGGCGCTCCGTCTGAGCCCATCGCGGTACTTTTGAGCTTATAAACGAATAATATACATCAGCTGATCAGGGTTCATCCCACTGACGCCAATTTAAAGACATAAAAGTACCAAAGTTGCCCTACCAACGGTTTTCCCAACACAAATTTGTAATTATTGAACAGCCTTTACGTTGTAATACTGGAGATATAAATATGAGGAACATGATCAAGAAAAAGAGATATTTTCACAGCGTTTTTGAAACAAATTACAGGGTGATACGAAAAGAATACCACAATTTTGAAAATGTGTATTTAATCTAAGAAACCTCAAGGAAGTTGGGAAATTAATCAGTTTCAAGAGTACTGAACAAAGCTTTTTTTCTTTAGTACTTCGTTTCATAGATGCCGTGGACACTAGAATGATATCAACCCGATAAACACATTCCGCTGTCTTTGTAGCACATAAAGTGTAACGGTTTCCTTCTTTTAGTTCCTCCATGTTAGCTGGCAGAAGTGGTCGAAACCTCACAAGCGGCTTCTTATGAAATTGCGTGCTATGGAATATCTCCCCAATTGTGCGATTGCATTCACGATTTCCTATCAAAAAGGACACAGTTCGTTGTAATTGACGGTAAGTCATCGAGTAAAACAGAAGTGATATCTGGCGTTCCACAGGGAAGCGTTATAGGTCCCCTACTCTTCCTCGTGTTTATAGACGATTTAGGAGACAATCTGAATAGCTCCTTTAGACTGTTCGCGGATGATGCTGTCGTTTATCGGTTAGTGAAGTCAATTGAGGATCAAAAACAACTGCAAAGCGATTTAGACAAAATTTCTGCATGGTGCGAAAATTGGCAATTGACAGTAAATAAAGAAAAGTGTGAAGCAATACACATGACCACTAAAAGAAATCCGCTGAACTTTAATTACGCGATAAATCAGTCGAACCTTAAGGTCGTAGATTCTACCAAATACCTAGGAGTTACAATTACGAATAACTTTGACTGGAGAGAACACATAGAAAATATTGTGCGGAAGGCCAACCAAAGGTTACGTTTCATTGGCAGAGAGCTTGGAAGATGCACCAGCTCCACCAAAGAGACTGCCTACGTCACAGTTGTGCGTCCCCTCCTGGAGTACTGTTGCCCCTTGTGGGACCCTCACCAGGTGGAACTGACGGAAGACAGTGAGAAGGTTCAGAGAAGGGCAGCTGGTTTTCTTTTATCACGTTACGGGGGGGGGGGGGGGGGGAAGCGTCACGGAAATGTTGCAAGAATTGGGGTGGAAATAATTGCAGCGCGATCTGTTTGCGAAGTTTCAATCACCGACTTTTAGTTCTGAATGTGAAAATATTTTGCTAGCACCTACCTACTTAGGGAGACATGACCATCCCAATAAAATAAGAGAAATCAGATCGAAAACGGAACGATTTAGGCGTTCTTTCTTCCCGCCCTATCAGAGAATGGAACGGTAGAGAGAATTTATGAAAGTGGTTAATGAACCCTCTGCCAGGCACTTGAATGAGATTTGCAGATTATCTATGTAGACGTAGAAAAAAATCACAGGGTGAGGCCAGGGCTTCTTGGAGGCCATTGATGAACTGCTCTGTGACGAGCTGCCTGAGGCTGATTCATTGCTTTGGTTCCTTTCGTTCAAACAGGTATGTGAGAATGGGGTGGTACCACCTCCCGCTGGAATAAGAACTGACGAGCTGCTTCTTCGAGTTGAGGGAACAGCCAGTTCTGCAACATTTCCAAATAGGTTTACCCTGGTTGCACTTTGGAAGAAAAAGGGACCGAAAAGTTTATTGACTGAAATGGCGCACAAAACGTTCGACTAAAGCAAATTACGTTCGTGCGGAATTGTTTTCCGCGGTTCTCAGTGCCCGATATACGGACATTGTGGCAATTTACGTTTCCGTTTGTGTGAAATGTACACTCTTGGCCATTAAAATTGCTACACCACGAAGATAATGTGGTACATACGCGAAATTTAACCGACAGAAAAAAAAAAAAATGCTGTGATATGCAAATGATTAGCTTATCATAGCATTCACACAAGGTTGGCGCCGGTGGCGACACCTAAAACGTGCTGACATGTGGAAAGTTTCCAACCGATTTCTCATACAGAAACAGGAAGTTTTATTTTAATTTAATACGATTTGCTATAGATGAATTATTTATAGCCACTGTATTACGTGTCCCCTTCAGTTATTCGATATTAAAATTTATTTTTTATTTTATTTTATTTCATTTTATTTATTTATTTATTTATTTATTTTTTTTTTTTTGCAGTTTATACGTTTTATTACAGAAGAATATATTACAAGTGAAAGTACAATAATAATGCAGAAACAGCCCAACAGGCTGCACTTTTTAAATACTTGATCTATATTTCGGCACCAACTAAGGGTGCCTTCCTCAGAAGATTAAAAAAAGTGAAAGTACCGTTGTTTTGTAAATGCGGTGCTGCATTGTTTGAGGGTAAAACAAGTCTGATATTATTCACTTAGACTGTTTTTCTATACAAGAATGAGTTAACGGAATGTCCATTTGTGTTTATCTGCTGCACGTATAACAAGTTGAGTATTACATTTGAATTTTACGTAATTACAACCAACAGGAGAACACGTCAACAGTTGGCGGCGCCGTCAGATAAACCGGCAATTGTAAGGTGAGCGGGAAATAGCTTCAGCTTTTCTGATTGGGCAAGCTGCACCAGGGGAAAAGTACCGAGAAGTGCACAATTGTCGTCACTTGAGAAATTACCATTTAAACATTAGCTGGGAGGAAGGATAAGATAAGACGTGTGGCAGTTGGTAGCTGGTGAGACAGGTTCCTTTGAATTCTGCCGGCGGTGGACGCCTGGAGGTAGGCTAAAGCTGCGGGTGCGTGCGTGGCGGGTTGCATCGCGACCCAGGGCAGGCGCCAACAGCCAGACAGTACTGTGGCACCTAACAAAAAATGTTCAAATGTTTGTAAATCTATCGGACCTAACTGCGTGGTCATCAGTCCGTAGCTTACAAACTACTTAAACCTAGGTAAACTAACCTAAGGACAACACACACACCCATGCCCCAGGGAGGACTCGAACCTCCATGGCGAGCAACCGCGCGCTCCGCAGCGAGACGCTTTAGACCGCTCGGCTACTCCACCGCGGCAGCACCTAGCAGTGGGGAAGCGGCAACACACCCCACAAGGAGAGGGTCTCACATGTGAGTCACCAATTCAGATCGAATTTTGCATGGGCGTTCTATGTAAAGAAAACTAAACTGTAATAACCAAAATGAAGCATTTTTATTTTATTTTTTATTTGAGTAACTAAGAGAACCAAGCGATGGAACAATAGGAAACAGAATGAATAACGCTAAAGGGACATTTGCAATGCTGAGACCAATCTGGAAATCATTGGAACTTATCACCTATACAGAACTACGCATCTTCAATACAAGTCAGTACAGCTCTATGGGTGTGAGTCATGGAAAACTAACAAACAGCTGATTAATAGACTTCAAACATTTGTGAACAGAAGTTTGAGGAATATCTTGAGGATATGGTGGCCACAAGTAATCTCCAATGAAAAACTATGGCGAAGAACCCTTCGAACACCCATTGATATTGAGATATGCCGTAGGGAATGGAAGTGGATTGGGCATACATTAAAAGTCGACCACTGTACGAAACAAGAGCTTTGTTTTATCACTAAAATTAGCAAATAAGGTCCGTGTGCGTGGCGTAACGAACCTGATCTTAATTTCGTGGTAAGCTACCCTAAACTCGTAAACAATGCAAGTGGTATAATTACATTTCGAAATAATTTGCAAAACAATTTGTGTTGTTAACAAAGACTATGGCCATATCTGACAAACTTTCCAAAAGATCACTCACCCTCCCCTTCGTTACAAAATCTCCAACGGAGACTGTGCACACACTGATAGCTACAAATGAACTACCGTGTATGTGCAATGCATACGACTTAATTAGTACGGCAGTGTTAGTAATAATTTTGAAAATTGTAACAGTAATAAATTCAGTGCAAAGTGGTTGGCAAGTAGGTGCAGTCCAACCACTGAAGTTAATATTTGATAAAAATTAATTCTTTTAGGAAAACAGTAAAATTGACGTAATTCAGGCTTGATAGATAAATGCATACGATACTTGTAACGGTATGGTTCTTTATAGGATAGATGTGGCAGTGGTAACTATTGTTGAACTCAGTTTTGAGAAATCTGTTATTCATTAAATATGAAAATTAATAAAATCTGAAATAATTATTACTATATTAATGTTTGATTGCTGTTTCTATTTGTGAAGTGTTTAACAAGAATTAATTTACTGTTGATTGATTTAGTATCTTAACACTGACATGCAACAGTCATGTATAGTAAAGTTTAGCAAAATAGTCTCAATCAAATTATTAACACTGTTTCTATCTTTACATGAACTCTCTCACTTTCAAAATGATCGTTTTCAAATATTGATTAACTAAGTAAAAATTCTATCACTGTTACGTAAATCAAAATTTGTCACAATGAAACAGTTAATAATCGACTTTCGCTATTACGTTAACTTTTCTCTCTCTTAATAAATCACTTTTAAATACTTGACTTTGAATTTTGAACACTTTGCTCATGAAACAGTAATAAGCTTTGTTATATTGGCAAGATTAGGTAACTACTTGTTACAAATAATATGGTACATGTATCATCAAATTTCTTATATTTTGATAAGAGTCAAACATGCATCTACATTATTACAATAAATTACATGCAACTTATCTTAATCATTAAGTCCAGCGATGTGCTTCTCTGTAGCTCTACAATAGATCCTTTACAATGTGCTTATTACAATATTTTCATTTAATACAGAAATTATTTTTGCTGGCTCCTCTTTAGGCAGCTTGTTAGCAGTATGCAGAGATACTTCGCGAATCGCATAATTATTCGCAACCGTTAGCGTCCGCGATGACACTATCGAGTTTCGGACGTCTGGAAGGACACCGAACACGTAACAAAGTTCTGCCCCAGCAGAACGAACGAATAGATTCTCAATATCTGTTTATACTTCGCTTAGATACACTTTGACACTGGTTTCATTTATACTTTTCATTTGTAGTACTTTTAACACCTTTTTTACATTCACTTTGTAATAACACTTTTTACATGTATTGTTTGAGCACTCCGCGGACAGCATACGAACGTCAGTTCTGTCACGGGGCGGCAGATACTGCTGCTTTCTGCTCTCCCACAGACGAGCGCTGCTGTCCAATAAAGTCTCTGACCTGAGGAGCTTTTTGATTACAGCAAGTATCGATCTTTGAGCTCGTTCACAGTGAAATATTTTACATACGTAAATTAAACATGACAAGTAATTACAGTAAATACAGAAAACATACAAGGTACATAAAATAAATGAAATAAAATATACATAGACAAATACAGTACAGAGATAATGAATAAATGACATGAAGTGGTTATAGTTACATTACATACATACATTACATATATACATTACGTATTACAATCATTAATTAAATGACATTATAACATAATACTTACTACCTATACACTACATACAGGTTCAACTGAACAAAATCTCTCAAAGTGAGGCTCATACTCAGTCTTACACCTGTAAACTTTTCATTTTGACAGTTATGTCGCTATTCTTCCGGAACGTCGACATGAAAAGTCAAGTATAAAAACTGAGAACGTCAGAGGTCTCATTACGCTGCCTTCAGAAATACTTCCGACTTTACCAGCGACTTAAGATTTCCATCTTAAACGACGTTGTTTGGATACAAGTTTAGTCAGGTTCTTCTAGTGATGGTCTGACACAATTTGCTGCTTATGCGGCATTTTTACTATTACACAAAACATATGTTTTGCATCCTCAGGAGCGGTTTGTTGTTCTAATTTTTATATTTGGTAGACTCAGAGTTGTTTACTTTAAAATTTTTCCAAAATTTAGGGTATTGTCTTGGGTATCTGCGCAGATCACCGCATCTGGCAGCCTGAACACCAAATGTAGGCATCCTGCATAACGCTGCTCTACGGCTGGTTGCCGTAGTCCCAGGCGTAACATCTTGTCACCTTCCTGGCTTAACACAAAGGTTTGTTTGAGCAACACGAATCAACGTCACTCAAATTGCTGAATTTCCTGTGAGTAAAGGGGTCCGACAAGGTTTGAACAGCAATCGCATGACTTTTATCGTGGAAAAGTGATAGATGCTTATCAAGGATCTGGGTTAATAATATCAAGTTTTCCATTTATGTTTTAAACATGACTGCGTCTCAGCAACGGTTACAGGATTGCAAATTAATTTGTAAAATGTAAACTTTCACGGCCGAAATGGTCAATATTACTAAAAATTTCCGGGCTATTATGCCGTGGTTAGTGGATTTATTGTCGAAACCCAACGTTTCCGTCACTCAAATTGCTGAATTTCCTGTGAGTAAAGGGGTCCGACAAGGTTTGAACAGCAATCGCATGACTTTTATCGTGGAAAAGTGATAGATGCTTATCAAGGATCTGGGTTAATAATATCAAGTTTTCCATTTATGTTTTAAACATGACTGCGTCTCAGCAACGGTTACAGGATTGCAAATTAATTTGTAAAATGTAAACTTTCACGGCCGAAATGGTCAATATTACTAAAAATTTCCGGGCTATTATGCCGTGGTTAGTGGATTTATTGTCGAAACCCAACGTTTCCGTCACTCAAATTGCTGAATTTCCTGTGAGTAAAGGGGTCCGACAAGGTTTGAACAGCAATCGCATGACTTTTATCGTGGAAAAGTGATAGATGCTTATCAAGGATCTGGGTTAATAATATCAAGTTTTCCATTTATGTTTTAAACATGACTGCGTCTCAGCAACGGTTACAGGATTGCAAATTAATTTGTAAAATGTAAACTTTCACGGCCGAAATGGTCAATATTACTAAAAATTTCCGGGCTATTATGCCGTGGTTAGTGGATTTATTGTCGAAACCCAAAGTTTCCGTCACTCAAATTGCTGAATTTCCTGTGAGTAAAGGGGTCCGACAAGGTTTGAACAGCAATCGCATGACTTTTATCGTGGAAAAGTGATAGATGCTTATCAAGGATCTGGGTTAATAATATCAAGTTTTCCATTTATGTTTTAAACATGACTGCGTCTCAGCAACGGTTACAGGATTGCAAATTAATTTGTAAAATGTAAACTTTCACGGCCGAAATGGTCAATATTACTAAAAATTTCCGGGCTATTATGCCGTGGTTAGTGGATTTATTGTCGAAACCCAAAGTTTCCGTCACTCAAATTGCTGAATTTCCTGTGAGTAAAGGGGTCCGACAAGGTTTGAACAGCAATCGCATGACTTTTATCGTGGAAAAGTGATAGATGCTTATCAAGGATCTGGGTTAATAATATCAAGTTTTCCATTTATGTTTTAAACATGACTGCGTCTCAGCAACGGTTACAGGATTGCAAATTAATTTGTAAAATGTAAACTTTCACGGCCGAAATGGTCAATATTACTAAAAATTTCCGGGCTATTATGCCGTGGTTAGTGGATTTATTGTCGAAACCCAAAGTTTCCGTCACTCAAATTGCTGAATTTCCTGTGAGTAAAGGGGTCCGACAAGGTTTGAACAGCAATCGCATGACTTTTATCGTGGAAAAGTGATAGATGCTTATCAAGGATCTGGGTTAATAATATCAAGTTTTCCATTTATGTTTTAAACATGACTGCGTCTCAGCAACGGTTACAGGATTGCAAATTAATTTGTAAAATGTAAACTTTCACGGCCGAAATGGTCAATATTACTAAAAATTTCCGGGCTATTATGCCGTGGTTAGTGGATTTATTGTCGAAACCCAAAGTTTCCGTCACTCAAATTGCTGAATTTCGTGTGAGTAAAGGGGTCCGACAAGGTTTGAACAGCAATCGCATGACTTTTATCGTGGAAAAGTGATAGATGCTTATCAAGGATCTGGGTTAATAATATCAAGTTTTCCATTTATGTTTTAAACATGACTGCGTCTCAGCAACGGTTACAGGATTGCAAATTAATTTGTAAAATGTAAACTTTCACGGCCGAAATGGTCAATATTACTAAAAATTTCCGGGCTATTATGCCGTGGTTAGTGGATTTATTGTCGAAACCCAAAGTTTCCGTCACTCAAATTGCTGAATTTCCTGTGAGTAAAGGGGTCCGACAAGGTTTGAACAGCAATCGCATGACTTTTATCGTGGAAAAGTGATAGATGCTTATCAAGGATCTGGGTTAATAATATCAAGTTTTCCATTTATGTTTTAAACATGACTGCGTCTCAGCAACGGTTACAGGATTGCAAATTAATTTGTAAAATGTAAACTTTCACGGCCGAAATGGTCAATATTACTAAAAATTTCCGGGCTATTATGCCGTGGTTAGTGGATTTATTGTCGAAACCCAAAGTTTCCGTCACTCAAATTGCTGAATTTCCTGTGAGTAAAGGGGTCCGACAAGGTTTGAACAGCAATCGCATGACTTTTATCGTGGAAAAGTGATAGATGCTTATCAAGGATCTGGGTTAATAATATCAAGTTTTCCATTTATGTTTTAAACATGACTGCGTCTCAGCAACGGTTACAGGATTGCAAATTAATTTGTAAAATGTAAACTTTCACGGCCGAAATGGTCAATATTACTAAAAATTTCCGGGCTATTATGCCGTGGTTAGTGGATTTATTGTCGAAACCCAAAGTTTCCGTCACTCAAATTGCTGAATTTCCTGTGAGTAAAGGGGTCCGACAAGGTTTGAACAGCAATCGCATGACTTTTATCGTGGAAAAGTGATAGATGCTTATCAAGGATCTGGGTTAATAATATCAAGTTTTCCATTTATGTTTTAAACATGACTGCGTCTCAGCAACGGTTACAGGATTGCAAATTAATTTGTAAAATGTAAACTTTCACGGCCGAAATGGTCAATATTACTAAAAATTTCCGGGCTATTATGCCGTGGTTAGTGGATTTATTGTCGAAACCCAAAGTTTCCGTCACTCAAATTGCTGAATTTCCTGTGAGTAAAGGGGTCCGACAAGGTTTGAACAGCAATCGCATGACTTTTATCGTGGAAAAGTGATAGATGCTTATCAAGGATCTGGGTTAATAATATCAAGTTTTCCATTTATGTTTTAAACATGACTGCGTCTCAGCAACGGTTACAGGATTGCAAATTAATTTGTAAAATGTAAACTTTCACGGCCGAAATGGTCAATATTACTAAAAATTTCCGGGCTATTATGCCGTGGTTAGTGGATTTATTGTCGAAACCCAAAGTTTCCGTCACTCAAATTGCTGAATTTCCTGTGAGTAAAGGGGTCCGACAAGGTTTGAACAGCAATCGCATGACTTTTATCGTGGAAAAGTGATAGATGCTTATCAAGGATCTGGGTTAATAATATCAAGTTTTCCATTTATGTTTTAAACATGACTGCGTCTCAGCAACGGTTACAGGATTGCAAATTAATTTGTAAAATGTAAACTTTCACGGCCGAAATGGTCAATATTACTAAAAATTTCCGGGCTATTATGCCGTGGTTAGTGGATTTATTGTCGAAACCCAAAGTTTCCGTCACTCAAATTGCTGAATTTCCTGTGAGTAAAGGGGTCCGACAAGGTTTGAACAGCAATCGCATGACTTTTATCGTGGAAAAGTGATAGATGCTTATCAAGGATCTGGGTTAATAATATCAAGTTTTCCATTTATGTTTTAAACATGACTGCGTCTCAGCAACGGTTACAGGATTGCAAATTAATTTGTAAAATGTAAACTTTCACGGCCGAAATGGTCAATATTACTAAAAATTTCCGGGCTATTATGCCGTGGTTAGTGGATTTATTGTCGAAACCCAAAGTTTCCGTCACTCAAATTGCTGAATTTCCTGTGAGTAAAGGGGTCCGACAAGGTTTGAACAGCAATCGCATGACTTTTATCGTGGAAAAGTGATAGATGCTTATCAAGGATCTGGGTTAATAATATCAAGTTTTCCATTTATGTTTTAAACATGACTGCGTCTCAGCAACGGTTACAGGATTGCAAATTAATTTGTAAAATGTAAACTTTCACGGCCGAAATGGTCAATATTACTAAAAATTTCCGGGCTATTATGCCGTGGTTAGTGGATTTATTGTCGAAACCCAACGTTTCCGTCACTCAAATTGCTGAATTTCCTGTGAGTAAAGGGGTCCGACAAGGTTTGAACAGCAATCGCATGACTTTTATCGTGGAAAAGTGATAGATGCTTATCAAGGATCTGGGTTAATAATATCAAGTTTTCCATTTATGTTTTAAACATGACTGCGTCTCAGCAACGGTTACAGGATTGCAAATTAATTTGTAAAATGTAAACTTTCACGGCCGAAATGGTCAATATTACTAAAAATTTCCGGGCTATTATGCCGTGGTTAGTGGATTTATTGTCGAAACCCAAAGTTTCCGTCACTCAAATTGCTGAATTTCCTGTGAGTAAAGGGGTCCGACAAGGTTTGAACAGCAATCGCATGACTTTTATCGTGGAAAAGTGATAGATGCTTATCAAGGATCTGGGTTAATAATATCAAGTTTTCCATTTATGTTTTAAACATGACTGCGTCTCAGCAACGGTTACAGGATTGCAAATTAATTTGTAAAATGTAAACTTTCACGGCCGAAATGGTCAATATTACTAAAAATTTCCGGGCTATTATGCCGTGGTTAGTGGATTTATTGTCGAAACCCAACGTTTCCGTCACTCAAATTGCTGAATTTCCTGTGAGTAAAGGGGTCCGACAAGGTTTGAACAGCAATCGCATGACTTTTATCGTGGAAAAGTGATAGATGCTTATCAAGGATCTGGGTTAATAATATCAAGTTTTCCATTTATGTTTTAAACATGACTGCGTCTCAGCAACGGTTACAGGATTGCAAATTAATTTGTAAAATGTAAACTTTCACGGCCGAAATGGTCAATATTACTAAAAATTTCCGGGCTATTATGCCGTGGTTAGTGGATTTATTGTCGAAACCCAAAGTTTCCGTCACTCAAATTGCTGAATTTCCTGTGAGTAAAGGGGTCCGACAAGGTTTGAACAGCAATCGCATGACTTTTATCGTGGAAAAGTGATAGATGCTTATCAAGGATCTGGGTTAATAATATCAAGTTTTCCATTTATGTTTTAAACATGACTGCGTCTCAGCAACGGTTACAGGATTGCAAATTAATTTGTAAAATGTAAACTTTCACGGCCGAAATGGTCAATATTACTAAAAATTTCCGGGCTATTATGCCGTGGTTAGTGGATTTATTGTCGAAACCCAACGTTTCCGTCACTCAAATTGCTGAATTTCCTGTGAGTAAAGGGGTCCGACAAGGTTTGAACAGCAATCGCATGACTTTTATCGTGGAAAAGTGATAGATGCTTATCAAGGATCTGGGTTAATAATATCAAGTTTTCCATTTATGTTTTAAACATGACTGCGTCTCAGCAACGGTTACAGGATTGCAAATTAATTTGTAAAATGTAAACTTTCACGGCCGAAATGGTCAATATTACTAAAAATTTCCGGGCTATTATGCCGTGGTTAGTGGATTTATTGTCGAAACCCAAAGTTTCCGTCACTCAAATTGCTGAATTTCCTGTGAGTAAAGGGGTCCGACAAGGTTTGAACAGCAATCGCATGACTTTTATCGTGGAAAAGTGATAGATGCTTATCAAGGATCTGGGTTAATAATATCAAGTTTTCCATTTATGTTTTAAACATGACTGCGTCTCAGCAACGGTTACAGGATTGCAAATTAATTTGTAAAATGTAAACTTTCACGGCCGAAATGGTCAATATTACTAAAAATTTCCGGGCTATTATGCCGTGGTTAGTGGATTTATTGTCGAAACCCAAAGTTTCCGTCACTCAAATTGCTGAATTTCCTGTGAGTAAAGGGGTCCGACAAGGTTTGAACAGCAATCGCATGACTTTTATCGTGGAAAAGTGATAGATGCTTATCAAGGATCTGGGTTAATAATATCAAGTTTTCCATTTATGTTTTAAACATGACTGCGTCTCAGCAACGGTTACAGGATTGCAAATTAATTTGTAAAATGTAAACTTTCACGGCCGAAATGGTCAATATTACTAAAAATTTCCGGGCTATTATGCCGTGGTTAGTGGATTTATTGTCGAAACCCAACGTTTCCGTCACTCAAATTGCTGAATTTCCTGTGAGTAAAGGGGTCCGACAAGGTTTGAACAGCAATCGCATGACTTTTATCGTGGAAAAGTGATAGATGCTTATCAAGGATCTGGGTTAATAATATCAAGTTTTCCATTTATGTTTTAAACATGACTGCGTCTCAGCAACGGTTACAGGATTGCAAATTAATTTGTAAAATGTAAACTTTCACGGCCGAAATGGTCAATATTACTAAAAATTTCCGGGCTATTATGCCGTGGTTAGTGGATTTATTGTCGAAACCCAACGTTTCCGTCACTCAAATTGCTGAATTTCCTGTGAGTAAAGGGGTCCGACAAGGTTTGAACAGCAATCGCATGACTTTTATCGTGGAAAAGTGATAGATGCTTATCAAGGATCTGGGTTAATAATATCAAGTTTTCCATTTATGTTTTAAACATGACTGCGTCTCAGCAACGGTTACAGGATTGCAAATTAATTTGTAAAATGTAAACTTTCACGGCCGAAATGGTCAATATTACTAAAAATTTCCGGGCTATTATGCCGTGGTTAGTGGATTTATTGTCGAAACCCAACGTTTCCGTCACTCAAATTGCTGAATTTCCTGTGAGTAAAGGGGTCCGACAAGGTTTGAACAGCAATCGCATGACTTTTATCGTGGAAAAGTGATAGATGCTTATCAAGGATCTGGGTTAATAATATCAAGTTTTCCATTTATGTTTTAAACATGACTGCGTCTCAGCAACGGTTACAGGATTGCAAATTAATTTGTAAAATGTAAACTTTCACGGCCGAAATGGTCAATATTACTAAAAATTTCCGGGCTATTATGCCGTGGTTAGTGGATTTATTGTCGAAACCCAAAGTTTCCGTCACTCAAATTGCTGAATTTCCTGTGAGTAAAGGGGTCCGACAAGGTTTGAACAGCAATCGCATGACTTTTATCGTGGAAAAGTGATAGATGCTTATCAAGGATCTGGGTTAATAATATCAAGTTTTCCATTTATGTTTTAAACATGACTGCGTCTCAGCAACGGTTACAGGATTGCAAATTAATTTGTAAAATGTAAACTTTCACGGCCGAAATGGTCAATATTACTAAAAATTTCCGGGCTATTATGCCGTGGTTAGTGGATTTATTGTCGAAACCCAAAGTTTCCGTCACTCAAATTGCTGAATTTCCTGTGAGTAAAGGGGTCCGACAAGGTTTGAACAGCAATCGCATGACTTTTATCGTGGAAAAGTGATAGATGCTTATCAAGGATCTGGGTTAATAATATCAAGTTTTCCATTTATGTTTTAAACATGACTGCGTCTCAGCAACGGTTACAGGATTGCAAATTAATTTGTAAAATGTAAACTTTCACGGCCGAAATGGTCAATATTACTAAAAATTTCCGGGCTATTATGCCGTGGTTAGTGGATTTATTGTCGAAACCCAAAGTTTCCGTCACTCAAATTGCTGAATTTCCTGTGAGTAAAGGGGTCCGACAAGGTTTGAACAGCAATCGCATGACTTTTATCGTGGAAAAGTGATAGATGCTTATCAAGGATCTGGGTTAATAATATCAAGTTTTCCATTTATGTTTTAAACATGACTGCGTCTCAGCAACGGTTACAGGATTGCAAATTAATTTGTAAAATGTAAACTTTCACGGCCGAAATGGTCAATATTACTAAAAATTTCCGGGCTATTATGCCGTGGTTAGTGGATTTATTGTCGAAACCCAAAGTTTCCGTCACTCAAATTGCTGAATTTCCTGTGAGTAAAGGGGTCCGACAAGGTTTGAACAGCAATCGCATGACTTTTATCGTGGAAAAGTGATAGATGCTTATCAAGGATCTGGGTTAATAATATCAAGTTTTCCATTTATGTTTTAAACATGACTGCGTCTCAGCAACGGTTACAGGATTGCAAATTAATTTGTAAAATGTAAACTTTCACGGCCGAAATGGTCAATATTACTAAAAATTTCCGGGCTATTATGCCGTGGTTAGTGGATTTATTGTCGAAACCCAAAGTTTCCGTCACTCAAATTGCTGAATTTCCTGTGAGTAAAGGGGTCCGACAAGGTTTGAACAGCAATCGCATGACTTTTATCGTGGAAAAGTGATAGATGCTTATCAAGGATCTGGGTTAATAATATCAAGTTTTCCATTTATGTTTTAAACATGACTGCGTCTCAGCAACGGTTACAGGATTGCAAATTAATTTGTAAAATGTAAACTTTCACGGCCGAAATGGTCAATATTACTAAAAATTTCCGGGCTATTATGCCGTGGTTAGTGGATTTATTGTCGAAACCCAAAGTTTCCGTCACTCAAATTGCTGAATTTCCTGTGAGTAAAGGGGTCCGACAAGGTTTGAACAGCAATCGCATGACTTTTATCGTGGAAAAGTGATAGATGCTTATCAAGGATCTGGGTTAATAATATCAAGTTTTCCATTTATGTTTTAAACATGACTGCGTCTCAGCAACGGTTACAGGATTGCAAATTAATTTGTAAAATGTAAACTTTCACGGCCGAAATGGTCAATATTACTAAAAATTTCCGGGCTATTATGCCGTGGTTAGTGGATTTATTGTCGAAACCCAAAGTTTCCGTCACTCAAATTGCTGAATTTCCTGTGAGTAAAGGGGTCCGACAAGGTTTGAACAGCAATCGCATGACTTTTATCGTGGAAAAGTGATAGATGCTTATCAAGGATCTGGGTTAATAATATCAAGTTTTCCATTTATGTTTTAAACATGACTGCGTCTCAGCAACGGTTACAGGATTGCAAATTAATTTGTAAAATGTAAACTTTCACGGCCGAAATGGTCAATATTACTAAAAATTTCCGGGCTATTATGCCGTGGTTAGTGGATTTATTGTCGAAACCCAAAGTTTCCGTCACTCAAATTGCTGAATTTCCTGTGAGTAAAGGGGTCCGACAAGGTTTGAACAGCAATCGCATGACTTTTATCGTGGAAAAGTGATAGATGCTTATCAAGGATCTGGGTTAATAATATCAAGTTTTCCATTTATGTTTTAAACATGACTACGTCTCAGCAACGGTTACAGGATTGCAAATTAATTTGTAAAATGTAAACTTTCACGGCCGAAATGGTCAATATTACTAAAAATTTCCGGGCTATTATGCCGTGGTTAGTGGATTTATTGTCGAAACCCAAAGTTTCCGTCACTCAAATTGCTGAATTTCCTGTGAGTAAAGGGGTCCGACAAGGTTTGAACAGCAATCGCATGACTTTTATCGTGGAAAAGTGATAGATGCTTATCAAGGATCTGGGTTAATAATATCAAGTTTTCCATTTATGTTTTAAACATGACTGCGTCTCAGCAACGGTTACAGGATTGCAAATTAATTTGTAAAATGTAAACTTTCACGGCCGAAATGGTCAATATTACTAAAAATTTCCGGGCTATTATGCCGTGGTTAGTGGATTTATTGTCGAAACCCAAAGTTTCCGTCACTCAAATTGCTGAATTTCCTGTGAGTAAAGGGGTCCGACAAGGTTTGAACAGCAATCGCATGACTTTTATCGTGGAAAAGTGATAGATGCTTATCAAGGATCTGGGTTAATAATATCAAGTTTTCCATTTATGTTTTAAACATGACTGCGTCTCAGCAACGGTTACAGGATTGCAAATTAATTTGTAAAATGTAAACTTTCACGGCCGAAATGGTCAATATTACTAAAAATTTCCGGGCTATTATGCCGTGGTTAGTGGATTTATTGTCGAAACCCAACGTTTCCGTCACTCAAATTGCTGAATTTCCTGTGAGTAAAGGGGTCCGACAAGGTTTGAACAGCAATCGCATGACTTTTATCGTGGAAAAGTGATAGATGCTTATCAAGGATCTGGGTTAATAATATCAAGTTTTCCATTTATGTTTTAAACATGACTGCGTCTCAGCAACGGTTACAGGATTGCAAATTAATTTGTAAAATGTAAACTTTCACGGCCGAAATGGTCAATATTACTAAAAATTTCCGGGCTATTATGCCGTGGTTAGTGGATTTATTGTCGAAACCCAAAGTTTCCGTCACTCAAATTGCTGAATTTCCTGTGAGTAAAGGGGTCCGACAAGGTTTGAACAGCAATCGCATGACTTTTATCGTGGAAAAGTGATAGATGCTTATCAAGGATCTGGGTTAATAATATCAAGTTTTCCATTTATGTTTTAAACATGACTACGTCTCAGCAACGGTTACAGGATTGCAAATTAATTTGTAAAATGTAAACTTTCACGGCCGAAATGGTCAATATTACTAAAAATTTCCGGGCTATTATGCCGTGGTTAGTGGATTTCTTGTCGAAACCCAACGTTTCCGTCACTCAAATTGCTGAATTTCCTGTGAGTAAAGGGGTCCGACAAGGTTTGAACAGCAATCGCATGACTTTTATCGTGGAAAAGTGATAGATGCTTATCAAGGATCTGGGTTAATAATATCAAGTTTTCCATTTATGTTTTAAACATGACTGCGTCTCAGCAACGGTTACAGGATTGCAAATTAATTTGTAAAATGTAAACTTTCACGGCCGAAATGGTCAATATTACTAAAAATTTCCGGGCTATTATGCCGTGGTTAGTGGATTTATTGTCGAAACCCAAAGTTTCCGTCACTCAAATTGCTGAATTTCCTGTGAGTAAAGGGGTCCGACAAGGTTTGAACAGCAATCGCATGACTTTTATCGTGGAAAAGTGATAGATGCTTATCAAGGATCTGGGTTAATAATATCAAGTTTTCCATTTATGTTTTAAACATGACTACGTCTCAGCAACGGTTACAGGATTGCAAATTAATTTGTAAAATGTAAACTTTCACGGCCGAAATGGTCAATATTACTAAAAATTTCCGGGCTATTATGCCGTGGTTAGTGGATTTATTGTCGAAACCCAACGTTTCCGTCACTCAAATTGCTGAATTTCCTGTGAGTAAAGGGGTCCGACAAGGTTTGAACAGCAATCGCATGACTTTTATCGTGGAAAAGTGATAGATGCTTATCAAGGATCTGGGTTAATAATATCAAGTTTTCCATTTATGTTTTAAACATGACTGCGTCTCAGCAACGGTTACAGGATTGCAAATTAATTTGTAAAATGTAAACTTTCACGGCCGAAATGGTCAATATTACTAAAAATTTCCGGGCTATTATGCCGTGGTTAGTGGATTTATTGTCGAAACCCAAAGTTTCCGTCACTCAAATTGCTGAATTTCCTGTGAGTAAAGGGGTCCGACAAGGTTTGAACAGCAATCGCATGACTTTTATCGTGGAAAAGTGATAGATGCTTATCAAGGATCTGGGTTAATAATATCAAGTTTTCCATTTATGTTTTAAACATGACTACGTCTCAGCAACGGTTACAGGATTGCAAATTAATTTGTAAAATGTAAACTTTCACGGCCGAAATGGTCAATATTACTAAAAATTTCCGGGCTATTATGCCGTGGTTAGTGGATTTATTGTCGAAACCCAAAGTTTCCGTCACTCAAATTGCTGAATTTCCTGTGAGTAAAGGGGTCCGACAAGGTTTGAACAGCAATCGCATGACTTTTATCGTGGAAAAGTGATAGATGCTTATCAAGGATCTGGGTTAATAATATCAAGTTTTCCATTTATGTTTTAAACATGACTGCGTCTCAGCAACGGTTACAGGATTGCAAATTAATTTGTAAAATGTAAACTTTCACGGCCGAAATGGTCAATATTACTAAAAATTTCCGGGCTATTATGCCGTGGTTAGTGGATTTATTGTCGAAACCCAAAGTTTCCGTCACTCAAATTGCTGAATTTCCTGTGAGTAAAGGGGTCCGACAAGGTTTGAACAGCAATCGCATGACTTTTATCGTGGAAAAGTGATAGATGCTTATCAAGGATCTGGGTTAATAATATCAAGTTTTCCATTTATGTTTTAAACATGACTGCGTCTCAGCAACGGTTACAGGATTGCAAATTAATTTGTAAAATGTAAACTTTCACGGCCGAAATGGTCAATATTACTAAAAATTTCCGGGCTATTATGCCGTGGTTAGTGGATTTATTGTCGAAACCCAAAGTTTCCGTCACTCAAATTGCTGAATTTCCTGTGAGTAAAGGGGTCCGACAAGGTTTGAACAGCAATCGCATGACTTTTATCGTGGAAAAGTGATAGATGCTTATCAAGGATCTGGGTTAATAATATCAAGTTTTCCATTTATGTTTTAAACATGACTGCGTCTCAGCAACGGTTACAGGATTGCAAATTAATTTGTAAAATGTAAACTTTCACGGCCGAAATGGTCAATATTACTAAAAATTTCCGGGCTATTATGCCGTGGTTAGTGGATTTATTGTCGAAACCCAAAGTTTCCGTCACTCAAATTGCTGAATTTCCTGTGAGTAAAGGGGTCCGACAAGGTTTGAACAGCAATCGCATGACTTTTATCGTGGAAAAGTGATAGATGCTTATCAAGGATCTGGGTTAATAATATCAAGTTTTCCATTTATGTTTTAAACATGACTACGTCTCAGCAACGGTTACAGGATTGCAAATTAATTTGTAAAATGTAAACTTTCACGGCCGAAATGGTCAATATTACTAAAAATTTCCGGGCTATTATGCCGTGGTTAGTGGATTTATTGTCGAAACCCAACGTTTCCGTCACTCAAATTGCTGAATTTCCTGTGAGTAAAGGGGTCCGACAAGGTTTGAACAGCAATCGCATGACTTTTATCGTGGAAAAGTGATAGATGCTTATCAAGGATCTGGGTTAATAATATCAAGTTTTCCATTTATGTTTTAAACATGACTACGTCTCAGCAACGGTTACAGGATTGCAAATTAATTTGTAAAATGTAAACTTTCACGGCCGAAATGGTCAATATTACTAAAAATTTCCGGGCTATTATGCCGTGGTTAGTGGATTTATTGTCGAAACCCAACGT
This sequence comes from Locusta migratoria, assembly GCA_026315105.1. Lineage (NCBI taxonomy): Eukaryota > Metazoa > Arthropoda > Insecta > Orthoptera > Acrididae > Locusta > Locusta migratoria. The sequence goes on along the minus strand of CM048745.1, from coordinate 151,154,977 downwards.
TTCCGTCACTCAAATTGCTGAATTTCCTGTGAGTAAAGGGGTCCGACAAGGTTTGAACAGCAATCGCATGACTTTTATCGTGGAAAAGTGATAGATGCTTATCAAGGATCTGGGTTAATAATATCAAGTTTTCCATTTATGTTTTAAACATGACTGCGTCTCAGCAACGGTTACAGGATTGCAAATTAATTTGTAAAATGTAAACTTTCACGGCCGAAATGGTCAATATTACTAAAAATTTCCGGGCTATTATGCCGTGGTTAGTGGATTTATTGTCGAAACCCAAAGTTTCCGTCACTCAAATTGCTGAATTTCCTGTGAGTAAAGGGGTCCGACAAGGTTTGAACAGCAATCGCATGACTTTTATCGTGGAAAAGTGATAGATGCTTATCAAGGATCTGGGTTAATAATATCAAGTTTTCCATTTATGTTTTAAACATGACTACGTCTCAGCAACGGTTACAGGATTGCAAATTAATTTGTAAAATGTAAACTTTCACGGCCGAAATGGTCAATATTACTAAAAATTTCCGGGCTATTATGCCGTGGTTAGTGGATTTATTGTCGAAACCCAACGTTTCCGTCACTCAAATTGCTGAATTTCCTGTGAGTAAAGGGGTCCGACAAGGTTTGAACAGCAATCGCATGACTTTTATCGTGGAAAAGTGATAGATGCTTATCAAGGATCTGGGTTAATAATATCAAGTTTTCCATTTATGTTTTAAACATGACTGCATCTCAGCAACGGTTACAGGATTGCAAATTAATTTGTAAAATGTAAACTTTCACGGCCGAAATGGTCAATATTACTAAAAATTTCCGGGCTATTATGCCGTGGTTAGTGGATTTATTGTCGAAACCCAAAGATTCCGTCACTCAAATTGCTGAATTTCCTGTGAGTAAAGGGGTCCGACAAGGTTTGAACAGCAATCGCATGACTTTTATCGTGGAAAAGTGATAGATGCTTATCAAGGATCTGGGTTAATAATATCAAGTTTTCCATTTATGTTTTAAACATGACTACGTCTCAGCAACGGTTACAGGATTGCAAATTAATTTGTAAAATGTAAACTTTCACGGCCGAAATGGTCAATATTACTAAAAATTTCCGGGCTATTATGCCGTGGTTAGTGGATTTATTGTCGAAACCCAAAGTTTCCGTCACTCAAATTGCTGAATTTCCTGTGAGTAAAGGGGTCCGACAAGGTTTGAACAGCAATCGCATGACTTTTATCGTGGAAAAGTGATAGATGCTTATCAAGGATCTGGGTTAATAATATCAAGTTTTCCATTTATGTTTTAAACATGACTACGTCTCAGCAACGGTTACAGGATTGCAAATTAATTTGTAAAATGTAAACTTTCACGGCCGAAATGGTCAATATTACTAAAAATTTCCGGGCTATTATGCCGTGGTTAGTGGATTTATTGTCGAAACCCAACGTTTCCGTCACTCAAATTGCTGAATTTCCTGTGAGTAAAGGGGTCCGACAAGGTTTGAACAGCAATCGCATGACTTTTATCGTGGAAAAGTGATAGATGCTTATCAAGGATCTGGGTTAATAATATCAAGTTTTCCATTTATGTTTTAAACATGACTGCGTCTCAGCAACGGTTACAGGATTGCAAATTAATTTGTAAAATGTAAACTTTCACGGCCGAAATGGTCAATATTACTAAAAATTTCCGGGCTATTATGCCGTGGTTAGTGGATTTATTGTCGAAACCCAACGTTTCCGTCACTCAAATTGCTGAATTTCCTGTGAGTAAAGGGGTCCGACAAGGTTTGAACAGCAATCGCATGACTTTTATCGTGGAAAAGTGATAGATGCTTATCAAGGATCTGGGTTAATAATATCAAGTTTTCCATTTATGTTTTAAACATGACTGCGTCTCAGCAACGGTTACAGGATTGCAAATTAATTTGTAAAATGTAAACTTTCACGGCCGAAATGGTCAATATTACTAAAAATTTCCGGGCTATTATGCCGTGGTTAGTGGATTTATTGTCGAAACCCAAAGTTTCCGTCACTCAAATTGCTGAATTTCCTGTGAGTAAAGGGGTCCGACAAGGTTTGAACAGCAATCGCATGACTTTTATCGTGGAAAAGTGATAGATGCTTATCAAGGATCTGGGTTAATAATATCAAGTTTTCCATTTATGTTTTAAACATGACTGCGTCTCAGCAACGGTTACAGGATTGCAAATTAATTTGTAAAATGTAAACTTTCACGGCCGAAATGGTCAATATTACTAAAAATTTCCGGGCTATTATGCCGTGGTTAGTGGATTTATTGTCGAAACCCAAAGATTCCGTCACTCAAATTGCTGAATTTCCTGTGAGTAAAGGGGTCCGACAAGGTTTGAACAGCAATCGCATGACTTTTATCGTGGAAAAGTGATAGATGCTTATCAAGGATCTGGGTTAATAATATCAAGTTTTCCATTTATGTTTTAAACATGACTACGTCTCAGCAACGGTTACAGGATTGCAAATTAATTTGTAAAATGTAAACTTTCACGGCCGAAATGGTCAATATTACTAAAAATTTCCGGGCTATTATGCCGTGGTTAGTGGATTTATTGTCGAAACCCAACGTTTCCGTCACTCAAATTGCTGAATTTCCTGTGAGTAAAGGGGTCCGACAAGGTTTGAACAGCAATCGCATGACTTTTATCGTGGAAAAGTGATAGATGCTTATCAAGGATCTGGGTTAATAATATCAAGTTTTCCATTTATGTTTTAAACATGACTGCGTCTCAGCAACGGTTACAGGATTGCAAATTAATTTGTAAAATGTAAACTTTCACGGCCGAAATGGTCAATATTACTAAAAATTTCCGGGCTATTATGCCGTGGTTAGTGGATTTATTGTCGAAACCCAACGTTTCCGTCACTCAAATTGCTGAATTTCCTGTGAGTAAAGGGGTCCGACAAGGTTTGAACAGCAATCGCATGACTTTTATCGTGGAAAAGTGATAGATGCTTATCAAGGATCTGGGTTAATAATATCAAGTTTTCCATTTATGTTTTAAACATGACTGCGTCTCAGCAACGGTTACAGGATTGCAAATTAATTTGTAAAATGTAAACTTTCACGGCCGAAATGGTCAATATTACTAAAAATTTCCGGGCTATTATGCCGTGGTTAGTGGATTTATTGTCGAAACCCAAAGATTCCGTCACTCAAATTGCTGAATTTCCTGTGAGTAAAGGGGTCCGACAAGGTTTGAACAGCAATCGCATGACTTTTATCGTGGAAAAGTGATAGATGCTTATCAAGGATCTGGGTTAATAATATCAAGTTTTCCATTTATGTTTTAAACATGACTGCGTCTCAGCAACGGTTACAGGATTGCAAATTAATTTGTAAAATGTAAACTTTCACGGCCGAAATGGTCAATATTACTAAAAATTTCCGGGCTATTATGCCGTGGTTAGTGGATTTATTGTCGAAACCCAAAGATTCCGTCACTCAAATTGCTGAATTTCCTGTGAGTAAAGGGGTCCGACAAGGTTTGAACAGCAATCGCATGACTTTTATCGTGGAAAAGTGATAGATGCTTATCAAGGATCTGGGTTAATAATATCAAGTTTTCCATTTATGTTTTAAACATGATTACGTCTCAGCAACGGTTACAGGATTGCAAATTAATTTGTAAAATGTAAACTTTCACGGCCGAAATGGTCAATATTACTAAAAATTTCCGGGCTATTATGCCGTGGTTAGTGGATTTATTGTCGAAACCCAACGTTTCCGTCACTCAAATTGCTGAATTTCCTGTGAGTAAAGGGGTCCGACAAGGTTTGAACAGCAATCGCATGACTTTTATCGTGGAAAAGTGATAGATGCTTATCAAGGATCTGGGTTAATAATATCAAGTTTTCCATTTATGTTTTAAACATGACTGCGTCTCAGCAACGGTTACAGGATTGCAAATTAATTTGTAAAATGTAAACTTTCACGGCCGAAATGGTCAATATTACTAAAAATTTCCGGGCTATTATGCCGTGGTTAGTGGATTTATTGTCGAAACCCAAAGTTTCCGTCACTCAAATTGCTGAATTTCCTGTGAGTAAAGGGGTCCGACAAGGTTTGAACAGCAATCGCATGACTTTTATCGTGGAAAAGTGATAGATGCTTATCAAGGATCTGGGTTAATAATATCAAGTTTTCCATTTATGTTTTAAACATGACTGCGTCTCAGCAACGGTTACAGGATTGCAAACTAATTTGTAAAATGTAAACTTTCACGGCCGAAATGGTCAATATTACTAAAAATTTCCGGGCTATTATGCCGTGGTTAGTGGATTTATTGTCGAAACCCAAAGATTCCGTCACTCAAATTGCTGAATTTCCTGTGAGTAAAGGGGTCCGACAAGGTTTGAACAGCAATCGCATGACTTTTATCGTGGAAAAGTGATAGATGCTTATCAAGGATCTGGGTTAATAATATCAAGTTTTCCATTTATGTTTTAAACATGACTACGTCTCAGCAACGGTTACAGGATTGCAAATTAATTTGTAAAATGTAAACTTTCACGGCCGAAATGGTCAATATTACTAAAAATTTCCGGGCTATTATGCCGTGGTTAGTGGATTTATTGTCGAAACCCAACGTTTCCGTCACTCAAATTGCTGAATTTCCTGTGAGTAAAGGGGTCCGACAAGGTTTGAACAGCAATCGCATGACTTTTATCGTGGAAAAGTGATAGATGCTTATCAAGGATCTGGGTTAATAATATCAAGTTTTCCATTTATGTTTTAAACATGACTACGACTCAGCAACGGTTACAGGATTGCAAATTAATTTGTAAAATGTAAACTTTCACGGCCGAAATGGTCAATATTACTAAAAATTTCCGGGCTATTATGCCGTGGTTAGTGGATTTATTGTCGAAACCCAACGTTTCCGTCACTCAAATTGCTGAATTTCCTGTGAGTAAAGGGGTCCGACAAGGTTTGAACAGCAATCGCATGACTTTTATCGTGGAAAAGTGATAGATGCTTATCAAGGATCTGGGTTAATAATATCAAGTTTTCCATTTATGTTTTAAACATGACTGCGTCTCAGCAACGGTTACAGGATTGCAAATTAATTTGTAAAATGTAAACTTTCACGGCCGAAATGGTCAATATTACTAAAAATTTCCGGGCTATTATGCCGTGGTTAGTGGATTTATTGTCGAAACCCAACGTTTCCGTCACTCAAATTGCTGAATTTCCTGTGAGTAAAGGGGTCCGACAAGGTTTGAACAGCAATCGCATGACTTTTATCGTGGAAAAGTGATAGATGCTTATCAAGGATCTGGGTTAATAATATCAAGTTTTCCATTTATGTTTTAAACATGACTGCGTCTCAGCAACGGTTACAGGATTGCAAATTAATTTGTAAAATGTAAACTTTCACGGCCGAAATGGTCAATTTACTAAAAATTTCCGGGCTATTATGCCGTGGTTAGTGGATTTATTGTCGAAACCCAAAGTTTCCGTCACTCAAATTGCTGAATTTCCTGTGAGTAAAGGGGTCCGACAAGGTTTGAACAGCAATCGCATGACTTTTATCGTGGAAAAGTGATAGATGCTTATCAAGGATCTGGGTTAATAATATCAAGTTTTCCATTTATGTTTTAAACATGACTGCGTCTCAGCAACGGTTACAGGATTGCAAATTAATTTGTAAAATGTAAACTTTCACGGCCGAAATGGTCAATATTACTAAAAATTTCCGGGCTATTATGCCGTGGTTAGTGGATTTATTGTCGAAACCCAAAGATTCCGTCACTCAAATTGCTGAATTTCCTGTGAGTAAAGGGGTCCGACAAGGTTTGAACAGCAATCGCATGACTTTTATCGTGGAAAAGTGATAGATGCTTATCAAGGATCTGGGTTAATAATATCAAGTTTTCCATTTATGTTTTAAACATGACTACGTCTCAGCAACGGTTACAGGATTGCAAATTAATTTGTAAAATGTAAACTTTCACGGCCGAAATGGTCAATATTACTAAAAATTTCCGGGCTATTATGCCGTGGTTAGTGGATTTATTGTCGAAACCCAACGTTTCCGTCACTCAAATTGCTGAATTTCCTGTGAGTAAAGGGGTCCGACAAGGTTTGAACAGCAATCGCATGACTTTTATCGTGGAAAAGTGATAGATGCTTATCAAGGATCTGGGTTAATAATATCAAGTTTTCCATTTATGTTTTAAACATGACTGCGTCTCAGCAACGGTTACAGGATTGCAAATTAATTTGTAAAATGTAAACTTTCACGGCCGAAATGGTCAATATTACTAAAAATTTCCGGGCTATTATGCCGTGGTTAGTGGATTTATTGTCGAAACCCAACGTTTCCGTCACTCAAATTGCTGAATTTCCTGTGAGTAAAGGGGTCCGACAAGGTTTGAACAGCAATCGCATGACTTTTATCGTGGAAAAGTGATAGATGCTTATCAAGGATCTGGGTTAATAATATCAAGTTTTCCATTTATGTTTTAAACATGACTGCGTCTCAGCAACGGTTACAGGATTGCAAATTAATTTGTAAAATGTAAACTTTCACGGCCGAAATGGTCAATATTACTAAAAATTTCCGGGCTATTATGCCGTGGTTAGTGGATTTATTGTCGAAACCCAAAGATTCCGTCACTCAAATTGCTGAATTTCCTGTGAGTAAAGGGGTCCGACAAGGTTTGAACAGCAATCGCATGACTTTTATCGTGGAAAAGTGATAGATGCTTATCAAGGATCTGGGTTAATAATATCAAGTTTTCCATTTATGTTTTAAACATGACTGCGTCTCAGCAACGGTTACAGGATTGCAAATTAATTTGTAAAATGTAAACTTTCACGGCCGAAATGGTCAATATTACTAAAAATTTCCGGGCTATTATGCCGTGGTTAGTGGATTTATTGTCGAAACCCAAAGATTCCGTCACTCAAATTGCTGAATTTCCTGTGAGTAAAGGGGTCCGACAAGGTTTGAACAGCAATCGCATGACTTTTATCGTGGAAAAGTGATAGATGCTTATCAAGGATCTGGGTTAATAATATCAAGTTTTCCATTTATGTTTTAAACATGACTACGTCTCAGCAACGGTTACAGGATTGCAAATTAATTTGTAAAATGTAAACTTTCACGGCCGAAATGGTCAATATTACTAAAAATTTCCGGGCTATTATGCCGTGGTTAGTGGATTTATTGTCGAAACCCAACGTTTCCGTCACTCAAATTGCTGAATTTCCTGTGAGTAAAGGGGTCCGACAAGGTTTGAACAGCAATCGCATGACTTTTATCGTGGAAAAGTGATAGATGCTTATCAAGGATCTGGGTTAATAATATCAAGTTTTCCATTTATGTTTTAAACATGACTACGTCTCAGCAACGGTTACAGGATTGCAAATTAATTTGTAAAATGTAAACTTTCACGGCCGAAATGGTCAATATTACTAAAAATTTCCGGGCTATTATGCCGTGGTTAGTGGATTTATTGTCGAAACCCAACGTTTCCGTCACTCAAATTGCTGAATTTCCTGTGAGTAAAGGGGTCCGACAAGGTTTGAACAGCAATCGCATGACTTTTATCGTGGAAAAGTGATAGATGCTTATCAAGGATCTGGGTTAATAATATCAAGTTTTCCATTTATGTTTTAAACATGACTACGTCTCAGCAACGGTTACAGGATTGCAAATTAATTTGTAAAATGTAAACTTTCACGGCCGAAATGGTCAATATTACTAAAAATTTCCGGGCTATTATGCCGTGGTTAGTGGATTTATTGTCGAAACCCAAAGATTCCGTCACTCAAATTGCTGAATTTCCTGTGAGTAAAGGGGTCCGACAAGGTTTGAACAGCAATCGCATGACTTTTATCGTGGAAAAGTGATAGATGCTTATCAAGGATCTGGGTTAATAATATCAAGTTTTCCATTTATGTTTTAAACATGACTGCGTCTCAGCAACGGTTACAGGATTGCAAATTAATTTGTAAAATGTAAACTTTCACGGCCGAAATGGTCAATATTACTAAAAATTTCCGGGCTATTATGCCGTGGTTAGTGGATTTATTGTCGAAACCCAAAGTTTCCGTCACTCAAATTGCTGAATTTCCTGTGAGTAAAGGGGTCCGACAAGGTTTGAACAGCAATCGCATGACTTTTATCGTGGAAAAGTGATAGATGCTTATCAAGGATCTGGGTTAATAATATCAAGTTTTCCATTTATGTTTTAAACATGACTACGTCTCAGCAACGGTTACAGGATTGCAAATTAATTTGTAAAATGTAAACTTTCACGGCCGAAATGGTCAATATTACTAAAAATTTCCGGGCTATTATGCCGTGGTTAGTGGATTTATTGTCGAAACCCAACGTTTCCGTCACTCAAATTGCTGAATTTCCTGTGAGTAAAGGGGTCCGACAAGGTTTGAACAGCAATCGCATGACTTTTATCGTGGAAAAGTGATAGATGCTTATCAAGGATCTGGGTTAATAATATCAAGTTTTCCATTTATGTTTTAAACATGACTGCGTCTCAGCAACGGTTACAGGATTGCAAATTAATTTGTAAAATGTAAACTTTCACGGCCGAAATGGTCAATATTACTAAAAATTTCCGGGCTATTATGCCGTGGTTAGTGGATTTATTGTCGAAACCCAAAGATTCCGTCACTCAAATTGCTGAATTTCCTGTGAGTAAAGGGGTCCGACAAGGTTTGAACAGCAATCGCATGACTTTTATCGTGGAAAAGTGATAGATGCTTATCAAGGATCTGGGTTAATAATATCAAGTTTTCCATTTATGTTTTAAACATGACTACGTCTCAGCAACGGTTACAGGATTGCAAATTAATTTGTAAAATGTAAACTTTCACGGCCGAAATGGTCAATATTACTAAAAATTTCCGGGCTATTATGCCGTGGTTAGTGGATCTATTGTCGAAACCCAACGTTTCCGTCACTCAAATTGCTGAATTTCCTGTGAGTAAAGGGGTCCGACAAGGTTTGAACAGCAATCGCATGACTTTTATCGTGGAAAAGTGATAGATGCTTATCAAGGATCTGGGTTAATAATATCAAGTTTTCCATTTATGTTTTAAACATGACTACGTCTCAGCAACGGTTACAGGATTGCAAATTAATTTGTAAAATGTAAACTTTCACGGCCGAAATGGTCAATATTACTAAAAATTTCCGGGCTATTATGCCGTGGTTAGTGGATTTATTGTCGAAACCCAACGTTTCCGTCACTCAAATTGCTGAATTTCCTGTGAGTAAAGGGGTCCGACAAGGTTTGAACAGCAATCGCATGACTTTTATCGTGGAAAAGTGATAGATGCTTATCAAGGATCTGGGTTAATAATATCAAGTTTTCCATTTATGTTTTAAACATGACTACGTCTCAGCAACGGTTACAGGATTGCAAATTAATTTGTAAAATGTAAACTTTCACGGCCGAAATGGTCAATATTACTAAAAATTTCCGGGCTATTATGCCGTGGTTAGTGGATTTATTGTCGAAACCCAACGTTTCCGTCACTCAAATTGCTGAATTTCCTGTGAGTAAAGGGGTCCGACAAGGTTTGAACAGCAATCGCATGACTTTTATCGTGGAAAAGTGATAGATGCTTATCAAGGATCTGGGTTAATAATATCAAGTTTTCCATTTATGTTTTAAACATGACTACGTCTCAGCAACGGTTACAGGATTGCAAATTAATTTGTAAAATGTAAACTTTCACGGCCGAAATGGTCAATATTACTAAAAATTTCCGGGCTATTATGCCGTGGTTAGTGGATTTATTGTCGAAACCCAACGTTTCCGTCACTCAAATTGCTGAATTTCCTGTGAGTAAAGGGGTCCGACAAGGTTTGAACAGCAATCGCATGACTTTTATCGTGGAAAAGTGATAGATGCTTATCAAGGATCTGGGTTAATAATATCAAGTTTTCCATTTATGTTTTAAACATGACTACGTCTCAGCAACGGTTACAGGATTGCAAATTAATTTGTAAAATGTAAACTTTCACGGCCGAAATGGTCAATATTACTAAAAATTTCCGGGCTATTATGCCGTGGTTAGTGGATTTATTGTCGAAACCCAACGTTTCCGTCACTCAAATTGCTGAATTTCCTGTGAGTAAAGGGGTCCGACAAGGTTTGAACAGCAATCGCATGACTTTTATCGTGGAAAAGTGATAGATGCTTATCAAGGATCTGGGTTAATAATATCAAGTTTTCCATTTATGTTTTAAACATGACTACGTCTCAGCAACGGTTACAGGATTGCAAATTAATTTGTAAAATGTAAACTTTCACGGCCGAAATGGTCAATATTACTAAAAATTTCCGGGCTATTATGCCGTGGTTAGTGGATTTATTGTCGAAACCCAACGTTTCCGTCACTCAAATTGCTGAATTTCCTGTGAGTAAAGGGGTCCGACAAGGTTTGAACAGCAATCGCATGACTTTTATCGTGGAAAAGTGATAGATGCTTATCAAGGATCTGGGTTAATAATATCAAGTTTTCCATTTATGTTTTAAACATGACTACGTCTCAGCAACGGTTACAGGATTGCAAATTAATTTGTAAAATGTAAACTTTCACGGCCGAAATGGTCAATATTACTAAAAATTTCCGGGCTATTATGCCGTGGTTAGTGGATTTATTGTCGAAACCCAACGTTTCCGTCACTCAAATTGCTGAATTTCCTGTGAGTAAAGGGGTCCGACAAGGTTTGAACAGCAATCGCATGACTTTTATCGTGGAAAAGTGATAGATGCTTATCAAGGATCTGGGTTAATAATATCAAGTTTTCCATTTATGTTTTAAACATGACTACGTCTCAGCAACGGTTACAGGATTGCAAATTAATTTGTAAAATGTAAACTTTCACGGCCGAAATGGTCAATATTACTAAAAATTTCCGGGCTATTATGCCGTGGTTAGTGGATTTATTGTCGAAACCCAACGTTTCCGTCACTCAAATTGCTGAATTTCCTGTGAGTAAAGGGGTCCGACAAGGTTTGAACAGCAATCGCATGACTTTTATCGTGGAAAAGTGATAGATGCTTATCAAGGATCTGGGTTAATAATATCAAGTTTTCCATTTATGTTTTAAACATGACTACGTCTCAGCAACGGTTACAGGATTGCAAATTAATTTGTAAAATGTAAACTTTCACGGCCGAAATGGTCAATATTACTAAAAATTTCCGGGCTATTATGCCGTGGTTAGTGGATTTATTGTCGAAACCCAACGTTTCCGTCACTCAAATTGCTGAATTTCCTGTGAGTAAAGGGGTCCGACAAGGTTTGAACAGCAATCGCATGACTTTTATCGTGGAAAAGTGATAGATGCTTATCAAGGATCTGGGTTAATAATATCAAGTTTTCCATTTATGTTTTAAACATGACTACGTCTCAGCAACGGTTACAGGATTGCAAATTAATTTGTAAAATGTAAACTTTCACGGCCGAAATGGTCAATATTACTAAAAATTTCCGGGCTATTATGCCGTGGTTAGTGGATTTATTGTCGAAACCCAACGTTTCCGTCACTCAAATTGCTGAATTTCCTGTGAGTAAAGGGGTCCGACAAGGTTTGAACAGCAATCGCATGACTTTTATCGTGGAAAAGTGATAGATGCTTATCAAGGATCTGGGTTAATAATATCAAGTTTTCCATTTATGTTTTAAACATGACTACGTCTCAGCAACGGTTACAGGATTGCAAATTAATTTGTAAAATGTAAACTTTCACGGCCGAAATGGTCAATATTACTAAAAATTTCCGGGCTATTATGCCGTGGTTAGTGGATTTATTGTCGAAACCCAACGTTTCCGTCACTCAAATTGCTGAATTTCCTGTGAGTAAAGGGGTCCGACAAGGTTTGAACAGCAATCGCATGACTTTTATCGTGGAAAAGTGATAGATGCTTATCAAGGATCTGGGTTAATAATATCAAGTTTTCCATTTATGTTTTAAACATGACTACGTCTCAGCAACGGTTACAGGATTGCAAATTAATTTGTAAAATGTAAACTTTCACGGCCGAAATGGTCAATATTACTAAAAATTTCCGGGCTATTATGCCGTGGTTAGTGGATTTATTGTCGAAACCCAACGTTTCCGTCACTCAAATTGCTGAATTTCCTGTGAGTAAAGGGGTCCGACAAGGTTTGAACAGCAATCGCATGACTTTTATCGTGGAAAAGTGATAGATGCTTATCAAGGATCTGGGTTAATAATATCAAGTTTTCCATTTATGTTTTAAACATGACTACGTCTCAGCAACGGTTACAGGATTGCAAATTAATTTGTAAAATGTAAACTTTCACGGCCGAAATGGTCAATATTACTAAAAATTTCCGGGCTATTATGCCGTGGTTAGTGGATTTATTGTCGAAACCCAACGTTTCCGTCACTCAAATTGCTGAATTTCCTGTGAGTAAAGGGGTCCGACAAGGTTTGAACAGCAATCGCATGACTTTTATCGTGGAAAAGTGATAGATGCTTATCAAGGATCTGGGTTAATAATATCAAGTTTTCCATTTATGTTTTAAACATGACTACGTCTCAGCAACGGTTACAGGATTGCAAATTAATTTGTAAAATGTAAACTTTCACGGCCGAAATGGTCAATATTACTAAAAATTTCCGGGCTATTATGCCGTGGTTAGTGGATTTATTGTCGAAACCCAAAGTTTCCGTCACTCAAATTGCTGAATTTCCTGTGAGTAAAGGGGTCCGACAAGGTTTGAACAGCAATCGCATGACTTTTATCGTGGAAAAGTGATAGATGCTTATCAAGGATCTGGGTTAATAATATCAAGTTTTCCATTTATGTTTTAAACATGACTACGTCTCAGCAACGGTTACAGGATTGCAAATTAATTTGTAAAATGTAAACTTTCACGGCCGAAATGGTCAATATTACTAAAAATTTCCGGGCTATTATGCCGTGGTTAGTGGATTTATTGTCGAAACCCAACGTTTCCGTCACTCAAATTGCTGAATTTCCTGTGAGTAAAGGGGTCCGACAAGGTTTGAACAGCAATCGCATGACTTTTATCGTGGAAAAGTGATAGATGCTTATCAAGGATCTGGGTTAATAATATCAAGTTTTCCATTTATGTTTTAAACATGACTACGTCTCAGCAACGGTTACAGGATTGCAAATTAATTTGTAAAATGTAAACTTTCACGGCCGAAATGGTCAATATTACTAAAAATTTCCGGGCTATTATGCCGTGGTTAGTGGATTTATTGTCGAAACCCAACGTTTCCGTCACTCAAATTGCTGAATTTCCTGTGAGTAAAGGGGTCCGACAAGGTTTGAACAGCAATCGCATGACTTTTATCGTGGAAAAGTGATAGATGCTTATCAAGGATCTGGGTTAATAATATCAAGTTTTCCATTTATGTTTTAAACATGACTACGTCTCAGCAACGGTTACAGGATTGCAAATTAATTTGTAAAATGTAAACTTTCACGGCCGAAATGGTCAATATTACTAAAAATTTCCGGGCTATTATGCCGTGGTTAGTGGATTTATTGTCGAAACCCAACGTTTCCGTCACTCAAATTGCTGAATTTCCTGTGAGTAAAGGGGTCCGACAAGGTTTGAACAGCAATCGCATGACTTTTATCGTGGAAAAGTGATAGATGCTTATCAAGGATCTGGGTTAATAATATCAAGTTTTCCATTTATGTTTTAAACATGACTGCGTCTCAGCAACGGTTACAGGATTGCAAATTAATTTGTAAAATGTAAACTTTCACGGCCGAAATGGTCAATATTACTAAAAATTTCCGGGCTATTATGCCGTGGTTAGTGGATTTATTGTCGAAACCCAAAGATTCCGTCACTCAAATTGCTGAATTTCCTGTGAGTAAAGGGGTCCGACAAGGTTTGAACAGCAATCGCATGACTTTTATCGTGGAAAAGTGATAGATGCTTATCAAGGATCTGGGTTAATAATATCAAGTTTTCCATTTATGTTTTAAACATGACTACGTCTCAGCAACGGTTACAGGATTGCAAATTAATTTGTAAAATGTAAACTTTCACGGCCGAAATGGTCAATATTACTAAAAATTTCCGGGCTATTATGCCGTGGTTAGTGGATTTATTGTCGAAACCCAACGTTTCCGTCACTCAAATTGCTGAATTTCCTGTGAGTAAAGGGGTCCGACAAGGTTTGAACAGCAATCGCATGACTTTTATCGTGGAAAAGTGATAGATGCTTATCAAGGATCTGGGTTAATAATATCAAGTTTTCCATTTATGTTTTAAACATGACTACGTCTCAGCAACGGTTACAGGATTGCAAATTAATTTGTAAAATGTAAACTTTCACGGCCGAAATGGTCAATATTACTAAAAATTTCCGGGCTATTATGCCGTGGTTAGTGGATTTATTGTCGAAACCCAAAGATTCCGTCACTCAAATTGCTGAATTTCCTGTGAGTAAAGGGGTCCGACAAGGTTTGAACAGCAATCGCATGACTTTTATCGTGGAAAAGTGATAGATGCTTATCAAGGATCTGGGTTAATAATATCAAGTTTTCCATTTATGTTTTAAACATGACTACGTCTCAGCAACGGTTACAGGATTGCAAATTAATTTGTAAAATGTAAACTTTCACGGCCGAAATGGTCAATATTACTAAAAATTTCCGGGCTATTATGCCGTGGTTAGTGGATTTATTGTCGAAACCCAACGTTTCCGTCACTCAAATTGCTGAATTTCCTGTGAGTAAAGGGGTCCGACAAGGTTTGAACAGCAATCGCATGACTTTTATCGTGGAAAAGTGATAGATGCTTATCAAGGATCTGGGTTAATAATATCAAGTTTTCCATTTATGTTTTAAACATGACTACGTCTCAGCAACGGTTACAGGATTGCAAATTAATTTGTAAAATGTAAACTTTCACGGCCGAAATGGTCAATATTACTAAAAATTTCCGGGCTATTATGCCGTGGTTAGTGGATTTATTGTCGAAACCCAACGTTTCCGTCACTCAAATTGCTGAATTTCCTGTGAGTAAAGGGGTCCGACAAGGTTTGAACAGCAATCGCATGACTTTTATCGTGGAAAAGTGATAGATGCTTATCAAGGATCTGGGTTAATAATATCAAGTTTTCCATTTATGTTTTAAACATGACTGCGTCTCAGCAACGGTTACAGGATTGCAAATTAATTTGTAAAATGTAAACTTTCACGGCCGAAATGGTCAATATTACTAAAAATTTCCGGGCTATTATGCCGTGGTTAGTGGATTTATTGTCGAAACCCAACGTTTCCGTCACTCAAATTGCTGAATTTCCTGTGAGTAAAGGGGTCCGACAAGGTTTGAACAGCAATCGCATGACTTTTATCGTGGAAAAGTGATAGATGCTTATCAAGGATCTGGGTTAATAATATCAAGTTTTCCATTTATGTTTTAAACATGACTGCGTCTCAGCAACGGTTACAGGATTGCAAATTAATTTGTAAAATGTAAACTTTCACGGCCGAAATGGTCAATATTACTAAAAATTTCCGGGCTATTATGCCGTGGTTAGTGGATTTATTGTCGAAACCCAAAGTTTCCGTCACTCAAATTGCTGAATTTCCTGTGAGTAAAGGGGTCCGACAAGGTTTGAACAGCAATCGCATGACTTTTATCGTGGAAAAGTGATAGATGCTTATCAAGGATCTGGGTTAATAATATCAAGTTTTCCATTTATGTTTTAAACATGACTGCGTCTCAGCAACGGTTACAGGATTGCAAATTAATTTGTAAAATGTAAACTTTCACGGCCGAAATGGTCAATATTACTAAAAATTTCCGGGCTATTATGCCGTGGTTAGTGGATTTATTGTCGAAACCCAAAGTTTCCGTCACTCAAATTGCTGAATTTCCTGTGAGTAAAGGGGTCCGACAAGGTTTGAACAGCAATCGCATGACTTTTATCGTGGAAAAGTGATAGATGCTTATCAAGGATCTGGGTTAATAATATCAAGTTTTCCATTTATGTTTTAAACATGACTGCGTCTCAGCAACGGTTACAGGATTGCAAATTAATTTGTAAAATGTAAACTTTCACGGCCGAAATGGTCAATATTACTAAAAATTTCCGGGCTATTATGCCGTGGTTAGTGGATTTATTGTCGAAACCCAACGTTTCCGTCACTCAAATTGCTGAATTTCCTGTGAGTAAAGGGGTCCGACAAGGTTTGAACAGCAATCGCATGACTTTTATCGTGGAAAAGTGATAGATGCTTATCAAGGATCTGGGTTAATAATATCAAGTTTTCCATTTATGTTTTAAACATGACTGCGTCTCAGCAACGGTTACAGGATTGCAAATTAATTTGTAAAATGTAAACTTTCACGGCCGAAATGGTCAATATTACTAAAAATTTCCGGGCTATTATGCCGTGGTTAGTGGATTTATTGTCGAAACCCAACGTTTCCGTCACTCAAATTGCTGAATTTCCTGTGAGTAAAGGGGTCCGACAAGGTTTGAACAGCAATCGCATGACTTTTATCGTGGAAAAGTGATAGATGCTTATCAAGGATCTGGGTTAATAATATCAAGTTTTCCATTTATGTTTTAAACATGACTGCGTCTCAGCAACGGTTACAGGATTGCAAATTAATTTGTAAAATGTAAACTTTCACGGCCGAAATGGTCAATATTACTAAAAATTTCCGGGCTATTATGCCGTGGTTAGTGGATTTATTGTCGAAACCCAAAGTTTCCGTCACTCAAATTGCTGAATTTCCTGTGAGTAAAGGGGTCCGACAAGGTTTGAACAGCAATCGCATGACTTTTATCGTGGAAAAGTGATAGATGCTTATCAAGGATCTGGGTTAATAATATCAAGTTTTCCATTTATGTTTTAAACATGACTGCGTCTCAGCAACGGTTACAGGATTGCAAATTAATTTGTAAAATGTAAACTTTCACGGCCGAAATGGTCAATATTACTAAAAATTTCCGGGCTATTATGCCGTGGTTAGTGGATTTATTGTCGAAACCCAAAGTTTCCGTCACTCAAATTGCTGAATTTCCTGTGAGTAAAGGGGTCCGACAAGGTTTGAACAGCAATCGCATGACTTTTATCGTGGAAAAGTGATAGATGCTTATCAAGGATCTGGGTTAATAATATCAAGTTTTCCATTTATGTTTTAAACATGACTGCGTCTCAGCAACGGTTACAGGATTGCAAATTAATTTGTAAAATGTAAACTTTCACGGCCGAAATGGTCAATATTACTAAAAATTTCCGGGCTATTATGCCGTGGTTAGTGGATTTATTGTCGAAACCCAACGTTTCCGTCACTCAAATTGCTGAATTTCCTGTGAGTAAAGGGGTCCGACAAGGTTTGAACAGCAATCGCATGACTTTTATCGTGGAAAAGTGATAGATGCTTATCAAGGATCTGGGTTAATAATATCAAGTTTTCCATTTATGTTTTAAACATGACTGCGTCTCAGCAACGGTTACAGGATTGCAAATTAATTTGTAAAATGTAAACTTTCACGGCCGAAATGGTCAATATTACTAAAAATTTCCGGGCTATTATGCCGTGGTTAGTGGATTTATTGTCGAAACCCAAAGTTTCCGTCACTCAAATTGCTGAATTTCCTGTGAGTAAAGGGGTCCGACAAGGTTTGAACAGCAATCGCATGACTTTTATCGTGGAAAAGTGATAGATGCTTATCAAGGATCTGGGTTAATAATATCAAGTTTTCCATTTATGTTTTAAACATGACTGCGTCTCAGCAACGGTTACAGGATTGCAAATTAATTTGTAAAATGTAAACTTTCACGGCCGAAATGGTCAATATTACTAAAAATTTCCGGGCTATTATGCCGTGGTTAGTGGATTTATTGTCGAAACCCAACGTTTCCGTCACTCAAATTGCTGAATTTCCTGTGAGTAAAGGGGTCCGACAAGGTTTGAACAGCAATCGCATGACTTTTATCGTGGAAAAGTGATAGATGCTTATCAAGGATCTGGGTTAATAATATCAAGTTTTCCATTTATGTTTTAAACATGACTGCGTCTCAGCAACGGTTACAGGATTGCAAATTAATTTGTAAAATGTAAACTTTCACGGCCGAAATGGTCAATATTACTAAAAATTTCCGGGCTATTATGCCGTGGTTAGTGGATTTATTGTCGAAACCCAAAGTTTCCGTCACTCAAATTGCTGAATTTCCTGTGAGTAAAGGGGTCCGACAAGGTTTGAACAGCAATCGCATGACTTTTATCGTGGAAAAGTGATAGATGCTTATCAAGGATCTGGGTTAATAATATCAAGTTTTCCATTTATGTTTTAAACATGACTGCGTCTCAGCAACGGTTACAGGATTGCAAATTAATTTGTAAAATGTAAACTTTCACGGCCGAAATGGTCAATATTACTAAAAATTTCCGGGCTATTATGCCGTGGTTAGTGGATTTATTGTCGAAACCCAAAGTTTCCGTCACTCAAATTGCTGAATTTCCTGTGAGTAAAGGGGTCCGACAAGGTTTGAACAGCAATCGCATGACTTTTATCGTGGAAAAGTGATAGATGCTTATCAAGGATCTGGGTTAATAATATCAAGTTTTCCATTTATGTTTTAAACATGACTGCGTCTCAGCAACGGTTACAGGATTGCAAATTAATTTGTAAAATGTAAACTTTCACGGCCGAAATGGTCAATATTACTAAAAATTTCCGGGCTATTATGCCGTGGTTAGTGGATTTATTGTCGAAACCCAAAGTTTCCGTCACTCAAATTGCTGAATTTCCTGTGAGTAAAGGGGTCCGACAAGGTTTGAACAGCAATCGCATGACTTTTATCGTGGAAAAGTGATAGATGCTTATCAAGGATCTGGGTTAATAATATCAAGTTTTCCATTTATGTTTTAAACATGACTGCGGCTCAGCAACGGTTACAGGATTGCAAATTAATTTGTAAAATGTAAACTTTCACGGCCGAAATGGTCAATATTACTAAAAATTTCCGGGCTATTATGCCGTGGTTAGTGGATTTATTGTCGAAACCCAAAGTTTCCGTCACTCAAATTGCTGAATTTCCTGTGAGTAAAGGGGTCCGACAAGGTTTGAACAGCAATCGCATGACTTTTATCGTGGAAAAGTGATAGATGCTTATCAAGGATCTGGGTTAATAATATCAAGTTTTCCATTTATGTTTTAAACATGACTGCGGCTCAGCAACGGTTACAGGATTGCAAATTAATTTGTAAAATGTAAACTTTCACGGCCGAAATGGTCAATATTACTAAAAATTTCCGGGCTATTATGTCGTGGTTAGTGGATTTATTGTCGAAACCCAAAGTTTCCATCACTCAAATTGCTGAATTTCCTGTGAGTAAAGGGGTCCGACAAGGTTTGAACAGCAATCGCATGACTTTTATCGTGGAAAAGTGATAGATGCTTATCAAGGATCTGGGTTAATAATATCAAGTTTTCCATTTATGTTTTAAACATGACTGCGTCTCAGCAACGGTTACAGGATTGCAAATTAATTTGTAAAATGTAAACTTTCACGGCCGAAATGGTCAATATTACTAAAAATTTCCGGGCTATTATGCCGTGGTTAGTGGATTTATTGTCGAAACCCAAAGTTTCCGTCACTCAAATTGCTGAATTTCCTGTGAGTAAAGGGGTCCGACAAGGTTTGAACAGCAATCGCATGACTTTTATCGTGGAAAAGTGATAGATGCTTATCAAGGATCTGGGTTAATAATATCAAGTTTTCCATTTATGTTTTAAACATGACTGCGTCTCAGCAACGGTTACAGGATTGCAAATTAATTTGTAAAATGTAAACTTTCACGGCCGAAATGGTCAATATTACTAAAAATTTCCGGGCTATTATGCCGTGGTTAGTGGATTTATTGTCGAAACCCAAAGTTTCCGTCACTCAAATTGCTGAATTTCCTGTGAGTAAAGGGGTCCGACAAGGTTTGAACAGCAATCGCATGACTTTTATCGTGGAAAAGTGATAGATGCTTATCAAGGATCTGGGTTAATAATATCAAGTTTTCCATTTATGTTTTAAACATGACTGCGGCTCAGCAACGGTTACAGGATTGCAAATTAATTTGTAAAATGTAAACTTTCACGGCCGAAATGGTCAATATTACTAAAAATTTCCGGGCTATTATGCCGTGGTTAGTGGATTTATTGTAGAAACCCAAAGTTTCCGTCACTCAAATTGCTGAATTTCCTGTGAGTAAAGGGGTCCGACAAGGTTTGAACAGCAATCGCATGACTTTTATCGTGGAAAAGTGATAGATGCTTATCAAGGATCTGGGTTAATAATATCAAGTTTTCCATTTATGTTTTAAACATGACTGCGTCTCAGCAACGGTTACAGGATTGCAAATTAATTTGTAAAATGTAAACTTTCACGGCCGAAATGGTCAATATTACTAAAAATTTCCGGGCTATTATGCCGTGGTTAGTGGATTTATTGTCGAAACCCAAAGTTTCCGTCACTCAAATTGCTGAATTTCCTGTGAGTAAAGGGGTCCGACAAGGTTTGAACAGCAATCGCATGACTTTTATCGTGGAAAAGTGATAGATGCTTATCAAGGATCTGGGTTAATAATATCAAGTTTTCCATTTATGTTTTAAACATGACTGCGGCTCAGCAACGGTTACAGGATTGCAAATTAATTTGTAAAATGTAAACTTTCACGGCCGAAATGGTCAATATTACTAAAAATTTCCGGGCTATTATGCCGTGGTTAGTGGATTTATTGTCGAAACCCAACGTTTCCGTCACACAAATTGCTGAATTTCCTGTGAGTAAAGGGGTCCGACAAGGTTTGAACAGCAATCGCATGACTTTTATCGTGGAAAAGTGATAGATGCTTATCAAGGATCTGGGTTAATAATATCAAGTTTTCCATTTATGTTTTAAACATGACTGCGTCTCAGCAACGGTTACAGGATTGCAAATTAATTTGTAAAATGTAAACTTTCACGGCCGAAATGGTCAATATTACTAAAAATTTCCGGGCTATTATGCCGTGGTTAGTGGATTTATTGTCGAAACCCAAAGTTTCCGTCACTCAAATTGCTGAATTTCCTGTGAGTAAAGGGGTGCGACAAGGTTTGAACAGCAATCGCATGACTTTTATCGTGGAAAAGTGATAGATGCTTATCAAGGATCTGGGTTAATAATATCAAGTTTTCCATTTATGTTTTAAACATGACTGCGGCTCAGCAACGGTTACAGGATTGCAAATTAATTTGTAAAATGTAAACTTTCACGGCCGAAATGGTCAATATTACTAAAAATTTCCGGGCTATTATGCCGTGGTTAGTGGATTTATTGTCGAAACCCAAAGTTTCCGTCACTCAAATTGCTGAATTTCCTGTGAGTAAAGGGGTCCGACAAGGTTTGAACAGCAATCGCATGACTTTTATCGTGGAAAAGTGATAGATGCTTATCAAGGATCTGGGTTAATAATATCAAGTTTTCCATTTATGTTTTAAACATGACTGCGGCTCAGCAACGGTTACAGGATTGCAAATTAATTTGTAAAATGTAAACTTTCACGGCCGAAATGGTCAATATTACTAAAAATTTCCGGGCTATTATGCCGTGGTTAGTGGATTTATTGTCGAAACCCAAAGTTTCCGTCACTCAAATTGCTGAATTTCCTGTGAGTAAAGGGGTCCGACAAGGTTTGAACAGCAATCGCATGACTTTTATCGTGGAAAAGTGATAGATGCTTATCAAGGATCTGGGTTAATAATATCAAGTTTTCCATTTATGTTTTAAACATGACTGCGTCTCAGCAACGGTTACAGGATTGCAAATTAATTTGTAAAATGTAAACTTTCACGGCCGAAATGGTCAATATTACTAAAAATTTCCGGGCTATTATGCCGTGGTTAGTGGATTTATTGTCGAAACCCAAAGTTTCCGTCACTCAAATTGCTGAATTTCCTGTGAGTAAAGGGGTCCGACAAGGTTTGAACAGCAATCGCATGACTTTTATCGTGGAAAAGTGATAGATGCTTATCAAGGATCTGGGTTAATAATATCAAGTTTTCCATTTATGTTTTAAACATGACTGCGGCTCAGCAACGGTTACAGGATTGCAAATTAATTTGTAAAATGTAAACTTTCACGGCCGAAATGGTCAATATTACTAAAAATTTCCGGGCTATTATGCCGTGGTTAGTGGATTTATTGTCGAAACCCAACGTTTCCGTCACTCAAATTGCTGAATTTCCTGTGAGTAAAGGGGTCCGACAAGGTTTGAACAGCAATCGCATGACTTTTATCGTGGAAAAGTGATAGATGCTTATCAAGGATCTGGGTTAATAATATCAAGTTTTCCATTTATGTTTTAAACATGACTGCGTCTCAGCAACGGTTACAGGATTGCAAATTAATTTGTAAAATGTAAACTTTCACGGCCGAAATGGTCAATATTACTAAAAATTTCCGGGCTATTATGCCGTGGTTAGTGGATTTATTGTCGAAACCCAAAGTTTCCGTCACTCAAATTGCTGAATTTCCTGTGAGTAAAGGGGTCCGACAAGGTTTGAACAGCAATCGCATGACTTTTATCGTGGAAAAGTGATAGATGCTTATCAAGGATCTGGGTTAATAATATCAAGTTTTCCATTTATGTTTTAAACATGACTGCGTCTCAGCAACGGTTACAGGATTGCAAATTAATTTGTAAAATGTAAACTTTCACGGCCGAAATGGTCAATATTACTAAAAATTTCCGGGCTATTATGCCGTGGTTAGTGGATTTATTGTCGAAACCCAAAGTTTCCGTCACTCAAATTGCTGAATTTCCTGTGAGTAAAGGGGTCCGACAAGGTTTGAACAGCAATCGCATGACTTTTATCGTGGAAAAGTGATAGATGCTTATCAAGGATCTGGGTTAATAATATCAAGTTTTCCATTTATGTTTTAAACATGACTGCGGCTCAGCAACGGTTACAGGATTGCAAATTAATTTGTAAAATGTAAACTTTCACGGCCGAAATGGTCAATATTACTAAAAATTTCCGGGCTATTATGCCGTGGTTAGTGGATTTATTGTCGAAACCCAAAGTTTCCGTCACTCAAATTGCTGAATTTCCTGTGAGTAAAGGGGTCCGACAAGGTTTGAACAGCAATCGCATGACTTTTATCGTGGAAAAGTGATAGATGCTTATCAAGGATCTGGGTTAATAATATCAAGTTTTCCATTTATGTTTTAAACATGACTGCGTCTCAGCAACGGTTACAGGATTGCAAATTAATTTGTAAAATGTAAACTTTCACGGCCGAAATGGTCAATATTACTAAAAATTTCCGGGCTATTATGCCGTGGTTAGTGGATTTATTGTCGAAACCCAAAGTTTCCATCACTCAAATTGCTGAATTTCCTGTGAGTAAAGGGGTCCGACAAGGTTTGAACAGCAATCGCATGACTTTTATCGTGGAAAAGTGATAGATGCTTATCAAGGATCTGGGTTAATAATATCAAGTTTTCCATTTATGTTTTAAACATGACTGCGTCTCAGCAACGGTTACAGGATTGCAAATTAATTTGTAAAATGTAAACTTTCACGGCCGAAATGGTCAATATTACTAAAAATTTCCGGGCTATTATGCCGTGGTTAGTGGATTTATTGTCGAAACCCAAAGTTTCCGTCACTCAAATTGCTGAATTTCCTGTGAGTAAAGGGGTCCGACAAGGTTTGAACAGCAATCGCATGACTTTTATCGTGGAAAAGTGATAGATGCTTATCAAGGATCTGGGTTAATAATATCAAGTTTTCCATTTATGTTTTAAACATGACTGCGTCTCAGCAACGGTTACAGGATTGCAAATTAATTTGTAAAATGTAAACTTTCACGGCCGAAATGGTCAATATTACTAAAAATTTCCGGGCTATTATGCCGTGGTTAGTGGATTTATTGTCGAAACCCAAAGTTTCCGTCACTCAAATTGCTGAATTTCCTGTGAGTAAAGGGGTCCGACAAGGTTTGAACAGCAATCGCATGACTTTTATCGTGGAAAAGTGATAGATGCTTATCAAGGATCTGGGTTAATAATATCAAGTTTTCCATTTATGTTTTAAACATGACTGCGGCTCAGCAACGGTTACAGGATTGCAAATTAATTTGTAAAATGTAAACTTTCACGGCCGAAATGGTCAATATTACTAAAAATTTCCGGGCTATTATGCCGTGGTTAGTGGATTTATTGTAGAAACCCAAAGTTTCCGTCACTCAAATTGCTGAATTTCCTGTGAGTAAAGGGGTCCGACAAGGTTTGAACAGCAATCGCATGACTTTTATCGTGGAAAAGTGATAGATGCTTATCAAGGATCTGGGTTAATAATATCAAGTTTTCCATTTATGTTTTAAACATGACTGCGTCTCAGCAACGGTTACAGGATTGCAAATTAATTTGTAAAATGTAAACTTTCACGGCCGAAATGGTCAATATTACTAAAAATTTCCGGGCTATTATGCCGTGGTTAGTGGATTTATTGTCGAAACCCAAAGTTTCCGTCACTCAAATTGCTGAATTTCCTGTGAGTAAAGGGGTCCGACAAGGTTTGAACAGCAATCGCATGACTTTTATCGTGGAAAAGTGATAGATGCTTATCAAGGATCTGGGTTAATAATATCAAGTTTTCCATTTATGTTTTAAACATGACTGCGGCTCAGCAACGGTTACAGGATTGCAAATTAATTTGTAAAATGTAAACTTTCACGGCCGAAATGGTCAATATTACTAAAAATTTCCGGGCTATTATGCCGTGGTTAGTGGATTTATTGTCGAAACCCAAAGTTTCCGTCACTCAAATTGCTGAATTTCCTGTGAGTAAAGGGGTCCGACAAGGTTTGAACAGCAATCGCATGACTTTTATCGTGGAAAAGTGATAGATGCTTATCAAGGATCTGGGTTAATAATATCAAGTTTTCCATTTATGTTTTAAACATGACTGCGGCTCAGCAACGGTTACAGGATTGCAAATTAATTTGTAAAATGTAAACTTTCACGGCCGAAATGGTCAATATTACTAAAAATTTCCGGGCTATTATGCCGTGGTTAGTGGATTTATTGTCGAAACCCAAAGTTTCCGTCACTCAAATTGCTGAATTTCCTGTGAGTAAAGGGGTCCGACAAGGTTTGAACAGCAATCGCATGACTTTTATCGTGGAAAAGTGATAGATGCTTATCAAGGATCTGGGTTAATAATATCAAGTTTTCCATTTATGTTTTAAACATGACTGCGGCTCAGCAACGGTTACAGGATTGCAAATTAATTTGTAAAATGTAAACTTTCACGGCCGAAATGGTCAATATTACTAAAAATTTCCGGGCTATTATGCCGTGGTTAGTGGATTTATTGTCGAAACCCAAAGTTTCCGTCACTCAAATTGCTGAATTTCCTGTGAGTAAAGGGGTCCGACAAGGTTTGAACAGCAATCGCATGACTTTTATCGTGGAAAAGTGATAGATGCTTATCAAGGATCTGGGTTAATAATATCAAGTTTTCCATTTATGTTTTAAACATGACTGCGGCTCAGCAACGGTTACAGGATTGCAAATTAATTTGTAAAATGTAAACTTTCACGGCCGAAATGGTCAATATTACTAAAAATTTCCGGGCTATTATGCCGTGGTTAGTGGATTTATTGTCGAAACCCAAAGTTTCCGTCACTCAAATTGCTGAATTTCCTGTGAGTAAAGGGGTCCGACAAGGTTTGAACAGCAATCGCATGACTTTTATCGTGGAAAAGTGATAGATGCTTATCAAGGATCTGGGTTAATAATATCAAGTTTTCCATTTATGTTTTAAACATGACTGCGTCTCAGCAACGGTTACAGGATTGCAAATTAATTTGTAAAATGTAAACTTTCACGGCCGAAATGGTCAATATTACTAAAAATTTCCGGGCTATTATGCCGTGGTTAGTGGATTTATTGTCGAAACCCAAAGTTTCCGTCACTCAAATTGCTGAATTTCCTGTGAGTAAAGGGGTCCGACAAGGTTTGAACAGCAATCGCATGACTTTTATCGTGGAAAAGTGATAGATGCTTATCAAGGATCTGGGTTAATAATATCAAGTTTTCCATTTATGTTTTAAACATGACTGCGGCTCAGCAACGGTTACAGGATTGCAAATTAATTTGTAAAATGTAAACTTTCACGGCCGAAATGGTCAATATTACTAAAAATTTCCGGGCTATTATGCCGTGGTTAGTGGATTTATTGTCGAAACCCAAAGTTTCCGTCACTCAAATTGCTGAATTTCCTGTGAGTAAAGGGGTCCGACAAGGTTTGAACAGCAATCGCATGACTTTTATCGTGGAAAAGTGATAGATGCTTATCAAGGATCTGGGTTAATAATATCAAGTTTTCCATTTATGTTTTAAACATGACTGCGGCTCAGCAACGGTTACAGGATTGCAAATTAATTTGTAAAATGTAAACTTTCACGGCCGAAATGGTCAATATTACTAAAAATTTCCGGGCTATTATGCCGTGGTTAGTGGATTTATTGTCGAAACCCAAAGTTTCCGTCACTCAAATTGCTGAATTTCCTGTGAGTAAAGGGGTCCGACAAGGTTTGAACAGCAATCGCATGACTTTTATCGTGGAAAAGTGATAGATGCTTATCAAGGATCTGGGTTAATAATATCAAGTTTTCCATTTATGTTTTAAACATGACTGCGGCTCAGCAACGGTTACAGGATTGCAAATTAATTTGTAAAATGTAAACTTTCACGGCCGAAATGGTCAATATTACTAAAAATTTCCGGGCTATTATGCCGTGGTTAGTGGATTTATTGTCGAAACCCAAAGTTTCCGTCACTCAAATTGCTGAATTTCCTGTGAGTAAAGGGGTCCGACAAGGTTTGAACAGCAATCGCATGACTTTTATCGTGGAAAAGTGATAGATGCTTATCAAGGATCTGGGTTAATAATATCAAGTTTTCCATTTATGTTTTAAACATGACTGCGGCTCAGCAACGGTTACAGGATTGCAAATTAATTTGTAAAATGTAAACTTTCACGGCCGAAATGGTCAATATTACTAAAAATTTCCGGGCTATTATGCCGTGGTTAGTGGATTTATTGTCGAAACCCAAAGTTTCCGTCACTCAAATTGCTGAATTTCCTGTGAGTAAAGGGGTCCGACAAGGTTTGAACAGCAATCGCATGACTTTTATCGTGGAAAAGTGATAGATGCTTATCAAGGATCTGGGTTAATAATATCAAGTTTTCCATTTATGTTTTAAACATGACTGCGTCTCAGCAACGGTTACAGGATTGCAAATTAATTTGTAAAATGTAAACTTTCACGGCCGAAATGGTCAATATTACTAAAAATTTCCGGGCTATTATGCCGTGGTTAGTGGATTTATTGTCGAAACCCAAAGTTTCCGTCACTCAAATTGCTGAATTTCCTGTGAGTAAAGGGGTCCGACAAGGTTTGAACAGCAATCGCATGACTTTTATCGTGGAAAAGTGATAGATGCTTATCAAGGATCTGGGTTAATAATATCAAGTTTTCCATTTATGTTTTAAACATGACTGCGGCTCAGCAACGGTTACAGGATTGCAAATTAATTTGTAAAATGTAAACTTTCACGGCCGAAATGGTCAATATTACTAAAAATTTCCGGGCTATTATGCCGTGGTTAGTGGATTTATTGTCGAAACCCAACGTTTCCGTCACTCAAATTGCTGAATTTCCTGTGAGTAAAGGGGTCCGACAAGGTTTGAACAGCAATCGCATGACTTTTATCGTGGAAAAGTGATAGATGCTTATCAAGGATCTGGGTTAATAATATCAAGTTTTCCATTTATGTTTTAAACATGACTGCGTCTCAGCAACGGTTACAGGATTGCAAATTAATTTGTAAAATGTAAACTTTCACGGCCGAAATGGTCAATATTACTAAAAATTTCCGGGCTATTATGCCGTGGTTAGTGGATTTATTGTCGAAACCCAAAGTTTCCGTCACTCAAATTGCTGAATTTCCTGTGAGTAAAGGGGTCCGACAAGGTTTGAACAGCAATCGCATGACTTTTATCGTGGAAAAGTGATAGATGCTTATCAAGGATCTGGGTTAATAATATCAAGTTTTCCATTTATGTTTTAAACATGACTGCGGCTCAGCAACGGTTACAGGATTGCAAATTAATTTGTAAAATGTAAACTTTCACGGCCGAAATGGTCAATATTACTAAAAATTTCCGGGCTATTATGCCGTGGTTAGTGGATTTATTGTCGAAACCCAAAGTTTCCGTCACTCAAATTGCTGAATTTCCTGTGAGTAAAGGGGTCCGACAAGGTTTGAACAGCAATCGCATGACTTTTATCGTGGAAAAGTGATAGATGCTTATCAAGGATCTGGGTTAATAATATCAAGTTTTCCATTTATGTTTTAAACATGACTGCGGCTCAGCAACGGTTACAGGATTGCAAATTAATTTGTAAAATGTAAACTTTCACGGCCGAAATGGTCAATATTACTAAAAATTTCCGGGCTATTATGCCGTGGTTAGTGGATTTATTGTCGAAACCCAACGTTTCCGTCACTCAAATTGCTGAATTTCCTGTGAGTAAAGGGGTCCGACAAGGTTTGAACAGCAATCGCATGACTTTTATCGTGGAAAAGTGATAGATGCTTATCAAGGATCTGGGTTAATAATATCAAGTTTTCCATTTATGTTTTAAACATGACTGCGTCTCAGCAACGGTTACAGGATTGCAAATTAATTTGTAAAATGTAAACTTTCACGGCCGAAATGGTCAATATTACTAAAAATTTCCGGGCTATTATGCCGTGGTTAGTGGATTTATTGTCGAAACCCAAAGTTTCCGTCACTCAAATTGCTGAATTTCCTGTGAGTAAAGGGGTCCGACAAGGTTTGAACAGCAATCGCATGACTTTTATCGTGGAAAAGTGATAGATGCTTATCAAGGATCTGGGTTAATAATATCAAGTTTTCCATTTATGTTTTAAACATGACTGCGGCTCAGCAACGGTTACAGGATTGCAAATTAATTTGTAAAATGTAAACTTTCACGGCCGAAATGGTCAATATTACTAAAAATTTCCGGGCTATTATGCCGTGGTTAGTGGATTTATTGTCGAAACCCAAAGTTTCCGTCACTCAAATTGCTGAATTTCCTGTGAGTAAAGGGGTCCGACAAGGTTTGAACAGCAATCGCATGACTTTTATCGTGGAAAAGTGATAGATGCTTATCAAGGATCTGGGTTAATAATATCAAGTTTTCCATTTATGTTTTAAACATGACTGCGGCTCAGCAACGGTTACAGGATTGCAAATTAATTTGTAAAATGTAAACTTTCACGGCCGAAATGGTCAATATTACTAAAAATTTCCGGGCTATTATGCCGTGGTTAGTGGATTTATTGTCGAAACCCAACGTTTCCGTCACTCAAATTGCTGAATTTCCTGTGAGTAAAGGGGTCCGACAAGGTTTGAACAGCAATCGCATGACTTTTATCGTGGAAAAGTGATAGATGCTTATCAAGGATCTGGGTTAATAATATCAAGTTTTCCATTTATGTTTTAAACATGACTGCGGCTCAGCAACGGTTACAGGATTGCAAATTAATTTGTAAAATGTAAACTTTCACGGCCGAAATGGTCAATATTACTAAAAATTTCCGGGCTATTATGCCGTGGTTAGTGGATTTATTGTCGAAACCCAAAGTTTCCGTCACTCAAATTGCTGAATTTCCTGTGAGTAAAGGGGTCCGACAAGGTTTGAACAGCAATCGCATGACTTTTATCGTGGAAAAGTGATAGATGCTTATCAAGGATCTGGGTTAATAATATCAAGTTTTCCATTTATGTTTTAAACATGACTGCTTCTCAGCAACGGTTACAGGATTGCAAATTAATTTGTAAAATGTAAACTTTCACGGCCGAAATGGTCAATATTACTAAAAATTTCCGGGCTATTATGCCGTGGTTAGTGGATTTATTGTCGAAACCCAACGTTTCCGTCACTCAAATTGCTGAATTTCCTGTGAGTAAAGGGGTCCGACAAGGTTTGAACAGCAATCGCATGACTTTTATCGTGGAAAAGTGATAGATGCTTATCAAGGATCTGGGTTAATAATATCAAGTTTTCCATTTATGTTTTAAACATGACTGCGTCTCAGCAACGGTTACAGGATTGCAAATTAATTTGTAAAATGTAAACTTTCACGGCCGAAATGGTCAATATTACTAAAAATTTCCGGGCTATTATGCCGTGGTTAGTGGATTTATTGTCGAAACCCAAAGTTTCCGTCACTCAAATTGCTGAATTTCCTGTGAGTAAAGGGGTCCGACAAGGTTTGAACAGCAATCGCATGACTTTTATCGTGGAAAAGTGATAGATGCTTATCAAGGATCTGGGTTAATAATATCAAGTTTTCCATTTATGTTTTAAACATGACTGCGGCTCAGCAACGGTTACAGGATTGCAAATTAATTTGTAAAATGTAAACTTTCACGGCCGAAATGGTCAATATTACTAAAAATTTCCGGGCTATTATGCCGTGGTTAGTGGATTTATTGTCGAAACCCAAAGTTTCCGTCACTCAAATTGCTGAATTTCCTGTGAGTAAAGGGGTCCGACAAGGTTTGAACAGCAATCGCATGACTTTTATCGTGGAAAAGTGATAGATGCTTATCAAGGATCTGGGTTAATAATATCAAGTTTTCCATTTATGTTTTAAACATGACTGCGGCTCAGCAACGGTTACAGGATTGCAAATTAATTTGTAAAATGTAAACTTTCACGGCCGAAATGGTCAATATTACTAAAAATTTCCGGGCTATTATGCCGTGGTTAGTGGATTTATTGTCGAAACCCAACGTTTCCGTCACTCAAATTGCTGAATTTCCTGTGAGTAAAGGGGTCCGACAAGGTTTGAACAGCAATCGCATGACTTTTATCGTGGAAAAGTGATAGATGCTTATCAAGGATCTGGGTTAATAATATCAAGTTTTCCATTTATGTTTTAAACATGACTGCGGCTCAGCAACGGTTACAGGATTGCAAATTAATTTGTAAAATGTAAACTTTCACGGCCGAAATGGTCAATATTACTAAAAATTTCCGGGCTATTATGCCGTGGTTAGTGGATTTATTGTCGAAACCCAACGTTTCCGTCACTCAAATTGCTGAATTTCCTGTGAGTAAAGGGGTCCGACAAAGTTTGAACAGCAATCGCATGACTTTTATCGTGGAAAAGTGATAGATGCTTATCAAGGATCTGGGTTAATAATATCAAGTTTTCCATTTATGTTTTAAACATGACTGCGTCTCAGCAACGGTTACAGGATTGCAAATTAATTTGTAAAATGTAAACTTTCACGGCCGAAATGGTCAATATTACTAAAAATTTCCGGGCTATTATGCCGTGGTTAGTGGATTTATTGTCGAAACCCAAAGTTTCCGTCACTCAAATTGCTGAATTTCCTGTGAGTAAAGGGGTCCGACAAGGTTTGAACAGCAATCGCATGACTTTTATCGTGGAAAAGTGATAGATGCTTATCAAGGATCTGGGTTAATAATATCAAGTTTTCCATTTATGTTTTAAACATGACTGCGGCTCAGCAACGGTTACAGGATTGCAAATTAATTTGTAAAATGTAAACTTTCACGGCCGAAATGGTCAATATTACTAAAAATTTCCGGGCTATTATGCCGTGGTTAGTGGATTTATTGTCGAAACCCAAAGTTTCCGTCACTCAAATTGCTGAATTTCCTGTGAGTAAAGGGGTCCGACAAGGTTTGAACAGCAATCGCATGACTTTTATCGTGGAAAAGTGATAGATGCTTATCAAGGATCTGGGTTAATAATATCAAGTTTTCCATTTATGTTTTAAACATGACTGCGGCTCAGCAACGGTTACAGGATTGCAAATTAATTTGTAAAATGTAAACTTTCACGGCCGAAATGGTCAATATTACTAAAAATTTCCGGGCTATTATGCCGTGGTTAGTGGATTTATTGTCGAAACCCAACGTTTCCGTCACTCAAATTGCTGAATTTCCTGTGAGTAAAGGGGTCCGACAAGGTTTGAACAGCAATCGCATGACTTTTATCGTGGAAAAGTGATAGATGCTTATCAAGGATCTGGGTTAATAATATCAAGTTTTCCATTTATGTTTTAAACATGACTGCGTCTCAGCAACGGTTACAGGATTGCAAATTAATTTGTAAAATGTAAACTTTCACGGCCGAAATGGTCAATATTACTAAAAATTTCCGGGCTATTATGCCGTGGTTAGTGGATTTATTGTCGAAACCCAAAGTTTCCGTCACTCAAATTGCTGAATTTCCTGTGAGTAAAGGGGTCCGACAAGGTTTGAACAGCAATCGCATGACTTTTATCGTGGAAAAGTGATAGATGCTTATCAAGGATCTGGGTTAATAATATCAAGTTTTCCATTTATGTTTTAAACATGACTGCGTCTCAGCAACGGTTACAGGATTGCAAATTAATTTGTAAAATGTAAACTTTCACGGCCGAAATGGTCAATATTACTAAAAATTTCCGGGCTATTATGCCGTGGTTAGTGGATTTATTGTCGAAACCCAAAGTTTCCGTCACTCAAATTGCTGAATTTCCTGTGAGTAAAGGGGTCCGACAAGGTTTGAACAGCAATCGCATGACTTTTATCGTGGAAAAGTGATAGATGCTTATCAAGGATCTGGGTTAATAATATCAAGTTTTCCATTTATGTTTTAAACATGACTGCGGCTCAGCAACGGTTACAGGATTGCAAATTAATTTGTAAAATGTAAACTTTCACGGCCGAAATGGTCAATATTACTAAAAATTTCCGGGCTATTATGCCGTGGTTAGTGGATTTATTGTCGAAACCCAAAGTTTCCGTCACTCAAATTGCTGAATTTCCTGTGAGTAAAGGGGTCCGACAAGGTTTGAACAGCAATCGCATGACTTTTATCGTGGAAAAGTGATAGATGCTTATCAAGGATCTGGGTTAATAATATCAAGTTTTCCATTTATGTTTTAAACATGACTGCGTCTCAGCAACGGTTACAGGATTGCAAATTAATTTGTAAAATGTAAACTTTCACGGCCGAAATGGTCAATATTACTAAAAATTTCCGGGCTATTATGCCGTGGTTAGTGGATTTATTGTCGAAACCCAAAGTTTCCGTCACTCAAATTGCTGAATTTCCTGTGAGTAAAGGGGTCCGACAAGGTTTGAACAGCAATCGCATGACTTTTATCGTGGAAAAGTGATAGATGCTTATCAAGGATCTGGGTTATTAATATCAAGTTTTCCATTTATGTTTTAAACATGACTGCGGCTCAGCAACGGTTACAGGATTGCAAATTAATTTGTAAAATGTAAACTTTCACGGCCGAAATGGTCAATATTACTAAAAATTTCCGGGCTATTATGCCGTGGTTAGTGGATTTATTGTCGAAACCCAAAGTTTCCGTCACTCAAATTGCTGAATTTCCTGTGAGTAAAGGGGTCCGACAAGGTTTGAACAGCAATCGCATGACTTTTATCGTGGAAAAGTGATAGATGCTTATCAAGGATCTGGGTTAATAATATCAAGTTTTCCATTTATGTTTTAAACATGACTGCGTCTCAGCAACGGTTACAGGATTGCAAATTAATTTGTAAAATGTAAACTTTCACGGCCGAAATGGTCAATATTACTAAAAATTTCCGGGCTATTATGACGTGGTTAGTGGATTTATTGTCGAAACCCAAAGTTTCCGTCACTCAAATTGCTGAATTTCCTGTGAGTAAAGGGGTCCGACAAGGTTTGAACAGCAATCGCATGACTTTTATCGTGGAAAAGTGATAGATGCTTATCAAGGATCTGGGTTAATAATATCAAGTTTTCCATTTATGTTTTAAACATGACTGCGTCTCAGCAACGGTTACAGGATTGCAAATTAATTTGTAAAATGTAAACTTTCACGGCCGAAATGGTCAATATTACTAAAAATTTCCGGGCTATTATGCCGTGGTTAGTGGATTTATTGTCGAAACCCAAAGTTTCCGTCACTCAAATTGCTGAATTTCCTGTGAGTAAAGGGGTCCGACAAGGTTTGAACAGCAATCGCATGACTTTTATCGTGGAAAAGTGATAGATGCTTATCAAGGATCTGGGTTAATAATATCAAGTTTTCCATTTATGTTTTAAACATGACTGCGTCTCAGCAACGGTTACAGGATTGCAAATTAATTTGTAAAATGTAAACTTTCACGGCCGAAATGGTCAATATTACTAAAAATTTCCGGGCTATTATGCCGTGGTTAGTGGATTTATTGTCGAAACCCAAAGTTTCCGTCACTCAAATTGCTGAATTTCCTGTGAGTAAAGGGGTCCGACAAGGTTTGAACAGCAATCGCATGACTTTTATCGTGGAAAAGTGATAGATGCTTATCAAGGATCTGGGTTAATAATATCAAGTTTTCCATTTATGTTTGAAACATGACTGCGTCTCAGCAACGGTTACAGGATTGCAAATTAATTTGTAAAATGTAAACTTTCACGGCCGAAATGGTCAATATTACTAAAAATTTCCGGGCTATTATGCCGTGGTTAGTGGATTTATTGTCGAAACCCAAAGTTTCCGTCACTCAAATTGCTGAATTTCCTGTGAGTAAAGGGGTCCGACAAGGTTTGAACAGCAATCGCATGACTTTTATCGTGGAAAAGTGATAGATGCTTATCAAGGATCTGGGTTAATAATATCAAGTTTTCCATTTATGTTTTAAACATGACTGCGTCTCAGTAACGGTTACAGGATTGCAAATTAATTTGTAAAATGTAAACTTTCACGGCCGAAATGGTCAATATTACTAAAAATTTCCGGGCTATTATGCCGTGGTTAGTGGATTTATTGTCGAAACCCAAAGTTTCCGTCACTCAAATTGCTGAATTTCCTGTGAGTAAAGGGGTCCGACAAGGTTTGAACAGCAATCGCATGACTTTTATCGTGGAAAAGTGATAGATGCTTATCAAGGATCTGGGTTAATAATATCAAGTTTTCCATTTATGTTTTAAACATGACTGCTTCTCAGCAACGGTTACAGGATTGCAAATTAATTTGTAAAATGTAAACTTTCACGGCCGAAATGGTCAATATTACTAAAAATTTCCGGGCTATTATGCCGTGGTTAGTGGATTTATTGTCGAAACCCAAAGTTTCCGTCACTCAAATTGCTGAATTTCCTGTGAGTAAAGGGGTCCGACAAGGTTTGAACAGCAATCGCATGACTTTTATCGTGGAAAAGTGATAGATGCTTATCAAGGATCTGGGTTAATAATATCAAGTTTTCCATTTATGTTTTAAACATGACTGCGTCTCAGCAACGGTTACAGGATTGCAAATTAATTTGTAAAATGTAAACTTTCACGGCCGAAATGGTCAATATTACTAAAAATTTCCGGGCTATTATGCCGTGGTTAGTGGATTTATTGTCGAAACCCAAAGTTTCCGTCACTCAAATTGCTGAATTTCCTGTGAGTAAAGGGGTCCGACAAGGTTTGAACAGCAATCGCATGACTTTTATCGTGGAAAAGTGATAGATGCTTATCAAGGATCTGGGTTAATAATATCAAGTTTTCCATTTATGTTTTAAACATGACTGCGTCTCAGCAACGGTTACAGGATTGCAAATTAATTTGTAAAATGTAAACTTTCACGGCCGAAATGGTCAATATTACTAAAAATTTCCGGGCTATTATGCCGTGGTTAGTGGATTTATTGTCGAAACCCAAAGTTTCCGTCACTCAAATTGCTGAATTTCCTGTGAGTAAAGGGGTCCGACAAGGTTTGAACAGCAATCGCATGACTTTTATCGTGGAAAAGTGATAGATGCTTATCAAGGATCTGGGTTAATAATATCAAGTTTTCCATTTATGTTTTAAACATGACTGCGTCTCAGCAACGGTTACAGGATTGCAAATTAATTTGTAAAATGTAAACTTTCACGGCCGAAATGGTCAATATTACTAAAAATTTCCGGGCTATTATGCCGTGGTTAGTGGATTTATTGTCGAAACCCAAAGTTTCCGTCACTCAAATTGCTGAATTTCCTGTGAGTAAAGGGGTCCGACAAGGTTTGAACAGCAATCGCATGACTTTTATCGTGGAAAAGTGATAGATGCTTATCAAGGATCTGGGTTAATAATATCAAGTTTTCCATTTATGTTTTAAACATGACTGCGGCTCAGCAACGGTTACAGGATTGCAAATTAATTTGTAAAATGTAAACTTTCACGGCCGAAATGGTCAATATTACTAAAAATTTCCGGGCTATTATGCCGTGGTTAGTGGATTTATTGTCGAAACCCAAAGTTTCCGTCACTCAAATTGCTGAATTTCCTGTGAGTAAAGGGGTCCGACAAGGTTTGAACAGCAATCGCATGACTTTTATCGTGGAAAAGTGATAGATGCTTATCAAGGATCTGGGTTAATAATATCAAGTTTTCCATTTATGTTTTAAACATGACTGCGTCTCAGCAACGGTTACAGGATTGCAAATTAATTTGTAAAATGTAAACTTTCACGGCCGAAATGGTCAATATTACTAAAAATTTCCGGGCTATTATGCCGTGGTTAGTGGATTTATTGTCGAAACCCAAAGTTTCCGTCACTCAAATTGCTGAATTTCCTGTGAGTAAAGGGGTCCGACAAGGTTTGAACAGCAATCGCATGACTTTTATCGTGGAAAAGTGATAGATGCTTATCAAGGATCTGGGTTAATAATATCAAGTTTTCCATTTATGTTTTAAACATGACTGCGTCTCAGCAACGGTTACAGGATTGCAAATTAATTTGTAAAATGTAAACTTTCACGGCCGAAATGGTCAATATTACTAAAAATTTCCGGGCTATTATGCCGTGGTTAGTGGATTTATTGTCGAAACCCAACGTTTCCGTCACTCAAATTGCTGAATTTCCTGTGAGTAAAGGGGTCCGACAAGGTTTGAACAGCAATCGCATGACTTTTATCGTGGAAAAGTGATAGATGCTTATCAAGGATCTGGGTTAATAATATCAAGTTTTCCATTTATGTTTTAAACATGACTGCGTCTCAGCAACGGTTACAGGATTGCAAATTAATTTGTAAAATGTAAACTTTCACGGCCGAAATGGTCAATATTACTAAAAATTTCCGGGCTATTATGCCGTGGTTAGTGGATTTATTGTCGAAACCCAAAGTTTCCGTCACTCAAATTGCTGAATTTCCTGTGAGTAAAGGGGTCCGACAAGGTTTGAACAGCAATCGCATGACTTTTATCGTGGAAAAGTGATAGATGCTTATCAAGGATCTGGGTTAATAATATCAAGTTTTCCATTTATGTTTTAAACATGACTGCGTCTCAGCAACGGTTACAGGATTGCAAATTAATTTTTAAAATGTAAACTTTCACGGCCGAAATGGTCAATATTACTAAAAATTTCCGGGCTATTATGCCGTGGTTAGTGGATTTATTGTCGAAACCCAACGTTTCCGTCACTCAAATTGCTGAATTTCCTGTGAGTAAAGGGGTCCGACAAGGTTTGAACAGCAATCGCATGACTTTTATCGTGGAAAAGTGATAGATGCTTATCAAGGATCTGGGTTAATAATATCAAGTTTTCCATTTATGTTTTAAACATGACTGCGTCTCAGCAACGGTTACAGGATTGCAAATTAATTTGTAAAATGTAAACTTTCACGGCCGAAATGGTCAATATTACTAAAAATTTCCGGGCTATTATGCCGTGGTTAGTGGATTTATTGTCGAAACCCAAAGTTTCCGTCACTCAAATTGCTGAATTTCCTGTGAGTAAAGGGGTCCGACAAGGTTTGAACAGCAATCGCATGACTTTTATCGTGGAAAAGTGATAGATGCTTATCAAGGATCTGGGTTAATAATATCAAGTTTTCCATTTATGTTTTAAACATGACTGCGGCTCAGCAACGGTTACAGGATTGCAAATTAATTTGTAAAATGTAAACTTTCACGGCCGAAATGGTCAATATTACTAAAAATTTCCGGGCTATTATGCCGTGGTTAGTGGATTTATTGTCGAAACCCAAAGTTTCCGTCACTCAAATTGCTGAATTTCCTGTGAGTAAAGGGGTCCGACAAGGTTTGAACAGCAATCGCATGACTTTTATCGTGGAAAAGTGATAGATGCTTATCAAGGATCTGGGTTAATAATATCAAGTTTTCCATTTATGTTTTAAACATGACTGCGGCTCAGCAACGGTTACAGGATTGCAAATTAATTTGTAAAATGTAAACTTTCACGGCCGAAATGGTCAATATTACTAAAAATTTCCGGGCTATTATGCCGTGGTTAGTGGATTTATTGTCGAAACCCAAAGTTTCCGTCACTCAAATTGCTGAATTTCCTGTGAGTAAAGGGGTCCGACAAGGTTTGAACAGCAATCGCATGACTTTTATCGTGGAAAAGTGATAGATGCTTATCAAGGATCTGGGTTAATAATATCAAGTTTTCCATTTATGTTTTAAACATGACTGCGGCTCAGCAACGGTTACAGGATTGCAAATTAATTTGTAAAATGTAAACTTTCACGGCCGAAATGGTCAATATTACTAAAAATTTCCGGGCTATTATGCCGTGGTTAGTGGATTTATTGTCGAAACCCAAAGTTTCCGTCACTCAAATTGCTGAATTTCCTGTGAGTAAAGGGGTCCGACAAGGTTTGAACAGCAATCGCATGACTTTTATCGTGGAAAAGTGATAGATGCTTATCAAGGATCTGGGTTAATAATATCAAGTTTTCCATTTATGTTTTAAACATGACTGCGGCTCAGCAACGGTTACAGGATTGCAAATTAATTTGTAAAATGTAAACTTTCACGGCCGAAATGGTCAATATTACTAAAAATTTCCGGGCTATTATGCCGTGGTTAGTGGATTTATTGTCGAAACCCAAAGTTTCCGTCACTCAAATTGCTGAATTTCCTGTGAGTAAAGGGGTCCGACAAGGTTTGAACAGCAATCGCATGACTTTTATCGTGGAAAAGTGATAGATGCTTATCAAGGATCTGGGTTAATAATATCAAGTTTTCCATTTATGTTTTAAACATGACTGCGGCTCAGCAACGGTTACAGGATTGCAAATTAATTTGTAAAATGTAAACTTTCACGGCCGAAATGGTCAATATTACTAAAAATTTCCGGGCTATTATGCCGTGGTTAGTGGATTTATTGTCGAAACCCAAAGTTTCCGTCACTCAAATTGCTGAATTTCCTGTGAGTAAAGGGGTCCGACAAGGTTTGAACAGCAATCGCATGACTTTTATCGTGGAAAAGTGATAGATGCTTATCAAGGATCTGGGTTAATAATATCAAGTTTTCCATTTATGTTTTAAACATGACTGCGGCTCAGCAACGGTTACAGGATTGCAAATTAATTTGTAAAATGTAAACTTTCACGGCCGAAATGGTCAATATTACTAAAAATTTCCGGGCTATTATGCCGTGGTTAGTGGATTTATTGTCGAAACCCAAAGTTTCCGTCACTCAAATTGCTGAATTTCCTGTGAGTAAAGGGGTCCGACAAGGTTTGAACAGCAATCGCATGACTTTTATCGTGGAAAAGTGATAGATGCTTATCAAGGATCTGGGTTAATAATATCAAGTTTTCCATTTATGTTTTAAACATGACTGCGTCTCAGCAACGGTTACAGGATTGCAAATTAATTTGTAAAATGTAAACTTTCACGGCCGAAATGGTCAATATTACTAAAAATTTCCGGGCTATTATGCCGTGGTTAGTGGATTTATTGTCGAAACCCAAAGTTTCCGTCACTCAAATTGCTGAATTTCCTGTGAGTAAAGGGGTCCGACAAGGTTTGAACAGCAATCGCATGACTTTTATCGTGGAAAAGTGATAGATGCTTATCAAGGATCTGGGTTAATAATATCAAGTTTTCCATTTATGTTTTAAACATGACTGCGGCTCAGCAACGGTTACAGGATTGCAAATTAATTTGTAAAATGTAAACTTTCACGGCCGAAATGGTCAATATTACTAAAAATTTCCGGGCTATTATGCCGTGGTTAGTGGATTTATTGTCGAAACCCAACGTTTCCGTCACTCAAATTGCTGAATTTCCTGTGAGTAAAGGGGTCCGACAAGGTTTGAACAGCAATCGCATGACTTTTATCGTGGAAAAGTGATAGATGCTTATCAAGGATCTGGGTTAATAATATCAAGTTTTCCATTTATGTTTTAAACATGACTACGTCTCAGCAACGGTTACAGGATTGCAAATTAATTTGTAAAATGTAAACTTTCACGGCCGAAATGGTCAATATTACTAAAAATTTCCGGGCTATTATGCCGTGGTTAGTGGATTTATTGTCGAAACCCAACGTTTCCGTCACTCAAATTGCTGAATTTCCTGTGAGTAAAGGGGTCCGACAAGGTTTGAACAGCAATCGCATGACTTTTATCGTGGAAAAGTGATAGATGCTTATCAAGGATCTGGGTTAATAATATCAAGTTTTCCATTTATGTTTTAAACATGACTGCGTCTCAGCAACGGTTACAGGATTGCAAATTAATTTGTAAAATGTAAACTTTCACGGCCGAAATGGTCAATATTACTAAAAATTTCCGGGCTATTATGCCGTGGTTAGTGGATTTATTGTCGAAACCCAAAGTTTCCGTCACTCAAATTGCTGAATTTCCTGTGAGTAAAGGGGTCCGACAAGGTTTGAACAGCAATCGCATGACTTTTATCGTGGAAAAGTGATAGATGCTTATCAAGGATCTGGGTTAATAATATCAAGTTTTCCATTTATGTTTTAAACATGACTGCGGCTCAGCAACGGTTACAGGATTGCAAATTAATTTGTAAAATGTAAACTTTCACGGCCGAAATGGTCAATATTACTAAAAATTTCCGGGCTATTATGCCGTGGTTAGTGGATTTATTGTCGAAACCCAAAGTTTCCGTCACTCAAATTGCTGAATTTCCTGTGAGTAAAGGGGTCCGACAAGGTTTGAACAGCAATCGCATGACTTTTATCGTGGAAAAGTGATAGATGCTTATCAAGGATCTGGGTTAATAATATCAAGTTTTCCATTTATGTTTTAAACATGACTGCGGCTCAGCAACGGTTACAGGATTGCAAATTAATTTGTAAAATGTAAACTTTCACGGCCGAAATGGTCAATATTACTAAAAATTTCCGGGCTATTATGCCGTGGTTAGTGGATTTATTGTCGAAACCCAAAGTTTCCGTCACTCAAATTGCTGAATTTCCTGTGAGTAAAGGGGTCCGACAAGGTTTGAACAGCAATCGCATGACTTTTATCGTGGAAAAGTGATAGATGCTTATCAAGGATCTGGGTTAATAATATCAAGTTTTCCATTTATGTTTTAAACATGACTGCGGCTCAGCAACGGTTACAGGATTGCAAATTAATTTGTAAAATGTAAACTTTCACGGCCGAAATGGTCAATATTACTAAAAATTTCCGGGCTATTATGCCGTGGTTAGTGGATTTATTGTCGAAACCCAAAGTTTCCGTCACTCAAATTGCTGAATTTCCTGTGAGTAAAGGGGTCCGACAAGGTTTGAACAGCAATCGCATGACTTTTATCGTGGAAAAGTGATAGATGCTTATCAAGGATCTGGGTTAATAATATCAAGTTTTCCATTTATGTTTTAAACATGACTGCGGCTCAGCAACGGTTACAGGATTGCAAATTAATTTGTAAAATGTAAACTTTCACGGCCGAAATGGTCAATATTACTAAAAATTTCCGGGCTATTATGCCGTGGTTAGTGGATTTATTGTCGAAACCCAAAGTTTCCGTCACTCAAATTGCTGAATTTCCTGTGAGTAAAGGGGTCCGACAAGGTTTGAACAGCAATCGCATGACTTTTATCGTGGAAAAGTGATAGATGCTTATCAAGGATCTGGGTTAATAATATCAAGTTTTCCATTTATGTTTTAAACATGACTGCGGCTCAGCAACGGTTACAGGATTGCAAATTAATTTGTAAAATGTAAACTTTCACGGCCGAAATGGTCAATATTACTAAAAATTTCCGGGCTATTATGCCGTGGTTAGTGGATTTATTGTCGAAACCCAAAGTTTCCGTCACTCAAATTGCTGAATTTCCTGTGAGTAAAGGGGTCCGACAAGGTTTGAACAGCAATCGCATGACTTTTATCGTGGAAAAGTGATAGATGCTTATCAAGGATCTGGGTTAATAATATCAAGTTTTCCATTTATGTTTTAAACATGACTGCGTCTCAGCAACGGTTACAGGATTGCAAATTAATTTGTAAAATGTAAACTTTCACGGCCGAAATGGTCAATATTACTAAAAATTTCCGGGCTATTATGCCGTGGTTAGTGGATTTATTGTCGAAACCCAAAGTTTCCGTCACTCAAATTGCTGAATTTCCTGTGAGTAAAGGGGTCCGACAAGGTTTGAACAGCAATCGCATGACTTTTATCGTGGAAAAGTGATAGATGCTTATCAAGGATCTGGGTTAATAATATCAAGTTTTCCATTTATGTTTTAAACATGACTACGTCTCAGCAACGGTTACAGGATTGCAAATTAATTTGTAAAATGTAAACTTTCACGGCCGAAATGGTCAATATTACTAAAAATTTCCGGGCTATTATGCCGTGGTTAGTGGATTTATTGTCGAAA
Organism: Locusta migratoria; assembly: GCA_026315105.1. Lineage (NCBI taxonomy): Eukaryota > Metazoa > Arthropoda > Insecta > Orthoptera > Acrididae > Locusta > Locusta migratoria. The sequence goes on along the minus strand of CM048745.1, from coordinate 151,112,214 downwards.
CCCAACGTTTCCGTCACTCAAATTGCTGAATTTCCTGTGAGTAAAGGGGTCCGACAAGGTTTGAACAGCAATCGCATGACTTTTATCGTGGAAAAGTGATAGATGCTTATCAAGGATCTGGGTTAATAATATCAAGTTTTCCATTTATGTTTTAAACATGACTACGTCTCAGCAACGGTTACAGGATTGCAAATTAATTTGTAAAATGTAAACTTTCACGGCCGAAATGGTCAATATTACTAAAAATTTCCGGGCTATTATGCCGTGGTTAGTGGATTTATTGTCGAAACCCAACGTTTCCGTCACTCAAATTGCTGAATTTCCTGTGAGTAAAGGGGTCCGACAAGGTTTGAACAGCAATCGCATGACTTTTATCGTGGAAAAGTGATAGATGCTTATCAAGGATCTGGGTTAATAATATCAAGTTTTCCATTTATGTTTTAAACATGACTACGTCTCAGCAACGGTTACAGGATTGCAAATTAATTTGTAAAATGTAAACTTTCACGGCCGAAATGGTCAATATTACTAAAAATTTCCGGGCTATTATGCCGTGGTTAGTGGATTTATTGTCGAAACCCAACGTTTCCGTCACTCAAATTGCTGAATTTCCTGTGAGTAAAGGGGTCCGACAAGGTTTGAACAGCAATCGCATGACTTTTATCGTGGAAAAGTGATAGATGCTTATCAAGGATCTGGGTTAATAATATCAAGTTTTCCATTTATGTTTTAAACATGACTGCGTCTCAGCAACGGTTACAGGATTGCAAATTAATTTGTAAAATGTAAACTTTCACGGCCGAAATGGTCAATATTACTAAAAATTTCCGGGCTATTATGCCGTGGTTAGTGGATTTATTGTCGAAACCCAAAGTTTCCGTCACTCAAATTGCTGAATTTCCTGTGAGTAAAGGGGTCCGACAAGGTTTGAACAGCAATCGCATGACTTTTATCGTGGAAAAGTGATAGATGCTTATCAAGGATCTGGGTTAATAATATCAAGTTTTCCATTTATGTTTTAAACATGACTACGTCTCAGCAACGGTTACAGGATTGCAAATTAATTTGTAAAATGTAAACTTTCACGGCCGAAATGGTCAATATTACTAAAAATTTCCGGGCTATTATGCCGTGGTTAGTGGATTTATTGTCGAAACCCAACGTTTCCGTCACTCAAATTGCTGAATTTCCTGTGAGTAAAGGGGTCCGACAAGGTTTGAACAGCAATCGCATGACTTTTATCGTGGAAAAGTGATAGATGCTTATCAAGGATCTGGGTTAATAATATCAAGTTTTCCATTTATGTTTTAAACATGACTACGTCTCAGCAACGGTTACAGGATTGCAAATTAATTTGTAAAATGTAAACTTTCACGGCCGAAATGGTCAATATTACTAAAAATTTCCGGGCTATTATGCCGTGGTTAGTGGATTTATTGTCGAAACCCAACGTTTCCGTCACTCAAATTGCTGAATTTCCTGTGAGTAAAGGGGTCCGACAAGGTTTGAACAGCAATCGCATGACTTTTATCGTGGAAAAGTGATAGATGCTTATCAAGGATCTGGGTTAATAATATCAAGTTTTCCATTTATGTTTTAAACATGACTGCGTCTCAGCAACGGTTACAGGATTGCAAATTAATTTGTAAAATGTAAACTTTCACGGCCGAAATGGTCAATATTACTAAAAATTTCCGGGCTATTATGCCGTGGTTAGTGGATTTATTGTCGAAACCCAAAGTTTCCGTCACTCAAATTGCTGAATTTCCTGTGAGTAAAGGGGTCCGACAAGGTTTGAACAGCAATCGCATGACTTTTATCGTGGAAAAGTGATAGATGCTTATCAAGGATCTGGGTTAATAATATCAAGTTTTCCATTTATGTTTTAAACATGACTACGTCTCAGCAACGGTTACAGGATTGCAAATTAATTTGTAAAATGTAAACTTTCACGGCCGAAATGGTCAATATTACTAAAAATTTCCGGGCTATTATGCCGTGGTTAGTGGATTTATTGTCGAAACCCAACGTTTCCGTCACTCAAATTGCTGAATTTCCTGTGAGTAAAGGGGTCCGACAAGGTTTGAACAGCAATCGCATGACTTTTATCGTGGAAAAGTGATAGATGCTTATCAAGGATCTGGGTTAAGAACATCAAGTTTTCCATTTATGTTTTAAACATGACTGCGTCTCAGCAACGGTTACAGGATTGCAAATTAATTTGTAAAATGTAAACTTCCACGGCTGAAATGGTCAATATTACTAAAAATTTCCGGGCTATTATGCCGTGGTTAGTGGATTTATTGTCGAAACCCAACGTTTCGTCCCCGACTGCGCAGGACATTCTCAAGGGGGATCGTGGTACTTTGAATGTCCGATACACACTCTGAGCCAGTGTGTATCAGACATTCAAAGTACCACGATCCCCCTTGAGAATGTCCTGCGCAGTCGGGGACGAAACGTTGGGTTTCGACAATAAAACCACGGCATAATAGCCCGGAACTTTTTAGTAATTTTAACAAATTAATTTGTTTACCATATATTGTTTGTGTAAAAGCTGTGTGTGTTTGTCGTGGATGTTGAACCTATCGTTAAATCAGACAACAAATTGTTCATTAACACAACAATTTGGTTTAATGATGGCCCTGATATTGATGTACATACTATTAAATAAGAAACAGTGCATTAAACTGATTATGTGCGCAACGGATATTTTAAACACAAACAACTGTGGCAAGTCACCATTTAAAACAGACACTGATTATATTCAAAAATTTTGACTGCGAGAAAGATATTAAAAAACCACAAACCACTTTCTTAATGTTTGACTGTGAGAATTTTATGCAGATCAGTTTCTGATTATTGAAATTTAGTATCATAGTCAATTAACTATGATTTACTACGGCACCAATAACGAAATCTGTTCAACAATGTTATCAAAATCAATACTGCACTTTAAATCCACTAATAACTGATTATAAAATGAAGGAAGTAGGTTAATCTTCTAACTACGTAAATGAAACAGGAAGGAAAGGTCAACTTTGTTACTTATTATTAATAATCATCATTACATTACCTACATAATACAACTTCTTCCTAATGACATCAAATGCAATTACCTTCATTCCAGCGGTGTTACAATACAATACAATATATATTCCAAATACAATCAAATCGACTTGCTGGCACAGCAGTCTCTGCTCTACATCGGAGCCATATACAAAACACAACTGCTCTCTAAGCGAGCTGAACCACAAGTGCTTCTCTCTCTCAGTGCGAGCTACAAAGCAATGCAATACATGATCTTTGCCAAAGATGAAACTTCACACAGTTAAGTACACATATCGATACACACAGTAGAAGCGATATTATACATTTTCTTGCAAGCAAGTTACTCGACACAAAACAGGAGGTACAATATTAGACATTTTCTTACAAAAATATTTTTTATGGACTCGTTTCATGTGTTCAGGTCAGTTTGTTCATTAAGAACGTAACTTCGATCTCATTATAACGTTCATTGATTTCTGTTCTTCAATTTTCATACAGTCGATTACATCTTTAACTATAGGTGTCGGTTTTTCAAGAAAAAAGATTGATTTTGTTGTGCCTGTCTCGTACAGCGTTGCTGGTATGATGCCAGATTCTGTAGCAGCTCCAAACGGACGTCACCAATTTTCAGCCGTCTAAAATAAATAAATAAAATATAAATAAATAAAAATAGTCGAAAAACAGAAAGCTTGGTTGCGAATGTATTTCGAGTTTTCGGGTCGAAGGAAAGAGAGAGTAGCAAACATCACAGAATTTGCATTTTCCAGACGTGAGACGAAGTCTTTGATTAGACTTTAATAATAATAAAAAAAGGAAAAGAAATTGTATACCTTGGGTCATTAAGGCTCTAACTTTTTATTTTATCTTAAACAAGAGGTACAGATTGTTGTTACCAAGTAAGACAATTTTAATATGACTTCTGTTACCCACTTGATGACAGCTGTAGATGATTTTATACCTAATATTTTAACTTTTAGTCATTGTATGACTGTATGCAGTCAGCAGAGTTTTACTCTTTTGTGAGCATACCAAAGAAACGTAGGCATTTTTAATTCACTTTTAGCGCACAGTTGTACATAGTTTTATTCCTCATACTTTCATTTTCAATTTCCGTTTGTTTTTCACATGTATGCATTCAGCAGAACTTTACATTTTGTAAGCCTACTAATGCAACGTAGGCATTTTTATGACAACAGCCTTAGGGTCTTTGCGTTTTATATTGACGGACGTACTTCACTAGCTTGTTCCCATTTGAATACCGTCCTATCTCCCTCCGTCCCATCCTCGCCGTGCCATTGGTCACCGTCGTAGGTGTGTGCTTGTAGCAGTGGAAACTGCATCCAATAGTATTTCGTAACCACATTTTCTCCATCTTCCCCGTTAATTTTTTTAATCGCTTATGACAACTTAGTTTTGTTATTTTTTATTGTTTTTTTATATAGTTACTACTTTTACATTCTTTATCAGTATACAATATCTCGCTTACCTGGACGATGCCGTCTGGTACTTTGTTTTAGAATAGTTCAGCAGGACCATGACGTTATACTTTACCGCAGGCCTAGGTGTGTGCTTGATTCCTTGTATTAACAGTGTACAATGTCTGTCTTTTAATAATTCCCTTTTTTGTAACATCATGCTAACTGATGATTGTAATCTTGACATTCTGATGATGATTCCTTCGAAACGCGTTAATAAATGAACAGCCGCATCCATCACCACCTGTGGCCCTAATATATCTTCAGCGTCCCTAATAGCACTGTTTAATAACTGTTTTTCATTTTGCCTGTATTCGCAAATTAATTCCGAAGTCTTGCACTTTTCTCCAGATTGCTTTCATTACGTGGAAACGGCAGCCATGAACTTGAAACAATTAGAAACCAAGTCACTTGACATCATTCTTACTTTCCCGCGGTGGTTTCTGCGCTACTGGAACTGCAGCACTTCTAGTTTCGCAGTTTCAGGTATTAACTTAAGGGACTATGTTTTAAATTATTTTGGGGGTTGCCATATTATAGATTGTAAATCTTGGGATTGCATGTGGTTCGCCGGTCCAGCAACATTAATACTTCGACCGCAGATAATGAACTGTTTCGAATATTGAAATGTTTGTAGATCTGACCAAGCTGCTGAGATCGTCGGTGCCTAGACTTAAAAACTACTTAAGGGTGTACGTTGACCAAGACGTTAATTTTAGATTTTTTTTTCATTTGTTAGTACAAGTCATGGACAATATGTTCCCAAAGTTTCAGGTTGAAATCGCACCAGAAGTGCCTGAAAATGAATTAAAAGTGTGACGCGGCCTCCCTACCACGCCCACGGTTTGAAGCAACACTTCAATACCAGCTCAGCGAACAACGATTACGTGTATTACTTTGAACCAAACATGAGCGGGATCCATCTAGAACGCCGTGATACATACTCTTTGGTTTTCTGTATCATATTTGACTCTGTTCCGTATCTCATAAAGAATAACAAACTAGCTACATCGTTTATGACGAAGCAATTCTTATTTTGCCTTGTGATGCTGAAGTGTTCGATTCTTTCTTCATTCAGTAAAGCCACGATCACAAAGAGTGTATAAAAACTGGATAAACGGCACTTGAATAAGTTAGTGAATAGAAGACGCGAGAAACAACGACAAACCAGCAATGAGGTTACGTCCGAAGTAAGAACATCTGCTGAAAATGTGAACTCATCTCCTAGCAGCTCCAAGCGAAAAATTTGTCAGGTGAATAGTGCATACTACAATGATGAATCTCGGTAGACTGGATTTAGATTAATTGACCTTGAAACCAAAACCCAGAGTCCATATGAGTCTCTAAATTCACTCATATGGAAACGACGCCCTAAAACCACATTTGCATCTGCTAGTTGCCAGAATTGCAACTTATGATGCAATTCTTATAGTTAATGATATGTACGTCGGGAGAATGAAAGTATTAGAAAGTATTAGAAAGATAGGAAATTTTACTCAAGACATCCTGAGAAAAATACATTTACAGCGCGTCTGTGCAGCTGAAAAGTCAGTTGAAGACCTGGTAAAGGAAAGAAGACAGACAACAAGAAACCAAAAGAGAAGCCTTGAAGGGAAAGACGACCCAGAGTACAGTTGTGGTGCTTTCTGAACAATTGATATAAGGAAAAAAGTTAGGTTGAACTTTAAATTGCGTTTCCTGAAAAGTGTGTTTTTTAAAGTTTACGTAACTTTTCCTCTGATTCTATGAATGCTAGAATTATGAAATTTCGTACACAAATTTCTGTAAACCTAATAAAAGTTGTCTCCAAGAGCAAATTTCGAAATTCTGATTGCAAGCTGAGATATGGGAGCAAAGTGCTTGGAATTTTGCATGAATTTAAAGATGTTGTTGTTGTTGTTGTTGTTGTGGTCTTCACTCCGGAGACTGGTTTGATGCAGCTCTCATATACTTGTGGAATTACAATCAAAAAATTACGAAAATTCTCCTATTTGTCCTATTCCTAAAAACCTCATGGGAGATGAAACAGAGATATTTTTGTAGAAATCTCTTGAATACTTTCTGAGAAAAATGTACATACATTATTTTTTGAAAATAAAACTTCATCTAAAGCGTGGTACAAAATTACATTGCCATATCTCTAAAACTGTTGATTTGGAGCATTTTTGAAACAGTGTCTGTCTTTCATCAACGTCTCCCCATTAAAGTTCAAATGTTGAAATGTTTGTGAAGCTTAAGGGACTTAACTGCGGGGTCATCAGTTCCTAAACATAGAAACTACTTATGAACTACCTTATACTAAAGACGACAAAAAAACGTTCAGACGTTTGTAGAGCTTATGGGACTTAACTACGGGGTCATCAGTCCCTAAACTTCAAAACTACTTACGAACTAGCTAAGACAAAGGACGGCACAAATATCCATGCCCGAGGGGGGATTCGAACCCCCGACCGTAGTGGCCGTGCAGACCGCGACTGGAGCGCCTCAGTCCCCTCGGCCACCGCGGCCGGCTAAAGACGAAACAAACATCCATGCCAGAGGGGGGATTCGAACCCTGACGGGGAACGGCCTCGCGCACCTGAACATGCTGCCTCAATGCGCTTGGCCACTCCGCCGCGGCTCTGTTAAAGTGACTTATGCTAATACACACACACACACACATACACACACACACACACAAACACACACACAACCTGGCCGAGGAAGGTCTCGAACGTCAGATGGGGGCGACCGTGCATTCCATGACATGGTGCCCCAGACCACGCGGCTATTCCCGCGCGGCACAAGAACTGTTGATAAAATATTTTCTTAAGGAATCATTCTATTAGTACCAAATGTTGCCAAGATCGCTATTTTATCGTCTGGATGACTAATTTCGGTAACACACAGTTACCATCATCGGATCATTTGTAGAAAAGATGAATGTTTACACTGCAGTTTTAACATAATTAAAACATGTGAGAGATTACAGATGTTTTAAAAAATACAGTACAATTTTAGAAATTGAATGCTTTTAAACATATTTTATAAATTGTATGCTTTTGAATCAGAAAAGTATACTGTTGGGTTCCATGTCACTCGTCATAAACTTTGAATGTACATAAGACTCACGTAAACCTTCCATATCCCAATACATTTATTTATTGGTTGTACGAAATAAATTACGTCGCTTCTCATGAAAGTACCCAAGTTGACACGTACAAAAAATAAAATAAAATAAAAATGTAATGTTGAAAAGATTTTACGTAAGGTCAAGAAGGTTGGTAGATATTTTTTATTATTTTTTCGCGAAACGTTTAGTTTTATGATCAAAATAGTGACACAGTGAAATTTTTGTTTGAGTTATCTACAAAACCTGTTCTGATACCTTATACAGTAATATTTACCGTTGTCAGAGAAAGCTGTTTTAAAGTTGCACTCTCAATTATATGCAATCGTTTCCACGCCACCTATGAGATACAATACTTGGTGCGCTGTTTCAACGTGGTTTCCCCGGTAGGACTACTCCACGATCTACTTTACTAGTTTAACGGAATATCAGGACTTATTCAGTAATCTCCTTTTCTTACATTCTCCTGAATCGACGTAAATTTTTGCAACAGTGAGCTAAAAACCACCACAAATTTTAATGCAATCCACAATTTTAGAGGTCACCTAGCGATTTTTGCGAATATGATCATTGTGCCTTCCAACTGACTGCTTATAAGCACTGTGCAGTTGCTGTATAATACTGTTTACCTAAGACGATGTGCTCTAGCTTCGCAGTCATAAAGTTATTTCACACCCAGAAATTTCTTTGGCACACACAAAAAAACAGTAAAACTTGCTTGTAACTTGCTTGTAACTTGCTCATTAAATCTACTCTCCCATAAATGTCTGGTTTGAAAGTTCTTATAATTCTTTATTTTTTAACTAACTTGGTATCAAGTGTCGGTCTCCTTAGGTTCTTGATACGAAGCGTCACTGTAACATACATATTAACTTCACAATTAACAGATTTCGAATTACGAACAGAGGCCGTAATGAGTAACGGAGAAGTAGATATCCTCGGAGTAGTGTAGCAACTAAAATCACTTAACAAGAACAAGTCTTCTGGTCCGGTATACCCATTAGATATCTATCTGATTATGCTGAAGCGACAGCTCCTTACTTAACAGCCATATACAACCGCTCTCTCAAAGAAGGATCTGTACCAAAAGATTGGAAAGTTGCACAGGTCACACCTATATTCAAGAAAGGCAGCAGGAGTAACCCACTAAACTACAGGCCTATTTCATTGACGTCAATTTGCAGCAGGGTTTTGGAACATTTCCTCTATTCAAATATTATGAATTATCTCGAACAGAATGATCTACTGACCCAAGGTCAACACAGATTTAGAAAATACCGTTCTTGCGAAACACAACTAGCTCTTTATTCACACGAAGTGATGAGTGCTATCGACAAGGGTTCGCAAATCGATTCCGTATTTCTTGATTTCCAGAAGGCTTTTGACACAGTGCCTCACAAACGGCTTTTAATCAAATTGCGTGGTTATGGTATATCGCCCCAAATTTGCGAATGGATAGGGGATTTCCTGTCAGAGAGGACACAGTTCGTAGTAATTAATGGTAAGGCATCGACTAAAACAGAGGTGATATGGGGCGTTCCACAGGGTCGTGTTATTGGTCCTCTGCTGTTCCTTATTTACATAAACGATTTAGGGGAAAAACTAAGTAGCTCCCTTCGGTTTGCAGATGACGCTGTCATTTACCGTCTAGTGAAATCATCTAAAGATAAAAACCAACTGCAGAACGATCTGAATAAGATATCAGTATGGTGTAGAAATTGGCAATTGACTCTAAATAATGAGAATTGTGAAGTCGTCCAATGAGTACAAAAAGAAATCCGTTAAACTTTGTTTACAAGATAAATCAATCAAGAGTGAAGGCCGTAAACTCCACAAAATGCCTAGGAATTAGTATTACATCAGACTTAAACTGGAAAGAACACGTAGATAATGTTGTGGGAAAGGCGAACCAGAGACTGGGTTTTATTGGCAGAACTCTTAAAAGATGCAACAGAACTACAAAAGAGACTGCGTACACTACGCTTGTCCGTCCATTTTTGGAGTATTGCTGCCCATTGTGGTATCCTTATCAGGTGGGTTTGACGGAGGACATCGAAAGAATCCAAAGAAGGGCAGCTCGTTTCGTATTGTCACGATACAGAGGAGACAGCGTTACGGAAATGATACAGGATCTGGGATGGGAATCACTACAACAACGGCGCTTATCGGTGCGGCGTGGGCTACTTACGAAACTATAATCGCCAACATTCTCCTCCGAATGCGAAAATATATTGTTCACTGCCACTTACATAGGTAGAAATGACCATCAGAATAAAATACGGGAAATCAGAGCTCGAACGGAGAGATTCAGGTTTTCTTTCTTCCAGAGTGCTATTCGAGAATGGAATGGGAGATAAATAGTATTAAGGTGGTTCGATGAACCCTCTGCCAGGCTCTTAAATGTGATTTGAAGAGTATCCCATGTAGATGTAGAACAGAGTACAAAACGGACAAATCACGTCTTCAAACTCACAACTGCATATAGAATCCTCGCGTTTCGTGCGCTACTAGCTGCAAAAGCTGTTGGCTGAAGAACTTGGGAGGTAGAGGAAATGAACGCTATATAGCGTGGTACAGTAGCAGGGGGGAGGGGGGGGGGGAGGAGAGACTCAGTGGCTGAAAAGCAGTCGTCAGGGGTGCAGAACTTGATTTTGCGCAATGCCGAAGCAGAGCTGACCGCCAGTTTATAACTTGGCTGCACACGTCGGTAGGGAGGTTCATATACGTTACTAAATAATTATCCGTGAAGAAGGCGGGAGAATAGATTATTTAAAGTTTACAGGTCTCTCAGAGGCGAATATTTGTTGGGGTTAATTGTAGATTGACTATAAAATCCGTGCTACGTGCCATAATGAACGTTCTGAGTGAAACGCAAAAAACCTCCTAAAATGAACAGTTTGTCTTTATGGGCAATTTTTTCGACTTAATTTGTGTCTACCGTTAATCGTTGAAGACTTATTGCAGTTGAATTGACCATTCAATTTTTATCTTTAAGAAAAAAAATATTTTCCTGATGAAAAATAAGAATAGGGCTCTACTGAAAAAACCGGGCTATGTCCAAAATGGGAGTAAATGGAGAGCTGTATTGGACTTTGTGGTCTGGAAGAAGCTCAACAAAGGCGTAAAATATTGTCTGATAATTCAAATCTTGGCTTAAACACATAAGCCCTTGTGCAATGATTTTCCTCTTGGAGGAAAATTGTTGTGTGTTCAGCTATAAGCTGTGCATCATCACCTGTGTACTTCCTCTCTTTGGTTTTTTTTCCCCTACGTTCGACGTACGTAACCTCACCACACTTTTTCGATTTAACCAATGTTTCAAACCTACGCTTTGTGATGACATGGATTTCCATAAATGTTTGCTTGCACACTTGTTTATGATCACCTTTGCCATCAGCAATCGTATAAAATACACTTGTCTGCCTTCTACTTTCTGTCGAATCTGTGTACGATGCATGTCATATATGTTTAATGCTTATGTTTGGATACGAATTTTGCTTGACGTTATCTCCTATTTCATAAAACTGATTGAAGATGTTTAGGTTTTGTTTGAAGGCAATGCCTCTGCATAGATGTGGACATTGGCATGAAACCTACATACAAGAAGGTCATGCGAAGTGTAAACACTGCGTCTAATAACCGGTTTTGCACTACTTTACTCTCAGAATAAAAACGCATATACAGACAACTGCGACATTAAAAGCCCAAGGAATACAACTTTGAGCTATTAATAAACGACAACCTAGGTTTATGATGTTATCTTTAAACCTACCGCAACAGGTGGATGTTGTTTCTCAGGCACTGTCGCTTTTTCTTGCGTTGAGAGACACTCCCTTAACAATTTTTACGGCGCTGCAGAGTGAAAGATTTCATTCTGGAAACATCCCATAGGCTGTGGCTAAGCCATGTCTCCACCATATCCTTTCTTCATGGTTCGCAGGAGAGCTTCTGTGAAGTTTGGAAAGTAGGAGGCGAGGTACTGGCGGAAGTAAAGTTGTGAGGCGGCATCGTGAGTCGTGTCGGGATAGCTCAACCGGTAGAGCGCTTGCCCGCGAAAGACAAAGGTCCCAGGTTCGGGTCCCGGCACACAATTTTAATCTACCAGGAAGTTTCATATCAGCGCACACTCCGCTGCAGAGTAAAAGATTTCATTTTGGAACTTCTACGGCGCTTCTTTACCACTTCCATTGCAGAAAAAGCACAAAATGAATAGTTACTGGTTTCTACACGATGGAAACTCAACTCAAACAGTAATAACAAAGCTCACGTGCACCTCTGTCCACTGGCACATAACCCAGATTTAATTCACAACAGGTGGCACGTAGATCATCGGACATTCTTGTGAGAAACGTTAGAACTACTTCCACATCTAATAACAGATAGCCAGCTTTTTACTGAGTAGTGTTAGTCATATAACCCACATTTTCATAATAAAACAAAAATTTTTATTTTTGGCACTTACCACGGATTTTATATTCGGTCTACAATTGCTCAGTTGAGCCGTAGGACGAACCGCCTCTGGTGTTGCATGCCTGACCTGCAGAACGTTTGCTGTGTATTTGCCCTGTGTGTTACCAGGTTGCTGACTTCTCAAGTGGTCGCTCTGTTATTCAATCGGTTTCTGTAGTGCTGGATGGCCGTTTCTTTTGTGCCATCTCTCGTCGCCTGAGGTGTAAGCGGCGGTGTCACTTGATTGACTCCGGCACGGCTGTGACACCGAGCAGGCACTTTGGACATACCGGGTGATCAAGAGGTCAGTATAAATTTGGAAACTTAATAAATCACGGAATAATGTAGATAGAGAGCTAAAAATTGGTACACATGCTTCGAATGACATGGGGTTTTTATTAGAACAAAAGGAAAAAAAAGTTCAAAAATATCCGACAGATGGCGGTCGACAGCAAAACGTCAGTGACTGCCCATGAAAATAAAGAGTATCAGATTCACCAGCAGTCGCAGCATGTTGACTTTAACTGAAAAGACGCTTTTCGTGAAGCTGTATTATCAGAATGGGGAATGTGCTAGTTCAGCGTTACGATCCTATCGCCATAGGAAGGGTATTCGAACGGGTAAAGGTCCGTCGACAAATATAGCTGTGGCGAGAATGTTTTCGAAGTCCGAAGCCACGGGTTGTTTAGACGATAGACCTCGTAGTGGCCGACCGAGCACAAGACGTAATGCTGCTGAGAGAGTTCAAGGAGAAATGGAGACTGTAGCGGGTTCGTCTATGCACGGGGAAGTCAGCGCTCGTGCAGTAGCACGTCGCACCGGCATTCCATACACTACTGTTTGGTTGGCACTTAGGCGTACCCTCCGATGCAATCCTTACAAAATCCATCGGCGTCATGAACTGTTACCTGGCGATTTAGTGAAGCGGAGGCCACTTGCGGTGTGGGCGTTTCAAAAGATGGCGGAAGATGACGATTGGTTGAATAACGTGTTGTGGACAGACGAAGCTCATTTCACGCTCCGAGGGTCTGTCAACGCCCACAACTGCAGAATTTGGGCTATCGAAAATTGTAGAACTGTCGTGGAAACTCCATTGTACGAAGAGAACGTCATGGTATGGGTTGGATTTACCACATCTTGGTCCTTTTTTTTCGAGGAACTGCGTGATTCTGGTTTTGTAACTGCTACCGTGCCGTCATGAACTGTTACCTGGCGATTTAGTGAAGCGGAGGCCACTTGCGGTGTGGGCGTTTCAAAAGATGGCGGATGATGACGATTGCTTGAATAATGTGTTGTGGACAGACGAAGCTCATTTCACGCTCCGAGGGTCTGTCAACTCCCACAACTGCAGAATTTGGGCTATCGAAAATTGTAGAACTGTCGTGGAAACTCCATTGTACGAAGAGAACGTCATGGTATGGGTTGGATTCACCACATCTTGGTCCTTTTTTTTCGAGGAACTGCGTGATTCTGGTTTTGTAACTGCTACCGTGCCGGGTGAGAGGTACGCCGATATGTTACAGAATCGCATCATCCCCAACCTAGCTGTAAACACCTGCTGGAACGTACGATTTTTATGCATGATGGCGCTCCATCCCATATTGCTAGACGCCCGAAAGATCTCTTGCGCGCGTTGTTTGGTGGTGATCGTGTGCTCAGCCGCCACTTTCGTCATGCTTGGCCTCTCATGTCCCCAGACCTCAGTCCATGCGATTATTGGCTTTGGGGTTACCTGAAGTCGCAAGTGTATCGTGATCACCGACATCTCTACGGATGCTGAAAGACAACATCCGACGCCAAAGCCTCACCATAACTCCGGACATGCTTTACAGTGCTGTTCACAACATTATTCCTCGATTACAGCTATTGTTGAGGAATGATGGTGAACATATTGAGCATTTCCTGTAAAGTACATCATCTTTCCTTTGTCTTAATTTGTTATGCTAATTATTGCTTTTCTGATCAGATGAAGCGGCATCTTTCGGACATTTTGGACATTTTTTGAACATTTGTTGTGTTCTAATAAAACCCCATGTCATTCCAAGCATGTGTGTAAATTTTTACCTCTCTATCTACATTCAAAATGTTCAAATGTTTGTAAAGCTTATGGGACTTAACTACGGGGTCATCAGTCCCTAAACTTACAAACTACTTATGAACTACTTACGAACTAGGACGGCACAGATATCCATGCCGGAGGGGGGATTCGAAACCCCGACCGTAGTGGCCGTGCAGACCGTGCCTGGAGCGCCTCAGTCTCCTCGGTCACCGCGGCCGGCTCTATCTACATTATTCCGTGATTTATTAAGTTTTCAAATTTATACTGACTTTTTGATCACCCGATAATTGAGCTACAACCACAGGAGACACTGAAGCGCCTCTTAACCGTATGATACTATTGTTAGGAAGCGATAACAAATTTGGTTTTATGTTAATTTATTATAGTTCTTGTTATTATGTTTTAGAACTGTTTTCATTTATCTTATTCGGTGCCTACATATGTTTTGTAAATCTTGGAAATCTAAAGGGAATCGTTACTTTATGTAAGTACTTGTTATAATCAATTTCTTAATTGTTCTAATTTTTGTTAGTTTTACCTGAGCAGTATTTCATTTCTTAAATGAATGTAATTTGTAAAAGTTTTCTCCTTTCGATATTACTTCTGTGGTGGAGTTTTAATCATTATTATTTTATTAATCTGAGGCTTACGATATCAAGTAATTTTTGCCTAAATTTTTCCTGTTTGGTTCTGTGAATATGTCATGTTGCAATATGAATGGTGTTCTATCACTTTGATGAGCACACTTTTCTAGATATACTTCTTCTTGGTAACATATCATAATACCACTACAGTTTACATTTTGTTCCCATTTACCGGCGGCGTTAGACCAACACGCTCATCTGAGATCATCCCCACTATAATAATTAGTGCATGTGTTTTTTTAATTTCAATTTGTTAACTACCCGTAGTATTAAAACTTGATTGTGTTTGTAAATCATTTGGTTACTTTGTGCTATTTTTATTGCAGAGACATGAAGCCATCTTTTTTTCTTAATGGTACCCTATGTTAAATTTTAGCGTAACATGATGGGCTTAAAAAGACGTTTCCAATTATGTGTATACCATAATATTTAGGGGAATAGTTTTTGAGACAGATGTGTTCTCCCATCGTATTCGGCCCTCGAAGCGGCGTTGTCCAATGCGACCTTTCCTTTTGTGTAGACTACACGGTAAACGTCACGAGTCCGTCTTTATACAAACAACATCGCTTCGAAGGACGAATACGATACGGTGACATATCTGTCTGAAAAACTATTCGCCTAAATATTAAGGTATAGACATATTTGAAACCGTCTTTTTAAACCCAAAATGTTACGCGAAAATTTAACATAGGGTTCCATAAAAAAAAACTGAAGATGGCCTCATATATAAAAAATAACACGAATATGAAATGCGATTTATTCAAGTAGCCCTTGTCACTGCATGCAATTCACTGTCCAAACGGCATCTTTGTATCTATTACGGTTGGAGCGACACAAGGGGTGCTATGACTTAGCTACCTCACCCTGTATATTAAATTGGAGGTAACTTGCCAGAATGAAACTTTCACTCTGCAGCGGAGTGTGCGCTGATATGAAACTTCCTGGAAGATTAAAATTGTGTGCCGGAACCGGGACTCGAACCTGAGACCTTTGCCTTTCGCGGGCAAGCGCATTACCGACTGTGCTATCCCGACACGACTCACGATGCCGCCTCAGAACTCTACTTCCGCCAGTAGGAGGCGAGGTACTGGCGGAAGTAGAGTTGTGAGGCGGCATCGTGAGTCGTGTCGGGATAGCACAGTCGGTAATGCGCTTGCCCGCAAAAGGCAAAGGTCTCAGGTTCGAGTCCCGGTTCCGGCACACAATTTTAATCTGCCAGGAAGTTTCATATCAGCGCACACTCCGCTGCAGAGTTCGAGTCCCGGTTCCGGCACGCAATTTTAATCTGGCAGGAAGTTTCTGGAGTTAACTTGTTATTCGGATTTCCAAATTAGTCGTCTTAAAAGTTATCCTGTAAATCAATTTTTAAACTTAGCTCATATGTTCTGGTAACCTTGCCTTTTCTTAGTAAATGTTTGTAGTTGTTATAAAAGTTGTTTAAAAATGTGCACACGTTGCAGATGATGTTCCACATTCCTAGCCCTTCCACGTACAGAAATATTAAATCGCGTCTTGAAGAGTTGCACTTCTAATCTTGTGTTGTACAAAACTGACATTAAGTTAATGTACATTTTTTTATGCCCCTTCTCTTCACTTGAGTCTTTCTTTGCCATTCATAAGGCTCTGTTTATCAGTGAGTAAAATTTTATTTCCGATGATACTGTTACTGAAAAAGTTTTTATTCCCGTTAAAAACAGCAAACTTGGCACACCACGGTGGCAGAGCGGACTGCGGCGCGCCAGTCAGGCAGGCCGCAAGTTTAGACGCAGGTCCGTGACGTGACGCAGGGTGAGTCACGGTGAGTTTCTGCGAACCACGCGACTGGCTGCAACCGCGCACGTTGGGGCGCAGCGTGACGTGACGTGACGTGACGCAGCCGCTGCGAGCGGTGAGCCTGAGGAGCGCAGCCTCCTGTACGCGGGAGTCACGGTGACTCTGGCTGTTCATATTTTGTTCGCTAGTTCGCAAGGAAAGAAAAACTAATTGAAGCCGTACGAGTGCCAATCCTCTGTACCACTTCATGTCCATGCAGCAGATGACTAGGAACATGTCACCATCAACTCAGTTTGTTGTCAGAAACTACATTTTCCGTGTGGTTACAGAGATGGAGGCGTCATTGCTGTACATTCCCGAGAGAACTCCACAGTCCATAACAAATGAGCGGCTATCATAAGTTTTCCCCGTACAGTAACCAAACACCCAGTCCATCCCAGACCACTTCATCAACACCTCCTTCATCACATTCCAACAGTCCATCCCAAGCCACAGAGGAGAATACATATAATTAATGTATTTACCAACAGCCGTGAAGTTTGTTGTTTATTTGATCTTTGACTTTACTGCTGTACTTATTTTGACAGCTGCTGTCACATGTGTGTATTGCGGGCTGAGGCGCTCCAGTCACGGTCTGCACGGCCACTACGGTCGGGAGTTCGAATCCTACCCCCTCGGGCATGGATATTTGTGCCGTCCTTAGGATTAGCTTGTTCATAAGTAGTTTGTCAGTTTAGGAACTGATGACCCCGTAGTTAAGTGCCATAAGCTATTCAAACATTTGAACATTTGAACATGTGTGTATTAACTCACGTTTATTCAGAAACTATGAGATATCAAACAAACCGGTGTAAAGGCCATTTCAAGAGTTTTCTTGGATATCTGTTATAACATACAACCTGAATATGGTATTATTACAATACCGGAACCGGTAGTTAAATAAACAAGAAACTTTACGGCTGTTGGTAAATACATTTATTATTTGGTTTTAAAATATACCAGCCGCAGTCCGACTTCGAGAATAATATGGAACTACATGGATTCCACAGGAGAATCGTGAATAGCAACAAAGCACTTCAGCTACAGCTTCAACTCCACACGAGTTGCTTAAATTTATTAATGATTTTCCCTGAAAACTGAATTTCTGTGAGTAAAAATTTCGATATTTACATTTGATGTACAGAGTCAATTTTTGTTTGTTATTAGAGAACATTTGGGCTGTTAGAATATTATGCTTACTCAATAAAGTTTTTTCTGTAAAACCTGAATTGTTACTCTCTGCCAACGGTGATCGTAATATTATATTACATAATGCATATAGGTGACGCATTTCTAATATTTAAAACCCAGCTATTCCCTCCTCAGTTCCAATCGGTCTTGACACGTTACATCCCTCACTCAATTTGATTATTGATGAGACAATGCACTTCTTGGAATTGATCACGGTTTAATCTAAAATAGTTCGTGAATTTTTCATCGTGAAATTCCTTTGTTAAAGCGAATTCTCCATGTCTTCATGTATGCACATTTTATGCTGTTTGTTTCATCAAACTGATGTTTCGAGCAAAAACTCAAAATCGGAATTGGATTCTGAACCTATATCTATTAGCACAGCAGAAATACTCGCCATTGTTGCCAGCTGCACGTCAGCCGCGTCTTCCCCCCACCCCTCGCTACTTTAAAGCAGCGCAGCTGACGTTCTACTGCAAACTAGAGATGGGCAATCTGCTCCTAAAATGATTCAAAGAGCCAGATCCTTCTAAGGAGTGAGTGATGGATGAGTCCGAAAAAAAGAGTGGTTGTTCCTCCGATCCGAAACGTCCCTCTGGTGAAAGCAATGAGTTGCATAAGCACCCCTTGCCACATGCTTCAGAAGTTTCCTAAACCCCTTGCCATATGTTTCAGAAGTTTCCAAAGCTACAAAATAAATGTTGTATAGACCATGTGCAAGTATAAAACTGCAAAAAATGAGCGCCTAAACACGTGCAGCGCCTCCGTGATGCGAGTCGAGAATTGTTGAGTTGAGAGTTGGCAAGTCAGACAAGCAGCATGGTTCAGTGAGCTCGCTGCTCGCTGCTCCACACGACTCGGGCGATCGAGGCGATCCGACCGCCAACTGAATCGGTGAGTTAGCTGGTTCACCGGTTCACCTCTCCCCACCACTCTACCGACTCCGCTCACTTGCAGAGCCGCCCGTGTTGCGCGCTGCTCATTATTCCCCCCACTCCTCTGGCGAATCGCATAGTGTCGAACAAAGAGACTCGGCATCTCTCTGTTCTCTCAACTCCTGTGTTCTGATAAACGATCATCTGAAGCAACAGAAACCGTCATATAGGCTAATGTACTGTTTGGAATAGTACTCGAGATGAAACATATTTATTTAATGTTACATGTTTGTTCTTAATAACAGAAAATATGCAGTCTGTAGCAAAAACGCGTTACTGTACAAAATTAAACTATATCAAATTTCCGCGAAAAAGATCCTACTCCATTTTTTCAAGGACTTTTAGTTTGCATGAAGGGAGAAAGGGAGACAAAGTTTTGTGCAATGTCCATTCTCTGTTGCTTAGATTTTGTAAGCCCATATCACGCAGTTTCCTGACTTGATAGTCGAGTGTCCTGTAACAAATTATGCGTCTTTTATGCATCTACACCATTTTGGCCCATTGAAAACCAATGACTATATAATCGAATAACAAAGAAGATAACTATATGCATTAATGTTATGTATCTCTGAAACCATTCAGTTTCGGGAATGTGTTCATTTGAAATTTTTGCTGCTGGCGTCAAATCTTTGACAGTAACAACAAATTTGTTTCCCAAGAGAGAGAAAACACTAGGATGTCAAACGAGATGTGTCTAAAATTACGTTCCTGAGTCAAATATCTTGCAATAATGTTTCATTACGAATTTAATGTGTTTGGTACAGCGGGAAGTGTGTGTTTGTAATTAAAGATAAAATATATTTGGAAGCATTTAAAACTTATTTGACATGCTCTGTATAGAGAATATATAAAACTTGCACAAAAAACAGGTGAAAGGGATGTAGTTACAGGAATTAAAATATAAGATGGAACGGAAATCGTACCACCCCGAACGCTACCCCTGTACTACGCCGACTGTAAGAGTATCACCGCAGTTATTTACCTGATTATTTCTTTTGGTAAGACTCTTTCGAATTTAATGAGTTGTTGATGGTTTGTAATCACAAAAGAAAAACTCATTGACGACATAGTCAAAAGTATCTGTACTCGTCGTCGTATTTTCGAAGAATTTGGCTGGATATCTTCACAGTTTTGAATGAAATAGTCAACGAACATTTCTCGCTTTGTCAATTTAATGGACATTACTCTTTTGACGCCTTATTTCCTAAATTAAATAAAATTTTATTGCTTACTATGGAGCTATCATTATTTTACTGTTTATGAGTGCCCGACTTTAGAAACAGGTGATCGGTTCTAGCGGCCATCTTGTAGCGAGAAGCTGTCGCGCTCACGTAAAACACCCGGCCTTGTCGCCAAATGTCGCCGCTTGTAGCTGCCGGGTCGCGTCGCTGAATATCTCGCGTTGTCGCTCGCTTTTGTTGCTCACGTAGCACGCGGCATTAGTGCGCATGGCTATTTGGCTGCGGCAGTTGCCACGTCCTGCATGGACCTCTCGCGCTATCACGTTTCATTCAACTCGCAAACTATTCACTTAATAAATATGGAACTAGTATCATTTTATTCTGCAAAATATTAAATTTTTTGAATGAAAGTATACAAATATAAAAATAATATTTTTTTTCCCAATTATTTCACCTTCGAAAATATTTAAATTCTGTTATAACATTTTTACATTTTAATGTAGATGTAACTAACCAATTTTAATTATCGAAACTACTAAGGACTTACAATAAAATTATTACTCTTCTTTCTTCTTTCACAATATGGCCAAATCAGATAACGGTATAGTGACAAAAAAGCAATGTGACATCGTTTTACGTTTTTTATCGGTTGGTGAGTCGGTGAGCCATGAAAAAAAAACTAGTTCATCCCAGTGAATGACTATTTCTGATCCGATCGCTGAAAAGATCGGTTTTGCCCATCTCTACTGCAAACTGCGCCGTGGAACTGCGATCCAACTTGCGGCGATTGTCGCCGTGACTCACGCACCGTGAGAAATATGACGTGACTCACCCTGCGTCACGTTAAGGACCTACGTCTCAACTTGCGGCCTGCCTCACGGTCTGCACGGTCACTACGGTCGGGGCTTCGAATCCTCCTTCGGGCATGGATGCTTGTGTCGTCCTTAGGATAAGCTAGTAGATAAGTAGTTTGTAAGTTTAGGGACTGATGACCGCGCAGTTAAGTCCCATAAGCTCTACAAACATTTGAACAGCCTGGCCCCCTGCGCTGGCTTGTGTACGCACTGGAGAGCAGCCAGAGCCGTTAACAGCGGCAGTTAGCGGCCGGCCTCTGACGTCCGTGGCCGGGCTGTTCGCGTGATGTCGCTCACGTGCCCTCACTTTGATGCCATCCGGCAAAACAATACCGCACTGGCGTAAACAATGACGGCATGATGCAGCAGTGTAGCCAACTTCAGCTGCTTAGCAGATCTCTAAGTGTACTGCTAAGTGCCTGTCAGAGGGTTCAGCGAACCGCTTTCGTACTTTTCTCGGGCAGCTAAGGGCCCAACCCGCTGACGACATCAGTCTCCAGCTAGACTATACTTACGAGGAGACCACGTGGGTATCGGATTTTAGAATTCCTTTATATTTATGGTACATGAAGTTCAGAACTTAAGTAACAAATCAGCCAAAGCCATTCGACGAAACTCTCAAAAATTCTCGAGAAAATCTATTTTGGAGTTTTGCAAAGTACACGTAAGTACCAAGAATTAATGAAGTTGCAGCATCAGTCGGTGAAGCTCAGGTGGTAGCGTTCTGGCCTAACAACCATAGAGCCGGTGGTTCGTTTTAGAATTCACTTTGACATATACAGGGTGTTACAAAAAGTTACGGCCAAACTTTCAGGAAATATTCCTCATACACAAAGAAAGAAAATATGTTACGTGGACATGTGTCCGGAAACGCTTAATTTCCACGTTAGAGCTAATTTTTGTATTTACGGATGAGGCTTCATTCCAACGTGATCAAACTGTAAATTTTCGCAATCAACATGTGTGGGCTGCCGAGAATCCGCGCGCAATTGTGCAATCACGTCATCAACACAGATTTTCAGTGAACGTTGGGGCAGGAATTGTTGGTGATGATTGGGCCTCATGTTCTTTCACTTACGCTCACTGAAGCACGTTATCAAGATTTCATACGGGATACTCTACCTGTGCTGCTAGAACATGTGCCTTTACGAGTACGACACATCATGTGGTTCATGCACGATGGAGCTCCTGCACATTTCAGTCGACGTGTTCGTATGCTTCTCAACAACAGATTCGGTGACCGATGGATTGGTAGAGGCGGACCAATTCCATGGCCTCCACGCTCTCCTGACCTCAACCCTCTTGACTTTCATTTATGGGGGCATTTGAAAGCTCTTGTCTACGCAACCCCGGGACCAAATGTAGAGACTTTTCGTGCTCGTATTGTGGACGGCTGTGATACGCCATTCTCCAAGGCTGCATCAGCGCATCAGGGATTCCGTGCGACGGAGGGTGGATGCATGTATCCTCGGTAACGGAGGACATTTTGAAAATTTTCTGTAACAAAGTGTTTGAAGTCACGCTGGTACGTTCTGTTGCTGTGTATTTCCATTCCATGACTAATATGATTTGAAGAGAAGTAAGAAAATGAGCTCTAACATTGAAATTAAGCGATTCCGGACACATGTCCACATACCATATTTTCTTTTTTTGTGTGTGAGTAATGTTCCCTGAAAGTTTGGCGGTGCCTTTTTGTAACACCCTGTATAATTCAATTTGTTGTGTCAGTTTTTGTTTACGTGTATATAGACGAGCTTAAAACCTTGTCACGTAAAACGATAGTTGAGTAGGGTAGCTTCTTGGAAAGCCATCAGTAGCTAGAGAGATGACTTTCCAAAAATAGTGTCGTAGCTCTTCACAAACTAAACATCAAAGACTACTGTCGTCAACCAATAGTGAAGCCAATACTGTAAAAGTGTATTTTTTTAATTCAAACCATCATTTTTAACAAACTTCTATAAAATATACAAAATTGCAGATAAACAAAAATACGTGCAATTTCATAAAAATTAATATTAGATATTAAAATTATGCGAGTATTTTAACAGAACGAAAGACAAATATTAAGAAATCTGTGACGGCAGGTTTTGATAAAGCTATAACGCTAAAACTTATTTTTATGTTTGTTTCCTTGGTTCTTCTGGTAGATCTATGCTTTGCGGTCGTTGCTTCAGTTTCTGTTTTCTGGTCTTTTTTTTTGGGGGGGGGGGCAATTTTATTTTATTTCTTTATTTCATTTACATGCTTCCCTTTATTATAATTGACAGTAGGAGAATTCCCCTTTGATCAAGAATTTACAATATTTTGAATACCTATTGCTTATAGATTACTTACAATTTTAAATTTATTTTCAGTACACTATAAACAAATCTTATTTAAACTTAAAATAATAAATAAAATAAAAATTTCAATAAAATAAAACACTAAAAAAGGTAAATAAAATGGTTTCTGATAAGAGAACGATCGTTGAAACATGAATAGTGGCGAGATCCTCAGTTCGTTCTTGGTTGTTCGTTGAATATTTCGCTCAGCATTTTTATCACAGGGAGCGTTCATCTAACAGCACCTAGAGACAAGGCCTTACAACAGGTCGTGCCTACGTCACACTTAGAGGCCCCGGCCGCCATCTGACTGGCCGGCCGCTGCGCGGCGGTGGGCGTGCCCCAGCCAACAGCCAGGGAGGTGGCGGCCGGGGCCTCTAAGTGTGACGTAGGCACGGCCTGTTGTAAGGCCTTGTGTTCTACGTGGTGTTAGTTGCACCCGCTGACCGGGCGCGCTGAGCCACGGCAGCCGGCGTCACCTTACACCGACAGATGTTGCAATTCCTTAATAACAACTGCAGGATCTGAAGCGACGTCTGTTCTTTCGGAATAGACGCCACATGTATATACAGGGTGTCCCGGCTATCTTGTCCACCCAAAATATCTCTGGAACAATAACAGCTATTGGAAAACGACTTTCACCGGTATCAATGTACGGCTGGGGCCCTTGAGTGTACATATTTGGAAACATTCTAAAACGAAAGCAAATGTGTTTTTTAGCACAAACTTATGTTTTTTTAAATGGACACACTATATTCTTTTCTTCAGCAATCCATAGCATGACAAATCACATAAACAATGGCGTTGATTGCATCGCAATATTTCAATTACATCCCGAGATATTGCGACGCGAAGTTGACGCTTGAAATACGCGAAACGCGCGGCTAGCGCACGTCCTGGGCAGCATGGGGTTCTCGCCTGAGTCTCAGGACGTGCGCTAGCAGCGCATTTCGCGTATTTCAAGCGTCAACTTCGCGTCGCAATATCTCGGGATGTAATTGAAATATTGCGATGCAATCAACGCCATTGTTTATGTGATTTGTCATGCTATGAATTGCTGAAGAAAAAATATAGGGTGTCCATTTACAAAAACATAAATTTGTGTTAAAAATACATTTGATTTCGTTTTAGAATGTTTGCAAATATGTACATTCATGGGCCCCAGTCGTACATTGATACCGGTGCAAGTCGTTTTCCAAAAGCTGTTATTGTTCCAGAGATATTTTGGGTGGACTAGATAGCTGGGTCACCCTGTATATAATTCCATAATGATTCGTACTTACACTTACTTTCAAAACAAAAAAGTCGATTTTCCCGAGAATTTTTTAGAGTTGCCTGGAATGACTTTGGCTGATTGTTATTTGAGTTCTGAACTTTACGTACCATAAATATTTTAAAAAATAAATAAAAAATCCGATACCCATGTGCACTCTTTATTAGACCCGTTCTTACAATAACCAGTAAACTGTTTACAGGAACTTTTACTGGAACTTTACCGACAGCTAGATTTCACAACGTCCTATTAAGAGTCATCTGGCGGTAAACTATTCGTTAACCGGCAGTTATCTTCACCGAAGCATTATCTTCCCATATAGCCTAACGGAGGCATATTTTAAGGTTAATGTGACCAATGACAAAAATGAATTACTTTCAGTTCCTCGAAAGTGACTCCGAGAATAGCGATGATGGAGAAATAACAATACACAGGAGAACTAAAGTAGAACAAACTATTTTGAAAAGATGAAAGATCAAGATTTTTTCAAGCGATTCCGCCTGCCGAACCATATATGTGATCAAATTTGACATAAAACACAAAGGTAAATTCTTGTTCGCTAATATTAAGAATATAATGATTCTTTACAGCTCTTCTAAATTTGTTCCTTAAAATATTAATACTCGATAAAACTAAACAAAATGCATTGTATTTCCATTTCAGGTATCATACTGTGTCCCCTAGCAATCAACTACTTCCAACATTGTGTTAGCACAGCTACTGCTTCTCAAGTAGTAAAAACAGTAAGCAGTGCTATTGTAAGACTGGCAAACGTAGATAAAACTCATAAACTGAAGGCGAATTCGAAAGTACCAAATTGTTTCGAATTGCAAAATTTACAACAGTTTTGGGCGCATTAGATTTCGCTCATGTAAAAATTCAGTCACCGGTAGGCGAACAAGCCGAAATGTTTCGGAACAGAAAAGATTGTTTTTGTATACATGTGCAAGTGCTGGTCAATGCAGAGCTGCATATCAGTGACATTGTTGCAAGTAGGCCCGGTTCTTCGCATGATAGTAACACTTTCATGAGAGCACGCTTAGAAAGAGGAGACTTTAAGGGCTCTTGGCTATTAGGTGACAGTGCATATCCATTGACACCACTTGAGGCCCCCAGTAACAAATGAGAGATGCTCTATAATGAATCTCACATTAGTACTGGGATGGTAAAGCTTTTGAGGAAGTGGTGAGGTATTGAGCCTTAATTAACTACCATTAAATATATACATTTTTAAATTGACTTTGAGGCCCTCTATTCTGCAGTCTTGACTCCTCGAATACTTGCACGAACCAGGTCGTCCATTGTACAGGCTTCGGGCAGTTTTGGGCAAACCAGTAGGTGAGTAGAGTTTTGTATTTCAGCACATTCACAGTTTGCACCTCCAGTGATGTATCCCCACCGTAGCCAGGTATTGCTTGTTCACTCCAGCTCGTAGCCTGTTCAAGGTCTTCCATGTCTGGTATCCAGCCGCAGGTTCTTCTTTAAGGTATTGTAATTGTCTTCCAGATGTGTTTCGCCATAATTCTATTCGGCGGGCAGAAAGTGTTGCGGTGATCGCTTCTGCTGTTCTAAGGAAACTCTTTCTTGATTTAAGCCTGGGAGAAGGTGATGCACTTCCATACGTGGCATGTCTGGGGTTGTTTGCTTGTTTCTTCTTTTCGACTTCTGCCGCTGTTCTTCTTCTCACATCTGGGTGTGCTATACCTGCAAGATGGTAAAGTTTTTCCACAGGAGTTGGCCGCAGACAACCCGTTATAATGCGCCCTGCCTCGTTAAGGACGACGTCAACCTGACTGGTGTGTGCGGAGTTCCGCAAGGCTGGTGCGTATTCTGCTGTAGAGAAGCAAAGAGCTAGAGCAGAAGTTCGTAGTACATAGGGTTGTGCATCCCATGTGCTGTTTGTGACTTTCCGTATAATATTATTGCGGCCGGAGACTTTGAGTTTCGTGTTCTTACAGTGGTATTTAAATGTAATAGAAAGATGTTTCGGTATTTGGAAGAGAAGGTTTCCAGTTTTATTTCCAGGCTTGAGAGTTAATTTACAAACAACCATGACAATTATTGTTGCTTGTGCTGTATTACACAATGTAGCTCAAAAGCAAGGACAAGATGAGCCTCCTTTAGGAAGTTCTGAAGTTTACGTTTCAGCCGTTGTAGAGGACATTCAGCAAGCTACGGCGAGAAATGCGCTGATTGAAGACTATTTCACAAAGTTGTGAACTCACATATCGCTACTAGTTTTGTGTAGTTCTGAACGAACTAGTTCTGAAGAGCGCTCCCACAGTCGAACTACGCGAACTAGTCCGCAGATCCCTCGCCTCTTAGTTCGTCCGCTCCTTTTCCGAAGACTGACGGAGAACATCGAGAGGACGCGAGAGCGCGCAGAATCGCGTGATTCCCTTCTGCCAGTTGCCGTCATTTCGAGCTGAGATGCAGCTCAGCTGTAGTTTCATAGTTCACTGCCACAAATTTTCTTTTCTAAGGTATTCAGCAGTGTCTAAATATAACCCTCGTTCCATAGTGTAAAGAAGTAAAGAGAACTCAAAACTTAACATTGTAAAAGTGCATTTTTATTCACGAAAATAGACGCATTTAGCATATTTTGTAGGTAATGTTCTTTCAATCACCTATTAAATAAATAAATAAATCCATTTTAAAAATAAAATACTACGAGTACTCTGTATGCAAAGTAGTTGAATACCATTGTATCGCCCATTCGTGTAAATAACTGGTTTATTTGCTTAAGAATTTGATGTCCAATTGCCCAAAAATACGTGTAATAGCACACGTTTGGGCAACACTGATCATTATATAAAGAAGCTGTCGTAACAAAAGAAAGAGCTCTTTTAGTAGTGGTAGCAAAAGCCAGAAAGAACGGACGAACTAGAACGAGCGACCTACTTCGCGGTCGATTTGCGAACTAAAAGGAGAGCTACCAGTCGCGAACTAAAATATGCGAGATCGGTTGCGAACTAAAATATGCGCTATCAGTCGCGAACTAAAGTATGCGCAATGAGTCGCGAACTAAAATATACGCGATCGGTCGCGAACTAAAATATGTGCGATCGGTCCGAACTAAAATATGTGCGATCGGTCGAGAACTAAAATATGTGCAATCGGTCGCGAACTAAAACAAGCGTTACCGGTCGCGAACTATTATGCCAAACGTATCTCGCTTCTTAGTTCGTAGGATACTTTTCCGAAGACCGACGGGCAATAGCGAGAGGGCGCGCATCAGAATTAAAAATAACGTGTTTGCCTTCTGCTGATGAGAGCCATTTCGAGGTGAGCGTTTGCCTGCTAGATTACGTAGTTCAGTGCTACAAAGTCTCTGTTTTGAAGTATTCTGCACTCTGCAGTATCCGACTAATAAATTCCATAATGCCAAGGTATAGAGTTAACTCTAAACTTAAACGCGAGAAATTATCCACAAAATCCAGAATGAAACTTCACTTTGCAGCGGAGTGTGCGCTGATATGAAACTTCCTGGCAGATTAAAATTGTGTGCCGGAACCGGGACTCGAACCTGGGACTTTTGCCTTTCGCGGGCAAGCGCACTACCGACTGTGCTATCCCGACACGATTCACGATGCCCCCTCACAACTTTACTTCCGCCAGTACCTCGCCTCCTACTTTACAAACTTCACAGAAGCTCTCCTGCAAACATGCAAGACTAGCACTCCTGGAAGAAAGGATATGGTATAGACATGGCTTAGCCACAGCCTAAGGGATGTTTCCAGAAAGAAACTTCACTCTGCAGCGGAGTGTGCGCTGATATGAAATTTCCTGGCAGATTAAAATTGTGTGCCGGAACCGGGACTCGAACCTGGGACCTTTGCCTTTCGTGGACAAGCGCACTACCGACTGTGCTATCCCAACACGATTCACGATGCCGCCTCACAACTTTACTTCCGCCAGTACCTCGCCTCCTACTTTCCAAACTTCACAGAAGCTCTCCTGCAAACATGCAAGACTAGCACTCCTGGAAGAAAGGATCTGGTAGAAACATGGCTTAGCCACAGCCTAAGGGATGTTTCCAGAATGAAACTTCACTCTGCAGCTTCTGTGAAGTTTGGAAAGTAGGAGGCGAGGTAATGGCGGAAGTAAAGTTGTGAGGCGACATCGTGAATCGTGTCGGGATAGCACAGTCGGTAGTGCGCTTGCCCGCGAAAGGTAAAGGTCCCATGTTCGAGTCCCGGTTCCGGCACACAATTTTAATCTGCCAGGAAGTTTCATATCCACAAACTGTTTCTTTTGGTTTGCGTGATATCGTTAGCGGCTCAAGCAGCAAGCGCATTGAAGCAGCTAGGTGGGGAACTTCTCCCTCCATCTGCACGCGCAGACCACGCCGCTCAGCCGTCACTGGGAGCGGACCAACTAAAAGAATGAACTAGTTCGAGAAGTATTATACGCAAGTCTAATCGCTACAACATAATAGAGTGTCTGATATTTGTACGTGTAGGCTATATATTTTGTTAAAACATAAGCAGCAGCAAGTTGTTACAAAATAAAAATACTGAAATTATCAGTTGTCCTTTTTTTCAGGCCTACCCTCAACTGCCAGTTCAGGGCCTGTAACAGACTTGAGGTGTACAGGTGACCAGGACGACCAAGTGTGTTCTCCATTCTGCTGCTCCGTCACTTCAGTGACAATTGCTTCGGTTAGAGGCTCGTTACTGACCTCAGTGAGGCTGCACGTTTTTGTAGACTCACCAGCCGTTTCTTTCTCAGTATCTCAAAGTAAAATAAGACTTCGCTAACCCTTTTATTACCAAATTTCGAAAGTTTTGAGGATAAAAAGAATATTTTCACAATTTTTTTCTATGTACGCGCTTAAGGGTGAAATATGGCATTTTCATTGAGAAAAGGTATTTCAGGCTGATTTTATCATCAGTTCATCACAACGAAAGTCGTAGCAAATTATGACACTACAACTGGATAAAACTTTTCTTCCCTTCCCGTTGGCCTTGCGTGTTATATTGGCAATAATGATGACACGGGAGATAAGCTTTGCCTTGAAAGGTTGTTGTACCCTTGTCCGCTCAGTAAAACGAAGATTTCATGACAAAACATTTGCGTTCTCACGCGATTGGCTAATGACAACGTAACATTAGCGACAGTATTTATCATCCTTTGCCAACATTATCACACGAGACCGCCGGGGCAGGGAGTAAAATGTAACCCTTTACCACGTTCTGCGGGTGAGTTACTGCCATCTGTTGTCAAGAACAATTACTACTGGCGCGAGGCTTAAAATAAACAGTGAAAAAGAGAGGTAAAAGTACATCTGATATAAAAATTACCTACAGGAAGATGCTGTTTTCTATAAGCAGTGGTACTAAAAACCTGACATATGAAAACACCAGTACGAAATAATTGACTATAATAAGTTAATTTGTGACAATAAATTAATCTACGACATCTGATTGTTCAATCCAAAAGTGGTAGTACTCATTAGGCGCAGTAGCGTTTCTCTATTTTTATCATGCTTTGTGGCTGGTCTACGGAGATAAAGTACGTTAAGTATTAATACAAAACTTCAAGTTTAGCAGGCACTGAACTTCGATGTGTGAGTTTAAAATATCGATAGTAATTTGCGGTGCCTGTGATAGATTTTGAGAGTGAACTCACAGTGGCGGCGGAAGTGGCCGAGTGGTCTGCGGCGTGCCAGTCACGGTCTGCACGGCCGCTGCGGTCGGGGGTTCGAATCACCCCACGGGCATGGATATTTGTGCCGTCTTTAGTATAAGCTAGTTCATAAGTTCAAGTTTTTGTTGAGATGTGGTTCAACAGCCGTAAGATATTTGAGGAAATGCATACTGTAAACCATCAGCTGTTTATTATTTTTCAATCTTCTACCGATTTCGGTTATAAACCATCTTCACGGAAGACTATTAAATAAAAATACAAAAACGAAATTGTACAAAAGCTGAAGTAAAATACGTAATATAAATCAGTATTTTCATATAGTAAGTACTTACGAACTAGACAGACTGATTAAACAGGTGCATTATATGCCTCCTTATGCATACTGGCATGCATGTCACAAGTAAAAATAAATAAGACGTCACTAAGCGTCAAGTCTTGATCAGTCTGTGTCGTTCGTAAGTACTTACTCTATGAAAATACTGATTTATATTACGAATTTTACTTCAGCTTGTGTACAATTTTGTTTTTGTATTTTTATTTAATAGTCTTTCGTGAAGATCGTTTATAAGCGAAACGGGTAGAAGATTGGAAAATAATAAACAGCTGATGGTTTACAGTATGCATTTCCTCAAGTAGTTTGCAAGTTTAGGGACTGATAACCCCGTAGTTAAGTCCCATAAGCTCTACAAACAGTTGAACATTTTTTTTTTTGAACTCACAGTAACAGTTTAAAATTAGATCTCCTGCCCCGCTCGTGCAAGGACCTATCATTTAATTTAATTTAAGAGAATACTTAAACTTATCTTTTTATTGAATCGTGCTGGTGGTGCGGGAACTTCCGATCGAAGTTGATAATCTTCACGGCTAAAATTGACTGTGTTGCTAGGTAACAGAAAACTTCGTGTCAACAGCTAGCTAACAACCATATGAGACTTAGTTACTACAAATTTTTTTTCAGAAATGGTGTTCATTTGCAACTTTTACTAAACTAATATGGACTTGAATGAGAATTTTATCATCCCCCTAACTCCGTCCCACCGCAACACACGTGCCCCGTCGCTGTGCACTTGTTGACTTTTCAACCTGAGTTTGGACAAAGAGAGCGGGGCATTACTGGTGAAGCTCTATTATCAGGATCAGAGGGGGCCCGAATGGAGTGCGCAGTCCGAGATAGAAATTCGTCGTACTGCGCATGACGTCACCGCCGAAGCACGTGGCGGCAGTTGTAGCGGTAGCCCTGCAGTAGCTTCTTGTTTACAGTGTACGTTTTGTTTCGTTTATTCGTGTGTTTTACGACAGAAAATTAGATGCCTCTAATTCAGTTTAATATATTAATGATTCGTTTGACATTTTAAATTCTCGCAGAATCGTTGACAGAAAAACTGTAGGAAGTGCCTATGGAACGAACGAGCAGCTCCAAAAAATAATTCTCAACAACATGAATTTGTGCTGTGAAATAATGAAGATTGGAAACCGAAGGCAGCTGTTACCATTTCAGAAAGGACTCTTAATTTCGATTAATTCTTTATGTGGCCTTCATTCTGACCTTTTGTCACTAGGCATTAAGTATATATTAACAGCACGGCTGAACCAGGACTGTCTCGAAAATTTGTTTTCACAGATTAGAGGTTTTGGCCATTTCTGTCAGCATCCTCCTCCTAAAGAAGTAAAACACAAGG
Source organism: Locusta migratoria (assembly GCA_026315105.1). Taxonomy (NCBI): domain Eukaryota; kingdom Metazoa; phylum Arthropoda; class Insecta; order Orthoptera; family Acrididae; genus Locusta; species Locusta migratoria. Next base: position 151,080,532 of record CM048745.1, on the reverse strand, counting down.
CATTCCACTGTCTAATAGTTTGTCTGCGAGACAGGAAGAAGACTCAACTATTCCTGTAGCTAGTCTGCTGTGCGGAATTTTTCCGGTTATGTCTGAAGCAATGACCATGCCAGATGGGGAAGCACAGATCCAGGAGATACGTTTTAGTTGTGAGGCTGCTGCTCCGTCTGCGGTGACAGATATTGAATGGCCAGATGAAGGATTCAGATATCTGGCAGGCTACATTGCACTCCGTGCTGCGAAGTATGACAACTCCCTGAAGGTGTCGTCTAATGAATTACTTCGTCCTCCTCCAAAACACCTCGAAGAATAATGATGGATAGAATTTCTATCACGAGGAGGTTTGTTAGTGCTGCCTGACGAATGGATGCGACAGATCTCAGAGTTTGAGCTGCTGTTCAACGAGATTAACGGAAGTGACATACTTTCAAAAGAAAAAAAAATATTTCCAAGAGATTAGCCGACGTCAATACAGATATATTCTCACGTGGCGCCGGAGGTCACTAAAATATTCTTACTGACCAGAAGTTTTATTCGCGTGTGCTACCTAAACATGAAACTGAAGAAAGAGAAAGCAGCGGCATCAATGAGGCGAAAATCACGTCAGTGGCCATTCTTCGGTTATCGGAAGGATTTAACGAGGTATGTAGCTGCAATAAGCAACGCGTAAAGCTGGCCGCAGTGGCCGAGCGGTCTGCGGCGCGCCACTCACAGTCTGCACGGCCGCTGCGGTCGGGGTGTTCGAATCGCTCTCGGGCATGGATGTTTGTGTCGTCTTTAGTATTAGGTAGTTGATAAGTAGTTTGTAAGTTTAGGGACTGATGATCCCGCAGTTGCGTAAACAGTTAACTTTTGTGTGTTTCGAGGTGTTCAATGTGGCGGCGCAGCGCTGCTTCGCGCCCCTCGCTGGCAGTGCTGTTTCGCCACTGACGTCATTTGAAGGACTAAAGCACTAGATATACCGAGCTGAACAATTCGCCATTTTGAATCCCAATCCGACGGCAATGTTGTATGCTTTGTTGTATGGTAGCGAAGTGAATCAGCGAATATTTTGTGATTTCATTGTTTCACAGTGTGAATGGTTGGTTGTGCTGCTCCGAACTGCTCAAATAACATCAGACGTGGTCCAAAATGTTCAAATGTTTGTAAATCTTATGGGACTTAACTACGGGGTCATCAGTCCCTAAACTTACAAACTACTTATCAACTAGCTAAGACTAAGGACGGCACAAATATCCATGCCCGAGGGGGGATTCGAACCCCCGACCGTAGTGGCCGTGCAGTCCGTGACTGAAGCGTCTCAGTCCCCTTGGCCACCGCGGCCGGCAGACGTGGTCCCTGTAAGTTTTATTGCATTCCTTCAAACACAGATCGGCGTAAAATGTGAATTGTATATTTCAGGCGCCAAATCTATCTGCGTAACGTTAAGAACAAAACCTTTGTTATATTTGTATTAGAAATAGTTACGCTCACAGAGGTAGTAATGGAAATACAGGCCTATACATGTAAGCAATGGTTTATTTTAATTTTGCATCGGAGTGTTAACGTAAGACGACATACAGTGTGTTTAAAATAAACTAGTTTTCTTGATTTTATGTAGACTAACTAAGGAGTTATCCTAAGGCCGTTAATTGTATTTTAAGTGATGCATGAGTGTAGTTGGCTTTACCCAGCTAGTGGTTTTATATTATTTGGCATTAGTTCAGTGTTTAAATGACTCTCAACACGGGAATATGTAGGCCTAATCCAGACTGAACAGGATACCTGAAAAAACAATAATAATAAATTGAAGTTCGTAAAGAATGCGAACAGGATAGTAATCCTACATGAAAGGCATTAAATTCAAAACTTAGCATGCAACATCCACTTTATTTTCGATGAGCATGCTACCGGAGAGACTTTATTTAGTCGTTACCTAACGAAACCAGACGTTCATTGTTATTAAACACATTTTTGACGTAAAATCTACTCTGAAATATGGCGTGTGTAAAATATGAGGGACATTAGAGGGGGAATACGGCAAGTACAGTATCGCAATTTAACAATATGTAGCTGTTTTCGAAAGCAACTCTTAGCTAGCGTAAACGTATGTCGACGTACCATTTATAAACCAGAAAAAATGATAATTGTAACGTATTTCAACTGTACGTGGTAAATATTTAGAACGGGAAAATATGCCTTAATTTGCAATGTAAGTGAATGTATCATATCTCTAAATATCCATGTAACCACTAACTTTAAGTTGCTTGCCTCTTACAGTCAGATGTAAACAAACAAATTTACTATGCTGTAATATTTCTCCGTTAACAAAGTGTATTCAATCGCCTTAAAAGCATATTAAACAGTGTATGTGTTCGGCAGTCTTCAAATGCGCGCTTCCAACGTGGGATTCAAAATGGCGGATGGTTCTGCTTGTATTATACAGTGCTCTATGAACGACCAATAGCAGGTCGTTTCGCTTCGGGCCTAACCTTTTATAGAATAACCTTGGTCAGGACACCAGTAATGTTTCAGCTGCACTTCGGGAATATCGCCAGTTGTATATACATGGATCCAGAAGGGTCCTCTTTCTGCGGGGCGTGATGCAGCAGTTTGAATCAAACGGAGGACTGGGCGGCGGCCCAGCGAATAGGCCGACGACCGGTTGCACCACGGGTGGCTGATGACACACCTGTTGCTATGGCAGGCGGCGCTGAGCGCAGTTCCCGAGTTATAATTGCGTTCGTGAATAGCTGCTTACGGAACTTCACTGGCTTCATATATGAATCACCTCAATGCTGCTAGTAATTCCCCGCAACCTTGAACGTGCTTTTATGATTATTTACGATAGCCAGGGGGCGGAGTAAGCGATGCGCAATAGGAAATTTGTTCTGCGCAAGGCTCCTATAAACCCGAGCTGAACTATCCGCCATTTTTGCCCCAAGCTGTAGGAGTTACCATGTTCCGGACGAAGCTCACGCGTTACCTCGCGTTTCATTCAACTCGCAAACTACTCACTGCATCAACGTGAAACTTTCACCAATGTGTTCGTTAAGAACTACACTACATTTTCTTTTTAGTTTTATTTATGCCAATAATTTATAAACAGATATACTGATAGTTTACGACCATGCACTTTCTGACGACGTTACGGAATTTTCGACATGCGAGGAACTTTTTTTTCTGTTGTAGGTGAACACATTAAGCGAAAGAAATGTTCAAAAATGTTCAAATGTTCAAATGTTTGTATATCTTATGGGACTTAACTACGGGGTTATCAGTCCCTAAACTTACAAACTACTTACGAACTAGCTAACACTAAGGACGGCACAAATATCCATGCCCGAGGGGGGATTCGAACCCCCGACCGTAGTGGCCGTGCAGACCGTGACTGGAGCGCCTCAGTCCCCTCGTCCACCGCGGCCGGAGAAATGTTCAAAATACATCAAATTTTCATTCTCTTCAAACAGAAACTCTATGAGAAACGTATAACTTGAGATAATGTCAGTTAAATATGACGCACTGGGATCCGCCCGCCCGTCTAGTAGTAACACGTCTTTCGTATTAGAGCTCCTAATAATTAGGCACATGTTGTTACTGCATAACATCCATACTTGAAGATACTGGTACTGACTTCTTTTAACCCATTAAATTTAATAGTTGCACACTACAAAAGTGCTGTGTCTCTATGTAATGTGCAATTTCAGTTTTCCAGTTATATGAAAAGGATATTCTAAATATCTCAATATAGAGTGCTTTATTATGTGAGGAAATGAGAACAAATCAGTTCGTTAGCTAGTGAAGAGATCCTTGCTATCTGTCATTTTCAAATCTTCTCACATAAAATCCTCATTAGATCTAGTAACTTCCGTTCTGTTACTGCTAGGCTTTAAAATGAAGGAAATGTAACTCCTATTAGGTTTTGGAAACAGTACTGTAGTAGCTCTGAAACACAATGGACAAGAAGCAAAGAAATAAACATTTGTGAGTGATGAAGGAATATCTGCAAATCGAATAATAAATCACGAACTTTACTCTTTTCCATTCTAGAACTATGTATTTCCTTGAATAACGCGACAATTAATGAAGTTATCCGTAGTAACCATGTGGCAAAATACTCCTCTCTTTGCATATTATCATTTGTCAAAATATAATTTTGATACCTCTAATCGTGTATGAGATACGCAATGATTCATTCTGGCCTTATCGCCATCGGAAATGAGTGCGCTAATTAAAATAACGTTTAGCAAGATCTCCTCCTAAGTCAAAAATAAAATTCAATCCATTAGGCACGTTTTATCCGCAGCAACATATGGTGCAACAAGCACTAAACGGAATATCGTAGCAGCCTCTATTTTTTACTGCAAACTTCTCCTAATGTAGCGCAGTCTCTTATTTCGAAGCCAATATCTTATTAACTATGACTTTTAACGAAATGACTAGCATTTCGTCACAATGCTGACATATAAAGATTTAAGTAGCGGAAAAATTAAATATTTCTACCAATTAGTTTTTGCGAAATCGTTTGTGAAAGATGGCAGGGCATGCGTCTCTAAGCTGTTAGTGCAGCGCGATTCCAACCATGTTGAGGAAAACATGGCGGACGATTCAGCTTGGGTATTTGGGATCTCTAGTTCTGCGTATGACGTCACTGTGAGTGTGGGACACCTACGAGTAAGACAATATGCTGTGTTGGTTGCTAACTCGTATGCGTGTGTGTTACCGTTTCTGCTTTATTTGCTTAACCCTTTCATGCCCACATTATCAATTCAGCTTTGGAAAATTTAAAATTCAGTGCTTTTTGTATTAATATACGAGGCGCGTCCAGAAAGTAAGTCCCGTTTCAATTTATTTCCGCTGCAGCGCTGCGATTGCAGTTCCGCACATGCGCTGTAGACGATGTGTATCAAGGAGAAGAACGTGCGCCATTTGGAGATCGCTGTCAGTTACGTACGCTTTGTTGTGTTTGAAATGTCGGCGTTGATTGAAAATCCTACCGTCTGTGAAATCAGGTCGGTGATTCGGTTTCTCATTGCGAGGAAAGTGAAACCAAGTGAAATTTATCGGCAAATTTGCGATGTTTACGGACCAAATACGATGAGTGATTCGATGGTGAGAAGATGGGTCCGACAGTTCAGTGACGGGCGTAGTGATGTGCACGATGAAGAACGAAGTGTTTGACCATCCTCCGTACAGCCCTGACCTCGCTCCTAGTGACTTTCATCTGTTCTTACGTCGGAAGTCTTTCCTTGGCGGTCATCACTTTACCAATGACGACTTGCTGAAAGAAACTGTTTCCAACTGGTTGCAGACACAGGCGGCAGATTTCTATGAAGATGGTATACAAAACCTGGTGCCACGCTATGAAAAATGCCTGTAAAATTTCGGCAGTTATGTGGAAAAGTAGTTTAAGAGTTGTAGAATTTTGTGCAATAAAAATTTCTTGTCTATCTGTGTACAATTTCATTTTATTACAAAACGGAACTTACTTTCTGGATGCACCACGTACATCAAAATACGTGTTTTAAAATTTTTGATCCAACTATTGTCTTTTTTATCTCATGTATTTCATGCGTAAAACAGACGTTTGTATCCAGGCATTTTACTATGTGGGACGTTATTTTGTTGATGGTTAACACTGCCAGCTCAATAATGCTAGAATAATCTTCGCCGCAGCACCAAAGACAAGACAATTCACTGGTGAAATAAAATAAGATGAACCACACTCACGCTCACACTCACAGCCACATACAGACGGCAACGTAACACCACGCTACACGCCGTACAAAGCGGCAAAAAATGTCGTAGTGGAAGCATGTTATTCATCAACAACAATACAACCTGTGGCCTGATACACAACATACAGTATAAATAAGGTTTTAATACGTTGTTATCCAGGAACAACACTGTAAATTTAAGGATTAAATAGTTTTTTTTCGCTTCATAGTTTGGAAGTAAGTTTATAGTGGAAAGTATATTGATTTCCCGATTGCTTGTTGCGTGAGCCATCGTTTCTGCTGTAATTCTTTGAAATACTTCTGTTATTATGTATTCAATGATAGGCTGTGCACATATGGGTTATAATTACCACAGTGGGAACAGAAAGATAACTGAAATAAAGTTTCATATTTTTCCTCGAGATGAAACGTTAAAGAAAGTGTGACTCTCCAAATGCTACAGGAAAGACACTAAACGTTGGCGTTCTCGAATACGCTCCCGACATTTCAAAGAAACCGATCATGTAAGGGGTTTACAGTCTGAATTGCTTAATTTGCCACGGAAAAAAGTGTTTGAAAGATTCCTGTTATTTTAAAGTCAGCAGTTCATATTATATATTTTGTGTCTCGACCGACACAGGAATAAAGGATGCACGCTTGTTCAGATATGGAGGTGAGCAGCCAGTGGGACAGCAGAAACTAGAAACACTAGAGTAAATTAGAACGAGATATATATTTAACGGAGTCTTGGTAATACTTAACTTTTACATAGTTCTTGACTGCAGAATGCTGATAGATAGTTTAGATAGAGGCCTGACTAATGATGATTCCTAGGGCCTATCCGATAGCCAAGTCTTCACTGGTGCCTATCTGAATACGAAGTGTTAACTGGTTCCTACCTCAGTCCCAAGTGGCCGATGCAGCAGTCGTGGCCGCGAGCGGAGTTGCAGCAGAGGGCGCTCGTGGCTGACGTCGTAAGAACGCCGCGCCGTGCGTGCATGGCGGCGCGCGGCGAAAGTAGGTGGCGCGCACTTTAGACTTGTGCGACACCACAATATACAGTGTCGATATATTTGTGATCTGTTACTGATACGTAATTCGTAAATCGGTGATAGAATAAGACCCATCAGTCATTAATATTGTACATCAGAGCACTTTGGATTTAAGGTAGAAACAATATGCACATTCCGTGCCATAGCGGACTAAGCCTGTTCACGCCGTTTGGGAGCGCGCAGTCCTACAGTGACGTCACTGTGCCAGCCAATGGCAGGGCAGAGCGCTTACTCCCCAACCTTATATTTAAACTTTTAGGCCTGGAAGAAAATCCTTAACAATTCATTCCCTTCCAAACTCGGTTCTTAATGAGAGAGGCAGTTTAAAAGCTATGTCTGAATGCTTATTTCGCATGCGAAGTTCTATCGGCGACAATCTGACACACAGTTAAGCCGCCTATGAATAACATTAGTTCTGCCCCCCCCCCTCCAAATATATGCATATACAGGGTGAGTCACCTAACATTACCGCCGGATATATTTCGTAAAGCACATCAAATACTGACGAACTGATTCCACAGATCGAACGTGAGGAGAGACGCTAGTGTAATTGGTTAATACAAACCATAAAAAATGCACGGAAGTGTGTTTTTTAACACAAACATACGTTTTTTTAAAATGGAACCCCGTTAGTTTTGTTAGCACATCTGAACATATAAACAAATACGTAATCAGTGCCGTTTGTTGAATTGTAAAATGTTAATTACATCCGGGGATATTGTAACCTACAGTTGACGCTTGAGTACCACTCCTCCGCTGTTCGATCGTGTGTATCGGAGAGCACCGAATTAAGTAGGGAGTAGGGATCCAAAGGGAACGGCGATGTACCTTAGGTACAGGAGAGTCTAGAACAGCACATTACGTCCACATGCTAAAACCTTTATTGGTCTTTTTCACTGACGCACATGTATATTAGCATGATGTGTGAGGTACACGTACATACGTGGTTTCCGTTTTCAATTACGGAGTGGAATAGAGTGTGTCCCGACATGTCAGGCCAATAGATGTTCAAAGTGGAGCCAGGAGCCGTGCACTTGATCACGTCCTTCATTGAACAGTCTGACCCATCTTCGAACCATTAAATTACTCATAACATTTTTGTCCGTAAACCTCGCAGATTTGCCGATGAATTTCCTCTGGTTTAACTTCCTTAACGTTTCGAAAGCGAATCACAAATCTGATTTCACACGCGGCGGCATTTTCAATTACGGCTGACATTATAAAGAAGCAGTACAAAGCACACGTCGGCAGCAGCGATCTGAAAGTGGCGTTCATGTCTACTCCTTAAGTCAGAGTAACTTTCGCGCATGTTTGCAATTGTGATCGTAGCGTGCCGCTGATAGATATAGAGAGGTAACTTACTTTGTGGACGACCCTGACAACAAAACACGCAGGCGACATTGATGTTGACCCGCATGGTTCAAAACATGGCGGTAAGTAAAAAGGGAGCCATGGCCGCCATGACACTTCAACAAAAACACTGACAGTGTGCTATAGCTTTGTATTTTCAGTCGCTAATTGTATCATATACGCATATAACGTCCTCAAACTGGTTGTTTCAAATTTTTGTTTAAAATAAAATTTCGAAAAAAGAATAAAATCGCGATTATTCTGTTTAAAAATAGTTGTTACTACAATATTACGAATCACAAACGTGAGTTCATCTTTAGCTAATCTGACGATCGTCAGATAAAATAATTCGATTGAGTGAACCAACGACAGATTTACGAGCACAGTGACAATATATTTTCTTTGTGTAGAAAGTTTCATTAATATTGACACTATGTTTTGCTTTCGAAATCACTGACTTAATAAAAATCAAATTTATGTTTTATTCCTTATTTATTGGTAAATAGTATGTTAAGGGGGGGAAATAACTTTCATCTTTATGAAATCGAAAATCATAAGAGAAAAATTGGCTACATTACAAGTAAATATGTTGTATAGGTTCGTTCACAATAACATTGGTAAAATCACACGTTAGCGAGGCTATTTACACTTGAAATGGTATTTCCTTCGATTTCGCGTCACAATCAGAACGATTCGTATACATAAACATCACACAAGTCATCATAACAGTACAATATCATTCTAAAAACGAGCGTCAAGCATACGCAAACATGGTAAATACAGCAGTGTTTTGGTCGGATCAAGATGGCTACCCCTGGCTTTAGCTGTGGCGTCAGAGCGACTCCGTTTATTCCTACCTCTATGGTTCAAATGCTAACCATTTCTGCAAAACACATTGATCTCCTGTGAATGTGATCTTGCTACCTCTAGTCTTTTTTCTCTGAACGTAAATGTACTTTGTGAAAAAAAAAATTGCTGTAACCGTCGCTCTGGGCCGTTACCTTTTCGATTGTGATAAACATGTTGTGTTATGCTTGCTAAAACTTTTCAGTCCAATCACAAGGGTGGTGTGATATACCGTGCGCTTGTATTTTGTGCATTATAAGATCGGAGAACGATATCGAATGCCTTCCGTAAATCCACGAACACGGCACCTAGTAGGTAGGGGTGGGGGGGGGGGGCTGTATCTCTTGCCTTCTTCGTCCTGTATGACTCAAATCCCATGATCGTTGCTTTCGCTCCCTTCGTTGATTCGGATCACAGCCCAATGTAACGTCAGTAGAATTTGAGACTGCTTTGCGGGTATGCTATTTCCTTGGGAGATGGAGTCCCGGACGTGGCCCAGTTGTGCTTCCGCGTCCTTGTAGCGGCACTCGCAATCAGCAAGGACAGGGGGCCACTGCCAAGGACAACGGCCCGTGACTTCACACAGTGTTGCAAGGGAGCCGTCTCTGATTCCGTCACGTTGCTTACTGAACTGGTAGTTACTTGTCAGCCTACTCGACGACCATTACTGTAGACTGACGATGACTTTCCATCGCGAAGGAACGAGGATTCTACACAGCTATCGAATTTTTGTAATTTTTTATATTTATGATATATGACGATCCCGTGTTTCGGAATCCTTGTTAATTTGTAGATCCCCCGGTAACTGGGTGGGTAAGTCATTTCGTAGGTCAGAGGAAGGCAACAGGACCACGCCAAGTAGAGCACTGTGGCGTTCAAACCAATCTTCGGACTGTTGACTGATTTACCTTTTTATGTGTTGTTCATAACAAAGCGTTTCAGCGTAACTCCAAAATATTCTCAAGTAAATCGACTTGATTTACTTGATTAGATGGTAAATTTGAGACTGTCATCCTGGCTGTTCGATAGCGTTGTACACAGACACTGAAATTATCGTAGGGTCGATGGTTTGAAAACCACTCCTTCTCGCCCATCTCACTTGTTGTAGGAATACCTGTGTCCCAGTCGTATTAACTGGCTGGATTATTTGACAAGAATGGTGTAAAAATTGACCATAGGACAGACAAAAAACTTGAGCAGAGGCTGAAACAGGATGGGCACAGAGCAGGACTAGATGGAGAAAGCGGAAGTATACGAAATCAAATGTCAACATTTTGATATGAAAAATGTGGGGGGCAAACGGGAAGATATTTTAAAGTTAGATTTCAAGAGCACAGTAATAGAGAGAATGGTTCGTCACTTGCGGTGGAGCATCTCAAGATGGAACTGCATTCTTTGGGTAACGTCAGTGTGTAACACTCCCCTCCCTAACCGGTTGATTAACCCTGTGACAGATTAACGTTAAAATGATCCGTGTGCTGCATAAAATAAAACCTGGACAAGGCTATCTTTACCGAAAACAATATCGTGAAAACGAAAACCAACAAGTAGGAGAGAGCTGCCAAAACGAACTACAATACCAGATAGCCCGTTCCTCCTACTCTACTGATTACTAACTGAACCGATGTAATTTCGGAACAATCACACTCACACACTTAAGTATTGCAAATTATAGGAAGTAACAAACAATGAAACAGTACAAACTGGAAAAAATAAATAACACGGTATCCAACCCAATGGGGCACCTAGAGTGATTTATAATTAACCACGTCAATTATGAATGGGTAATCACACATCTTAGTGTTGCACAACAGAAGCTTGGCAAACACTTTTGCAATTGAATAACTTTTACGGAAAATGGTTCTTTGGTTTTATCAGTTTATAGTAAGAAAGGAAAGAAACTACGTAATAATTTTGAAATGAACTGGTTTAGCTGGGAAACAGTGTTGGATCAGAGACCTATTTTGCACTCAATTATTAACGTCCCCTCCTAACACTCACGTGCATGAGAATTAGACAGTGAGCAGCAAAACACTTGATTGATAAAACAGTTAATATTAAGATTACCAAGAAAGAAAATAGAATAACTTGCAACAATGTAGATCACAACACCTGGACAAGGCCGAAATACGAACCAACAAAGCAAATCAACTTTGCACATAAAATTTACACCAGTGAGATATTAAATAGTAATGAAGCAATTATTTCAGAATTTCTTTTCGTTTACTTACTTAATTGTGCCAGCTTTATTTATTTTTTACAAGAAAGCAGTTCTCTCATTCCAAAATATTTAATATGTTGAAATTAGGTTTTTAAATTTAAACTTTAGTTATGTAAAATTGTTCTTGGCACTGAATTTAATATTCTCTTCACTTTCAACGACACTCGGGAAAATTCTGAAAAGGATAGGACCCTACTTGGTAACAATGTTTGAGGACAGTGACATCGTAGAAGTTCTATAAATTTTAGGTTATTATTAGAAAATATAGTTTCTCAAGCACAAAACTGGATAACGCCTTACACACTGTTTAAACTCTGTGTGGTCAGAAATTATTGGAGCGGTCTTACATCGCGTCCTTGTTGTTGAAGAGCAGGATGCGCCGACTCCGACAATACTCCAGGTCACAATATAGGCACCGATCCAATCCAGTGAGCAATTTGAGGGTAGAATCTTGACATACACAACTGCCGTGTGCCCCCGCTCACGTTGGAAGCAAGTGCGCTAATTATGGAACTCCGCCAAAAAGGCGTGGTAATTGCAAAGAGCGAGGCGCTGCACGCTCCCGCGCACTTGCTAGCGTACGAACTGTTCAAACGACAGAACTCGAATCCCTTCTGACTTCACAACTACCACTACAGCTCCCGCTCTTTTGCTCCAAAGACCACATACCACACACACCAAAGATGTTTCCTACTTTCCCTATTGACGATTACCCAGATACACAAATAATAAATTACATAAATTCACATAAACAAATTAATCAATACTACAATATACATCAGTTATGATAATAAACTTCAACAAAACCTATATACATTCAAAAATTTAATACATATTTCAAATACACACCTGAATCCTAACGTCACAAATGACAGCATTGGCGTAATTCCCTTTGAGGACAAAGGATGGAGGAAACTAAGAATTTTTGTGCCTTTAGGGAAGATTCCAGGAAAGACCTAAATGTGAGGAGAGAACTGACTAAAGGGCATTTTTGGGCTTAACTACTGACGTCAGGTTTTTGCATTTGATGATTAATTTAGGAACGTATTCCTTATGTTGTGGGTTTGATGTTAGTGGATAGGTTAGACACATGGTTTTTCAGATGTAATGATTGTATTATATTAGTTATCGTTGAAGAATCATTGTATACGGATATAGTTTGGTATGTGAGAGCAGCTGTCCTGTAGTCCACAACTGTACATCATAGCAGCAGCATGTTTACTTTTAGATGGTGTAATGGATTTAACCCTAGCGAATCCATTTGCCTTGGTTAATTAAGTATTCAGTGCCCTCTATGTCTATATATTTAAAGTAAAAGGGCCAGCAATGTATAGTTATTTTCTAAATCCATAGGCTACAGGTATTCAGATACTATAATTTTGTGATGACTGAGACAGTCCTTTATCTGTCAGTACTTTATTTTCATTCGAAATTTGAAAAAGCACTGTTCAGAACTAAAAGCCCTTGACACAGCATAATTATGTTTTAATGCAAATAATACACTAAAATATTTTGTCATACCTTAAACTTTAGCGTCTTGACCATTCTCTGTCAGTCAAATTACTTTCTCTTATTTACAATTAATAAAAATCTTACAACAAATGATAACAGTGTTGTCTACTAAAAAGGTGCAATTACTCGTATTACCACAAGAATATAATTACTAAAATTTCGTGAAGTTATGTAATGTATTCTAAACAGTGTGACATAATCAATTTCTAACGAAACTATACTCCTGTTTTATTATTTAACAATTTCAGTTACGCAAACAAACCAGCACTGCACTAATCATGTTTTGCATATATATTTTCAAGTATATAACTCTATCCGATCTATAAATATTTGTAAAGTACTGTTTGTGCTGATTAATCTGATGTGATCTTATTTGTGAAAGACGACTAATCTAATATCGGAAGCATAATTCAGCAATGTGATTGTACCAACTTTTTCCTGGAACTTTCTAGAACCTATAAGTATCTATAAATACAAGTGCGACAAATCAGAGTCAGGCTTAGTTTGGCACAGCCTTCAGCTGGCTGAGTCACAGTAACACCACGTTGTAGTATTTGTTTCTTTTCTGTCGATGCAAACAATAAATGGAAGTCAAACATACAGCCAAATTAAATACATTCAGGGCAACATTGATGCTGCGAAGAAGTTAATCAAACCAGGAGTTTTGTCTACATCAGCGAAGCAGGTGATGAAATTTAAAACATTGTAATTATTAGGTAGGAGTGTTTACGATGACCAAGCAAGCACGTATGCTGCGTTTATCTTGCTGATGACGTTCCCCAATGACAGTCATTTCTACTGTGTGAATGGCATATTCCTTCGCGACTCTTCGAATTCGCACCTTCGTACTTTAATGTCTTCTTCCTTGTTTTTCAGTACAGGAAAATCGGATAAGGTACCCCGGAAACAAGTCGTACTGACAAAAAACTTTTATGTAATTGGCAACTGGTGCGTGTTTTGGAAGAATACTTGATGGAGACGCAGTTGTACAATGTCGTCAAAACAGATTATTTTTGAATTGTGCTTCTTAATGCCAATTCACGTTGTGAGAAAAATCGTGTACCACCTGGAAGCACCTCTTTGGGACACAAAAGTGAGTCTGAAGAACCTACTGATATGACTCTAAGGTGACAAGCGAAAAAATCTCAATTCGAAGATGTGGGATGATTTGCAGAACTGGCGGTGAGTCGGCGAGGCGGCACGGACATGGACTCTCACGTGACGGGCACGAGGTAACGGGAGGGATGGGGCCAGGTAAGCAGGTATTAGCGGCTGCTTAGCGAGGCAGTGTGTCTCCCCGTGCTATCTCCGAGTACACTGTTTTGTTAACGCCTGTCCACGTTGACCGCATCCGTCGAGCATTCACAGGAAGGCTGGACAATTGAACGCATGCAGAGATTTGAAAGCGACTGAATCACTGATTTTGTGCACACTAAAGGGGGAAAAAAAGTCACCCAAACCTTCAGACGTCAGACACTCAGATCAGTGCCAAACTTTGTATATCGATAGAGTATCAACCGAAATTTCTACATAATTCGTGCTAGTGCTGCCTTCCAGGAGAACGTGCGTAAACTATAATAATAAGTAACACCTATTGAGTAGAGGAAAAACGCAACTCGTTGCGCTACCGAGATCAAGTTGGTAGAACGTTAGTTCCTCGAAAATAGGGTCGTGGGTTCAAGCCCCGCCTAGAGACTTTTTTTTAATTGCAGTACGCTGAAAATTGTTAAAAGAGAATGTCTATAACGTTCCATGGGTTAATTTCGCAAAACAGCACTGTCAGCTGCAGCAGTAGCAGTAGCGTGCGGACTGGGCAGCAACGTCAGCCCCACTTGATGGTGTGGGCAAACACACGGCACTATAGCCACAACACGCACATCCGCTGAACGGCGGTGCTGCCTATCTAGCACTAATTTATTTCTATTATTATTTTATAATAATTATTTTTATTACTTTAATACTTCCGCACGGCCGGCCGCGGTGGCCGAGGTGACTAAGGCGCTCCAGTCACGGTCAGCACGGCCACTACGGTCGGGGGTTCGAATCCCCCCTCGGGCATGGATATTTCTGCTGTCCTAGTTCGTAAGTAGTTCATAAGTAGTTTGTAAGTTTAGGGACTGATGACCCCGTCGTTAAGTCCCGTAAGCTTAACAAACATTTGAACATTTGAACTTCCGCACGTATGGTGCAATTGTTTCTTTCTTCTGCGAATACACTCTACAGTTTTGCTACTTTTAAATAAAACGAAGCAGAAGCCAACTGCCGATAACACAGTGCTATAAAATATGAACAGTCCTTTTATATTTCAGGAACATGTTGTCCCATGTAACAGTCGGTGTACATTTGTGCTCGAGAATTTTTTTTGTATTCCTGGACCTTAAGGCACAACCTCTTTTTCTTGTTTTTTGCCCTGTTGTTATTTGATCCTTTCCTCGCCAGTAACTCATCGAGTTGAACGGAAGTGATATCTGGCGTACAACAGGGAGGTGTTATAGGGCCCCTACTGTTCTAATTTTTTTAAACAAGTTAGGAAACAATCTGAGTTGCGGATGTTGCTGTCATTTATCGGGTAGTAAAGTCACCAGAAGATCAAAAGCAACTGCAAAATGATTTAGAGATCTAGATGGGGCAAAAATTGGCAGTTGAACCTCAATAACGATAGGTGTGCGGTCATCCACATGACCACTAAAAAAAATCCGTTAAACTCCAGTTACACGATAAATCAGTCAGACCTTCAGGCCTTCAATTCTACTAAATATCTTGGAGTAACAGTTACGAACAACTTAAATTGGAAAGAACACATAGAAAATATTGTAGGAAATGCGAAAAAAAGACTATGTTTTATTGACAGAACACTTAGAAGATGCAAACTAAAGAAACTGTCTACACCACACTTCTGCGTCATATTTTGGAGTATTGCTGCGCGTTGTGGGATCCCCACCAGGTGGGGCTGACGGACGATTTAGAGTAAGTTTAGAAACGGGCAGATGGTTTTGTATTATCGCGATATAGGGGAGAGAGTGTCACGGAAATGATTATCGAGTTGCGTGGTGGGGGGGGGGAGGGAAAATCATTAAAAGAAAGGCGTTATTTGTTGCAGCGAATTCAATTTACAAAATTTCTTTCAAATTTCTCTTCAGAATGCGAACATATATTGCTAGCACCAACCTACATATGGAGACATGATCTTCATAATAAAATAAGAGAAATCAGATCGAAAACAAAATGATTTACTTGTTCCTTTTTCCCGCGAGCTATTAGAGAATGGAAGAATAGAGAAATATCATACAAGTAGTTCAATTAACCCTATGCCATGCACTTCAATATGGCTAGCAGCGTATCTATGTAGATGTAGATATGCGTGAAATGGAAAGGAGGGGGTAGCTGAAGCGATTGAAATAACACGCTCTTCATCCACTTGACATATCCTTGGGATTAGAACAAAAACAATGCACAAGATATCAAATTTAAAAATAATCCTCAGGCATACATATCAGATATACTTCCGGTTTTTAGTTTTATTTTTATTTTATTTTTTACTGATTTGTATCCGCTCACGGTTATCCTGTTTGTTCAACAGTTCATTATTGTCATAAAAACCGGTGTTCCATTACAAGAAGTGTCCTCAATGGATGGTTCCTGAATATGGATGGAATGATGTTTATTACATCACTAAATGGAACTGTTTCTTTATGTTTCAGATTAAAATTGAGGAAAGATGCAAGGAAACCACTTGCCTTGTTAGTAAGCGGGTTGGCAGTAGCTGCAAGAAGCAGAAAACTTCCGAATTTGGTTGACGAATTGTGAACAGAATCAGGTGCCGTAAGTACAAAGAGGAATCGAAATAACTGTAGCAGTGATAGTTTCGAAAATAGGCAACACGAGGCAGATAGTGCGTCTCTTCGTCCGAAGCAAATCAACAGCTGTGTTTGTTTTGACGTATGTGATTAAAAAACCACGTAATTTATTTACGATGTTCATTTCTTGAAAACTCCTCCCGAAATCAAATACTGGCTATGCCTATATACTTACCGATATGTATTTCATTTAAAACGATTCAGTGATACAGAAAACGTATTATGGTATAAAAGAGAATAAAGGGCGGATATTCGTGACTATTTTTCGGAATAGGCATTTATTGATAGTATTACATACATCAACACAGTATAATAATACACAATATGATAATACCATGAAGGTAGAGAGACTGATGTCAGCAGTGAAATGCATTTGATAATTATCACTTGTTACAGTTACGAGTAAAACATGCTGGCACAGTATTTATCGTAATACCAATATCATTAAGTAGAAAAATTGAGTATGTCGGGAAACCATATAATGGAGAGGAAGTGTGGATTAATTAAATGAGAACATCGGAGACAAAGGAGGAGGGAGAGAGAGAGAGAGAGAGAGAGAGAGAGAGAGAGAGAGATGAAGTAGAGAGCACTGCAATGATTGTTGCAAACCAACATGCTGAACAAATTCTCTACAAGGTATCTTATCACAAAAATAGTCAAACGTTATGAATGTAGTGTACAAAAAGTGAGAATAAGTAGCACTAAATTTGACTTTATTTACAAAAATACCTCCAGTGAAGAAAAAGCTTTTGCTGGGTCACTGTGCAACATATACATTCGTGCTTTATGGAAATGGTATACAAAACACGCTCGAACACTCGGGACTGCATCGATGTCGCAAGTCTGAATGTACTACAACACAACTGATAACAGGAGCTTCTGATTTAAAAAAGAAAATCACTTTATCCTCATTTCTTAATTCTGGAGCTGCATGAACAAGACAATTTTGTATTGGTTTCGCCGTGATTTGAAAAGTAAATCTGATCGGATTTAATTTTACATACAATAGAAACATTCCGGAGAAAAGAGCACAGGCAAGGGGTACAGCAGAAAGCAGAGTCACTCCAAACCACTCATGTAGCTATCGTCCGTGTCTTTCACACACCACTGATTGGGTAGTCGGGAGTTGTCAGCCAAACGTCAGCCTGGGAACGTAATGCATGAATATTTTGAGAAGCATTTGCTTTGGTAAGAGGTAGGCACAACGTAGACATTGTGGTCGCTTCATGTAGATGACAATAGAAGACCCGAGTTCTATCAGTATTACGTGACAAGGAGTACAAAGTAATCTGTGGAATGAAAAAGATCTTCCTTATAAAGGCCTCACTAGATTATGACAGAGAGGGAGGCAGTTTTAAACCCCCCTTATACACATTGGAAGATATTAATAAACTGTTCAAAGAATTTACAAATAATAATAGTAATAATAATCCGTGGAGATAATTTTTTAATTTCTTTAGAGTCTTTAGTAGGTTGTAAAATTAATTTAAATTGTTTATTAAACAATTTTCCTATTTTATTAATTTTACTGTTATTTCTTAGTTTCCTCATTCTTTTTCTCATCCCCCCTCCCCTAGCCTGCTGACTGGCAATCCAGTACGTTCGATAATGACGATGTGTACCCTGACAGCAATCGGTTACATAAATATTCCACCAGGTATACGTATTCAACGAAAAAGAAAAGTATGTTAAACTCCGATACTTATGTAGTAGAAAAATGTCCATAACGAGCAATTATTAATTAGGGGAGTATGAGTGAAAGCGAATGAGTGGTGAGGAACCGCAGGTGTTCCTGAGAGGGGTGAGGTTCCAGACGCGGGAGTCGCGTCTGGCAGAGGTTGGCAGCGCTGGTCGCTCGCCAGGGCGGGTGTCAGGTGCGGGGAGTCCCCGCGGCGAGCAGCAGCGACAGCAGCGCCGCCAGTGCGATGGTGAGTACGCCGGGAAGCGAGGCGACGGACGCAGCCGAGGGTAGCCG
This sequence comes from Locusta migratoria, assembly GCA_026315105.1. Classification (NCBI taxonomy): domain Eukaryota; kingdom Metazoa; phylum Arthropoda; class Insecta; order Orthoptera; family Acrididae; genus Locusta; species Locusta migratoria. The sequence continues at coordinate 151,062,023 of CM048745.1, read as the reverse complement.
AACTACCCCGGGGCACAGCAGGCCGCCGTGGCGGACCGTCACGCGCACCTGGTCAGGGAAGCGGCAGTCGTCCTCTGCAACACACACAGGGATACCAAATTTTCAAAGTAAAAAACCGGGGGGAATTGCAGAGAATCTTTATTTCGACCACAATAGTTTTTTTTTTTTTTTTTTTTTTTTTTTTTTTTTTTTACAAAATTTTCATAGTAAAAACCGGAGGGAGAGGTATTACAGATTATCTTTATTTCAACCACAACAGATTATTATTATTATTATTATTATTTTTTTTTTTTTTTACAAAATCATATTTCTGACTTCCTCGAATTTTCTTAAGTAATTCTTTGTTGCTTTTGATATTGTCACAGAACTGAGAGCAAGTGATATCTTTGTAGATGGAACTGATGATCAACAGATCCCTTACACATTGTACAGACATTCAATTTCTTTCATCAGCCCATTGCATATTCAATAATGAAAGTACCCTTTCCACAGTGGCATTGTGGGCAGGGATTGCGAAAAAGTACCGAACAATTTTTAAAAGTTCTGAATATTCATCTCTTGAACGATGATTCATGAACTCACATCGTCTATCAGATACAGTTTTTTTCCAAAAATGTTGGCCCAGTTTCGGATTTGAACTGTTTACACAGAAACGTTTTTAGGCGGATTACCTCATCAAACAACTCAATGTCATTCACAATAACTTTTCTGTTTCTCAAGTTGTTTGTTGTTGTGGTCTTCAGTCCGGAGACTGGTTTGATGCAGCTCTCCACAATACCCTATCCTGGGCAGCCTGTTCATCTCCACATAAGAACGGCAACCTACATCTGTCTGAATCTGTTTACTGTATCCATCTCTTGGTCTTCCTCTGCGGTTTTTACCCCACACACTTCCCTCCAACGCTAAATTCACAATTCCTTGCTGTCTAAGAATGTGCCCTATCAATCTATCCCTTCTTCTAGTCAAGGTACGCCAGAAATTTCTTTTCTCGCCAATTCTGTTCAGTACCTCCTCATTAGTTACGCGATCCACCCACCTAAACTTTAGCATTCTTCTGTAGCACCATATTTCAAAAGCCTCAATCCTCTTCCTGTCCGCACTGTTTATTGTCCCTCTTTCACTCCCATACAAGGCAACACTCCATACAAATGCCTTCAGAAAGGACTGCCTTAGGCTGAACCAACTTCCATGTTTAGAGTTAACCAATTGAATACAGTTAATTCCTCATACTGCCTCATCCACTTACTAATGTAATCACTACATACAGTATAAAAAGCGTTCATGTATTTGCTGAACATGTGAACAACATGGTCATTGTCACATTTAGAGATAATATCTCTTACTTTTAGGGGAACGAAGTTATTTTCAGCTCTCTCTTGTAGACTTGACACAGTATCAGAGAGGACAGAATGCTCTTCTACGCAAGACTTTTTTTTCACCTTCAATACGCATTATTTTTATTTGTGTAGGTAACTGGAGACACTGTGTAGAAACTTGTAATTATGCCGTGTAATTATGCGCCGTGTAATTATGCCGTTTGCCGCGACAGACGACACTCATCTAGTTGTCAGCTTGTTTTTATCTCTCCAGTTTTACTCCGTCAAATCACACTTGACACCACATAACAACAGTTTGACGTGGAGAACCAAAAAATCGGGGGATTTTTACTGTTTTGGATGTTTGCAACCGGGGGGCTGAAATAGAGCTTAAAAACCGGATGGACCCCGGAAAAACCGGGCGATTTGGTAACCCTAAACAGAAATCACCTCTGTCATCGTCAGAATTCACTTATTAAATTAAGAATATCACCCAACCTGGCATGGCAAAGGATTACCACTAGGGTTGCCACGTTAGACATTATTACCGAAGTAGAATGAAATTCACTAACAGCTAGGGGAAAAAGAAAGCCTGACAATTTATTTTAGAATAAAAAAATTGTTTATATTTTAAACATTTGGGTAATAAACATGTTCTACTCTCAATAGAATCAAAAAGGAATATATTGAAAATATGCTATAGTATTTAATGCTTACAAATACAATATAATAATCTGAAGTTATTTTTCAGCATTTTTCATTTGTGTTTCCTTTTTGAAAGTGTACTTTTCAATAGAATGTACTGCTGAGAGAAGCGGTAAATTATTATCTTTAAGAATATAGTTATAAAATTGCTCACAAGATATGTCCTTGAAATTGTACTTCACAAGTAAAATTCCTCTTACTGAATCCATCAGCAAACGGTTCCTCTCTTTTGTCCACTGAGCAGATGTGAGGTAAAAAAAATGTTTTTATGTGATAAAAGTGTCTTACGCCACACAAAGAACTTCCAAAATTGTACAGTAGCATCTTTGATTGGTACTAACATCTGGTGTCACTAAACGTGAACTCTGTGAGAAATTCGGAGAACGCTTAGAAAACAAATGGTACAAGTGATTCACCTGCTCGGGTGTGGGCTATAAGATGGAGAATAAAGAAGGAGGAAAGCAACTAAGTTTTTATGGAATGAATAAAAAAATGTTCAATTGTTTGTTAAGCTTATGGGACTTCACTGCAGAATCATCAGTCTCTAATCTTACAAACAACTTATGAACTACCTTATACTAAAGACAGCACAAACATCCAAGCCCAAGGGGGGGAGGGATTCGAACTCCCGACGGGGAACGGCCTTGCGCATCATTGCATAGCGCCTCAATGCGCTCGGCCCCGCCGCCGCGGCAGGAATGAATCAATCACCTTCCCTGGGTAGGAAGAAGTCACTCACTGTTTGAATATGTTTCCGAAATACCATCCAAATTCTTAACATCTCATATCATTTAGTGACTGCTTTGGAGGGCAGCACAGGAACAAGAGCATAGCGAAATTTTGGATGTATGTTGTTAAGGGAGGAATTCTGGAGACGATTAATCATAAATTTTTGTGGCCCGGTCATACTTGTATGGAATGTGACAGGGACTTCGTGGTAATTGAGAAACGAAAATAGAAAACTGAATATGTTTTTGTACATGATGGCCGGCCGCGGTGGCCGAGGTGGCTGAGGCGCTCCAGTCACGGTCAGCACGGCCACTACGGTCGGGGGTTCGAATCCCCCCTCGGGCATGGATATTTGTGCTGTCCTTAGTCTTAGTTAGTTCATAAGTAGTTTGTAAGTTTAGGGACTGATGACCCCGTAGTTAAGTCCCATAAGCTTAACAAACATTTGAACATTTGGATAAATGTTCAAATGTTTGTTAAGCTTATGGGACTTAACTACGGGGTCATCAGTCCCTAAACTTACAAACTACTTATGAACTACTTACGAACTAGGACGGCACAAATATCCATGCCCGAGGGGGGATTCGAACCCCCGACCGTAGTCGCCGTGCTGACCGTGACTGGAGCGCCTCAGCCACCTCGGCCACCGCGGCCGGCGAACATTTGGATACATCAGGACACCCACTCAAATGGTCATCTATTCGCTGGAAGCACTTTGAGAAACGGAGACCATTAGTTATGTTAGTGAAGCAAACATTCAATCACGATTATCAATTTCTTGAGACAGAATTTCGGGAAATTCTGAAAGGAAGGCCATCTACCATTAAAATTAGATAGACTTTATCAAGAATCCCTTAAAATAAAGGAAGCAAAGTGGAAAAACCTATCATTCCTTACGTATACCCCGAACGTTATACATCCCTTACACTTGATAGAAAAAAAAATAATAATAATTGTCGGGGAAGGAACGGCCACCGATGAACTCTGCCTATGACTCCTGCAGTAATACGCTTGAAACGGAAAGCGAGTAGTGTCTTCTATAGCTTCAGATAGCACAAACGGTATCAACAAGTTCATCGCTAGGAACAGAATGTTCAAGTACAGCAGTGAAAAATAAACATGATACTACTTTCTTTCATTTAGTGCATTAACATTTTTATTCCCAGTAGCTACAATTCACGTACACTAATGTTCGTGCCAATAGGTAATTATTATAGGTTTACACAATAATAGTTTACTTGTCATGTGTTTCAAACAATCTGTATTTGTGATGCGAACAAATATCACTAAAATTAATCTTCATACTTTTGTGATGTTTTAATCTCATGGTAAACATAAGTTCGTTTTCCCGGTATAAGCATAAATGTCACTTGTGTCACTTTTTTTCTGGGCCCTTCAATTGTCATTGACAACCAGTTTCGGTGGCCATGCCACAATCTTCAAGTCCTAAATTTAATAGCACAAAATTGTATGATCCATATCGTAATACAGAAATACAGTGAATAAACAGTGATTTGGTATAAATCTAGGTGTATATATTAATACTGAAACATGTTAAAGCTACGTACGGGTTGGGTATAAACAATTCGTAAAAAGGAGAAAAAGAAGAAACAAGAAATTCATGCTCTTCTATTAAACTGCAATTCGATAATCAAGCGGTAATTAAAGAATGGTTGGTAAAATATTCCCATGTGACCCATACCGCACATTAACAGTACGGACAGGGATTTGTAAATGGAAAAACCATAATGATAAAAAATCCATAAATGTCAAATTTGTAAAATGGAATTGTGATACAGATTTAGGTATAGACACTTGTAATTGGTGATTAGCGAAATAGTGGAACTCGTAGATCATGTCAGCATTCAGGAAAGCTGATAGTCTCATTTCAAAAGTTCTGAAGTTGATACTTACTTTTGAAATGAGATCTATACCTAAATCTTAAATAGTGGAGGACAATTACATTTTAAAAGTTCGACAATTATGGATTTTTAATCATTATGTTCTATACATTTACAAATTCCTGGTCCTCATCGTCAGCAGAGCTAGTTGGTTTATAAACTTGTACTACTAAGGTCTTTTTTTGCTTCAGGTCTATCTTTGCTAAGATAGTGCGTTCACTATGCTGTTAACAGTAACTTTCCCGCGTCTTTACCAGTCTAATTCAGCTAGTTTACTCATCCAACCTAGAGAAGCAGTTCGGACATAAAACAGTTGAACTTTCACACTGGTATTCGGCACACTCCCGTGATGCTTTCGTATCTTACTTAGATGGGCTCACTGAGCATCTTTTCCTCTTTGATTCAGTGGCACAAGCTTCACTGTGAGTTTGGGGTGCCCTAGTTCAGAGGGCAATTCTCTGCAAGTCACCCCGTCAGTATATATAATCCTAAGGTAAAGGAAAAGCATTTACACTTGCTGTATCTAGCCTATTGTAGACAACTGCCAAGGGCTATTCGTTCGTTCAGAGTATTGCTAATATTTCCCTCGTTCACTTTTCTGAAGCGTTGTACCATAAATCGAAGATACTGAGAACGATGTCATTAAGAAAGCTTTCAATAAAGGTACAACTGGGTCCTCCAGATCCGGTAACCTTTATACGAGGGTTGGAAATTAAATAGTGGCAACTATTTATTCACAAACGATACAAAAGCGTTACGTAGTTGCACCTGTTGTCCTTCGAAGTGGTCATCAGCGTTGTGTACAACTCGTTGCGAACGAAATATTCAAATGTGTGTATAGCTTATGGGACTTAACTACGAGGTCATCAGTCCCTAAAGTTACAAACTACTTATGAACTAGCTTATACTAAAGACGATACAAACGTCCATGTCCAAGGGGGGATTCGAACCTCCGACCGCAGCGGCCATGCAGACCGTGACTGGCACGCCGCAGACCGCTCGCCACCGCGGCCGGCGTTGCAACGATATGGAAGGCATAGTATAACTTTATCTAGGCCTGTTCTGTTGATGGTGCGAATGGAGCGGTCTACTGCCTGTCGAATCTCTGGAACAGTTCTGAAGTGGTTCCTTTATCTTCGGAATCAAATCAGTCAGAAGGACTCTAGTCCTGGGAGTATGGTGGACGGTATAGTCCTTCCAGTCCCATCGACCGAACAGGGCAGCCACAGCTTCCACTGTATGCGGCCGCGCATTGTCATGCAAAATGATGGCTGGGTTGCGCAGAAAGTGTTGTCGCTTATTTCGCAAAACTGGTCGCAGGCGATGCTCAAAAAACGAACAGTAATACTGTGCAGTGACGGTCCTCCGTGGAGAAACGTTATGGGTGAGGATAACACCATCACACTCGTACACGAGATGCACAATAACTTTCACCATACTGGGGCTCTGACGCACTTTCGACTTTCGCGGCGGCCTATAATGAGGCCATTCGTTGGATTGGCGTTTCAGTTTTGGCTCGTACGTTGTGGCCCATGTTTCATCCAGTGTTACGATACGGCGTAAGAAAGCCACTGTTCTGTACAGCAATGCCGGTTGTCCGCACGCCTCTTGGAGACCTAGATGACACTGTCGTGCTGTACGACCTCTGGCACATTCAATCTTGATCCAACTCGATTTTTTCTGTTTCGAAAACATACTGAAGGAATTAGATTAGGTAATGAGACAATAAAAGTAGTAGATGAATTTTGTTATTTGGGTAGCAAGACAACTTCTGATGGCCGAAGTAAAGAAGATGTAAAAGGCAGAATGGCTATGGGAAGAAAAGCGTTTCTGAAGAAGCGAAGCGAAATTTGCTGACATCCAATATTATTTAAATGTTAGAAAGTCATTTCTGAAAGCATTTGTCTGGATTGTAGCATTGCATGGGAGTGAAACTTAGACGATAAGGAGTACAGATAAAAAGATGATAGAAGCTTTTGAAATGTGGTGCTACAGACGAGTGATGAAAATTAGATGGGTAGATCAAGTAACTAATGAGAAGGTACTTAACCGAATCGGGGAGAAAAGGAGTTTCTGGCATATCCTGACCAAGAGAAGGGACAGATTGGTTGGACACATTTTGAGACATCAAGGAATTGTCATCTTAGCATTAAAAGGAAGTGTGTGGAGACCGAGGGACGAATATAGTAAGCAGATTCAAAAGGATGTAGGTTGCCGTACGTATTCTCAGATGAAGAGACTTGCACAGGACAGGGTAGCGTGGAGAGCTGCATCAAACCAGTCTGCGGACTGAAGACCACAACAACAACAACAACAATAGTGACACGTTACGTTAAACCGCTCGCTCACAAGTGACTGTGTTTCCCTCGATTGTGAGCACGCCGGCGAAGTGGTATGGGCGAGTCCTTTTGCTCGGAGGTAATGTAGGCATGTCAACAACGTGTGCTACCAGCTGTAATAGTAGATTCTATTGTATAGGGCCTCCACAGCAGAATGTTCAAATGTTTGTAAGTCTATCGGACCAAACTGCCTGGTCATCAGTCCGTAGCTTACAAACTACTTAAACCTAGGTAAACTAACCTACGGACAAACACACACACCCATGCCCCAGGGAGGACTCGAGCCTCCACGGCGAGCAACCGCGCGCTCCGCAGCGAGGTGCTTTAGAACGCTCGGCTACTCCACCTCGGCCCTCCACAGCAGTATTGCCACTATTTAAGTTCCATCTCTCGTAGAAACAAGGCTAATAATGACACGCCTGCAGCAATGTGGACTGGTAGCCAACTGTATGCTGGGAGAGTACAGGGAGAGGCAAGTCATGCTACGACACACATCACAGAGCTCGATAAACGAAATTTTCTTCGGGTCCGCGAGACCCAGGTGTGCCAGGTACGGTTTAACAAAATTGATGAGCACTTCGTCACGAGGTAATGTAAGAATTAAATTGTTCTACCGTTGTTGTTGCGAATTCGTTTGTGAAAGGTGGTAGGGCATGCGCCTCGATGGTGTTAGCGCAGCCGGATTCCAACCGATTTGGGGCAAACAAGAGAGATAGACTACCATAGAGAGGCACCGCGACCAGAGTGAAGAAAATTGAACAACCGTCCGCCGTGTTATCGGAAGTCTAGACGGGCCCGTTACATGACAGTAGGGTAGAATATTATTAAAATATAACTGTTTGGGCCCTTCAATTTTAGCCACAACAATTTTACCGCCTTATATAGTGCGTGAACGCTTTATTTACATCGTTTCTCGAAAGTGTCAGCAGCTTTATTTTAAGTACAGTACCCCGGCCATCAGCTGCATTTGCAACTAAACGATATGGCCTGGGAGTATAAGGCCAGGCTACGTTTTTTTTTTGTGCGCCGTTTCCAACAGAAAATTTTCAGAGAATGGTAGACGTTTCAGAGACTAACTTTTCACAGTAAGATTACGTTAATTTCAATTCATTAAATGATAGAAGCAGGAACTATTGCATGGGCCAAGGAATTTGCAATGAAGTTTATAGTTTATCGTAGGTTTAATGAAGTAGTAGTCAATATTATGCTTGTCTTTCTCTTGAATCAGATTAAGGCCCTCTGAATCAAAATGTAAGGAAACTACCATTAACGAATGCCCTTACACGGAATTTACCTTGCCGTTTCAGCTTTTATGATGACATGTGTGTTAAATATATTTAGCCTTATTTCCTTCACTTCATACATAAATTTTGTTTCAAGATTTGAAGGACAAATACAAGTGCTTCGTGTCGGAAACAAAATTCTCTCTTCTCATTGCAACAACCCATTTCTTCGTCAGCAGCTTGTATTCAACGGAAACCCTGGATAAAATAGTGTGTGTTCAGATTTGTCAAAATTTAAATCAAATACGAAAAAACACTTAACATATACTGTGGTGTCGCACAAGTCCAAAGTGCGCGCCACCTACTTTCGCCGCGCGCCGCCATGCACGCACGGCGCGGCGTTCTTACGACGTCAGCCACGAGCGCCCTCTGCTACAACTCCGCTCGTGGCCACCACTGAACGACATCGTTCACTTGGGACTGAGATAGGAACCAGTTAACACTTCGGAATCAGATAGGCACCAGTGAAGACTTGGCTACAGGATAGGCACTAGGCAGGCCTCTAGCTCAACTATGTATCAGCATTCTGCAGTACTGAGCTCTGTAAAAGTTAAGTATTACTAAGTCTCTAAGAAATATATATCTCGTTCTAATTTACTCTAGTGTTTCTAGTTTCTGCTGTCCCACTGGCTGGTCACCTCCTACCAGCACAAGCGTGCATCCTTTATTCCTGTGTCGGCCTTTCTACTCGACCACCGACACCTACGACAGAAACGAGACACAAAAGCGGCGACGAGGCTGGGACACAAAATGAAACGCATATAATTTTAAGCAGTACTCTTTTGAAAAAAGAAATATTCGCAATATGGTTGCTTCTGCTGGTACAGTAATAAGATACACAAACATTAGGCATGATATCTAAAAGTACTGCTTATCTCACTTGTACGCACACGTACTATCACGATTTCAGAGAACCACTGCCTGACTTTCGATAATATGGCGCCTAGTAGTAGAGCGTGGCACTGCAGGGAGCGCTAAAGATCGTATCACCGCCCATGTATATTCTATCTCTTTGGGGCAAACATGGTCGACGATCCAGCCTGGGTGTTTAGGAGCTGTAGGTCAAAGTCAGCGGGTGTTGTGGGAGGCCCTGGTTCGTGCAGGCTGCTGTAACGTGACGGTGCTGGCATGCTGTAACACGGGGGCGCATTGCATCAGCTGCGGGACTGACACACTTCCAGAGTATCGCGGGCATCCATCTTCCCGGACCGCTCTGTTTACGGCTAACTGCTGCCTCTGAAACGGCGAAGTAGTCCCCAAGAGCTGAGGTCCGTAGAAATAAATAGGCTGCTGATTTACATAATGAGGAAGGCTGCGGCAATTTTCGATCCGAACTGACGTAGACTTGCAGACACAGCTGCAAATCTGCCTATAAAGGAAGGATCATTAGGGTATAATGTACAGTGGTCTTTAGAGGAAGCCGTGCGGGAATAGCAGAGCGGTCTAAAGTGCCACGTTACAGATCGCGCAGCCTCCCGCGTCGGAGGTTCGAATCCTTCCTCGGGCATGGATGTGTGTGTTGTCCTTAGGTTAGTTTAACTTAATGAAATAAATCGCAAGTTGCGATCAGTTATGGCTTCATTGTACTAGGTTTAGATGAAATACCGAAGTACGGCGAGTGAAAATTTGTGCCCGGCCGGGATTCGGACCCGGGATCTCCTGCTTACACGTTGACCACTCCGCCAGCGAGGACACAGTGACCAGCCCGACTGCAGAGGACTCTTCCCTGCACGTCTCCCGCCACACCCAGATCTCCATTCGCCACGTTGTCTCTTTCCTATAACCACAGCCCATTTTGTTAATAATGCTCGCAGCCACAATACTGTATTCTCGCATCGGTGAGAACAGACCATGAGGTATCAAGACACAATTAATTGTCGTCAGGAGCCCAGCCTCGTCTTGTATACAATTATATATCCCCGACGACATTACAGCGTTCAAATTAATGAAATAAATCGCAATTTGCGATCAGTTATGGCTTCACTGTACTAGGTTTAGATGAAATACCGAAGTGCGGCGAATGAAAATTTGTGCCCGGCCGGGATTCGAACCCGGGGGTGGTTATAGGAAAAGAGACAGCGTGGTGAATGGAGATTTGGGTGTGTCGGCAGACGTGCAGGGAAGAGTCCTCTGCAGTCGGGTTGGTCACTGTGAACTCGGTGGCGGAGTTTTCAACGCGTCTGCCTAGTAAGCTGTTCGAACCCCCGTCGTGCACAAATTTTCATTCGTTACACTTCGGTATTTCATCTAAACCTAGAACAGTGAAGCCATAACTGATCGCAAATTGCGATTTATTTCATTAATTTGAAGGCTGTAATGTCGTCGAAGATATATAATAGTTTAACTTAGTTTAAGTAGTTTGTAAGGCTAGGGACTGATAACCAACGTAGTTTGGTACCATAGAATTACAAACATTTGAAATTTTCTTTAGAGAAGAAGTCGACGCTCCGATATGTCTTGTCACGCATGGGGTAGGAATTCGGCAATCTCATTGAAAGGAACCATTCTGACATTTGCCTTTAGTGATTTATGGTTCCCAGACTTTTCGCAGCCTACTGCATCGACTACACAACAATTAACCTATTATACCTCATTTTTTCCCATTATCTCTTAATCAACATTTTACCACAAATTCATTTGTAGCTGCCGGCCGCGGTGGCCGCGGGGACTGAGGCGCTCCAGTCACGGTCTGCACGGCCACTACGGTCGGGGGTTGGAATCCCCCCTCGGGCATGGATACTTGTGCCGTCCTTAGTATAAGGTAGTTCGTAAGTAGTTTGTAAGTTTAGGGACTGATGACCCCGTAGTTAAGTCCCGAATTGAACTATTGAATCATTTGTAGCTGCTTCTATCATAGTGTTACACATAAAAATAGCTCGTCCTAGAAATTATAAATTTCTGCATTAAGCTATTCCTAACTTTTGTATTTGGTTACTTTAGTATTCCTCCTTTGCCTTGTAAAAGTAGTCAGTCACATACTACTGTTGCATTTTAAGTTACTACCTGGAAAGATGAGAGGCATAATAGTGACATTTACTGCATCGGGTACATCGTGGGAGTACTAACAGCTGACCAGCTGTGAACGGTTTGCCGAGCGGTCTAAAGCGTCTCGCTGCGGAGCGCGCGGTTGCTCGCCATGGAGGTTAGAGTCCTCCCTGGGGCATGTGTGTGTATGTGTGTGTGTGTGTGTGTGTGTGTGTGTGTGTGTGTTTGTGTTTGTCCGTAGGTTTAGTTTACCTAGGTTTAAGTAGTTTGTAAGCTACGGACTGATGACCACGCGCCGGCCGCGGTGGACGAGAGGACTGAGGCGCTCCAGTCACGATCTACATGGCCACTACGTCGGGGGTTCGAATCCCCCCTCGGGCATGGATATTTGTGCCGTCCTTCTTCTTAGCTAGTTCATAAGTAGTTTGTAAGCTTAGGGACTGATGACCCCGTAGTTAAGTCCCATAAGCTATACAAACATTTGAACATTTTTGTTTACAATTGCGCTCACGGGCGGTGGGCGGGCATGGTGAGCTGCTCCGCCGACTTGTTGGGCGGAACCGAGAGTTGTGTCGGGATAGCTCAGTGGTAGAGCGCTTGCCCGTGAAAGGCAAAGGTCCCAGGTTCGAGTCCCGGTTCCGGCACACAAATTTAATCTGCCAGGAAGTTTCATATCAGCAGACACTCCGCTGCAGAAATTTCATTCTGGAAACATTTGTTCCTTTTCACTATTGCAGAGTGAGAAATAAAAACCTGTCCTGGAACTTTCGTAATAAAGTGAGCGGCTTCACTGAAGGTCGTGCCCCCCCCCCCCCCCTCCTTCCTGGGACAGACAGCTTTGCTGACAGGTGAGGGCGCGCCCGCCCACGCTACGTTCGTGCGCGGCGCCTGTGTTGGAGCGGTACGCGCCGTCGGCTTCGATCGACGACCCTCTAGCTCGGCTGCCCTGTCGCCTTGCGTTGCCGTCTCTGACACCGTGAGCGTTCAAACTAAAGCCCTGTGTAGAGAAAGCAGCGACAGCTGAGAGGCGGACGCCATTATTGGAGCGTGCGGCTGGCGTGCTGCCACAGCGTAGCACAGGGCACTGCACTGCGACTAGTTTATAATTACTTCACGACAGTCAGGTGCAGATGATATCGCAATTTTCAAACAACTAACGGTTATGTTGCTGGGTCGTCGACCACCGCCGATATTTCGACAGCAGCACAGCTTGCAATTCTCAAGGCACAACTGTACTCAATGAAGCAATATGAAAGCCAATTTAATACCTCGGTGAATGACATTGTGATGAAAGTTCCGGGTTACTGCTTATATTTTATTCAGTAGCGCTACAGCTGTTTCAACATTTTGTCATTATCAAACGCCTACCTATATAAGAATTACAAAAAATTATTACAAATCAAATAATACGAAAATATACATAATTTTTTTTTTTTTTTTTTTTTTTTTTTTTTTTTTTTTTTTTGTAGTCATGCAGTACGTATCTGAATCGTGTCCAGTTGCATGGCGTGCTCATTCACCGGTTCTCAGCCCGTGCGATTTCTGGTTATGGGGTCATCTCAAACGTATGGTGTGTGCAGAGCCTTCCCCATATGGGGTTATAGTGGAGCAGCGTATTCATGCATCATTCTTACCACTGCGGTTTTAGCGCCCGAGTGTAAAAGATGTCCCTAAGTGTGTGACTATATTATTATAGCAATGGATAAACTCGGCATCGAAACACGAGTTCCTTAGAACTACTGTAACGTATTCAAAAAAACTATGTGTGTGTTACGTTGTTACTAAGGAAAGGTGCTCTTTAGTGAAAAAAATCGAAGAAACACCAACAGTAACTACGTTGCCGTGAAAGATTTACGTGCACGTTTGGCAGTTCTTGCTTCCATACGGTATACATCGCAGCTTAAACACTGAATACTGAAGTAGATTTGTTATGATTTTAACCCACCATACAGATTTTATTATCGTCTACACAGATGGATCCAAGCAGGGTGATCGTCTAGGCTGCTCCGTTGTGTTCCCTGGCTCTGCCCTCCGAATAGTTTTCCATTTATTATGCGGAACTGTTCGCTATTCTCAGGGCACTATAACAGATCAAAAGGCATCAAGGTGTGATGTTCCCGACCTGCTCAGACTTCCACAGCGCTGTCGACCAAATATATCCGGCAGATCGGATGGTGCAGGATATAGAGAACTCTCTCTTTGCACTACAACAACACCGCAATCTTTTGTTGGGTTCCTGGGTACATAGGGATCCAGAGAAACGAACTGGCCGATGCAGCAGCTAAAGAGGCTTGTTCTCTCCCCCCTGCCGTACGCTGTTCTGCCCCACTGAAGGCTGTCACCTCATTTGTGACACAGAAAAACTATTCTTATAACTTACGTCTACGATGTTTGGACGTTATATGCTTACATCTGGCTTAACTGTTGTATAAACTGTATGGAAATATTCACGTATTTCGTAGTTGAATACGTTGTTTAGCTGTCAGGTTTTATGCAGCTTTTTACGCTAAAACGTTAAATTAAAGAAAACTTTTATATTTTGCGTAATTCACAACAGCTCTGCCAAAGATATTTATATACATATAGTTATTAGAGACTTTTTAACGTTAATATTGGTCAGAGAGGCTTATTTCGTTTTTTAGCTACCTCTGGTCATTAAGCTTATCTTTGCTTCTTGGCCTTTTTCATCGATAAAGTTAATAAAATTAGCCAGATAGTTTTATGTTTGAAATCAGTGAGTTAAGTATTTCGTTCGGATAATTTTTAGTGTGAATATATATTTCAAATTCCTACAAAGGGAATAGAAATGAATATTTTGGAGGAATTGGAAATATAGATTCACACTAAAAATTATCCGAACGAAATGCTTAATGAGCACACTGATTTCAAACATAAAAATTATCTGGCAAAACACTTCAGCATAAAAAAAAACCTACACTGATTTTTCATTTAAAACAGTTCAATGCGCCTGGAAAAGAAAAGTTTTTATGTTCACCAAACTGAGTTGTGAAGAAAGTTTTCAATAAGGAGGATGAAGTGTTACTTATTAAACATATAAAAGAAGCTGCGAAGATGCACCTTGGTTTGAGCCTGATGATTGTAAGGCAACTGGCATACCAATACGCTGTGGCCAACAATAAAAAATTTCTTCTATCCTGGAAAACTGAAGAGAAAGCTGGACTCAGTGCTTAAAAGATTTTCGTAAGAGGTACTGAGGAGAACTGTCTTTAATAAAACCAGAAGGAACTAGCCTTGCTCGAGTTACAGTCTTCAATCGTGAGACTGTGAAACTTATTTTCCAGAACTATAAAGAAATATTATCACCATATCCTTTACAGTCATCTGACATTTGGAACTTGAACGAGACTGGAATGACAACAGTCCATGTTACCAACAAAATCCTAGCCCCAAAGGGGTTTTAGCAAATTGTAGCCGTCATATCAGGGGAAAGAGGCGCAAATGTGACGATGACTGCTGCAGTGAACGCCGCAGGAACTCAGTACCACCGATGCTGATTTTCCAAGAGTGTTGCATGGTGCACCACCAGGGTCCATTGGAGGAGCATCTCGTTCAGGATCGTCCAATGAAGAATTTTTTTTTTTTTTGAGTTTTTGAAGCACTTCATTCAACATGTCAAGCTTGATGAAGGAAAAGGTGTTAAACGTTTTACAGCTCAAGTGTTAAAAGCAACTGGGAAAAATAAATTTGAAGTGACATTTATGAGACGGTACAGATAGCATATCAACATTTTCACAATGCCACAAGTGGATGATATCAGTGCTGTGTTAAAGGAAGAAATTGTTGAGAAGTTGACACGAGTGCAACCACAACGTCGTGGTCAAATAAAATTGTTTATAATTTTCATTAAAATGATAACACAACAATATGAACTTGTTACATTTTTGTAATATTTCTGTCTTTTAAGCAAAAAAGTATAATGTAAGGTCACTTGTCATACTAATGTTCTATTTTCTTCAGATGGTCAAAAGTACAACAGGAGATGGTCAACCACTGCATTGTACCTTTGACCAGTTGAAGAATTCTACTAAAAGTAATATTTCTATGAACTTGCTTAAGACAAATAAAATTAAATAGCATTATAATACGAGATAAGGTTTGTACTGTCAACTAACATAGTAAATATAATGTTTAAAATATTTATGGGTCATTTACAATTAAAAATATTAAATGTGGCCAAAGGTACAGAATCTTCCCCTACACATAAAAGAAAAGAAGGGCATCACTATGAAAAACTGTATATTTTGTTTAAAACAGAGCATACGTGACTTGTCTGATATCACTACTAGATATGATCAATTGATATACAAAATATCTGATACTATAACAGAACTACTGCATCAAATTAATGCAAAGCTAACACTAAAGGAAAAAATGTTGTATGACTGAAGTGTAAATTACGTTTAATATGATTATAAGAGATAGGTTGCAAATGACCATTCCATTCCCCGTTCATACGATATAGTAACAGCTAAAAAAATTTACTGCCTTTTAATCGCCTAGAAAACTAGATTAAAATAGATGAAATAGGGAAAAGATTAGAAATTTAATACCCAATACGGATATAAGTCACATAAAAATAAAATGTAATTGAGACGAAGGAATGATCAGCGCAGGAGCTGCTGTGTACTTAGTACCAACAGGCGTCGCTAGATCGCAGCACTAGAATTTTAAATCACGATTGCTAACATTTAGATATATTCTATATTGCACATTAGTTACTCTTTTAGTTACGATCTGCACCCTACAAGCTACTAAAGCCTGTGTTAATCCCCGTAGTTCATTGTCTTCGTTATAAACAGTTTACTGCATAGCGCCGAAATGATTTGTGAATATCATCACCTTAAATCGTAGAGATAGTACCTCCTGACATTGTTAGATAGCGTCGGGATCGAATGTTCGAACATATCCCGAGATTTCCCGAACGATGACGTAAAGTGTTCGAACAGTTCGAACCATGTTCAAACCCAGCTGTAATTAATAGACGTAATGGAGTGGTTGGGAAGGCAGTAAGACAGGGTTGTAGCCTTTCCCCATTGTTATTCAATTTGTACATTGACTAAGCTATAAAGGAAGGCAAGGAGAAATTTGGAGAAGGAATTAAAGTTCAGGGTGAAGAATTAAAAACGTTGTGTTTTGCCGACGACATAGCAATTCTGTCAGAGACAACAAAGGACGCAAGTTTGAACGCGCGCGCGCCACAGCCATCGCCGACGGAGTCGTCATATAGAGGCGCCACATGATAGACAAGTGGAGCAGGTGCACCCTCTAGAGTAATTGGAGAAGCGTTGGACAGTGCCGCGGAGGAGTTCACTTCTGGCAGGGGACTCCGACTAGTGACTTATTTTAGTGCGCATGTTTTGTGGACTGATCCTAGAATTGTAATAACGTCGCATATAGCTTCGTCCGTGAACAGTGATGTGTTGATTTGGGAGAACTCTAAGTTATGTTAAAGAGGCACCTGCCGCCGATGACAGTGTTAATACCAAGTTAAGTGTTTGTCCAATAAATTATCATCTATTATAAATGCTCTTGAGGTTGCACAGTTCCAATCGGCCCTACTCCCACGTCCTCGGTCCCAGTCAGTTGCTCCGTTACGAGAGCGAGTCCGTAACTGAAGATAGCAACACGGAGGAGTACAAGAAACGGAATGGATAGTGTGTTGAAAGGTGCATATAAGATGAAGATTAACAAGAGCAAAACTATGGTAATGGAGTGCAGTCTAAGAAAATCAGGTTACGTAATGAAAGAATAAAGGAGGTAGATGAGTGTTGTTACTTGGGTAGTAAAATAACAAATGATGGTCGCAGTACAGATGATATAAAGTGTCGAATGGCAATGGGTAGAAAAGCGTTCTTGGAAAAGAGAAATTTGTTAACATCGAATATTGATTTAAGTCTAAAGAAGTCCTTTCTGAAGGCATTTGTGTGGAGTGTTGCCTTATATGGGAGTGAAACATGGACGATAAACAGTGCGGACAGGAAGGGGATAGACGCTTTTTAATTGTGGTGCTACGGAAAATGCTGAAGATTAGGTGGGTGGATCGTGTAAATAATGAGGAAGTACTTAACAGTAATGGGGAGAAAAGGAATTTCTGGCAAACCTTGACTAAAATAAGCGATCAATAATTGGTAGGCCGCATTCTTAGACACCAAGGAATCGTTAATTTAGCATTGGAGGGAAGTGTGTGGGGTAAGAGGAAGACCAGGAGATGGATACAGTAAGCAGATTCAGACAGATGTAGGTTGCAATACTTATGTGAAGAGGACGAGGTATTGTGAAGAGCTGCATCAAACCAGTCTCCGGACTGAAGACCACAACACATATCTGGTGATTGGTTAGACAGGCTGAGGTACCTGCGCACTTGTGCAGGCTACTGGTGGGTGTGAGCACCAGCAGCAGCGGCGCCCCCCTGGCGGTGGCGTTGAGCGTCACCACGCCGCCAGACAGCTCCGCGCAGCCCTCGGCCACAGCACGGCCCTCGGTCACGCTGGACGGCGTCTCTGAGCCCTCGCTGGTCAGGCAGGCACGCACCACGCCGTAGCCCGCACTCTGCACCTGCAGACACACCACACACCACTGTAAAGCTGGTACCTAATAATATCAATACGTCTCAATGCCAACATGTCATCACGAGAATTATATGAGACGTGAACCGTGGGTTCGATACCTTACTTAGCAGTTATCATTAACAACATCAACAATCTTGACACTGAAATTTTAACAAGATTATAAGCAGGAAATAGAGCTGTGCATTAGAGATGGGCAATCTGCTCCTGAACTGATTCAAAGAACCAGATCATTCTAAGGAGTGAGTGATGAATGAATCCGGAAAAAAGAGTGGTAGTTCATCCGATCCGAAAAGTCCCTCTGGTGACAGCAATGAGCTACATAAGCACCCCTTGCCACATGCTTCAGAAGTTTCCTAAACACCTTGCCATATGCTTCAGAAGATTCCTAAGCTACAAAATAAATGTGGTAAAGACGATGTGCAAGTATAAAACTGCAAAAAATTAGCGCCTAAACACGTGCAGTGCCTCCGTGCTGAATCGGTGAGTCGAGAGTCGGCAAGTCACACAAGCACCATGGTTCCCGCTAGCTCGCTGCTCCGCACGACTCCGGCGATCGAGGCGATCCGACCGCCAACTGAGTTGGTGAGTTACCTGGTTCACCAGTTCACCTCTTCCCACCATTCTCCCGACTCCACTCGCTTGCGGAGCCGCCTGTGTGGCATGCTGCTCATTATTCCCCCCACTCCTCTGGCAAACCGCATGGTGCCAAACAAAGTGACTCCGTGCATCTCTCTGTTCTCTCAACTCTTGTGTTCCTATAAAGCTTGCAGCTCTCTTACAGAAACGATCATCTGAAGCATCAGAAACCGTCATATAGACTAATGTCCTATTTCGAATAGTACTCGAGATGAAACGTATGTTACATGAAACGTATGTTACATGTTTTTTTCTTAATAACAGGAAATATGCAGTCTGTAGCAAAAACGCGTTACTTTACAAAATTGGACTATAGTGTCTCTGGCACCCTTAGGTTTAGGAAACAAGCCACCAAATACTTTTAAAATGAAACTAGAAAGCTGCCCACAAACTAGCTATAATGCCCTCAAACTAGACCAACCGACGATTATCGTAAGCCGTGGTGGCGATTAGAGCAGATGTAAGTTTCAAGAGCTCAAGTTCACTCGAAACAAGCACTGCTAGCCGCTGAATAAAACAGATCAGAGACTGCTTCTGCAACACATCAATATGAGGTTAACATATGTTCAGAATATGGCTTTTGGTTACAGTGACCATACAGCCAGCGGCTATT
The DNA here is from genome assembly GCA_026315105.1 of Locusta migratoria. NCBI lineage: Eukaryota > Metazoa > Arthropoda > Insecta > Orthoptera > Acrididae > Locusta > Locusta migratoria. The sequence continues at coordinate 151,042,926 of CM048745.1, read as the reverse complement.
ACAGTGGCAACATTAAAATAGAATTGAAATTCTTACAATGTATATATCACACTATTAATAGGTATCTAACATCATACAGCCTTAGAATAAAAGCAGAAAAATCATATGTAGAATATATAAAACAATACATATTTAACAGTACTAGTGACAGATGTAATACTACGAAAGTGCAAACAGCATTTCTGTGACTGGTTTCGGTCTAAAGCGCCATCGACTACGAGAACCGTATGTGCTGTGACAAATAGAGAATAGAAGTTATCAGTGACGGCGTTTGCTTACACCACTGGTAATTTATTCCGTTAGTAAATGAGTTGAGGAAAAAACTGAAAGGTGAACTGTTTTACATGCGCTACGGCCAGATTAGGAAAGGTGGAACCTCGGGGGAAACCCACTCATTATTCCACTCATTAAGTTCTGAGAGATTGATATTTTACTTATACGTTTAAACAGCGAGTAATGAAGAGCAACCTCACGGTACTGCAATTCGATTTCGACTCTACATTATCCAATTAAGTGAGTAGGTAATTAACTGCAATCACATTCCTTCAGGTACAATTGAATTTCGAGTTACATGTAGCGGAGCACAAACAACCTTTAAATAGTTCATGCCTCACAAAAAAAGAACTTTTTGAAGTCATCGATGCCAACGAATCCAGTTGGTACATATCTGAAGGAGAGGTATTGAATAAAAATTTTGTGCCCTGGGCGGGATTCGAACCCAGAACCTCCTGCTTACAAGGCAGGTGCTATACCACTTTTTTTTTTTTTTTTTTTTTTTTTTTTTTTTGCCTTATGGGTAGATCTTGTCCTTGCGAACGTTGCACGTGATTGTTCGTTGTGGTTCTACGTGTTCTTTGGCTCAGCTTTTTTTTTTTTATTATTGCAGCGGGCGTTGAGCCCTCTGACCGGGCGCGCTGAGCCACGGCGCCCGGCAACCACTAAGCCACCAGGACACAGCGGCTGTACGGATTTTCTAAAGGCACGTCTGCCTCCACAACACAGACTTCAATTCTGCCTCATGTTCCCCTATATAAATACCATTTGTTTTTCCTTATAGATATATGATTTGAACCATTTTGCAGCTTTTCCTGTTACAGTGTAATATTCTAATTTGCTTAAAAGAATACTGCGGTGTACACCATCAAATGCCTTTGACAAATCACAAAATGAAATAAGTACATCGTCACTATATATGTATATAGCCATCTCACTATCGAAACCCTTTAGAAATCTGAATACTATTCTATTTGACGTCAGATGATCATCATTTTTAAAATTTTCGAGAATGGGGGGCAAAAAATTGGACACAAGTTTTACGGTTTTACTATATCTCCTTTCTAATACAAAGTATCAAATTCAGCATAGTTCAACCATTTGGGAAATGTTCCACTGATAAAATATTGGTTGCACAAGTAACTTAAAGTGTCAATAAAGGCAAATGTTTAATCAACCTTTTTGATATATTATCATCATCATCAACAACAACATTAGAGACTGGTTATGCCTTTCAGCGTTCAGTCTGGAGCATAGTATCTCTAATAAAATTCCTCCATGATCCCCTATTCAATGTTAACATTGATGCCTCGTCTCATGTTATGCCTTTTACTTCAAAATCTTTCTTCACCGAAACTTTCTTCTTGGTCTACCTCGACTCCTCTTACCATCCGCTGCCGAGATCACGAGTCTCTTAGGTATCCTTGATTCTCCCACGCTTGTAACATGACCCCACCATCTCAGTCTGTTCGCTTTAACTGCTTCATCTATGGTGTTCGTTCCCAGTTTTTCTTTGATTTCCTCATTATGGACACCCTCCTGCCATTGTTCCCATCTATTAGTACCTGCAATCATTCTTGCTACTTTCATATGTGTAACCTCTACCTTATGAATAAGGTAACCTGTATCCACTCAACTTTCACTGCCACACAACAAAGTTGGTCGAAAGATAGGGCGGTGCACTGCTAACTTAGTCTTGGTACTTAATTCCTTCTTGCAGAAGAGAGTAGATCTTAGATGAGCACTCACTGCGTTAGCTTTACTGTACCTCGATTCTAGTTCTTTCGCTGTTGCCATCCTGTGAGAAAATACATCCCAGGTACTTGAAACTGTCTACCTGTTCTAACTTTGTTTCTCCTATTTGGCACTCAGTCTCTTTGAATCTCTTTTCCACAACATTACTTTCGTTTTGGAGATGCTGATCTTCATATCACAATCCTTGCACCTCTGATCGAGCTCTGAAATGTTTGCAACCTATCAATCGAATCGGCCATTACAACTAAGTCATCCGCATATGCGAGACTGCTTATTTTGTTTTCACCTATTTTAATACCGTCCTGCCAGTCTGCTGTTTTCAACATATGTTCAATGAATAGTATGAACAACAGTGGTGAAAGGTTACAGCCTTGCCTTACCCCTGAAACTACCCTGAACCATGAGCTTAATTTGCTATCTAATTTAACTGCTGCCTGACAGTCTACTTAAAGCCCTTTAATTGCCTGCAGAAGTTTGCCTCCTATACCATAATCTCGAAGAACTGACAGTAGCTTCCTCCTAGGAACACGATCATAAGCCTTTTCCAGATCTATGAAACATAGATACAATTCCCTGTTCCACTCATAGAACTTTTCCATTACCTGTCGTAGGCTAAAGATCTGGTCCTGACAGCCTGTAAGAGGCCTAAACACACAATGATTTTCACCTAACTTGTCCTCAATTAATACTCGCACTCTCCTTTCAACAATACCTGAGAATATTTTCCCTACAACGCTAATTAAAGAGATACCTCGAAAGTTGTTGCAATTTTTTCTGTTTCCATGTTTGAAAATTATCATAGCCACAAGAATATTTTGATTCGGAATAACTGATAGTATGGGTGTAATGTAAGATAAATTCTTTAAAAAAATTATAAAGAGACCTGTTTAGATTTGAAGGAACTCATGATATCTGGACCAATCTGCGAATAGAACAGCTGGTTACAAAGAAACAACCTGGAACTGTATGACCTGATGGCACAACCGAATAACATGCAAAAGAAACGAAAGCGTGGAGAACTAGCGTGCCAGGGCACAACGCCAAGACGCCGGCCGCTTGCTGGGCAAAGCCGTGCTTACGGGAACACCTGTTGGAACCCGACCAACTGGACGACCAAGGCAACGGAAGGGGGATGAACTGCACGAGGGCCTTCAGCAGCAAGGTGTCCATTATGAGAACTGGATCCAAAGTGCATAGCATCACAATCTATGAGGGAACACTGTGACGTCTGAACATGCTTTGTCGGGTTGGTGAACGGCGATATCTACGTTTGTATATATGTTTAAGGAGATGGCGGAAGTCATCTCATACCGAAAAACGGGGTGAATTGGGACAATGGGGACATTTTGACAGTTAAAAGTAGGCCACTGCAAGCTTATTCTATTAAAGGTTGGACCCGAAAGCGATACGATCTGCAATTGGCCGTTGAAATGATGTCGCCCGCCGCGGTGGCCGAGGGGACTGTGACGCTTCAGTCACGGTCTGCACGGCCCCTACGGTCGGGGGTTCGAATCCCCCCTGGGGCATGGATATTTGTGCCGTCCTTAGTATAAGGTAGTTCATAAGTAGTTTGTAAGTTTAGGGACTGGATGACCCCGTAGTTAAGTTGTAAAGTGTGGTGGTGGAAAAAAATGTGAAATGGATACGAATGATTCCGGCTGGGCAAGGTTAATGTGGGTTAATACAACAGGAAGATAAACATTTGAACTTTTTTTTTTTTTTTTAAGTGACGCCAGCGGCGAAGCAGCACTGCTAGCAAGGGGCGTGAAGCGGCGCTGTGCCGTCACGTAGAACACCATCAAACAAACAAAAGTTAACTGTTTACGCATTGCTCATTGTAGTTACATATCTCGTTACATTATTCCGACAGCAGAAGAATGCCATTGACGTGATTTTCGCCTCTGTGATGCCGCTGCTTTCTCTCTCTTCAGCTTCATGTTGATGTAGCGCACTCGAATAAAAATTCGGTCCGTAAGAATATTTTAATAACCCCATGAAGATATTTCTGCGAAATTACGTCGGCTAATTTCTAAGAAATACTTTTTTTTAAGTGTGTCACTTCCGTTAATCTCATTGAACAGCAGCTCAAATTCTGAGATCTGCCGCATTCACTCGTCAGACGGTACTAACAAACCTCCTCGTGATAGAAATTCTATCCACCCGTAATCTGCTTGGTGTTTTGGAGGAGGACAAAGTAGTTCATTAGACGACACCCCCCGTGAGATCTCATATTTCGCAGCACGGCGTGCAATGTAGCCTGTCAGATATTTCAATCCTTCAGTTGGGCATTCAATATATGTCACAGCAGACGGTGCAGCAGCCTCACAACTAAAACTTATGTCCTGGCTCTCTGCTTCCCCATTTGGCATGGTCATTGAATCAGACATATCCGGCAAAATTCCACACAGCGGACTAGATGACAGAAATTATTGTGAATCTTCTTCCTGTCTGACAGACGAAGTATTAGAAAGTGGAATGTCATGGGCATTCTTTCCCAGAAGCAACAAACGCAGCCGATGTTTTACTTCTTTTGGGCGAGGATGCTGATAGAAATGGCCAATATCTGTAATCTGTGAAAACAAATTTTCAAGACAGTCCTGGTTCAGCCGTGCTGTTAACCCGCGAGGAGTTGCGCGTGAGGATTTTGCTCACAGTAATTTTAAAACAATCGGCATTTTACCAGATTTAAATTGTCAAATTTTTGTGTTTTCTTATAAACGCAACTAGAAGCACTTATTTAGACTTATTAAGTACATTACAAACTGTTCTTTGGCTGTCAAAAAGATACTATACACGCGATCGATCGCGTAACTTTTAAAGGTGCATGTTTTCGCGGGTTAATATACACTTAATGCCTAGTGACAAAAGGTCAGAATGAAGGCCAAATAAAGAATTAATTAACATTAAGTGTCCTTTCTGAAATGGTAACAGCTTTCTTCGGTTTCCAATCTGTATTGTTTCACAGCACAAATACCTTATCTGAGAATTGTTTTTTGAGCTGCTCATTTCTTCCATAGGCACTCGCTAATGTCTTTTTGTCACCGATTCTGGAAGAATTTAAAATGTCAAACGAATCATTAATATATTTTCTGTCGTAAAACACACGAATAAACGAAACAAAACATACACTGTAAACAACAAGCTACTGCAGGGCTACCGCCACGTGCTTCGGCGATGACGCCATGCGCAGTACGACGAGTTTCTACCTCGGACTGCGCAATCCATTCTGACCCCCTCTGGGCCACTGTACGGAATAAAAGCTTAATTCTGGTAGGAGGTACCCAGATAAGAGTTTACTGTCATAAAGAAGCTTAATTTTAGCAGTAAAATTATCAAAAGGTCCGTGTGAACTACCGGCTACTCCCTGCTGCAAAAACCTTGTTCCCTGGCCCTAACTGAGAACTGTCTTGGTTCAAATAACTCTAATAACAGGAAGTTAAAGATACAGTGGCCAATATACGTAGCAGCTAACACGAAATTACACACAGGCATTAATAAACAAGCCACCACAATTAAACTTATTTCATAAAGGTGGCTATAGAAAAACATTTGTGGTGCAACGGAATTTAAACATGAAAAATTGCATCTGAGCTTGTTCTCAGCACTGGTGAAAAACAATATTAAATAAAAGGGGGAAGGTGCTCGAAAACTACAATTTATAGGCAAGTCAAAATTATACTGAACTTGTTTATTCAGGTCGAACGCAAGCAAAACGGAGAACCAATTTTGTTAATATAATAAAAATGCATTCCACTTACATGAGCTAATACTGACGATGCCCAGCATTGAACATAAATTACACAGAACTTAACCGTACTGGGGGGAGGATTTACAAACTACAATCACTCGCTCACACACACACGCAATGCAACAGCGAAACTCACCAAAAACAGCGTGCTGAAACGAGGCAGAAGCAGGCGGCGCTATCGTAGGCGAAATTCAGCAAAGCCGAAGGTACCACACAACACAATATACAATAAAAATGCGAAGATGGCTCTGGTATGTCGTGCCTGATTTGAGATGGTGCGTGAGTATACCAAAGTTAAGTTGCATTTAGATTAGACCGCGAGCATACACGCTAACGGCGACACGCGGCTACGTTACATGATCGCACTCCAGGGAAGTGAAGTGGTTAAAAATCGGATTCATTAAACAAAATCACGGCGGACTCTTAAGTTGCAATCTGAGAGTAAACTATCCAGGCTATGGTTTTATGAGAAGTGGCGTAGGTGAGTAGCTGCAAACTCCTGAAGTCGGAGTTCGGACCCACGTGGTTCCGAAAACCGATAAAAATGTATAAATTCAATTTCCGAAAAATCAAGGAAATTAACTACGGCATGCAACCCCTAGAACTGCGTAGAATTTCATAAGGAATCTACTGAGATGCAGCAACAAGCGATTGGGAGCGTTCACAGAGACGGAAGAAGTCCAGTCTCAAAACCCGGAAAAGTGAAATAATTACAAAGTCGGAAAAATGAAAAAAAAAAAACAAAAAAAAAAAAACAAAAAAAAACTACGCCATGCAACCCGTAGAAATGTTTAGAATTACATGAGGAAGCGAATGAAATGCAGCTACACGCGATAGGGAGCGATTACAGAGACGGATGAAGCCCAGTCTCAAAAAACCAGAAAAGTGAAATAATTACAAAGACGGAAAAGTGAGACTAAAAACTAAGGCATGCAACCCTTAGAAATACATAGAATTTCATAAGCAAGCTATTGACGGAGGTTGTACAAGGCTCGGAGAGAATTACTGACAAAGACTGAGTGCATACTACAAGTTCGGAGAAGAAACAGCACAATTAAAATCAGAAGAATACACGCATAGTTACTTGCCTGATGGGCATGGAACAAACAATAGAGGAAGCTGAAGGCTTTGTTCTAAGAACCAACCACGTGGAACACATATCACTCACGGAAAGAAACGATAAAAAAGATTTTTACATGCACTGGACAAAAATGAACATATCATCAGTGAGAAATCGGGCCCCACAAAGCTAGAAAGAATTTACACAGAGTTCGTACACCGACACATAATCACAAAAGGTTTGAATATACCAGGCCGTTATCAACTGCAACTAGTGAAACATACACGACATTTATCTGTTCGAATTCACTGGATTAAAAAACTAGAACACATTTCCGCGCACGATCTGAAAAAAATATTCCGAAAAATGAATCTAAGTTCAAGAGTCTAAGTTAAACATGCTAGAGAACGAATCGCTACCTTCTCCGCGGACCAACCTTACCTCTTGTGAGGATACAGGATTTTAGTAGTAACCTCTTTGGGACGTTTTGGTCGAACAGTAGTTATTGTTGGCATGCAGTGATAGATGCTGGACGACATGAACGTTTCTAGTTTGTTGGACGGTGTGCGGCAGTCTTCCTCCGACCGCAGAGCGAGGCAGTAGCCCGTCGACAGTGCGTCTGTAACCCGCATTTAGCGGTGGCTTCAGTTTTGCCCATCGGTCGTATGAGTTTCGGTCGGAGTTGCGTATGGAAACGTTTCAGTGTGGATTTGTAGACATTTATCGTAGTGGCACGCGGTTATTTAATGAAAGAGTTATTAACATTTGTCGTTCCGTAACAAAGGAAGTTAAAGTTTATTGTCATGGATCAACCCAGTCATTGTCCGCATCCCATCCAGTCATACCATTGGAACAGTTATTAAATGATCGAGGATTAATTAAGCAGCAAATAGAATATAACGGCACCTTCGCCCATCGAGGAATAGGTGGACGCAGCTGTGTCGTTATACTCTCCACGATCCCAGCACCAAGTAAGGGTCGGTAACGACTAACTGTCGACTCTGAGCCAGAGAGAAACATTCAAAGCGAGCTATTACTACCCACATTCAGACACCCATTAGATTTTCACACATCGACTTAAAAGTACACATTCTCACAGGGACAGTGGCGTAGCGGAGAAGACGTACCTATTGCCAAAATCATAACCACAGTAAAAAATTATTAAAATAACAAAATCCTAGCAATATTAACCAACATTTTAGAAACTAATATTTTAAAACTTGAAATAAAAATGCTATTCCTCATGCCTCGAAAAGAGTGCGGTTCTAGTCTTAACAAAATGCTAATCTAGCGACATCAAACAACTTTATAAAACATATGGAAGACGACAGACAGTCGTCTTTCACAGTGTTTCATTTTTTATTATGTTAGAAACAGTGGGAGGCCAAAACTGTGTCTTGCTGCTTATTATTATGTGATGGTGTGCTGATATCCTCAGGTTGAAGGGAACAACTTGTTATCAGTTTAAGTACTACTTTTAATGGTTTGAAAACAAAAAGGTGATGGTGAAACAGAAAGGCCTGCTGGTTGTTTTGGATTAATAGTGGAAGCATGGTTAATGTTTAAATGAGATCCCCACTTCTACGTTTAATAATAACCACATAAAAATATAAATTTAGACCCATATTTTGGACTGAAAATTTCGATTTTCAAAATGATAGCAAACATGGGACAGGACATGTTGTTGATTGTCAGAAACCTCTCATTAGGCTTAACTAAAGAGACTTATATGCACAAAAGCGCATTAAAATGAAATTGTTGGTGTTTCTTATACGCAGTGGAGTCATTGTTAGTATTTGCTTATTGTTTTATGATTAGGTTAAGAGGTTCTGAAAATCATTCAAAGGGAAAATACGGGCCATAAAAGATTCCAAAGTGAGAACTTCATTGTAACATCAGACATTGTCTATGAGGACTGCGACAGGATTTTTTTTAATAAAGATATTTAAACAATGTATTTAGGTTCCACAGTCGCTATATTACTTATAATATTTCTTTATTTTGTACAATTAGTTTTAGAGAAGCTATGTCATCATTTTCAATTACTTCTGTATCACCAAAGACATTTTTTAATCCTCTAGAAAAAAACCTCATCCCAAAATTAAAGTACTGACTCTACACTGGTATAAATGATTATAAAATAAAAATGAAACTTCCTGTCTAAAATAATGGATTCCTACATCAGGTTGTTACATCATTTCTGTAATAAGAGAACAGGTTTGGGATGAATTATAGCACACTTTGTTAGTTCTCTTGACTGGAAATCTGTTTGTTCTCATGACAGCACTGTGAAATGCAACCTAAAAAATAAACCGTTTCAAAATTTTAACATCACCAAAATATTTTTTTCCTTTCATTAATGAGTCCATGTTTCTGCAGCACTCGTCGTAACGTGCTGCTGGTCTCTCCGCAGTATGGCAGATACACTGAGCCCCCAGGGACCAGGTGTGGACTGGGGAAGGTGCGCGATCAGACTCAGTTTGACAAAGGGCGTATTGTGATGTCCTGGAGACACAGCACCAGCATTTCGGAAACTGCACATGTCGGGTGTTCGAGGAGTGCTGTGCGGAGTATCATCAGCAAGTAGCGAAACAATTGCAGAAATGCAACCGCTTCTTCAAAGTTGTTGTTGTTTTTTTTATGAAGCAATCAGTTCGGACTTTCAATAGGTCATCTTCAGACCCCACCAAAGGTATGCCCATGCATACATTTGCAAAATATATGTAGGATCTCTTCACAACTGGTCTCCGTTGAAACCTTGCAGACAGAGTTTCAAATACGAACACGTACTGTACAATCAGTTGTATATGCAGTAGTGGATACTGATAAGGTGAAGGATAGAGGAGAGAGCTGAACAGAGATTGGAATGGAAGAGATCGGGGGTTCGAACCCCCTCGGGCATTGATATTTGTGCCGTCCTTAGGATTAGCTAGTTCATAAGTAGTTTGTAAGTTTAGGGACTGATGACCCCGTAGTTAAGTTCCATAAGCTATACAAACATTTGAACATTTGGAATGGAAGAGCTGGACAAAAGGGAAGATGAAGTTTCACAGAGAAAGGAGGGAGCCGGCTTAATAAAAAAAAGTTTTGTAAACCTAAGGGTCCCAACTTCTAAGGTCATCGGTCCCTAGACTTATAAACGACTTAAACCGTCTTACAACACATACATACACAGACGCGCGCCCGAGGGAGGACTCGAACATCCGGCTGGAGTGGCTGTGACATGGTGGGACAGACCACGGTGCCATTCCCGCGCGGAATGGGCTAATAGATGAGCTGAATAAATACATACTTGGGAAACGCCGGGTTTGCATCTAGGGCATCCAGAATGATATTTTTCCAGAATGAAACTTTCACTCTGCAGCAGAGTGTGCGCTGATTTGAAACTTCCTGGCAGATTAAAATTGTATGCCGGAACCGGGACTCGAACCTGGGACCTTTGCCTTTTGCGGGCAAGCGCTCTAGCGACTGAGCTATCCCGACACGACTCACAGTTCCGTCTCACAACTTTACTTCCGCCAGTACGAGGCGAGGTACTGGCGGAAGTAAAGTTGTGAGGCGGCATCGTGAGTCGTGTCGGGATAGCTCAGTCGCTAGAGCGCTTGCCCGCAAAAGGCAACGGTTCCAGGTTCGAGTCCCGGTTCCGGCACGCAGTTTTAATCTGCCAGGAAGTTTAATAATGTTATTTATTACTTAGGTACCATTAAAGTTATGTTAAGTAACATGAGATACAGAAGGCATACTGAAAGAAGACAGAAAATGTCAGTAACACTAGCTGTTAAAAAATAACGTACAATCTGTGGGTAACTATGTCACAAGAGAGATAGACGAACGATGCCGCGTTTATGAGAGTGAGGTGCAAGTGAGAGATATCGTGGTAGAAGGTGGATAATTCGTTCCATTTTTAAATTCGAAATGAATTGTTCCTATTTTTGAGGAAGATCATTCCACAGTCGACTGCTTACATAAAAATTGATTCTAAGGAGGTGACAGTGTTACTTAATGATGAAGAGACTATTTACTTGAGATCGAGTTTTACTGCTGTGCTGTTCTGTAATCTGAAATGACGACAGAACAAACACACGGTGTCTATGGTTATCTATGAAAGCTGTTGGTAATTGTTTCTAGGCACGAATGACGTGAATTACATTTAAAAAAATTACGAAGGGTAATATATGCCAGAATACTCGCCAAGCAGCACTCTGATGACACACATAATTGTAAGAAGACCACCAAAGTAGTCTGCAGACAAGTAAAAAGTTCACCATTGTGTAATCGGATCATTAATTCACGTAGAAGCTAATAGAGAAATAGGATAAATATCCTGTAACATCCTGTGCCTCACATGTCTCATGCATTTGCATAATGACACTCTTAGTTAATCGGTTACTACACAGAACAACCTAAAAGGCCGAGAGTACTTAGCAGCCGAAGAATTCCGTAGGTCCTTTTCGAGGAAAACAATCCTGGGGCATTAGGGGAATACTTCAACAGATGTATCCGGCTGGAAACATCAGAGAGGACAGATCGCGTGACTGGAGCGTCGCAGCTGTTCCCACGTATCGCTCGTATTTTTATGACCAGCCGACCGACGTAAACAAAGGCGATCTGACAGCCTGCCAGCGATACGCTGACTTGGCATTCGAGCAGAATGCCGCCAACGTTACGTAACAGTGTGCGCCGAGTGTTGCGTCAGCAGGGCGAGCGTAATCGACGCGAAATCTGCGCCAAAGCGATAGTCCAAGCCTTACAAGGGATACACACACACACAATAACTAGGAGAGCAATCACTGCACTGTCCGCAGCGTTCTTGACGGCCGTGACTGGTCTTGAAGATCCAGACCACTTTGTACCAAATAATCTTAAAAATATTAAAACAATTAAACCTGAACGTTCCGATAACTACTCTCTAATTCCTCAATACTGAGTTCGAACTCCATTTTCGAAAATTCATCAGTATGTTTCCGTCTTGTTGTAGTACAGCTGACGAGGGACGCTGGGAGTTTTCGCCTTTCGTGTGGTTGACCTACATGCTTAGGCGCGACAAAAGCTGCAGTAGTGAGATGAGCTTCCCAGGCGTTTTCCGAGAGGCAGAATTAAGAAATTTCATGAGTCTTTTGAGTACCACAAAAGAAAAAGTAATCTGTCAAACAACAGCTGTTTTTCTGTTTTACTATTTTATCTATCTTCGTTGTTTCTGATGAATTCATTATTTGTACTTTAGTAGGTGTTTCAGAGGAATCCTCTTTGATATTGTCCCTAATTTGTTTCCTATTTACGTGAGATTGTCTCTGTAGATTTAATTGTTTGGAAATACAGAACTATTTTTCTATTTGTTTTTACAATATAAACGACTATTTTGCTGTTCTCATTCGTTTGGTAAAAATTGTCGAAAAAATTATTTTCACTTTGTCAGTAACTCTATAAATATCAGTGTATTTTGATAAACCTCTTTGTAATTTTTCTTATGCGTGTTCCTCAAACATATCCAGATTATAGTTACTTTTTAATCTGTAGCATTCATTCAAGTAATTCAGTGTACTTTAGTGCTTTGATATCGCACTATCAGATAATTTCTTTTTGTTATTGATTTCAGATGGTTTGTTGTTTCTATAGAAGTTATTGGAAATCTAATGACTTTATCAGCATACTATAGTATACTAGCGGAAAAAACAATAATACCTTCATTTGTGATGCAACTGATGACAGTTCTGTTAAGGTAGAATTTCTTACCACAGCTTTCCGAAATGCCTTCACTACTGAAGACGAAACAGACACTCCAGAATTTATATCAAGAATGGGTGACAGCAAACGTAATTTAGAAGTTGATACCCCTGGAGTATTAAAGCAGCTTAATCACTCAACAAAAGTAAGTCTCCCGATCCCGATTTTATACCGATTAGTTTCCTTTCAGAGTATGCTGATGCAATAGCCCCCATACCTAGTTATCTTATACAACCACTCGCTCAGCGAACGTTCTGTACCCAAAGACTGGAAAGTTACGCCAATATTCAAGAAAGGCATTAGGAGTGATCCGCACAATTACAGGCCTATATCATTAACGTCGGTTTGCAGCGGCATTTTAGAACATATGCTTTTCTCAAATAGTATGAACTGCCTTGAAAAGAACGACCTATTGTCCCATAGTCAACAAGGATTCAGAAACTATCGTTCCTGTGAAACCCAGCTAGCTGTTAACTCCCATAATGTGATGAGTACTATCGACGTGATATGTAAATAGATTCCGTTTATCTATATCTCCGGAAGACTTTTGACACTGTACTTCACAAGCGTTTTCAAATCAGATTGTGTGTTTATGGAATTTCGCCACAGTTGTGCGATTGGATTCGTCATAACTTGTCAGAAAGGACGCAGTACGTTGCAGTTGATGCTAAGTTATCGAGTAGAACAAAAGTGATATCTGGCGTTCCTTAGGGAAGTGTTAAAGGGACCCTTATTTTTATAAACGATGTAGGAGACAATGTGACTAGCTCTCTTAGACGTTTCAGGATGGTGCTGTCATTTATCGGTTAGTAAAGTCACCAAAAGATCAGAAGCAACTGCTAAATGATTTAGATACGATTTGCATGCTGAAAAACATGGCAATTGACACTTAATAATGAGAAGTGTGAAGTCATCCATTTGACATTAAAAGGAATCCGTTAAATTTTAGTTACACGATAAATCAGTCAAACCTAAAGCCCGTAAATTCTACTAAATACCTAGGAGTAGCAATTACAACGTAAATTGGAAAGAACATAGAAAATACTGTAGGGAAGGCGAACTAAAGACCACGTTTCATTGTCAGAACACTTAGAAGATACAACAGTTCGACTGAAGAAACTACCTACACAACACTTATGCGTCCTATTTGGGAGTATTGCTGCGCATTGTGGGATACACGCTAGGTGGGACTGAGTGGCGATTTAGAGAAATTTCAGAGAAGGAAAGATCATTTTGCATTATCGCAATATAGTAAAGAGTGTCACGGAAATGATGCACTAGTTGGGTTGGAAAGGATGAAAAGACAGGCGTTATTGTTGCGGAGAGATCTATTAGTGAAATTTGCGAACATGTATTGTTAACAGCCACCTACATAGGAAGACATGATCATATAATAAAATAAGAGAAATCAGATCGAAAACAGAAAGATTTAGGTGTTCCTTTTCTCCGCCAGCTATTAGATAATGGAACTACAGAGAAACATCATGAAAGTGGTTCGATGAATTCTCTGCCATAGACTTCAATGTGACTTGCTGAGTATGCATGTACATGAAGATGTAGATACTTACTCCGTGTCGCGTAAGATGATTTTTTTCTGCAGGGATATTCAAAAAGAAGTAACTGTTTTCAAACATTTATTACTTACTCCGTGTCTCGTAAGGTGATTCTTTCTGCAGGGATATTCAAAAAGAAGTAATTGTTTTCAAGCATTTATTACTTCAAAACTACAAAAGATAAAAACACTATTCCAACGTTCCTTGAAATGCATTTTATGCATTCCGCAAGAGCACCATCTGTTAGACGACAGATACCGAAACGGTGGCTCATATTTGCCACCCACGAAGCAGTTGGTTTCTCGTTATCGAATTCACAGCTTCAATAATTCGATTTAACAGAGTTTCAAAACTGTCACGCATTGGGAGCTTTTATGTAAACCCGCAGGTAAATATCACAAGGTCCAGAGACCTAGAAGGGCACCGACGATGAAGCTTGGCAACTTTAGCAAATAGTTGTAGAACTGTAGCAAAAGTAGAACTTCAGGTGTAAGGATAGTATTAAAGGGAGGAGGTAACTGAAGCGAATTCAGATTATGCTAAATCTGAGAGGCCATATCTTTCTATCGAAACAGTAATAAAATGATCAGGAAACTTGTATGGGAATCTCTGGAACAATGTAGACGTACTTTTGACGAGAATCAGTTAGGTAAATTTAGTGGAAGCCTTAGGAACCATAAATACAATTTTACAAAGGATTTAGCTCGCACAGCTGTACGAAATACAAGAGTACACAGTGCAACTTAAGAGTTCATTCGCGGATGGAGTACAGACTAACGTAGATAGAAGAAAAGTAACTACGAAGAAGCCTTAGATAATAGAAGAAATACTTAAAAAATCGACGAAAGAGGTAACTACAAAAGTGTTCAGGGAGTGCCACGAATACAGTGAAAACAAATCCGTTAGGAATGAAATATATACTAAGTGCAGGGAAAGGACAGACTCAGCAGACAGAAAAGTCAAGCATCTGTGAAACTAAAATTTTAGCGTTAAGACAGCAATGGGGATTTCGCTGTTAAAGGCAGATGAGAGAACGGATGGATATTAAGACTAAGACTTACATGAGGGGCAAGACTTGTCTGAATAATAATAATAATAATAATAATAATAATAAAAAGCATAGGGGATCTAGTATTTGATGGAGCTCTCGAAGATTTGAAATCAAGCCAGAAGGCATAGATGACATTCCATTGGAATTTTTAAATTCATTAGGGAACGTGTCAACTAAAGAAGTTTACAAGTTGCCATGTAGAATCTATGAAACTGGCGATGTCCCATCAGATTTTCGGAAAAATATCATTCACGCAATTCTGAAGATAGCAAGGGCAGATATGTCCTCACAGTCAGTTTAATGGCTCCGTCATCCAAACATGAGTTTTAAAGGTCAGTTTGGTTAAAGAAAGGAACCAGACGAACAGTCCTCTCATTGCACCTGATACTGCAAACAAGACTAAAGAAAAATTAAGACACGTTCACCGGCTTTGTCGATCTCTTCGACAATGTAAAATGGTACAAAATGTTCGAAATTTTCATAAAAAAGAGTCAGCTATAGGGAGGGACGGATAATTAAAACATAATATGTACAAAAATCAACAGGGAATAATAAGAGTGCAAGACCAAGGACGAGGTGCTCAGATTAGAAAGCGTGTAAGACAGGAACGCAGTCTTTCGGTCCTAGTGTTCAATGTATACATCAAGGAAGTAATGACGGATATAAAACAAAGATTTGATACTGTCATCAAAATTCAGGATGAAGATAAAATCTGTTGATGGCATTGGTATTCTCAGTAAAGGTGAAGCAGAAGTACCGGATCTGTTGAATGGAATGGATAGTGCCGCGGTAGAATTTGCCGAGTGCATTGAAACGCTATGCTCCGATGCGTGAGGCCAGTCTCCGACGGGGGTTTGAATCCTCCCTCGGGCATGGTGTTTGTGCCGTCTTTAGTATAACTTAGTTTATAACTAGTTTGTAAGTTTACGGACAGATGACACGCAATTAAGTCCTATAAGCTTAACAAACAATTGAACACAATATTTTTGAACGCATAGTGTAATGAGTACCGAACATGGATTGAGAGTAAATAGCTGGAATGCGAAGTAGCGGAAATGAAAATAACGAGAAAAATAAAATCAAAATTGTTGATCACCAAGTAGATGAAGTTAAGGAATTCTTCTAACTTGGAAACAGAATAAACCACGACGCACGATTCAAGGACGACATAAAAAGCAAACCAGAACAGGCAAAGAGACCATTCATGGCCAGAAGTCTAACGCTATCTAACATTGGCCTGAATATGGAGAATAAATTTATGGGTATTTACGTTTAGAACAGGGCTTTGTACTGAAGTTAAACAAGGAGAGTGGGAAAACTGGGACAGAAGAGAATCGAAGCGTTCGCAATGGGGCGCTAGAGAATAATGTTGAGAACTATTTGGACTGATAAGAAAATAATGAGGAGGTTCTCTGCGGAATCGACAACCGAGGCAGCATATGGAAAACACTGACAAGAAGACGGGAAAGTAGGATAGTAGGAAATGCATTAAGACACCAGAGAATAACATCCATGGTACTAAAAGGAGATGTAGAGGGTAAGAACAGTAGGGGAAGACAGAAGCTGGAATACATCCGGAAAACCGAGCGAGGTGACGCAGTGGTAACGAACTGGACTCGCATTCGGAAGGATGGTGGTTCAAATCCACCTCCGGCCATCCAGATTTAGGTTTTCCGTGATTTCCCTAAATCACTCCAGGCAAATGCCGGGATGGTTCCTTTCAAAGGTTCAAATGTTCAAATGTTTGTAAATCTTATGGGACTTAACTACGGGGTCATCAGTCCCTAAACTTACAAACTACTTATGAACTACTTACGAACTAGAACGGCACAAATATCCATGCCCGAGGGGGGATTCGAACCCCCGACCGTAGTGGCCGTGCAGACCGTGACTGGAGCGCCTCAGTCCCCTCGGCCACCGCGGCCGGCCCTTTCAAAGGGAACGACCGATTTCCTTCTCTAATCCTCACCCAAAAATCCGAGCGTTAGCTCCGTCTCTAATGATCACGCTGTCGACGGGACGTTAAACCCTAAGATTCCTTTCTTCCTTCCTACATCCGGAAAATAACTGAGGCAGCAGAGGACAAGTGCTGCTCTGATATGGAGAGGTTGCCGAAGGATATTGTGGTGGGATGCGGTAACACAGTCATAAGACATAATTAAAAAAGAAAACTTGAAGTAGAACCCATGACGATTGCACTCAAGTTATAAGTCTTGTCAGAAGCAATACACGACTAATCAGTGAGAAAACAGGATGCAAGAGGCAGAATGAAACTGAATTATGCGCAATCAGAGAATGCGAAAAGCACTCGGGGAAGAAGAAGAATATTAATGTTGGGTGGTGGTAAGTACTTGTGCCAACATTCCGGTTGTTGTGATTTCGTAACGCAGGCCAGGTGCCAGGAGCACCAATGCACATTGCCCACTCAGTCCGTGGCGACCTTAACCTTCAGCTGCGCACCGGAGGAGCTCATGGTGGAAAGTTACCTCAGGGCGAGGCTGCGCTATTGACCAGCGGACAACAGGTAGCACCACGGAACCTTCTGGAAGCGCCCGGCTGCCGAACGGAAGCTAGTCACACTGACCTCCAAGTCTTCCCGTCACTCATAACAACAACAACCGTATATACCGGGTGATCAAAAAGTCAGGATAAATTTGAAAACTTAATAAGTCACGGAATAATGTAGATAGAGACGTAAAATTGACACACATGCTTGGAATGACATGGGGTTTTATAAGAACAAAAAAATGTCCGACAGATAGCGCTTCATCTGATCAGAAAAGCAATAATTAGCATAACAAATGAAGAGAAAGCAAAGACAATGTTCTTTACAGGAAATGCTCAACAATGGCTTTACTCCAGAAATAATGTTGTGAACAGCACTGTAAAGCATGTCCGGAGTTATGGTAAAGCATTGGCGTTTTCAGCAACCCTAGAGATGTCGGTCGAGCACGATACACTTGCGACTTCAGCCAATAGCACGGACTTAGGTCTGGGGACCTGGGAGGCCAAGCATGACGAAAGTGGCGGCTGAACACACGATCATCACTAAACGACGCGCGCAAGAGATCTTTCACTCGTCTAGCAATATGGGGTGGAGCGCCATCCTGCATAAAAATCGTATGTTCCAGCAGGTGTTTATCAGCCAGGCGGGGATTATGCGATTTTGTAACATATTGGCGTACCTCTCACCCGTCCACCCGTCACGGTAGTGGTCACTGAGGTCTACATACATACTCCGCAATTCACCGTAAGGTGCGTGGCGGAGGGTACACTGTACCACTACTGGGCATTTCCTTTCCTATTCCACTCCCAAATTGAACAAGGAAAAAAAGAATGCCTATATGCCTCCGTATGAGCCCTAATTTCTCTTATCTTGTCTTTGTGATCTTTACGCGAAATGTAAGTAGGCGGCAGCAAGATCGTACTACACTCAGCTTCAAATACCAGCCCTCTAAATTTCCGCAACAGAATTTCACGAAAAGAACGTCGTCTTTCTTCCAGCGATCCCCAATTGAGTTGCCGCTCGCCTCTGAACCGCCTCTATGTCTTCCTATAAACTGATCTGCTGCGGGTCCCAAACACTTGAGCAATACTCAAGACGTGGTCGTACAAGGGTTTTATACGCGGTCTCCTTTACAGGTGAAGTACATCTTCCCAAAATTCTCCCAATAAACCGAAGTCGGCTCACCGCCTTACTCAGAACTGTCCTTACATGCTCGTTCCATTTCATATCGCTCTGCAATGTTACGCCTAGATATTTGAACTAAGCGACAGCATCAAGAAGCTCACTACTAATGCTGTATTCGAACATTATGGAATTGTTTTTTCTACTTATGCGCATCACCTTACATTTTTCTACATTGAGAGCTAGCTGCCGTTCTTCGCACCAACTAGAAATTTTGTCTAAGTCATCCTGTATGCTATTACAGTCAGTTACAGACGACACTCTCCCATACACCACAGCATCATCAGCAAACAGCCGCAATTTAGAACTTATTCTGTCGATCAGATCATTTATATAGATAGAAAAAAAAATCGCGGTCCTATCACACTCCCCTGGGGCACGCGTGACGATACACTCGTCTCTGATGAACACTCGCCTTCGAGAACAACGTACTGCGTTCTACTACTTAGAAAGTCTTCCAGCCAGTCACAAATCTGTGAACCTATTCCATAAGCTCGTATCTTCGTTAGCAGCCTGCAGTGTGGCACCGCGTCGAATGCCTTTTTGAAGTCGAGAAAAACACAATCCGCCTGTTGCCCTTCATCCATGGCTCGCAAGATGTCATGTGAGAAAAGGGCAAGCTGAGTTTCACATGAACGATGTTTCCTAAACCCGTGCTGATTCATGGAGAGAAGCTCTTCCGTTTCAAGGAAATTTACTATATTCGAACTTAGAATATGCTCAAAAATTCTACATGAAACTGATGTCAACGATATTGGCCTGTAATTGTGTGGGTCAGTTCTTCTTCCTTTCTTATAAACGGAAGTCACCTGCGCTTTTTTCCAATCACTAGGAACTTTGGGCTGAATTAAAGATTCGCGATAAATGCAAGCTAAGTAGGGGGCCAACGCCGAAGAATATTCATTATGAAACCGATCTGGTATTCCATCCGGACCAGCAGACGTTTTCGTATTTAGCTCTCTCAACTGCTTCTCTACACCGGAAATACCTATTGCTATGTCCCCCATTTCGGAATTAGTACGTTGATCAAATGATGGTACATTTCTGCGGTCCTCCTGCGTGAAACATTTCTTAAAGGTTAAATTTAGAACTTCAGTTTTCCGATTGCTTTCTTCTGTTACTGCCCCGGAATGATCAACGAGTGACTGGACAGTGGGCTTTGACCCGCTTATCGATTTTACATAGGACCAGAATTTTTTCGGGTTCTCGGAAAGATCTTTTGCTAAGGTATGCTATCGTATGCTTCGCGCATCGATCTTTTTATAGACTTCAGATAGCGCTTCATCTGATCACAAAAGCAATAATTAGCATAACAAATTAAGACAATGCAAAGACAATGTTGTTTACAGGAAATGCTCAACAATAGCTGTTGGAGAGAACACATAGAAAATATTGTGGGGAAAGCGAACCAAAGATTACGTTTCATTGTCAGAACGCTTCGAAGATGCACCAGCTCCACCAAAGAGACTGCCTAACATCACACTTGTCCGTCCTCTCATGGAGTACTGTTGCCCACTGTGGGACCCCCACCAGGTGGGACTGACGGAAGATATTGAGAAGGTTCAGAGATGGGCAGTTCGTTTTGTTTTATCACGTTACGGGAGGGAAAGCGGCACGGAAATGTTGCACGAATTGGGGTGGAAATCATTAAAAGAAAGACGTTATTCATTGCGGAGTGATCCGTTTGCGAAGTTTCAATCACCGACTTTTATTTCTGAAAATATTTTGCTAGCACCCACCTACTTAGGGAGACATGATCATCCCAATAAAATAAGAGAAATCAGATCGAAAACGGAACGATTTAGGTGTTCTTTCTTCCCGCGCGCTATTAGAGAATGGAACGATACAGAAAAGTTATGAAAGTGGTTAATGAACCCTCTGCCAGGCACTTAAATGTGATTTGCAGAGTATCTATGCAGATGTAGATGTACTCGAGAAATAATGTCGTAAAGCATGTCCGGGGTTATGGTGAGGCACTGGCGTCGGATGTTGTCTTTCAGCATCCCTAGAGATGTCGGTCGATCACGATACACTTGCGACTTCAGGTAACCACAAAGCCAATAATCGCACGGACTGAGGTCTGGGATCCTGGGAGGCCAAGCATGACGAAAGTGGCGGCTGAGCATACGATAATCACCAAACGACGCGCGCAAGAGATCTTTCACGCGTCTAGCAATGTGTGGTGGAGCGCCATCCTGTATAAAAATGGTACGTTCCAGCAGGTGTTTATCAGCCAGGCTGGGGATGATGCGATTCTGTAACATATTGGCGTACCTTTCACCAGTCACAGTAGTAGTCACTGACGTTTTGCTGTCCAGCGGACACTGTTTTCTTCCTTTCTTTCTTTTTTTTATGCTGATGCAATAGCCCCATGCCTAGTTATCTTAAACAATATGTCGCTCAGCGAACTTTTCGCACCCAAAGACTGTAAAGTTGCACACGTTACGCCAATATTTAAAAAAGGCAATAGGAGTGATCCTCAAAATTACTGGCCTATGTCACTGACGTAGGTTTGAAGCACGATTTTAGAACATATACTTTCCTCAAATATTACGAACTACGTCGAAGACTACGACCTATTGTCCAATAGTCAACACGGATCCAGAAAGTATCATTCTTGTGAAACTCACATGATGTTCAAATGTTCAAATGTTTGTAATTCTATGGGACCAAACTACGTTGGTCACCAGTCTCTAGTCTTACAAACTCCTTAAACTAAGTTAAACTAAGGACAACACACATATCCATGCCCGATGGAGGATTCGAACTCCCCAGACGCGAGAGACCGCGCGATCCGTAACGTGGCGCTCCAGACCGCTCGGCTACTCCCGCGCGGCTCACACAATGTGGTAAATGCTATAGACAAGGAATGTCAAATAGATTCCGTATTTCTAGATTTCGAGAAGGCTTTCGACCCTGTACCTCAGAAGCGACTTCTAATCCAACTTCATGCTTATGGAACACCGTCACAATTGTGAGATTCGATTCGTGATTTCCTGTCAGACAGGCTACATTACGTTGTAATTGACGTAAAGTCACCGAGTAAAAGACATCTGGCGTTCCGCAGGGAAGTGTTAACTGAACCCTAATGTTCCCAATTTTTATAAACGATTTAAGAGACAATCTGAGTAGCTCTCTTAGGTTGTTCGAGGCTGATGCTGTCATATATCTCATATCATTTGCATATTTAATTAATTAGATATATTGTGATCAAGCGTTCATATATATATATATATATATATATATATATATATATATATATATATATATATATATATATATATATATACCCAGTACCACTAACTATTGACTTCAAGACTTTAGCTACAAAATATACATTGTTTTGGAATTTTACCAAAATGTAGTCATCAATCATAACGTCCCACATCAAGGTAGAAACATGTAATGATACACTTATTTCTGTTTCACTGGATGGCCTTCATCTTTGTCACTTTCTTCATTACTTTAAGTTGGAGCTGTTTTACTTACACACCACTTTTTTTTTAAATGTTGACTCTATTCACACTTATTTTCTCCTTTTCTTCCAGCTCTGTCCTTTTTCTCAAGGTTTTTTCTTCAGAAGCTGCTCGTTCTGGTGTGCTTCTACCTTTAGAACGTCCACTTGTTTTTCTGGGAGGTGCTTTGGGCAAACCACGAAACTCTTTTGGCGAGATGTATAGTTTGCTGTTGTTAGTGCAACCGGCTGCCTCAACATGTTTCATAGTACCCTCCAAAGTGATAGGAGCAGTCATACATCCATCTGAGGCCAATGATCCTGTTTCACTGTGTTCCATATACAAGTGTTTCACTGTGTACCAAAGTCACCATAAACTAATAAGTTAGTCACAAGTCTTAACCTACGTATCTACCTAATCTACAACTGGTCAGCCGGCCGCGGTGGCCGAGGGGACTAAGGCGCTCCAGTCACGGTCTGCACAGCCACTACGGTCGGGGGTTCGAATCCCCACTCGGGCATGGATATTTGTGCCGTCCTAGTTCGTAAGTAGTTCATAAGTAGTTTCTAAGTTTAGGGACTGATGACCCCGTAGTTAGGTCCCATAGACTATACGAACATTTGAACATTTTACAACTGGTCAATATATGGCTAAAGATGTGTAACTTATCACAAAACATAATTTTTTTTTAGCTGTATGTTATATCGAAAATATCAAACTTAAAAAGAGACGTTAATTGTAGCTTCTAACAACCGAAAACCAATAATAACGTTTATAAACCAGAATAATCAATCAAACTGTCCACCATTACAGTCAAAGATGTATTTTATCATAATAAACATAGAGAGATATCAACAAGTAGAAAAAATTGCTAATAACAATTGAGATGGAATGTTTCACTGTGTACCGTGTTTCATTTATTGATTTTAGTATTGACTAACAAGTGGCTGTATCTCTTGCCGCTGTTCCATGCAAGGCAATTCGGAAGGAAGGAAGGAAGCTTAGGTTTTAATGTCCCGTCGACAGCGTGGTCATCAGAGACGGAGCTCAAGCTCTGATTTTGGTTAAGGACAGGGAAGGAAATAGGCCGTGCCCTTTCGACTCACTTCCGTAACGTGCCGTTGAGGAAACACAGCTAATCAGTAACGAGCACACAGTGGTTTTGTTCGGTGAAGAAACGTGCTTTGTTGTGTCTAGCAGCTCAGTTTGTTTCCGCAAAGCTGCTGCTGAGCTATTCTCCACTTGTCGTGTTTTGAAGTGACGCTGGTGGCTGGAATTTCGATTTACAGCAGGAACTTTACTGACAATTGAAACTTCTGTTTCTTTCCCACTATTGTGTTAGTTCAAACTTGCTGAACTACTGTAGTTATTGGCCTAAACGTCATTCTGTTCTCTGTGTACGTTAGAAAAGTTAAAATCACGGACTCAAGCTTTCATTTTTAAGGATAAAGTATCTTACAATACCGGATTTAGGTTACGGTACTGTGTTAATCTTACGAAACAAACCAGCGTACAGTCGGGACATAATGCTGATTTTCTTTCATAACTTAAACGTCGCTGCTGTGCATCAATCCAAAATGGATACAGGTTGGTACCCCTGAAAAACTCGTTAGGAATAGATTTTTTTGAAAAATGTTAAAAAATTTGTAGGCTTTTACCCTGCTATAGAATGGTTTCCTTGATTTGATTTGCCGCGGCGGAGCGGCCGAGCGCACTGAGGCGCTATGCTGCGATGCACGAGATCGCTCCCCGTAGGAGGTTCGAATCACCACCACCAGTCCGCGGCACTCTCGTGTGACGTCAGGCAGAGTAGGTTGCGCGCGCATAGCTGACTGGCTCGCTACTTCGGCATAATGGGCCGTGCCCCAGCGGCTACCCAGTCAGCTATGCGCGCGCAACCTACTCTGCCTGACGTCACACGAGAGCGCCGCGGCCTTCTCTCTAGGTGGTGTTGTTCGAATCCCCCCCCCGTCGGGCGTGGATGTTTGTGTCGTCTTTAGTATAAGGTACTTCATAAGCAGTTTGTAAGTTTAGGGACTGATGACCCCGCAGTTAAGTCCCATGTCCCATAAGCTTCACAAACATTTGAACGTTTTTTATTTTATTTGACTTGTCCATGATCTTGAAGGTCCTATCAAGGTCAAATTCATTTTTTTAATGGGCACTCCATCTTTTATTGAGGATTTGTAAAGAGCGGTGTATTTTAAGTTCAAGTATGTGCCTGACCATGTCCTCGAACACTACAATTAAAGTCATTCCAAGGACAAACATGTTTTCTCACCTGGCAACCCCCCCTCCCCCAAATTTACCACTGTGGACTTCGGAGGGGCTGCAATTTTATCTTCACACATGGCCTTATCCATAAACATGCTCTTGACCTATTAAACCATGCGATGTACAAATAGTCAAATGTTTTATCCAATTCAACAACTGTGGTTTAAAGATTAGAAAATGTTCAAATGTTTGTAGAACTTATGGTACATAACTACGGGGTCATGAGTCCCTATTAAAGATTAGAAAGAAAAACAGTTGCATACTTGCAAATTTATAAAAAGCCGGTTTCGAGCAATTATTGTTCTTCTTCAGGTATTTGTATAAGAAACAGTTACAGAATAATAGATAAGTACAAATATTAAATTCGAAGTAAGATCACAGAATTAAAGGGACAAGAAGTACAATGTACATTAAGCTTTTGAAAAGTGACAAAATGTGAAACATTAATACGCTATTCTGCTGCATTTTGATAAAATAAGGAACTATACAAAGCATTAAGTTCATATAAACGAAAACGTTTTAGTTACTTAAGATTAGTTGTCCCCTATATGTTTACTCAGCGTTGTTTAATAACAGTGAACACCAAGTGCAGATATTATGCTAGAACTTGCAAAGATGCACATATGAACAACTTAGTTTGTCACTTGTCAAGAAAGCTTTATATATGTTGTACTTCTTGCCCATTTAATTCTGTGATCTTACTTCGAATTGTTGTAACATTTGTACTTATATGTTATTCTGTAACTGTTTCCAGTACAGATACATGAAGAAGGACAATAATTGTCTGAAATCAGCTGTGAATAAATCTGCAACCCTGCAACTGGTGGCTGATTGCTTACTAACCAAAAAATAGGTTGTGGAAATAAAATCCGCTACCAGTCACAATTATTTGTGGTTTATTAAAACACTACCGGTTTCGGGATTGCCCCCATCTTCAGGTGTTTACATTCAGTGTTGTTGACTGTTTAAAGAATGATAAGCACAATGTAATTTACGTCACGGAGTTCTCCAACATCCATAATGGGTAAAATTCAATCAAAAAATAGTCAATGTTTGCACTAATATTACATCTGATATGGTAAGGAGTGCAAACTGTTGGAGAACATTTTGAACGAAAGTAACCCTTGCCTCGACTAGCCTTAAGTGACTGGTATCGCTAGGTTCCGTACAGTGGCTGAAAGCTTTCAACGTTCTTCAATAAATCTTTTTAGGATGACCTAAAAGGCTGGTTCAAGGAGGGTCAAGGATAAAATAACACGTGAAAATGCATATCTTACCAAATCAACTGTAATACATGGGGACTGCCATGTGAGAAAACATGTTTGACCTTGTAATAGCCTTGAACGTCGAGGTCAAGGGCATGTTCTGGGTCATATTTGAACGTAAAATTTGTCAATTTCCAAATACGAAATAAAAGAAAATAAAAAAATGGGGCTCCCATAACAAAATTTTTTGGACTTGCTATGCAATTCAGTCATGATCAAGGTCAAATAACAGTCGCCATAAAATAGTCATGCAGAAAACCTGTGCTGTTTGTATTTCATGAAGACGTGCTCATATGGTCAACAAAAACCCTGGACACACCATTATGATTCCTTGTAACGCGCAGACTTTTTGAGGGCACACAATGCACGGTCGCAACGGCTGTGTCATAAGAAAAAATGAAATGAAATATTTTATTCCGACCACGGATTCGAGTTGCCACTAAAATTACCAATTCCCAGATACCAATAACAGAGCGAACGGGTCCTTAATTAGAAAGTAGCAAAATTAAATCAGTTAATTTAATACGGTTTATTAATTTTCACCAACCAAGGAGCATCACAGAATGACTGCTTACTTAGAGGTCAATCGAATGGAAGGGACAGAGTAATTTCTACATTATCCGTTTGGTTAATGTAGGAATTGCTCAAAATGTAGAATTTGCTGTAGCCGTTAAATTTAAAAGCAACCGGAAGCGATGCCGTGGCGGAGGCATACCAGCCTTGTTCCGCGCTCCAAACAGGTGTCCCAACCTGAGCGTCCGAGAGTCCGCCCGCAAGGGCTAAGCTTCCCCAACGGTTTCTCTCCCCTACCTGTAAGGTTGGCTACAGGAGCTACTTTTGAACAGCGGATTCACACTGCAGTGTCATGCTCGGCGAACAGACACGCACCGCCATTCGGTTGCAGAGCTTCGAAGTATCCACCTCGCGGACAGTCTAGGGCGGAAGTTACCGCCGTATTAGGAAAGTGTGACTCTGAGGACCGTCCGCGGCTGTTACAATGATGGGCGAGTGGAAGCATTCGGTACACTTACCATTCAGTTTATAGTGAGGTAAGCTTGGCCGTTTGGCCCCTGCTCTGGTTATAGTATTACGACTTAATGGCTAGCAACATTCTCTCTGTTTCAACCACTCTCCATTCTCTATAGGGATTGAAAATGTAGCTGTATAAAATGTGCTTATTCCTTGACTATTGTTAGTAATTCCTTGTCCTACAGCAAGTTGGTTTAGTGGCAAAATAGTCAAATTTTTGTCAGAGTATTAAACATGCAAAAGGACTACGTCAGTTTCGTGTTATCTTTATGAATACAGATTTTACCACAATTCTGCCTATTTGTTCTGTAACTTTCCTGCTGACCTCTTTTAAATTAATTAATCTTCCATATGGCGACGAAACATCTGCCAAGAGACGAAGTCGACGCCTTTACGGTCCAAGGACAGCAGATCAGCAGGTGAGTGCAACTTCCTGTCTGAGAGGAAAGGCGAAAGGCAGAAACACTTCTTGCTTTATCTTTGTTAGAAAAACTTCACCATTGTGATTCCTCCTCGATATCGGTCTATTTTCACAATATTTGGATTCCGAAATCGCGTTCCACGCTTCATCCAGACGCGAATAAGTTGAAAATCAGCCTTCGGATCAAATAGGCACTCACAAGGGGAGCATCAGAAGTGTAAATAACGGATTTCGATGGGTGTCTGATATGTTGTAGGGTGACATACCGTGAGTATCTGGCTATCAAATTTTTTAGCGACGAGCCTCGGTTTTGGAGGAAATTGATGTTCAAGTTGACTGCGCGATGTAAGAACCGTAGCGTTAGCCACTTTACACGGGAGTGAGCGTGGCACAGCGGTCAAGGTCTCCAGCTACCACGCTGGAGGTGCCGTGTTATCTACCTCTCCGTGTTTTTCCTTTTATTTTATTTTTTTAAAATCAGAATAGTCGGACATTTTTGCATTTTATTTTACAGAATATCAGCTAACAATGTAAGTTGTGAAAAAATTAGTAAGAAACATTCCATTTTGCCGTAGTAATTTAATCTTCAAGTCAGCCGCTGCAGAGCGTATTGAGGCGCTATGCTACGATATGCGAAGCTGTTCCCCGTCGGTGGTTCGAATCCCCCTCCTCGGGCATGGATGTTTGTGTTGTCTTTAGTATAAGTTAGTTCGTAAGTAGTTTCTAAGTTTAGGGACTGATGATCCCGCAGTTAAGTCCCTTAAGCTTGACGAACATTTGAACATCTTCACGTCATTATTACAAAATCGTACTCGCTGTCACCTGAATCGCTTGGTATGCCACAACAAAAATCCGGATGATATTCGTCGTAAGAGCAACATAAATACATCCTGCACATTTCATAAAACCTACTGTCTTACAAGCGCACGGAGTTTTAAAGAGCGATGCCAGAAAAAGTTCATTTACATTGAAAAGATTTTCTATTATCTGTTAACTTTGATGTGAACCTTGTGTATTTGATCATCTTCGAAAAACCAGGAGCCATGAACTGATGCGAAATTAATGAGTGTAGTTTTACGACGAATGTCATCGGGATTTCTGATGCGGCACAGCAAGCGATGCTGTAAGTAAGTAAGAGTTTGTAATAATGACGTGAAAATTAAATTACTTGGGCAAAATTTAATATTTCTTACTAATTTCACACAAATATTCTGTTAAATAAAATTGGCCGCGGCGGAATGGCCGAGTGCATTGAGGTGCTGTGCTGCGATGCGCGAGGCCACTCCCCGTTGGGGGCTCGAATCCTCCCTTGGGCATGGATGTTTGTTTCGTCTTTCGTATAAGTTAGTTTACAAGTAGTTTGGAAGTTCATGGACTGATGACCCTGCAGTTAAGTCCCAAAGCTTAACAAACATTTGAACATTTTTTTTTATTCTTTCCATAAAAGCAGTTGCTTTCCTCCTCCTTTATTCTCCATCTTATAGCCTACACCCGAACAGCTGAATCACTTGTAACATTTGTTTTCTAAGCGTTCTCCGGATTTCTCCCGGAGTTCATGTTCTGTGACACCACATGTTAGTACCAATTAAAGATGCTACTGTACAAAATTTTTCCAAGTTCTTTGTGAGGTGTAGGACACTTTTACCACATAAAATCATTTTTTAAAAATTTTGTCACTTGTACAACTTTTTTTCTCAGCCCTTCAATTATAAATTAACATTACAGCTGCTAGTAGGGTTATCAACCGTCCGGACGTTTCCTGATATATCCGGATTTTTTATACTCTTTGAATGTCAGGCCGGAATTATTGTTTTACAGAAAATGTCCGGTGTTTTGGTAATGAAGTTGTAATTTCGTCATCTGACGAGTTGTAGTGAAGCGTCATTGCACCAAAGTATAAGCTGCACACAACTGGCTATACATTTTTTTCCACGAGGTTCGCTACCAATAATGTAACTGTTGAAGAAACGTTGCAATCATAGTCGACATACACGGTATCTCTAAGCGAGGTTTTATTTGTCTAGTGCTGTCTCGATATTTTATTAGTCGATGTATACGATTCGAAATAAACATTTGAACATTTGAAATAAAATGAAAAATGTCATTGGCTATAAATAAAGCAAGGAGAGGACCCAAACACGTTACCTCCAGCGTGGTATCTGGCCTCCCGCGTCGGAGGTTCTAATCCTCCCTCGGGCATGGATGTGTTGTCTTTAGAATAACTTAGTTTATAAGTAGCCATGACAAAACTGTTTCACCTGGTGTGAGACAGGCGAAGTACCCTCAGACTTTAAGAAAAATGTAATAATCCCCATTCCAAAGAAAGCAGGCGCAGGCAGGTGTGAAAACTACAGAACCATCAGTTTAATAAGTCATGGTTGCAAAATATTGACACGAATTATTTACAGAAGGATGGAAAAGCTAGTAGAAGCCGACGTTGGGGAAGATCAGTTTGGGTTCAGGAGAAATGTAGGAACACGGGAGGCAATACTCACTTTACGGCTTATCCTAGAAGATAGATTACGTAACGGCAAACCTACATTTCTAGCTTTTGTATATTTGAAGAAGGCTTTTGACAATGTTGATCGGAATAAACTCTTTCAAGTTCTGAAGCAAGCAGGAGTAAAATATAGGGAGCATAAGGTTATTTACAACTTGTACAAAAACCAGACAGCGGTTGTCAGAGTTGAAGGGCATGAAAGGGATGCAGTGGTTGGGAAGGGAGTGAGACAGGGTTGTAGCCTTTCTCCATTGTTGTTCAGTTTGTACATTGAGCAAGCTATAAAGGAAAGCAAG
This sequence comes from Locusta migratoria, assembly GCA_026315105.1. Lineage (NCBI taxonomy): Eukaryota > Metazoa > Arthropoda > Insecta > Orthoptera > Acrididae > Locusta > Locusta migratoria. The sequence continues at coordinate 151,012,834 of CM048745.1, read as the reverse complement.
GAGAAATTTGGAGAAGGAATTAAAGTTCAGGATAAAGAATTAAAAACATTGCGTTTTGCCGACGACATAGTAATTCTGTCAGCAGCAGCAAAGGACCTGGAAGAACAGTTGAACGGGATGGACAGTATGCTGAAAGGTGCATATAAGATGAAGATTAACAACAGCAAAACTAGGGTAATGGAGTGCAGTCTAAGAAAATCAGGTGATGCTGAAGGAGTTAGATTAGGTAACGAAACAATAAAGGAAGTAGATGAGTTTTGTTACTTGGGCAGTAAAATAACAAATGATGGGTGCAGTACAAAGGATATAAAATGCAGAATGGCAATGGGTAGAAAAGCGTTCTTGAAAAAGAGAAATTTCTTAACATCGAATATTGATTTAAGCCTAAGGAAGTCTTTTCTGAAGGCATTTGCGTGGAGTGTTGCCTTGTATTGGAGTGAAACATGGACGATAAACAGTGTGGACGGGAAGAGGATTGAGGATTTTGAAATGTGGTGCTACAGACGAATGCTGAAGATTAGATGGGTGAAGAGGTACTAATGAAGAGGTACTGAACAGAATTGGGGAGAAAAGGAATTTTTGGCATACCTTGACTAGAAGAAGGGATCGATTGGTAGGACATCAAGGAATTGTGAATTTAACGTTGGAGGGAAGTGTGTGGGGTAAAAATCGCAGAGGAAGACCAAGAGATGGATACAGTAAGCAGATTCAAACAGATATAGGTTGCCGTTCTTAGGTGGAGTTAAAGAGGCTTGCGCAGGATAGGGTATTGTGGAGAGCTGCATCAACCCAGTCTCCGGACTGAAGACCACAACAACAACAACAACGACAAGTTGTTTGGAAGTTTAGGGACCGATGACCCTGCAGTTCAATCCTATAAGCTTTACATACATTTGAACAGTTTTGTGGCACCTGGAGAGTTTAACTGCTGCGCCACGCGCACTTGTTTGGAGCATGGCTAACGTTACAGTTTCCCGCGCGCAGTGAACCTCAACATCAATTTTCTCGAAAACCATGGCCCATCGCTAAGAAAGCGGAGACCCTCGTACTCAGGTTATGGCCGTCAACAACAAATCCGTGACCCACCAGAATCCGTTATTTCCACTTCTGATTGTCCAGTTTCTTCCTATTTGGTCTAGAGGCACTATTCGCCAGTTGCCTTCGAATCATGAATCGTTGGATCTTGGAATCGTCACAAGACAGACGATTCTTTTGAACGACGATTCGCCAGGAACACGATTCTATTTTGTATTCGTCCAATGATCGACTCATTCACAACTGTAGTCTACTCACCGCGGGCGAATGTGGCAGTACCCAGCAAATACTACTCTGATTGACAAGCGTCGTGACGTTGTCGTTAACGTTAGAGCTCCTAAATACCCAGGCTGAATCGTCCGCCATGGTTGGAATCGCGCTGCACTAACAGCGTAGAGGCGCATGCCCTGCCATCTTTTACAAACGATTTCGCAAAAACTAATTGGCAGAAATATTTAATTTTTCCGCTACTTAAATTTTAAATTGTGACGAAATACTCATCATTTCGTTATTAGCCATAGCTAATAAGATATTGGCATCGAAATAAGAGACTGCGCTACGTTAGGTAAAGTTTGTAGTAAAAAAATAGAGGCTGCTATGATATTCCGTTTGGTGCCTGTTGCGCCATATGTTGCTACGGACACCTGTTGACATTTTGTATTATTATATCGTGAATTCCGAACAGGACGGAGAAATATCAATTATTTGCTTTAATCTTAGACACCAGTGTATTAGCAGTATTTGGACCTCAAGGAAAGTGTGTGTGTGTGTGTGTGTGAAGATACATCCTTCCCGCTTGTTTTCAAACTTAGTTCAAACTGTTCCCGTAAGTGGCGCCGTAACAGCATGTCTTCAAGATGGCTGCTATACTTGACGCATTCGTCAGAAGCAACGTGCTGTCATTGAATTCCTGTGCTGTGAAAACGAGACGGTGGGAAACATCCACAAGAGGTTGAAAAAGGTGTTTGGAGATGCTGCTGTCTATTGCAGTAGAGTTAGTCGGTGGGCAAGCACGTAATATGATGAAAGTGGGTACGGCAATATTGAGGATTGTCCTCGCAGCGGGTATACAGGCGCTGGTTCCAAGATGGCGTAAGGCAGTTGAGAGGGATGGGGATAATGTGGAGAAATGAAAAATTGTTCCTAAACGATGTATATACACACTGTAAAACTTTCAAACATATAGAATAAAAACTGTATTAAAAAAAATAGTGTGTATTTCTTTCGGAGTGACCCCCGTATTAAATGAATGTTAGACATGCAAGTTAGTGATGAGTCACGAAATATTTCTCTTGATTCATCAAAAAATAGTGGCAAATACATACGAAATAGATTATGTGTAAAAGCTAGTGATGAAAGCTCTCAGATACTTGTAAACAACTGTTGCATAACGGTCCGCCCCCTCGCTATAATGTCAAGTGTTTTTTAAACCTGATGTATCGAATACGTTTATTCCTGGAATCCGTTGTTACGTCCCACGCATTTTTGCCTTTAACAGATTGTACCGGACTTTTTTGTGACTCCTCCGCTATCGCTGGTGACCGTCGGAAATGTTTACTGGGAACTTTTTCCTGTGGTTTCTGTTACGTCTCAAGCAGAGGGTACAGTAAGGTCAGTGAAAGCCTAGGAAGCTATAACACTCGTCATCCAGTAGACGTTTATTGCATCTTTAGGCGCACCGATTATGTAATTATTTTTTCAGCCCAGACTAAATTACATGATAATGACAGTGCGTTGGAAACTCTACTGACCCTTGTCTGTGGTTAACTTCAACAAAGATGGTTTCTTATATCCTTCTTACTTGACTTGCGGTAGTGGGTTCTCCCCCTACTGTTTCTCACCTATTTCTTTATTGTTTATTTGTATTATTTTCCTTTATTTTTTTCTTTATACTAAGCTGTAAATTAATTCGAATATAGTTGTTTGATGTTGATAGAAACAATTTTCCCCCTTTTGGCCTTTGGTATGAAATAATTTTCCAAGTCAATTACCGTTCTCTTCCTTCATTTTTATTACACCACAATGTGCTATTTTATCATAGTAGTGATTTTCTTCTCTTGGATGTTATGTGGAATGCTCTTATACGTTCTTTTCAAACACAATAATGTCAGTATATTTTAAATTGCAGCTACTACATTTCAATTTGCGATAAACTATTGCAAAATACAACAGCAAGGACAGATGTCACAATTCACCACCAAGTTTATTTGAGAAGTAACACACCGACAATCTGAACGGGTGTGTGCTTATAATACCGGTAAAGGTCCAGTATGACAAACTATAAGCCAACAGCTCAACAATCTCCCACCAGGCTGTCTACAGCTCTATTGTGTAGCTGGAGGCGCAGGCAGAATCGCAATTGCAGCGACAATGTTGTTTTTACCAACGAGTGTCAGTTCTCTGTGAGGAAGATATAAAATGCAGAATGGCTTTGGGAAGATAACATTTGTGAAGAAACGAAGTTTATTGACATCCAATATTAATTTAAATGTTAGGAAGACATTCCTGAAAACATTTGTCTGTAGCATAGCACTATACGGGTGTGAAATATGGGCGGTAAACAGTTCGAACAAAATGATGAGAGTTGTTATTGTGGTCTGGTTTAATGCAGCTCTTCGCCTTACTCTATGATGATGATGATAGAAAATTTTGAAATGTGGTGCGACAGATGAATGATGTACATTAGCTTTGTAGATCGGGTGGCTAATGAGGAGGTACTGGACAGAATGAGAGAGAAAATAATTTGTTGCCGAACGTTCACTAAAACAAGATAGCGATTGTAGGACACATTATTAGAACTGCAGAAACGACTCAACAAAACTGTATTTTCAATACGAGTGTTATCAGACATGGGAAACACCATAATAAAAAAGGTTGCATACTTTGCATACTTTCATTCCATAATGTCATTTGATATAATATTTTGGGGTAACTCAGTCAGTCAGAAGTCTTGAGAGTCCAAAAGCGTGTAATACGTATTATTTGAGGAGTAAATTCACGGACGTTTTGTAGAAGCCTCTTCAAAGAACTGGGTATATTAACTACTGCCTCTCAGTATATTTATTCCTTAATGAAATTTGTCATAAATAATATATCCCTTTTCCCAACAAACAGCTCAGTTCATACATACAGTACTAGGAACAAAAATGATCTACACAAGGAATTAAAAGCGCTTACTTCAGTTCAAAAAGGGGTCCACTACTTAGGAACACACATTTTCAATAATTTACCATCAAGTATAAAAAAAATTAGGTATGAAATAAAGATCAGTTTAAGAGGAGTCTAAAAGACTTTCTAGTGGCCAACTCCTTCTACTCCATTAGTGAATTTCTAAACTGTACCAAATGATGCTTTTGTCTCGTTTCCGCCGGTTTTTGTAGGTGTCGGTGGCCGAGTAGAAAGTGACCGACACAGGAATAAAGGATGCACGCGTGTGCAGGAACGGAGGTGACCAGCCAGTGGGACAGCAGAAACTAGAAACACTAGAGTAAATTAGAACGAGATATGATTTCATAGAGACTTAGTAATACTTTGACATAGTTCTTGACTGCAGAATGCTGATACATAGATTAGGTTGAGGCCTGCATACTGATGATTCCTAGTGCCTATCCGATAGCCAAGTCTTCACTGGTGCCTATCTGATTCCGAAGTGTTAGCTGGTTCCTATCTCAGTCCCAAGTGAACGATGTCGTTCAGTGGTGGCCACGAGCGGAGTTGTAGCAGAGGGCGCTCGTGGCTGACGTCGTAAGAACGCCGCGCCGTGCGTGCATGGCGGCGCCCGGAGAAAGTACGTGGCGCGCACTTCATACATGTGCGACACCACAGATGCATGTATCGGTCTTCACACTATATTAGTATAATTATATTATCAGCTCAAAAAGTATGTATCTGTATTTATATTATCAGTATTATATTCAGCTTGTAAAGTTTGTTTCTTGACATGTTCAACATCCACGAGTATCTCCTCAACATGGATCTACGAAACGAAGAACTAATTTAATCTAATCTCAAACAAAATCGTCAATTTATCATTGGAGGGAACAGCGTGGGTTCAAGGTCGCAGAGGGATGTAATATTTCTAGCCTGTAGCCATCATATTAACAAATCGGTAGGCTTCCTCAAAGCAATCAGAAGCATTCAGTATGCACACGTTATGCATTGGTGTGAGGTACCGGCGATAAATGGCCCTCTAGGTGCTATTCCCATGGGAAAAACCGTCACTCTGATGGGCTGGCGCATTTAGAGGCTACGCGCTAATACTAGGCCGTTTTATTGATGACTTCTAATAAGCCATTCATAACACATATGTTAAAGTAAATATCTCATCAGCCAGCTATATTTGTGAAATTTTAGAACAATTTAATTCTATAGAAACTTCCTGGCAGATTAAAATTGTGTGCCGGAACCGGGACTCGAACCTGGGACCTTTGCCTTTCGCGGGCAAGCGCTCTACCGACTGAGCTACCCCGACACGACTCACGATGCCGCCTCACAACTTTACTTACGCCAGTACCTCGGCTCCTACTTTCCAAACTTCACAAAAGCTCTCCTGCGAACCATTCAAGACTAGCACTCCTGGAAGAAAGGATATGGTGGAGACATGGCTTAGCCACAGCGTAAGGGCGGAAGTAAAGTTGTGAGGCGGCATCGTGAGTCGTGTCGGGGTAGCTCAGTCGGTAGAGCGCTTGCCCGCGAAAGGCAAAGGTCCCAGGTTCGAGTCCCGGTTCCGGCACACAATTTTAATCTGCCAGGAAGTTTCATATCAGCGCACACTCCGCTGCAGAGTCAAGTTTCATTCTAATTCTATAGACATTATCATTGGTACGCAGGCTGTCCACGGTCGGTCACGCGACGGGTTAAATTAAAAGTTAATACTTAAGATTCAAGTGCATTACTTCGTACTAAGATGAATCGTAACGATTGTGTCCGATTTATATCAAAGGCAGTATTCAGTGTGCAGTCTCTCTTTTCTGTCCAAAAAAAAAAAAAAAAAAAAAAAAAAAAAAAAAAAAAAAAAAAAAAAAAAAAAAAAAGAGCTGGCGCCCCGAAGAAGAAAATGAAATGTTTGTATAGTCTATGGGACTTAACTACGGGGTCATGAGTCCCTAAACTTACAAACTACTTATGAACTAGCTAAGACTAAGGAGGGCACAAATATCCATGCCCGAGGGGGGATTCGAACCCCCGACCGTAGTGGCCGTGCAGACCGTGACTGAAGCGCCTCAGTCCCCTCGGCCACCGCGGCCGGCGCCCCGAAGAAGACTAATTATTACGTGTACGATGATAATATTCATAAAACTAGCCTTACAGCCTCACTAGATGAAGAATTCACGACCTGCATGCCGTTTTCTGTGCATGAGACAACATTTCAAGATTTCATGTTGCTGAACGGTTTTTTTTTCTAGCACTTCTGTGTATCCTTTTTGCTGAAGAAATAAAAAATATTCAAATGTTTGTACAGCTTATGGGACTTAACTACGGAGTCATCAGTCCCTAAACTTACGAACTATTTATGAACTAGCTAATACTAAGGACGGCACAAATATCCATGCCCGAGGGGGGATTCAAACCCCCGACCCTAGTGGCCGTGCAGACTATAACTGGCGTGCCGCAGAGCGCTGGGCCACCGCGGCTGGCTTTGCTGAAGACAAGAGCCAAAATAGCTTTTTATTTTTTTTTTAAATTACCGGTTTCGGCACTTTAACTACCATCTTCGGATCTTAGATTTCATTCTTCAGAACATCATTATATATAAAAATGAATGTTTGTCTGTACGTCCTCTATGTGTTCATAAACCATTCATTCGATTGCAATGAAACTTTGGTGAACTGTTCACCCACGAAAATTCCTGATCCACAAACAAAAGAGCACGACACATAGCTCAGGAGATATGACGTCATAAATAATGAGAGGCCACCGCATGAGATTACCCAGATTTATGCGTCAATTATTGGAAAATGGCATTAGTCAGTGACCTGCAACAAAGTTTGCAAGTAACTTTGGACGTTTATGAAGCGTTTTGTAACTGCCCCCCCCCCCCCCCCCCTGCGTCACATACACACATTAAATGATGAAACGAAGTCTACCGCTTACAACAGTTTCGCTGTAGATGCCGTAAAACTGTCGCATCAGGCTGACCTTGTATCAAATAAAGTTAGCATTACAGAAATGCATTTGTCTGCAAGTCTTCCTTAATTCTCTTGCATCCAAAATTAAGCAATCTGTTTTCTTAATCTCTATCTATGTAACAGCGAATTGTCACTCACTCATTCACTGACTAAACACGAAATCTCGTAAACTACTTCACCAATGAAGTTGAAATTTGGCAGGGATGTGGTTTATAGGCAGAAAACGTCAGCTAAGAAAGTATTTTGTGATAGGTGCATGGCGGAGCATACTTCTCCTATACAATCACGAAATCTACAGTTTCATTCCGATCTTCACCAAATTTCGCACGTTTGAGGAAGGTAACCGTCTACCATAAGTTTCATACGGTACATGGGGGAGGGTATTTTGCAACATAAAAATGGATCACTAAATACCTTGGTCGCACCATAACTTGAGAACAGCTCGACCGATTTCACAGATCCTTTTTTTGTTGTTTTAGTTATTCTCAGAACAAGGTTGTATGAAATAAAACTAGAATATTTGAGAACAACAAAGTGCGTTTTTCAATGTGACCCTGCGCTTCTATTGCATATAGATCTATAGTTTTGTTCCGATATTGATTAAATTTTGCACACTCTGCCTTAAAAACTAGAGGAATGTCACTGTATGTATAAAATTTCGTTCGGTGCATGGTGGAGGGTACTTACGGAATTTTACAAAATTCATAGTTTTGCTCCAATATTTATGAATTTTTGCACACATGACCTTTAAACTAAGAGGAAGATCAATAGTTCCATAAATGTTTGTATGGTACATTACAGAGGGTACCTTGCAGAAGACTTTGCCGAGAGAGGGAAAGGTGGAAACGAACAGAGAAATGGGAGAGAAAGAGGTGGATGCAGAGAGATGGGGGAAGGGGATGTGGACCACGAGAGTGTAGGATAAGTAAACACCCGTGAAACGACGGGTTTACAGCTAGTTACGATTAAAAGCTTTTAAAAACACATTTACTCGCCAACTTAATTGTTGGCTTGTCAACATATAAATAAGACATTAACATCAACATCCTGTAATAAGGTGTGGTCACTAAGTTTGTTTTTAATTTAGTGATCACACCTTATTACAGAATGTTGATATTCATGTTTTATATATATGTGTTGACAAGCCAACAATTAGGTTGGCGATTAAATGTGTTTTAAGAGCTTTTAATAATAATGTTCTGAAGAATGAAATCTAAGATCCGAAGAGGGCAGGTAAACTGACGAAACCGGTAATCTTAATGAAGAATAAAAAATAAAAAGCGATCTTGGTTCTTGTCTTCAATAAATTGGTTGAAAGACCGCCTCCACACATGACAAACCTTTTTGCACTTTGAAGCAATGGAAACACCTAGGACGCCTCACTTCTTCAGTTATCTCGTTACAGTTCAGCGATTTATAACAAATAAAATGCCCCCGTCTTAGGGACACCGATGGACGTATGCAGTAAGTGGGTTCAAAGGGATCTAAGTTGACGTTCTTATTTGAAGAGTTTTCCACTGTATTTGATAGTGTGGAGAACTGCATCAAACCAGTCTTTGGACAATAACACAAGAACAACAACAAAAACAACAACCAACACCGATTCTGCCTGCATTACTAAGATGATCTGATTAGAGTCTGGAGAAATGGTGAGGCAGTGTTCAACTGTCGGCTTATACACCACAATACTGATTACGCACTCGGTTTTATTATGGTTTGATATGGTACTGTATTCCACCCCCCCCCCCCCCCACACACACACCCCAGTAGCAGTATGCATTGCCAGTACAGTAACCAGCCATCGATACATCTCTGAAGTGTTGGAGGCTGTCATCCTCCTTTACTACCGGATCTTACCTACGCCCACTTTCCAACAGGATAATACGTGAGCACACGTGGCACGCAACGTTCAACACTTCTTCAGGTTCCACTGCTGCCTTGTCCTATTCATTATGCCCCATAGATGTTTCATTCACGTGGGTTGATCGATCTGGCCAAATCAATCGCTGGAATTGTCCAGAATTTTGGAAGGAAGGAAGCTTGGTCATTAGAGACGGAGCTAATTTGGGTAAGGATGGGGAAAGAAATTGGCCGTTCCCTTTGAAAGGCTCCATCCTGGTATTTGCCTGGAGTGATTTAGGGAAATCACGGAAAACCTAAATCAGGATGTCCGGAGGTGGATTTGAACCACCGTCCTCCCGAATGCGAGTCCAGTGTGTTACCACTGCGCCACCTCCCGCGGTTCCAGAATTTTCTTCAAACCAATAGCGAACAAGTGTGGTCCTGTGACGTGTCACATTGTGATCAATAAAAATTCCACCTTTCTTTGACAATATGATTTCACAAATGGCTGCAAATGGTTAATGATCGACTCAAGTAGACTAAAGTCCATTCCGAGCGAAAGAGCCCACGCCATCATGCAGCTACCACTAGCTTGCATACTGCCATGGGATCAAGCCGTTGCGAGACGTGCGCCACGCTCAAACACTACCGTCAGCTCTTAGCAACTAAATTCTAAGTCGTAGTTGCTCCCCGTCGGATGTTCCTCCGTTGGTGTGAGGGTGTTGTCGTTAGGTTACTTTAACTACGTTTAAGCAGCTATAATATAATAATTACAGCAGTCTAGATCGCAATATGACGTTATATTTTATTGTGATGACCGGTTTCGATCACTAAATATCATCCTCAGATCATATCCTTGTGCGTAGCTGGATCGTCTCTCAAGAGACGGAAATCTTCAGCATTTGTCTGAAGCACCACATTTCAAAACTTTCTACCTTCATCTTGTCTGAACTTTCATTACCCATGTTTCATTCCCGTACAAGGCAACACCTTACACAATAGCCTTCAGAAAAGACATCCCTATAACTTAATATTCGATGTTAAGAAATTTATATTTTTCAAAACCGTCCCATTGTCATTCTCCACTTTGTATATACCGTCGTACGTTTATTATTTATTTATCGTGTGACATATGACAGCAGCATATATAAAAATATAATTACGCGAAGAACAAGAATATATATAGAAAAGATTGTACGAGAGCTCATTTTCGGTACATGCGAGTGATCAATGATATGACAGAACACTTGGAATTATGACATGTGTCATTTGAGACAAGCGTTTGGCTACACATCAATGTCCAGATCTTGTATCCACTTCATAGCCTGAGGTGTGGCTTCTACAAAGTCCTCAGCAGAGCCACTATATTTTCTTTTTGGACACATTCTTATGATGTGGTCCACCGTCTGCTCAGGTGCTCCACAATCACAACTTGGTCTGAAACTTCCTGCCAGATTAAAATTGTGTGCCGGAACCGGGACTCGAACCTGGGACCTTTGCCTTTCGCGGGCAAGCGCTCTACCGACTGAGCTACCCCGACACGACTCACGATGCCGCCCCACAACTCTACTTCCACCAGTACCTCGCCTCCTACTTTCCAAACTTCACAGAAGCTCTCCTGCGAACCATGCAAGACTAGCACTCCTGGAAGAAAGGGTATGGTGGAGACATGGCTAAGCCACAGCCTACGGGATGTTTCCAGAATGAAACTTCACTCTGCAGCGGAGTGTGCGCTGGTATGAAACTTCCCGGCAGATTAAAATTGTGTGCCGGAATCGGGACTCGAAGTAGAAGTAGAGTTGTGGGGCGGCATCCTGAGTCGTGTCGGGATAGCACAGTCGGTAGTGCGCTTGCCCGCGAAGGGCAAAGGTCCCAGGTTCGAGTCCCGGTTCCGGCACACAATTTTAATCTGCCAGGAAGTTTCATATCAGCGCACACTCCGCTGCAGAGTGAAAATTACATTCTGACAACTTGGGCTGCCCGTGAGTCCCCACTTATAAAGCATAGCATTACATCTGGTATGGCCACTTCTGATGCGATTGAGCTGAGTCCAGTCTTTTCTTGAGAAGTTGAAGCTTTTTAGTTCTTTTGAGAGATCATTTATGAGGTGATGATTACTGACTGAATTCTCCCACTCCTTTTTCCAGTTCTCTTTTTAGGTTGAAGATTATTCCATATCGACTTTCGTGATTTCAAACGTTAATTTGGCAATTTTTTATGACATCCTGCATAGATAAATATTTTTCTTCATTTGTTTTTACTACTTTTTCCCATTCTTTAACACATGCTTTTTGTCTTCTTATTTTTGGTGGAGCTATATTAGCGATGACGGAGAGCCACGGTGTTGGAGTAGACTTTAATGTGCCGGTGATTATCCGCATGGTTTAGTGGAGCTGCACGTGTACCTTGTAGGTGTGGCAGCTTCTCTCCCAGACCGGTGCACAGTATTCGGCAGTGGTGTAGACAATGTTGCTGCTGTTCGCAGTGTGGATGCATCTGAACTGCACACCAAGAACGTCCCGTCAGTTTTCTAATAATATTATTTCGTGTTTTTAGTTTAAGGCCAACATTTTAAGGTGCTCTTTATAGGAGGAAGGAAGGAAGCTTATGGTTTAACGTCTCGTAGACATCTTGATCATTAGAGACGGAGCTAACGCTCGGAGTTTTGGGTAAGGATGGGGAAGGAAATCGACCGCACCCTTTGAAAGGACCTATCCCAGCATTTGCTAAAAATGTTCAAATGTTTGTTAAGCTTAAGGGACTTAACTACGGGGTCATCAGTCCCTAAACTTACAAACTACTTATGAACTACCTACAACTAAGGACGGTACAAATATCCATGCCCGAGGGGGGATTCGAACCCCCGCCCGTAGTGGCCGCGCAGACCGTGACTGAAGCGCCTCAATCCCCTCGGCCACCGCGGCCGGCCCAGCATTTGCCTGGAGTGATTTAGAGAATTCACGAAAAACCTAAATCTGGATGGCCGGAGGTGGATTTCAACCACCATCCTGCAGAATGCGAGTCCATTGTGTTACCACTGCGCCACCTCGCTCGATATGTGCTCTTTATAGGTGAGGAACCTATTAAGTGTAACGCCCAGACATGTATGATTTAAGTTGTGTTTATTTACTGCCCAAGTAGCAAAACTCATGTACCACCTTCATTTTTCGTTTCGTTGTCTATTTCAATTAGCATTGCCTGATTTTCTTGAACTCAATTCTACTATCCTTAGTTTGTTCTTGTTAATGTTCATCTCATAAGCTCCTTACAAAACACTATCCAAATTCTTAATTTGCTCTTACAGGTACTTGGCTGTCTCTGATAGAATTAGAAAGTCATGATAAACTACAAGGCCGGCCGCGGTGGCCGAGGTGACTGAGGCGCTCCAGTCACGGTCAGCACGGCCACTACGGTCGGGGGTTCGAATCCCCCCTCGGGCATGGATATTTGTGCCGTCCTAGTTCGTAAGTAGTTCATAAGTAGTTTGTAAGTTTAGGGACTGATGACCCCGTAGTTAAGTCCCATAAGCTTAACAAACATTTTTATTTATAAACTACAAGGTTTTTCTTTTTTCACCTGAAAATTCCTTCTACAAATTTCTCCTTGCGTTCCTTCACAGCTTATTATATTCTTCTTGAAGTCTGAGGGAATATCCCCTGACTCATATATTTTGTCCACAAGGTGAAACAGTTTCTTCGTGATTAGCTCAAACAATGATGCCAGCGGTTCAAAGTAAATAAAATCTACTGTAGGGGAGTCCTACTAATTCGTCAAGTATGTCAATTTCCGCAACCAACTGTCGCGCACGTATTTATCTCAGAAAGTTCGCGTTATGGACCCATGTTTCTTAGTCATATGTCTTTGAGTATTATCACGTATCAAACTACTAGACAGTTTTTTTATGAACAACCTGTAAACACAATAAAATACGAGGATTGCACATAAACGGTGGCAACACTGCTGTGTAGACAGAATCAAATGTTTGTGAAGCTTATGGGACTTAACTACGGGGTCATCAGTTCCTAAACTTACAAATTACTTATGAACTAGCTAATACTAAGGACGGCACAAATATCCATGCCCGAGGGGGGATTCGAACCCCCAACCGTAGTGGCCGTGCAGAACGTGACTGGCGCGCCGCAGACCGCTCGGCCACCGCGGCCGGCGCTGTGTAGACACTATGCAATGGAATCTACTATTGTCGCCGATAGCACACGTTGTTGACATACCTACCTTACGGACTCACCAAATGGACTCGCCCATCCCACGTCACCGGCGTGCGCACAGTCGAGGGAAACACAAACACTTGTGAGCGAGCGGTCTAACGTAACGGTGTCACTATGTTTTTGAAACAGGAACAACTTAGCTGTATCAAAATTGAATGTGCCAGAGGTCATGCAGCACGACAGAGTAATCAAGGTCTTCAAGACGGGGAATCGGCATTGCCCTACAGAACAGTGGCACGTTGGGTAAAATCCTTTAACGAAGGTCGGCAACCTGTGGCAGACATGCATCGGGCAGGTCGTCCTAGCGTCTATGAAGAAGAAGTGCATACTGTTTGCCGCGTTAGTGGAGAGTGATAGACGTCAGACGATTCGTTAGCTCGCCACGAAACCCGATTAGCGCTTAAGGGTGTGCTTCACATCCTGAAGGAACCCCTGGCAATGCGAAAAACTGCATCACGATGTGCTCCGCATGAACTGACGGAAATGTAACAATGGTGAAAGTTATAGTGATTCTTGTGGACGACTGTGATGGTGTTATTCTAACGCATTCCTCCACGGCAGATGGTCAGTTTTGGAGGATCATCTGCGACCAGCTTTGCGAAAGAAGCGACAACACTTACAGCGCAACCCACCAACCATTTTTCACGACACGCTCCATTCACACCATCAACAGAACAGGTTTTGCTAACGGTATACTATGCCTACCACACCGCTGGCAACGGATTCTACACAACGCTGGTGACTACTTTCAAGGACAGTAACAGGTGCAAACATGTAACGCTTTTGTATCGGTTGTAAATAAATATTAGTCACTATTTAAGTTCCAGCCCTCTTGAATAAAGACAATACGTGTGTAAGAATAGTTGTACAGACGTTATCAGTAGCTAGCCATCGTATAGTGGATCACGTACTTGTATCAGCTTTTTCTTGAAAGACTGATGTAATCGACCGTGTTCCTCTGAGGTTCACAGAATGCCAGAATGCGCTTCCGTGCCCGAGGCAGCCAGCTGGGTGCTGATAGCGTGCGTGACCCACCCACTGGCGATAAATAACAGATGGTGGCCTCTGGAAGCCGCCTGGTGGGTCAGCGAACCTTCCAGCTGTGGCTGCCAACGCTGTATCGGGTCGAAATGACAGGCTCACTCTGCACTGGAGAACAGCCGAAGGGTGATGGCGATCTCCATGTGTCTGTAACCTGCAAGTACGAGCTAGATCACAGGTGCGGCAATTTTTTGCAGCCAACGTTGTAAGTCACATGATGTAGGGTGCGGGCCGCATCATCTGGTATGTCTGAAGGATATTTGCACTGGTTACTTCTTTAGATACGGTCGCTGTACCGTGTATTTGAGGTAAAAAAGACGAATGATATCTTTAATGAACGTCTCGCACTGTGCAGGAACTACACTCTTGGGCAGCAGAAAATGTATGGTGTTCGGAAGTTTGGGTTGGCCCGGAAGGCGTGCACGGATATTATAATTGTTAATGCGACCGGTCGTGCAAAGCGGAAAACCCGGGTTCAAATCTCGGTTCGACATGAATTTTCACTCGACACCAATAATTCAAATGAAAACATTTTGATACAAATAAACAATCCCTGAGACGGATTTATCTTAGGAACACAGAAGCTGGATTAAAGTTTGTGACGTGGAGGGAAATAGTACGTATACTATTCCGAGGCACCTTAATCGTTAGTGGTGTGGTGGTCTAACGGTGCCGGGTGCCGTGTTTCAGCGCGCCTGGTCAGAGGGCTCAACGAACAAAAACGACCAGCGTCCACAACAAAGAAAACTACCCATAAAAAATAATAATAAACGGTAATACGTCTGCCTAGTAGGCATGGAGGTCCGGGTTCGATTCCCAGCTGCATCACAAATTTTAATTCTATGCTTCAGATTTATCATTATCGTCGAAAACCTTTTGGTTTAGGCTGTACCGCTGCTGCTGTTTGGAATAGATTGAAACACAATGTATTACTGTTACCAGTCACTTTGTTTCAAGGAACATATGGGAGTACTAAAAACAAAACAAAAATCCATAAATCAGTAGTAACCAATCGTTTATATGAAACAAAACATGATACCAACATTAAAAATCACAGCATTTTACACATCCAATCGAAAGGCAGAAAACTGAACATCCTTGAGACACCTGAGACCTACATACACCAAAGCAAAAAGCCCGAATCCATCGTAAATGACAAAAATGACAACATATACAGCAGAATAATCTTTGTCTTCGACACACACAAACACACACACACACACACACACACACTCACTCTCTCACACACACACACACACACACACACACACAATCCATCCAAACATATACAACCCTTGTCAGTCCAAAAAGTCTATATAATGTATGTATATCATTTTTAATGTGTATCGTCTACTAAAATTATATATATGTCAATTTAAAATGTGCATTGTATATTTGTCATTAGATCATAATCATATTAAGCATAATCATATTTTTAAAACTTTTACAGAGTGAGTGACAATCTCTGTATAAAATGTTAGATTTTATATTGCCCCCAAATTGTGTGTATGTGTATATATTAATGTATAGTGTGCATTGTAAATTTATCTTCAGTTCATCACCATTTAAACATATTGTTAGCATCCATCTTTAGTGCTTTATGTCTATAATGTAAGGTCTTTACTTCTGTTAGAAGTAAACGAAGATGGTGGCTGCAATTTTTATTACACACAAGTGAAGTTAAGACAATGCAAGGGACCTGTGACTACTGGAAATATGTTTTTTAATTATTTACATTTAACTTCATTTGAACAATTGTACAAAGTCATGTTCTGATATAGTTTTTCGTATTTTATCTTTTATACAGTGCCATAGGTCAAAATGATACATATAAGATCATATGTTGTAACACTCTTTTGACCATTTCCAAAATTGTAATGTATCTTACTTTTTGTCTTTACTTTGTACTTTTATAAAACATTTCTTTACTGTGGAGCGCTTGAAAATGATGCCATAGAGCATCGAAACCGGTTGTGCATTACACATGAAGTATTAAAAAATTTCCTATTTTAACAAGCAGCTGTGGCTTAGAATACACTTGTATTCCTTATCTTATATGAATTATTCCAGTTGCACTCCTAACTGACACTGTGTCAAATTATATTAATTCCCGAGAAAAATGTCACAAGAACAATTGATGATGAACTCCATAATTTTTCAAATCAATTTAAAAATTTCATATGCACTAACCATAAAATAGGTGTTTAAATATTAAAAAAAGACATGTTTTTAAAACCCCCTAAAAACTATAACATGATTTCTCCTAATCCCATGCAGAACGACTTAAAAATCTGTAATTGTGAATTTCAAATGGCTACGAAGTGCTTGTACAATTTCAAAGGAGAAACGTGGTGTGCAAGAAATAGATAATAGTAGGAAGTAGATGTTGCTTAGAGAATTCACACAACACTTCATATAATTTGTAGTGTAACAAAATTGTAAGCGAATTTGGTGAACTATTAGTATTTCAGTTATCTAATGCATGTTTTCGCCGTTTTCAGTTTCAAATATTGTGCTAGCTATTAAAAATTGACAGGCACAAATTTTCAGGCCAGTCTGCATCTACTGACGATAATAATAAAACTGTTACATCATCGTCACTAGATAGGCCATAACAGGCGGTATACACAAAAAACGCGCTTTCGTCAATCTCAGACAACGAAAATTATTGATTTCACATCGTCAGCAATTCGTCAGTACGGGCGACCAGAGTCGTGCCTGTATGAATGTGGTATGAGCTACTCGAGTCGTACAGTCTCCCAGACTCCTGGTTGTCGGATAGCTGGAGACGTGATTTGCGTATCACCGTGCGAACAGGATCTCAGAGTGCTGAGAGCCGTGTTATTCGTAGTTCCAAGCCGCATTATGAATCGTCGATGTAAGATCCATATAAGGGATCGACGATAGGCGTAATTCTCCTTGGCAAGACGACCGACACTTTCATTACTGAGAATGTCCTGTCATTTAATCGGGAGTAAGTGGACGTCGATGCTCAAGGTCGGCGCTTGTGCTATTATCTCCAAAAATAGATGTTAGTCTGTCAGATGCCAAATAGTAGTTTCTAATAGCACGCATTGAGTCAGTGTACCATAGTATGTGGCGTCACCGAGCGGAACTATGAATTTTTACTGTACCACTAATTATACTGCACTTTCAGGTATTCTGCAATTATTTCCTCCGAATAACGATTCGCTTAACGTACAGTTGCGTTCACTGCTACGGGAATCGATACACAATGAGTCTCCCAAGTCAAAAGACTAAATACAGGTTAAGGACGAAAACACGAAGATCGTCTACAGAACTATGAAAATCGAGCAAATTAGAAATGTGAATGGCCCGGTTTTTTCTGGCTTTTCACTGGACGATCTTACCAGTAAATGTGAGAGAGTACCTTAGGTATATTTTCCTGTGAATGTGAAGAGTAATGTAGTTTTGAGCCGCGGCGGAGCGGCCGAGCGCATTGAGGCGCTATGATACAATGCGCAAGGTCGTTCCCCGTCGGGGTTTCGAATCCCCCCTCGAGTATGGATGTTTGTACCGTCTTTAGTATAAGCTAGTTCATAAGTAGTTTGTAAGTTTAGGGACTGAGGACTCCAAAGTTAAGTCCCATAAGCACTACAAACATTTGAACATTTTTTAGTTTTAAAGATTGATACTATTCGCCACTAAGCCGGATCTGAAACTGTAGCCTTGAGCGCTACGGACACGTGTGTCGTGTGACATACACACAAACACACACACACACACACACACACACACACACACACACACACACATACTCGTTGTGACAGGAGGTCGGTAAATCATCTTTAGAGAGTTGTCAGTCCTGCGACACCTCTGCGCCACATTCACACGCCTACTGTAGAAACGTATAACACAAACAGCAAATGTCCTAGTGTTTGTTTTTGCTGTTAACCGGTTTCTGCTAGCGGAACCATCACCAGTTAACATATTAGTACACTTGTCGGTACACAACAGTCGTATTCGGAAAGTTGTCACAGTCGGCTTTCCATCACCTTAAACATACAAGACAGTATTCAAAGAGGCGTGCACACTATTTACCTCAAATTTACCACTGCCAAGGACACACGACAGCCCCCCTGAAATGGATCCAGTGCGTAGTGGATCTGCCAGTCTTATGTCAGCTGGTCTCGTAGGGCAACGTTTCTGACCACCCAAATCCATTGTCGTCTGCTCATTACACCACTTCGCGATCAAGGCTACAAGTATGCTGCTTACTGAACGGAACTGATTTAGCGAAAAGTTGTACTATGAAAGAAAATTAAAAGACATTGGCGTACGCAGTAATTTTTCCAAGAGTGTGTAAGCTTCCAAACATGCAAGTAGACCTAATTCCTTTGGTATGGAATCGTATTGTACCTAAAGAACTAAATTTGACTACGAGTATTCTATACGTGTTCCTCGTCAAACTATTTCAAAATAATATTTTTGAAATTAAATTTCTTTGATACGTAAAAAGTAAAGTATATGTAAGTTACTTCAACAATGTATGAAATTTTTTCTATGCTCAGTACGAATGTAGATTCCACCTGTTGTATTCAACAACAAGATAGAAAATAGCATTAGATGTATTAAGAAAAAATGTCTGTTCTTCACATTCCAATAATATTTTACCTTGAAAATTAACTATAATAAATACAACGGGAGTCTGAAGCCTTCTGTAAAATTTAGTCCGTTATTAACAAACCTATCAGCAAAAATGTCAGTGACTTGTACTGATCGAAATTGGAAAACAGGTTACAACCTGTAGGAAACATTATGTAACTTTTATGTCTTCTACAAAAATTCGTTTGTTTACAGGACATTATGCTATATCATGTTCATGAATTTACTGAATTGCATTAATTTTCTTATGCGCTTCCAAATCGCAACATCCTGGAATGGACTGTTTTTGTATCTCCGTAAGGTCTACACACAGATATGATAGAGAAAATGTTGGAGACTGCTATAATGTGCCAATTTTCTGCAAATTTTCATGTTTCCATGGCTGCGACGTCGCAAAAACAACCAACACACAAAGGAAATGGCGTACTTTCTCTTGACTAGTTCCAATCAAACAAAGCTAAGGTAGACACTCAGTAATAGGGAACCTAGGTCTAAGGTAAAATACAGTTACAGATAATCATTTCTTGAAACTCTTCAGAATTCTGTAATGAATAAAGAGTCTGTAATCCCGAATTCCAGGAGACGGCAATTTTCCCCTTTTACCTGCCCTTGCGAATGGTTATGATAAAATAATTATTTTTGAGAACATATGGTTCAACAGAGATCTTAAAAGTACTTATTAATTCACGTAATAAGGCAGTCTATGATAAAAGATATCTCTGCCGTGGATATTAGTTCGAATACCTCAGGAAATTACTAGTATCAGTCGTTTCGGGATGAGCACTTGCTCATCCACGTACCTTTACTTTACTGTACAATATGGACAACAGTGCAGCTATTTCTTCACTTTTTGCCTTTATTTTTTATGACCCATCATCTGATTGCTTAGGATGGGTCATTTTTGTAACTCCGTACTAGTTCCCATATTCAATCGCACCATTGCCTGTCTCCATTCACGTAGATACGAATTTTGCATATTAATTTCTTTATCTATTTTTTGGCAGTTTTTATGAAATAAAAATGATTCCAAATCTGATTTTATAAGAGAAAAAGAAGGTGGGAAAGATAGTAGGTCAGTATTGCCGCCACTATTTATGACTGAGGATGAAGGTCTTTGCACGTCCTTAAAGACCTCGATTCTCAAATATCAAGTTTATTTTATTGAACTATTATTAATTTAATACATAAGCAGTTATCGTGTGTTTGCTCTAAATTAAGTAGTGTGAGTGATCTGGCACTTTGAAATTCCTAACTGTTTAATGTAATACAGGTTATAGTGTCATTTACCGTTGTCAGTTGGTGCCGGTCTACGACGAAATATTGCGAATATCTTGTGATTCATACATTTGCCTAGGACATGGTTACATTATGACGCGCTATGAATATATTATTTGTATTACAGACTTGTTTCGGTGCGATTGTCATCGAGGGTTATCTGTGAAAGTACGTAGGTTGGTACAATATTTCAATTTTAAACGCATAATTTAACCGATAACAGAAATACATCAGATAGTATTGATTTGCATGTAACATCGATGTCACGGACGCTATTACGCTATTTGAAGGTTTATTCAGTTGTAGTTTTTGGAGTAATGTTTAAAATTATAATCCGTCTCATTTTCGGTTAGTCAGATAACTGATTTAGGAAACACACACAATATGTTCCACAGCCACGTCACTTCTTAGAAAAAATATTTTTACTTCTCTCGAACTACAAAATCGTTACTAGCTTAGGCGCACTATGGCGTCATTCACAAGTACGAATGATTACACAAATATTAGAATGATTCGACTACTTTCAATAGTGAAAAATTTTATAATTTATCACAGACAAGAATCACACTTCAAATACTCTGTTTTACTGTCGCTAATTACGAGAACATTTATCAGCTAGTTGATCGAGTGGTTCGAGGTCATCTCGGTAACCCACTGTTACAGAGCACCTGTCTGCATAAGCAGGTGGCAACTGTTTATGAAGAAAGTATTGGAAACCTTGTTTATCGATACAACAAGCGCCTTAATCGTCATGGCGACTACGTGCAAAAGTAACTAATTGTGCTTCAGGTAATAAAAAGATTCTGCGATTCAGGGTTGTATATTTCAAGCTCCACTGGAGATTGAAAAAAAAAATAACTAAAAAATAAATAAATAAAAATAAAAAAATTAAAAAAATCTGTAATTAGTAGAAAGAGACTGACGTAGCCGTAATTATTTCATAATATTAACACGTACTCCTTATTTGTGCGCTCACTTTAAAGATACGATGACATTATTCGTGTAATTGTCATGCTGTTGTCGTACACGAGAATAAAATGAAGAAAATGAGTCAGAAGAATGGTGGTGCTTTGAAGGTGGAGGGGAAAGTATGCTGTAGCTACGAGAAAACGACTGCTTTCTGGGAAAGACAATTGTGACGTGGAAGAAAAAAAATGTAATTTTTTTTTGTAAAAAGGTATACATGTTTCAATAAGACGCAAAAGATGTGCGACGCCCCGTATATAAAAGAGTGCGAAATACTCGTGAAAACCAAGAGGTTTGGTGCAGATAGTACACACTTTAAAAAGAGTTGAATCACGACGATTCTGGGGGTGCATTACCTTTTACATAAAAATAGAACACAGGTGTACAATAACAACATTTCAGTTCTCTTCATTGCTCATGAAAACAGAAATTGACAAGTTGTAAGACAATAACCTAGACAAAATGTTCAAATGTTTGTTAAGCTGATGGTACTTAACTGCGGAGTCATCAGTCCCTAAACTTACAAACTAATTATAAACTATCTTATACTAAAGACAACAGAAACATCCATGCCAGAGGGAGGTTTCGGCCCTCCGACGGGGAACCGTCTCGTGCATCGAAGCATAGCGCCTCAATACGCTCAGCCACTCCGCCGCGGCAATAACCTAGACATTTTGTATTTGTGTTCCAGATTGCAGCATACACCAGTACCCCTAATACCCGGTAACACGTCCTTTTGCACCGATGCCTGCTTCTATTCGTCGTGGCATGCTATCCACTAGATCATCAATCTGTTGGTCCAGAATGTCCCACTCCTCAATGACGATTCGGCGTAGGAACTCTCAGGGTCCTTTGTGGGTTGTGCACGATGAGCACGAGAATTGTTCATTAAGACGAATCCCTTACGGAAATGCTGCGATATGGTTGCCCTATACGTCGGGGAATATCAAAGTCGTTTGATTGCCTTCTACGATCACCAGTGGCGTACATTAGCCCCACATAATGCAGACCCAAAACATGAGGGAACCGCCACCTTGCTTCACTTGCTGGAAGGTGTGTCTAAGACAAACAGGCTGGCCAAGCTGCCTTCAAAAACGTCTCCCACAGTTATCTGGTTGAAGGCACGAGGGAGTGACAACCGCAAATAGCAGTTAATGCCAATTCTGACGAGTCTAATCAGCATCCTGTTGGGCCCGTCTGTACCGCACTGCTGGTCCTAGCCTTGGACGTCGGGAGAGAAGTTGCATGTCGTACAGTTTGAGTCGAAACATGACGTCCTGTGGCTGCAAGAAAATCATTACTAAACATAGTGACGTTCCTCTCAGAGTTTCTCCTAGCAGACATCCGTGAGTAGCGGTCAACAGCTGGGGTTGTAGCCATTTGACGGCCAGAACGAGGCAATTAATCGGTAGTTACTGTATTTCTGTACATCCTCCACCTTCAAACAACATCGCTTTGGTTTACTCAGAGACATCTGGAAACTTTCCTTGATGAGAGTCCCTCCTGACACAAAGTAACAATGCGGATACTTCGGAACAAACGTTCTAGACAAGGCAGAACTACCGTCAACACAAGCAGTGTTCTTCCTTCTTGGTGTTTGACTGGGACTGATCGGGCGTCTTATCCAATATGTTGCACTGGAATTATTAGTGGTTGTTTACATTTTTGTGTGGGTTGAGTGACAAATTAACACAAACTAAGAAATTGTATTGTTGACAATATACACAATACAATCAATGACAGTGTTCAGGAGACTTTGGGATTAACGCGATGCGACAGTTTGTTTGATGTATGTAATTGGAAATAATTAGATGATAGATCGGAAGAGTAACGAAGGAGTGTCTATTTACTTAGAAACCTGTAGCGACAAGGCAGGACCGGGTGATAAAAAATTAAGTATAAATTTCAAAACTTAATAAATCACGGAATAATGTAGATAGAGAGGTACAAATTGACACGCATGCTTGGAATGACAAGGGGTTTGATTAGAACCTAACCTCTACCGTTATCGGGCCTTTTTTCTTCGAAGAACTGCCTGATTCTGGTTTTGTAACTGCTACAGTGACGGGTGAGAGGTACGCCGATATGTTCAGAATCACATCATCCTGGCGATGCCTAGCTCATAAACACCTGCCGGAACGTACTATTTTTATGCAGGATGGCGCTCCACCCCATATTGCTAGACGCGTGAAAGATCTGTTGCGCGCGTCGTTTGGTGATGATGGTGTGCTCAGCCGCCACTTTCGTCATGGTTGGCCTCCCAGGTCTCCATACCTCAGTCCGTGCGATTATTGGCTTTGGGGTTACCTGAAGGCGCAAGTGTATCGTGATCGACTGACATCTGTAGGGATGCTGAAAGACAACATCCGACGCCAATGCCTCACCATAACTCCGGGCATACTTTATATTGCTGTTCACAACATTATTCCTTCAGCTATTGTTGAGGAATGATGGTGAACATATTCAGCATTACTTTGTCTTAATTTTTATGCTATTTATTGTTTTTCTGATCAGATGAAGAGCCATCTGTCTAGCTCTCTATTTACATTATTTCGTGATTTATTAAGTTTTCAAATTTATACTGACTTTTTGATCACCCTGTACACTATTCAAAACTATTAGGGGATCAAGTAGGACATCATACACAATATACATATGGTAGCGTATTTTATTCAGACATTGGTTACATTTGTAATACGGGTGTCACGCAGTACGGTATTTTGCCGTCTCAAATCTTTCCTTGAGGTTTAGTTAGAGGCACCATGGGGCTACCATAATAGCGAAAAAGTCATTTAGGTTGCCCTGTAATATGATCATCTTGGACGACCAGTACTGTTACACACCTTTGTGGCATGGACAGTATGCGGTTATCAGTCAGATCCTGAGAGATATTTGGCCATCCAGCGCAGTATCCAGCTCTGTAACCGTTGTGAAAGGTGATGGTCTGGCTGCAGGGCGTCTTCCAAGTGCATCCCAGACATGCTCAACCAAGTTTAAGTCCAGTGAACAAGCTGGTCACTCCATTCGTTCAGTTCCCTCAGCTTCAAGCTAGTTGTCCACCAATTCAACTTTCTGGTGACGAGCGTTATCGTCCATCAGAAGGAACCCATCTCTTGTGGCACCAGCGTAGGGCACAGTAAAATTCTAAGAATCTCGTTGTATGACTCTGAGGAGTTAAAGCGCCATTCTGAGCAACACGGTTGTACGTTCTTGTTCCCCACACCATTCGTCCACCGCCATGATAAGGTGATGTTTCCTGCACATAAGCAGGATTGTTCTGATTTCCACGTTCTCTCCGCATGAGGGAACGACGATTGTCCAGCTGAACACAAATACTTGACTCATCTGTGAACAGAATCCGGCGCCATTCGATATGACTCCAATGCTGATGTTGCTCCGTCCAGTTTCTGCAGACTAAGCGGTGTCATCGTTTTAACGAGACACACACCATAGGCCTCAGTGTGTAGAAGCCATATTCCGGAAGGCGATTTCGGACTGTTTGTGTTGATATCGCGCGTCTTGTTTCTGCCTGGAGGATGCGTTACAGCTGGATTGCATGCAGCCTCCTGTCTCGACGGGCTTTTAAGTGGTGATAACGGTCATCCATTGCTGATGTTATTCGTGAACGACCTTGGCCTTGCCTTTTTTCAACGGTTTCTGTTGTCGGAAATCAGGTGCAGATCCTGGAAATTACACTTTGGTACTCTCCAATAGCTGCAGCCACCTCCATCTGCGTCTGTCCCGCTTCCAACATTCCTATGGCTCTCCTTGCCATAGCTTCGGTTGAATCTCGTTGTTGTTGTATTGCACTACCTGCTGACTACACTGACTGAACCCAACTGCCTGTGTAGCTTAAACACAAGCCTACACCAACGTTCACTGTAGCAACTTTCTGTTATTATCCCTATCTCGTGTTGTACCATCCTCGTTTCTATTTGTTGAGTACTTGTCCCAGCCTAGTTGCCAGGAAAGATACGGTGCAGGATTCGTAGATATCTATAACAATTTATCTGATTAGTAATACAAGTTATTTATTAACTAAAGAATAAATACTCAACTTTAGAACATATGTCTGTTTCTTCTCTCTTCTCGAGGCGTCTTCCGTATGAGACCTTGTTACTGCCTAGTTTTTAGCCGAGTTCTGACGAAGTTCTGACCTGCGTCCAGACGCATGTCGGCCTAGATATAGCAGCTTGTAGAGGACGCAAGTCTACGGTTCCTCCCTCCAAGTGGCGCTGCGTTGGCGTGCGATTGGCTGCCGGTCGTCCGCTGCCTTCTCCACGATCGTTCTCTTGCGTCTGGCGTGTGGCGCTGACTTCACGCCACAACATCTCGGTTGCCGTTATCTTGTTGTCTCACTCGTAGAAGCGACAAAAAGACTTTGCACCATTTTAGTTCATTCTGCCGATACAACATCTCAGAGCCTAGAAATCTTAAATGATCTTCCAATTGTTATGATCAGTACTGACCGCCGATGTCGGGTGTAGTAAGTTGCCGTGCTATTGTCGTTTTTGTCAACCATTCGCCTTGACGTTTGAGCAAGACAGGGCTTTTAACCTAGAGACAGGCGTCTGCGATAAGACATGCCGGTTGAAACTGCCAATGTTAGTGTCAGAGCGTTGACACGCCAGGTCGGCCCTTGTCAATGTGAGCTGTTCTGGCAGTGATCAGCGATGCGGACACCGCCAAGCATGCGTGGCCCGCGCTGCTGTCAGAATGACTCGGGGAACGACCTCCCTCACAGAGGTTTGCAAGACAACTGGACTGCTAAAGAAAATGTGTTTATGAATCGGCTTAGGCGCGCAAGAGTTCTTGTACAGGGTGTTCAAAAAGTCTCTCCGCAGTGCTGTGTGATTGTTAAAAGCGCGTGCCGTATGCCGCAGTGAGTTTACCGAAATGAAACTCAATGAAATACAAGTTATTAAGGTATTGAATATTCATTTTTACTTACAATTATTTCAGATTAAATGCTGAAAGTGTCCTCCCTGTTGTTGGATACAGAATTAAATCCGTCTAATCATGTTTCCAAACACAAGCTTTAACATTTCTTCGGTTAACAAAATCAAATGTATGTTAAGCTTATGGGACTTAACTACGGGGTCATCAGTCCCTAAACTTACAAACTACTTATGAACTAACTACTACTAAGGACGGCACAAATATCCATGCCCGAGGGGGGATTCGAACCCCCGACCGTAGTGGCCGTGCTGACCGTGACTGGAGCGCCTCAATCACCTCGGCCACCGCGGCCGGCCTTCGGTTAACAGAAGCAGTGAAAGTGAATATTGCAGTTTTCAATTCCTCGATGGATTTTGTACATACAATTACTAACAATATAGATCGATGAATAGTACTGTAACATTGACGTAGATGACCTATGGACTACAGTTAGCTTACTATCTTCCGGTATAGTCACCTCCCATAACTATGCACCGCTGAGCTCTGCGATATATGTCCTGGAAACTTTACAATTCAAATGTTCAAATGTTTGTATAGTTTATGGGACTTAACTACGGGGTCATCAGTACTTATCAACTAGCTTATCCTAAGGACGGCACAAATATCCATTCCCGAGGGGGAATTCGAACCCCCCGACCGTAGTGGCCGTGCAGAGCGTGACAGGAGCGCTTCAGTCCCCTCGGCCACAGCGGCCGGCGGAAACTTTACACGAAGTCTTCCTTTGGAATGCTGATCAAAAGCCTCGTCATGTTTCGTTGAAAGTCAGGAACATCGTCAAAATGAGTTTGAGTCCATGTAATAGGAACAAGATCCGCCGAATATAGTGGACGTTCAATTTCAACGACAACGCTCATCCATACAAAGCCAATATCGACAAGCAGTTCCTGGCAATAAAGGGTGTGAATCAGTGAACTCTATACAAGCTGGATGAATAACTCTGGTGTCTGAGCATAGAATTCCAGCATGCCTGCACATTCATATGTTTTTCACACGACTTCGCAGTGTCCGACATGTTTAAATTTGGCAAACGAGTTTCCATCAGTTATTACGTGACAAAGAATTGCTTTCTTACCTATTTATTTGGAATTTAATTCAATATCCGATGTTGTAGGATCATATGGGAGCGGAATTGAAATATATTTTCTTCTCTTTTTCTTTAAATGCTTCTTAGCAGCCATGTTTGAATTTGGCAAGAAACTAAATATGAATATCTATGGCTGGCACGCTAAGACAACTGAAATTCAACATCCGGATAATATAAAGATCAATGGTGTGAACATTCACCATAATCGCCAGATCGCAATCCTTCCTATTCCCTGAAATCAAACTCTCTTTGAAAGGAGAGAGTTATGCCGATATTCATAACATCCAAAGAAACATGTCGAGGCTTATGAACACCATCCCAAAGGAAGACTTAGTTTAAAGTTTCCGTATGTATCGGAGAGCTCAACAGTTATGAGACGTGATTATTTCGAAGGACAGTAAGGTAACTGTAGTTCATAGTTCGTCCATGTTAATGTTACAGGATTATTTATTGAACTTTATTGTCATAGGTTTTACATTCTCTTCTTGTCTGATGTTATGTTAAAGACTAAATCCTGAAACAATGATCACAAACATTCTGCCGACTACTTTCGGATATGATGTGGCGAAGGGGTGTTAGGTAATTTGATTGTATAGTGCTTCTCCTAGTATTCCGACTATTCGGATCATTATCTTGATCTAAGCATACTACCAAGTTTATGTTGCCTCCAATTTTGAATCTTCAAACCTGATTGCAATAGGAAACGTGTGCAACACACATACATTTATACTCTTTCGTAAGACAATTACCGTAGTCCAGGCAAGTTAAAGCTGATTCATTTCCTTGAGCTATCATACTGCTGAGAACACATGTTTTCAAAACATCGCAATCCCCACACGAGTTATTAGATAAAGGAGCAGACGATAGAAAAATTTCTTTTTACAGAAATTGATTTCGTAACACACTAGTTCTTATACTATGGGACTGTATAGTTGACTTTACGTACTTGATGTTCATGTTCAATCAATATACAGTTGTCTTACTGTTATTTTTCTTACTTTCGGGCATTATCCATGTTTAAAATCTTTTATGAAACTTCTGCTATAGTTTCGAAACCAGCGGCAGTTTACAACGTCACGACAATACCCAACACCCTCTACTATCTTTCCTATAAGTTCTAGTCTTCGTTTGCTTTGCCAGTTTTTCTCTTTAGGGAACTATCCACATTCAAGAGTATTCTGCAATTCACACTTAGATGGCTCGTAGAGGTTTCTTCATTTTTCAGGCTACTTCTCTGCTGTTCCAAACAATGCGTAGGAAAAACGAACACCTAAATCTTTCCGTTCCAGCTCCGATTTCTCTTATTTTATTTATAATGCTTTATCTTTTCCTGTTTTGGGTGGGAATCAACAAACTATTTTCGTAATCGGAAGAGAAAGCTGACGGTTGAAATTTAGTAAAAAAAGCTTTTGTTTTCATTTATGCCACCGCAACTCACGTGTCATTTCCGTGAAACTTTCTCCCCTATATCGCGATAATACAAAAAACTGCCTCTTTGGACTTTCCTCCCTCAATCCTATATGGTCGGATCCTATAGGGGGCGGAGGATGGACAATGGTCACTTTAGTGAATTGGTTTCATCTTCTAAATGGCAGTCTTTGCCTCGCCTTTCCCCTAATATTATCGATGTTGTCTTTCGAATTAGAATTGTTCGTATTGTTATTGGAGGTTTTTACATGGACTGACATCCGTGAGATTCGTACGATTTCTGATTTCTTTTAGTACTCCTGTAGAAAATCACGCGCTTTTTTATATTTAGGGTCAATTGCCATTTTTAGCACCATAGAGATATCTTGACGATTTTGCAGCTGGTATTGATCTATGGTGCAAGAAGCCTAAGACCGTTGCTCATGTTATCTCTTATATACGTTTTACAGGTTAGGAACATCAGAGGGTCTATGACACTTTCTTGGAGAGCTCCAAATGTCAGTTTTGTCTCTCCTGATTGTCATCTACAAACTGTGACCCTTATGACAGGAAATAACGGATCGAGTCGCACGGCTGAGACATCACTTTGATTAAAAATCCTTTGTATGAAACGGGGTAAACAGCCTTTGGAAATCTAGCAACATTGAATCATTTGAGATGCCCTGACGATAACAGTCGTTATTTTATGAGAATAAAGAGCTAATTGTGTTGCATAACAATGGTATTTTCTCTACGCGGTGTATATCAGTAGACCGTTATCTTCAAAGAGTTTAATATTGTCCGTATACAATATACAGGGTGTTACGAAAAGGTACGGCCAAACTTTCAGGAAACATTCCTCACACACAAAGAAAGAAAATATGTTATGTGGAAATGTGTCCGGAAACGCTTAATTTCCATGTTAGAGCTCATTTTAGTATTTCTCTTTAAATGTAAATTGAAATAATTCGTGCAGACAATTGTCAAAATACCCAATTGTTTCGTTAGTATGTACTGTACTTCCTCGATTCCCCGCCTGTTGGCCCAATTGAAGGAAGGTAATGTTGACTTCAGTGCTTGTGTTAACAAGCGACTCATTGATCTACAGTACTAGCATGAAGGACATCAGTACGTAGCATCAACTGGTTAGTGTTCATCACGAACGTAGTTTTGCAGTCAGTGCAATGTTTACAAAAGCGGAGTTGGCAGATGCCCATTTGATGTATGGATTAGCACGGGGCAATAGCCGTGGCGCGGTACGTATGTATCGAGACAGATTTCCAGAACGAAAGTGTCCCGACAGGAAGACGTTCGAAGCAATTGATCGGCGTCTTAGGGAGCACGGAACATTCCAGCCTATGACTCGCGACTGGGGAAGACCTAGAACGACACCTGCAATGGACGAGGCAATTCTTCGTGCAGTTGTCGATAACCCTAATGTCAGTGTCAGAGAAGTTGCTGCTGTAGAAGGTAACGTTGACCACGTCACTGTATGGAGAGTGCTACGGGAGAACCAGTTGTTAGCGTACCATGAACAGCGTGTGCAGGCACTATCAGCAGCTGATTGGCCTCCATGGGTACACTTCTGCAAATGGTTCATCCAACAATGTGTCAGTCCTCATTTCAGTGCAAATGTTCTATTTACGGATGGGGCTTCATTCCAACGTTATCAAATTGTAAATTTTCAAATCAACATGTGTGGGCTGACGAGAATCCGCACGCAATTGTGCAATCACGTCATCAACACAGATTTTCTGTGAACGTTTGGGCAGAAATTGTTGGTTATGTCTTGATTGGGCCTCATGTTCTTCTACCTACGCTCACTGGAGCACGTTATCATGATTTCATACGGGATACTCTACCTGTGCTGCTGGAACATGTGCGTTTACAAGTACGACACAACATGTGGTTCATGCACGATTTCAGTCGACGTGTTCGTACGCTTCTCAACAACAGATTCGATGTCCGATGGATTGGTAGAGGCGGATCAATGCCATGGCCTCCACGCTCTTCTGACCTCAACCCTCTTAACTTCCATTTATGGGGGCATTTGAAAGCTTGTCTACGCAACCCCGTGCTCGTATTGTGGACGGCTGTGACACAATACGCTATTCTCCAGGGCCGCATCAGCGCATCAGGGATTCCATGCGATGGAGGGTGGATGCATGTATCCTCGCTAACGGAAGACATTTTGAACATTTCCTGTAACAAAGTGAAGTCAAGCTGGTACGTTCTGTTGCTGTGTGTTTCCATTCCATGATTAATGTAAGAGAAGTAATAAAATGAGCTCTAACATGGAAATTAAGCGTTTCGGGGCACTTGTCCACATAACGCATTTTCTTTCTTTGTGTGTGAGGAATGTTTCCTGAAAGTTTGGCCGTACCTTTTTGTAATACCCTGTATACTCGAAAATCCTGTAGCAGATCGACGTCAATAATGTGTGAGTGAAATTCAAATGTATTTCTCCTATTTCCTTTCTTATTGTTGCGACCTATGCAGGTTTGCAGCTTTTAGAGACGGAACATTTCTGGAAAGAGCGAATGTAGATAACAGTCAGGTATGGAACTATTCTATCAGCATATTTTGAAATAACCTAGCTGGAATACATTCGGGATTGGAGGACTTGCCTTTGTTAAACCTTTCAGTCCCACTTTATGAAATTAGCTTTGGAAAAATTAAAATTCAGTGTTTTCTGTATTAACACAGATCCAATACATATTGCAATATGTGTTTTAAAAAGTTTCGCCGAACTATTGATTTTTTATGTCATGTGTTTCATGAACGACACAGACGTTTGTATGGACGTATTTTATTACTTTGACGTTATTTTGTTGGTAGTTAACACTGCCAGATCATTAATGCTAGCATAAGCTTCGCCACAGCATCAAATACAATTCACTGCTGGAATAAAAGGAACCACACTCACTGGAATAAAATAAAAGGAACCACACTCACGCTTACACTCCGTACGAACGGTAACGCAACACAACCTCCAAGATGGACAGATTAATGCCTCAGAAGTGGCTACACGCCGTACCAAGCGACAAAATGTCGTACTAGAAGCATATTGTTCATCAACAAAAATTCAACTTTAAGGATTGATGCACGAAATACGGCACAAATAACTTTTAATACGTCATGTCCAGGAACAACTGGGAATGGAAGGGGAGCAGCATTGCAGCGTCTTGGATATTCACTTGTATGGACTCATACCAACAGCTATTCATGTTTGAAATTCTGGAATGATTACTTCACCGAAGAAGAAATTTTGCGAAACAGTATTTACAAGAAAAGTACTTGGGCTCGAACAAACATATCTGTATGAACGTTTGGTTACAGTATCTCTACGTACAACTCAATGTGCTGGTGGATGTCGTTGCAATCATGTTCTAGACAGCACTGTAGATGCAATTGCAGACCCCATACATAATGCAGATATCTCAACTATAACTTACGTAATATTCGTCGTACATGTTCTCTAGCGTATTGTCATCAAAAGCCGTGATGATAGTTGCAATTTTAACCTTGTTCTCGGAAGACTGTTGGTATTCACTGCCACTGCTTCCATCGCCTCTTCCCGCACTTACCGTAGCACTACCATTAGCAATGAGTTCTTCGTTATTATCATCCCTATTATCATCATTATGTGTTAGTGTTACAACAGTATCTAACGTATGCTCATATTTCTGTACCATAACAGATACGAGAAAGCATGCGAATGATTCATCTTCTACACTAATACCATCTTCACGAAGAAGGGTTCTTCGTAATTTCATCTCAACCGATCGCAATACTTTAGGAGGATTGATTATTAATCGCCGTTCCATCTGACGCTTTACCTCACAAATAACATTACAAAACGCTACTTCGGAGGCACACTGCACCATCCCTACTGGCGAACCGACAGGTCAAAGTGCAATGCGGCATGGCACACGCAGAGGCCTCTAACGGACGACTGCAGAGTTTTGCAGATGCTGGAGTGTCACTAGTGCAATAAGGGATCTTTACATTATCTCTCATACGATTTTGATGTATATGTGTTTGTCCGAGCGCAAGTACTTTCCTTGTTAGTAACTCTGCTTTGGCCGCACTGTCGTCTATTACGCCGTTGAAGAATTGACTGTGCCTTATCTCTGGCGTCCTGCTCGAAACCGAAGCAAAGACTGGATCTCACTATGCCTTCCCTTCTTCTGGCATGTCTTCCGTAGACTTCTTTCCCCTTTTTTGGTATTTATTTCTATCTGCATACATGTAAGTTTGAATTTCAGTAGTCTGTCTTGTAATATAAGTCGTAGGGTCAGAATTGCTTCACCTGTTCCTACGTTTCTCCCACATCCAAACTGTTCTTCCCCGCTTTCGGCTTTTTCCAGAATGGAACTTTATTAGAAGCCGATCTCGAGGAAGGTAAGTTTGGATTTAGGAGAAATGTAGGAACACGTTAAGAATTCGGACGCTTCAACTCACTTCCAGAAAGAAAGTAAGCTCCGGCCGCGGTGGCCGCGGGGACTGAGGCGCTTCAGTCACGGTCTGCACGGCCACTACGGTCGGGGGTTCGAATCCCCCCTAGGGCATGGATATTTGTGCCGTCCTTAGTTGTAGGTAGTTCATAAGTAGTTTGTAAGTTTAGGGACTGATGACACCGTAGTTAAGTCCCTTAAACTTAACAAACATTTGAACATTTGAAAGTAAGTTCCGTTTGGTAATAAAATGAAATTGTACACAGATACAGAAGAAATTTTTATTGCACAACTCTTAAACTACTTTTTCACATAACTGCCGAAATTTTGCAAGCATTTGTCATAGCGTGGCACCAGGTTTTGTATACCATCTTCATAGAAATCTGCCGCCTGTGTATTCAACCAGTTGGAAACAGTATCTTTCAGCTCGTCGTCCATAGCGAGAGCACTAATTGTAAACCTACGGTTTTCCTGGATCTTGTCATCAATGGTATGAACCAGTTCTTCTGTAACCAAAGGTGGACACCCACTTCGTTCTTCATCGTGCACATCACTACGCCCGCCATTGAACTGTCGGACCCATCTTCTCACCATCGAATCACTAATCGCATTTGGTCCGTAAACATCGCAAATTTGCCGATAAATTTCACTTGGTTTCACTTTCCTCGCATTCAGAAACCGAATCACCGACCTGATTTCACAGGCGGCGGGATTTTTAATCAACGCCGACATTTCAAACAAGCACAGCAAACGTAAGTAACTGACAGCGATCTCCAAATGGCGCACGTTCTTCTCCTTGATACACATCGTCTACAGCGCATGTGCGGAACTGCAATCGCAGCGCTGCAGCGGAGATAAATTGAAACGGATCTTACTTTCTGGACGCGCCTCGTATCTTAGACTGACGAGAGACAAATATTTCTAGCGTTTGTAGATTTGAAGAGAGCTTTTGACAGTGTTCACTGGAATACACTCTTTCCAATTCCAAAGTCAGCAGGAGTAAAGTATAGGGAACAGAAGTTTATTTACAACTAGTACAGATACAGCAGTCGACAGGCACGAAAGGAAAGCATTGTCTTGGAAGGGACTAAGGGTTGTAGCCTTTCCCCAATGTTATTCAATCTGTATAGCCGCGGTGGAGTAGCCGCGCGGTCTAAAGCACCTGGCTGTGGAGCGCGCGGTTGCTCGCCGTGGAGGTTCGAGTCCTCCCTGGGGCATGTGTGTGTGTGTGTGTGTGTGTGTGTGTGTGTGTGTGTGTGTGTGTGTGTTGTCCTTAGAATTCCAAAGTCAGCAGGAGTAAAATATAGGGAACAGAAGTTTGTTTACAACTAGTACAGATACAGCAGTCGACAGGCACGAAAGGAAAGCACTGTCTGGGAAGGGACTATGGGTAGTAGCCTTTCCCCAATGTTATTCAATCTGTATAGCCGCGGTGGAGTAGCCGAGCGGTCTAAAGCATCTCGCTGCGGAGCGCGCGGTTGCTCGCCGTGGAGGTTCTAGTCTCCCTGGGGCATGGGTGTGTGTGTGTGTGTGTGTGTGTGTGTGTGTGTGTGTGTGTGTGTGTGTGTGTAGTCCTTAGGTTAGATTACCTAGGTTTAAGTAGTTTGTAAGCTACGGACTGATAGATTTACCGATAGATTTACAGACATTCGAACATACTTGCAAGAACAAGAGTTAAATTAAAAACTCTCTTGGTCGTGTGGCTGCGCCCGCTGGCGTTGCAGGAAGAGGTGTCCACTTACCTGGATAGTGACGACGTCTCCTGGGGACAGGTACTGCGGCTGAATGCGCATGCGCGTGGTGACTCCTGGGGTCAGGTACAGCTCCAGCTCCTTGCTCAAACTCTCGGCTGCAGAGTCGCAAGAGCTGGCCACCAGTCTGCCCGGCACTGTGAACACAACACCACACAGCATACATTACATTACATTACATTACATGAATTATATTGTACTGTCACCGTGTGTTTTCAAATGTTCAAATACGTTACTCCAGAGTACCTTGGCCTGGTGTAGCAACAGTGAACCCATATTTGAATTGAAACAGTGGCGTAACTATGGGGGGGGGGGATGAGTGGGATAGAACCCCCCCCCCCCAGAACCACCAACAAAAAAAAAAAAAAAGTAAAAAAATAAAATAAATAAATAAATCGTATAACAGCAATCTGGTAAAGGTAAAGATTGAAAGCTTGGGGTGTTTTACTTAATCTTTCATTGGATGGGAGTGAATTAGTTTCTTCAATGGGAGTGGTAGATGGTAGTTTGTTTGGAAACTAACTAAAATTTTGCTCAAGCAGATCTATCCCCCCCAAAAGCCAAGTCCTGGTTACGCTACTGAATTGAAAAGTAGTCTCTGGTGCAAATTATAATATTTATTTCTTTTTGTCGCATCATAAGAATACAGTAACAGGGGAAAAAATTCGCACTGACATGTTTTACGGCCCACTTTAGATTTGAAGTTTTATAAGTTTTTGCAAACATTTTGGACTCTAATAATAATCTATATAATAAAAAAATAATTAACAAGAGTGTCTGAAACCCCTTTAGGAAAAAAAAAATTTAGCTAGCGGCCAGTTCCGAACCACCGACCTTTAGCGTTATAGTCCAACACCTTGCCCACTACGCTACGGCTATCCATCAAAAGATGTGTCCTTTAATCTCATACTATTGATGGCCGTTGTTAACTGATGCTAATATGGCATTTGTAGACATTAGATTATCATTTATCGTACGAAGAACGATGTGTTTTTATTAATTCCTCAGTGCGCCGTTGCTTTGATATGACAACGTGTAAGTTACAATAAGAAAATCATCAAATACGCGAGGAATGTGATGTGACATCTCCGAGCGGCTGGTTTTCGTTAATTCAATGGAGGATGTCAAATCTCCGTTATTTTTGCAAATATGTCTCAAACGATACGAGATATGAAAAAAACATAAGGGAGATAAGTTGTAGAGAATTTTCCCCTCTACCAATTAGGTTATTCAATTTTCGTGTCATATTAATGATTCGTTTGCAATTACAATTATATTACAAACGGCTTTTTTATATTACTACCGTATTTATCGTCCGAAAATTTGAAAAAGGTAGTTTCTGGTCTCTGGCGGCCTACAATCATGTCTGTAAAATTTGGCGCTGATCGGTTGAACGGTTCGTCTTAAAAACAGGGAACACGTTTACGGACAGACGGACAGACAGACATCCCAAAATCGCCGTTATTTTTCCAAATATCTCTGAAACGATACGAGATATGAAAAAAACATAAGAGAGTAAAGTTGTAGAGAATTTTCTCCTCTACAAATTCGGTTATTCAATTTTCATGTCACATGAATAGTTAAGCCGTTATTTTCATTTAAATTTCGAGCTGTCAAAAGATCACAAAGGCCCACTTTTAGTGTTACTACCGTACCCTAAAGTGGGCCAATATACAAATGTCAGATTCATGCCGCGGACCTATCCACTACAATATCAGGAAACAATGAATTGGGGGCGTGAACATACCTCAGAAACAACTGGATGGCATTAATTGGCGTAAAAGCACACGATGCTCAGCATTTTGGACTGGATAAAATGTGATAATTTAATCAAAAGCATCGTGAAGAGTTATAAGAGGTGGTACAAAAAGTTCCTAAAATGGAAGTTAGAGAATTTAAAAAAAATCGTGAATGGACAGTGGTAAGTAGAGCAAGTGTGGATATGTATAACTTACCACATCAGCAGCGTTGTGTTGAATAGGTCCGTGTTCACTGAATGAATATCGACACATCAATTTATCAAAAGTAACTGCGCAGACAGCTGATAGTCATGTGATGTGAGGTACCGGATTATACCAAACGCCGCTAGGCGGCGGTGGTAAACGCCGGTATGCGTAAATGCGTAACTAAGATTTGGACGGCTAAATTTGAATGGTAAAATCGATCACAAGGTTGCTAATTATTAAAGTATGGAATTAATAACAATGGATGGTAGTAATGAAGTGTAATATTGATATCAGTAATATTGTAATGTCATATTAATAACTGTCATCAAATCTGATTTACATATCAGTAATATTGATCATGTAATATTAATAATTGTCATCCGATCTGATTTACATATCAGTAATATTGATAATATAATATTAATAACTGTCATCCAAACTGATTTACATATCAATATTACACTTCATTACTACCATCCATTGTTATTAATTCCATACTTTAATAATTTGCAACCATGTGATCGATTTCATCATTCAAATTTAGCCGTCCAAATCTTAGTTACGCATTTACGCATACCGGCGTTTACCAGCGCCCAAATCTTAGTTAGGCATACTGACGTTTATCAGCGTCGCCTAGCGGCGTTTGCTATAACTATAATCCGGTACCTCACGTCACATGACCATCAGCTGTACGCGCAGTTACGTTTGATAAAGTGATGTATTGATATTCATTGTGTGAACGCAGACCTATCCAACACAACACTGCTGATGTGGTAAGTTATACATCTCCACAATCGATCTGATTACCACTGTCCATTCACGATTGTTTTTTAAATTCTCTGACTTCCACTTTAGAAACTTTTTGTCCCACCTCTTATAACTCATGACGACGCTTTGGATTAAATCCTCAGATTTTACCCAATCCTAAATGCTGAGCTTCGTGTCCTTTTACGCCAACTAATTCCATTCAGTTGTTTCTGAGGTATGTTCACGCCTCTAATTAATTGTTTCCTAATATTATATTGTAGTGGATAGGTCCGCGGCATGAAACTGACATTTATATATTTTTCTTGTTACAGTGTCCTGATGATGCGCCAAAAGCGCGAAACGCGTTAAAAAGAAATAAATATTAATTTCTAACAGAGACTAATTTTCAATTCAAAAATGTTCAAATGTTTGTATAGTTTTTGGGACTTAACTACGGGGACATCAGTCCCTAAACTTACAAACTAATTATGAACTAGCTTATACTAAATGCGGCTCAAATATCCATGCCTGAGGGGGGATCCGAACCCCCGACCGTAGCGGCCGTGAAGACCGTGACTGGCGCGCCCAGACCGCTCGGCCACCGCGGCCGGCGTGTGTTTTCTTAAATATTTCGGCAGTATAATATCCTTTAGCATGATTAGTCCTTAAGTATGAATATACTGAAGTTAAGATGTTCCAGCTAGTCCGTGCCCTCTGCTAAGAGAAATAATATCTGAAGATGCGACTCGTCTCCGAAGTTGTCTTCATCAAATTATTAGAACATTTAAAAATTGATTCCTAGTTATACTGATTAAAGACGAACTCTTCTTTAAGATTATAAATAATTTTATTACATTCTGAACTATTATTAGAAAATTTGGAAATTGATTCCTTAGTTATACTGATGAAAGACGAACTGTTCTTTAAGGTTATACATAATTTTATTACATTCTGAACTAAGCTACTACATTAGCTTGACATGATTAATTATGATGTATTTAGAATGGTAATTCAATTAATAATGACTATTACTATTACATATAAAACAGAGGTTACAGAGCTTCTTTCTTCCATGGCAGTTTTTAGTCCTTTTACTTTATACAAGTGAGCCCATATTCATACGCCAAAACCTACGGAAATAAATTCTGTTTGACAGTAGTTGCTCACACAGCGTCAAACCCCTTATAAAATAAACTATTTTAATATCTTGGGTCGAGCTAGGAACCAGTAGTGTACAATGTTATACTACAATATATATTCCTTTCTACAACGTTTGTAACTACCCACACTACTATTACTTTTGAATTGTGTTGAGTAATTATACAGGATGAGTCAGGAGGAAAGCTACATGCTTTAATGTGTTATATTATTGGCAATTCTGAACAAAAAACTTCTAATAACCATATGCCTTTTCTTAACCGTTTGCGGGTAAACCAATGAAAACAACTAGTA
Source organism: Locusta migratoria (assembly GCA_026315105.1). Classification (NCBI taxonomy): domain Eukaryota; kingdom Metazoa; phylum Arthropoda; class Insecta; order Orthoptera; family Acrididae; genus Locusta; species Locusta migratoria. The sequence continues at coordinate 150,973,892 of CM048745.1, read as the reverse complement.
GCGTGAAAAGTGCGGGTAAAGTAAATTAAGATACTGTTATGGCCTGTTTAATTGTGTAAGTTACCTCACAGAAGATGATGAAATAGTCCGCTGTCAGCTTCAACGCATATTGCTGTTCTTGTAGACTGGTGTTGTGTTGCTGATCGGAGCGCAGTTCCTTATTCCTTTAATTGAGCACAAGTATGTAATATAGCGAGCAAATGAATTGAAATTGACGATGCACTATTGGTACATCTTCTGTGAGGTAACTTACACAATTAAACAAACCATAACAGTATCTTAATTTATTTTACCCGCACTTTCCACGTTACTAGTTGTTTTCATTGGTTTACCCGGAAAAAGTTTAAGAAAAGGACATATGTTTAGTAGAAACTTTTGTTCGGAATCACCATCCCTCAACATGTGCCTTTCCTCTTCACGCACCCTGTATATATTGTGAAGCTACAATGAAGATCCTCAAATAAAGGGCAATAGGATGATCTTGGGCGGGCTCCAGCAGTTTCTTGATTACACGCTTTTGTGCAATGAATACTTTTGACTAAGTGATGTCATACGAAAGATGTGAATGAAGATAGGCATAGTAAGCGTGTTGTTTATCGCAATAATACTAATAGCGTAAGTTTCTGAACTCAAACGCTTCAGATCATCACTGGGTTTCTTCCTCGTCAATCTCTAATCAATGCACACACCAAATATTATTGAATAATTTTTTTAGCTATAAACCTGTTCAAAATCTATATTTAGAAATGGTATCATGCCATATACTGTACAGAGCCGTATATACTGTGTTTTATAAAAATTCAATGAGAGTCCATTTGCGGAGAACCACTTAATAATTTTCTTGTTTGTTAGATGTGATTACGATACTTGTATCGTCAGCCAAAAGCACTTGTTGTGCATATTCGTAAACATAACACGATGAGTCGAACTATATATTAAGAAAAGCAAAGGACAAAAGACCGAACCCTGTAGGTCCCGTTCCAGTCTTAGTAATCAGCATATATATATATATATATATATATATATATATATATATATATATATATATATATATATATATATATATATATATATATATATATTGCGCTATGTGTACAGCTTATTTCAACTTTGTCCACTCTTCCAGTTATGTGAGAACTAAACCATTTGTGCACTGTCCCACACACACGACAATATTTTAGCTTATCTAGAATAATTCCATATTTATACAATCAAAAGTCTTTGAGAGACAAGAAAATATCTCAGGTGATGTCAGGTTACTCATAGCAGTTTATATTTGATCATTTATACCATTTTGTTTGATAAGCCTTTCTGAAAAGCAAATTGACGTTAGAAATGTGTGAAGCTACTCTTGATTACATTACTTTTCCAAGATTTTGGAAGGTAGTTGTTGACATTAACGTATCCCCTTTTTGATGTAATTGTTTAACAATAGCATATTTCAATTTATAGCGGAACACACCCTGCTTCGGGAAGCTATTTCATATCTGGTTTAGAATCCTACTTATCTGATTCCTGTCTAGCTTTTAATTTTTAGTGAGTTTATTATTTTCTTGGTTGCAAAGTGAGTGGTGGATGTCTCAGTGAAGCGTTGACAAACGCGTATGTTGCTGCTGAAGAACAATCATAGACAGAGCAACTAGTTAACAGTGTAGATGCGGTCGTCGTACTGCATTGAAGTCCTTCATACTCATATCAATAAATCATATCATAAATCAATCCGTTATCTTGCCTTGCTGTCGCTTTGTTGAACTAAACGGAAAGGAAAAAAAAAAACTTTTCACAATAAATGTTTTTTGTTCGTCTGTATTCTTCATACACTTAAAGAACAGACGGTTCACCGATTCTGCAGCATGCGATGTGTAATTGCTAATGAGAGAAACGAGAGTAGCAAACGTTTGTTAGCTAAGGAACCTCGTTGTGGCACATAAGAGAGAAATACATTCCTGTTTGAAAAAGTCAAATCCTTTTACTGAGTCCTCTGTGACAATATTTTGAAGCAGAGCGTCAAATGAAATTTTTATACATCTGCGGGATCAAACTACATTGGTCCTCGGTACCTAGGCTTACAAAATAATTAAATTAACATCATGTCAAGATGCACACACACGCCCAAGGGAGGACTCGAACCTCCGAAGGGAGCAGCTTCACACTCCATGACATGGCGCTTAGAACTGCTCGGATATTCTAGTCCGGCGAGAAAGTCTCCCTCACACAGCCACTTCTACGTGTCTCCCCCGCTTTCTTTCTCATCGTCTCTTATTGACACTTTAACTCTTTACATCCCTTTCTCTCTACCTTCCTTGCCATATTCTCTACCACTTTCAGCGTATCGCTGCTACTGTCTTCTCCCACTCTTCTTCTGTCAGATTGCCACTATCATTTTCTGACAGTCTCTTATCTCTACGGTCTTAAATGTCTCCTCCCTACACGTCCTTGTAGATGGTTCGTTGTGGTTTGTAATCACTCGACCGGGAATCCTCCGAGATTGAAGGCCCAAGCAGAACGAGGTGCCAAGAGCGCTCAAAAAAAAAAAAACAAAAAAAACTTCTTGCTTTCGAGGTATTTGGAGGCCTCCCCAAGACCGGAGGCCCGGGGTGGACCGCGTCCTCCCCCCTCCCTCCTTAGTCCGCCACTTTGGGTCACTACCTAGACTTACAAACTACATAAATGGACTTAAAGTAACTTATCCTAAGCACAACAAGCTCACCCATGTACGAGGGAGGACTCCAACCTCCGACGGGAAGTGGCCGCGATATTCTTTGAATGGTGCCTTAGGCACCGTGGCCACTATCGCGTGGTGAGTATGAACTAATATAAAGGCCAAAACGGCTGTATGACTTTAATAAAATACGAACTAAGCAACCGAAGTAGACTTTCATTAATTGATCCACATTTGGGGAAGCTGTGATATACAGAAGCAGAGAAACTAAAAAAAAAAAAAAAAAAAAGAAAAAAAAATGCTTTAATGTCACAGGCGACTATGTGGAAAGGTGGACAAATTTTTTGTCATACCGCATACGTTCAATGTGATTTCTTAATTTCTCATGGCGAATAACAACTTCGAAAAACTTACGGGTATGCAGCCAGGTATCAAAATCAACGACGACCTATATTTCGGCAGCAGACCACGCTGCCCATTTCAAGGCGAATTTGCAGTAAGGAAGCAATGTGCAAAGATCTTTAAAAACTCGGTTTCCAATGAGTAAACAGTAAAGATAACATACGCCGAGCAAGTAAGCACACAGCGGCGACACGACCAAAGATGAAAACGGTCAGGGTATCGATAATAAACATCAGTTCTTGACGGATGACATCGGATTAGTTTTGTCCCTCTGTTTCTTGACAAGTGAGAGACCAGGATCCCAAGCGGAATTTAAGCAAAACCCTCCATCCCTATTCATAAGGTTGCTAGCTAGTTTTATTTCTATCGCTTCCTTGATAACACAATCCCAGTAGCGGGAACTGCATGCCAGAATTTCCGTTTTCTTGTATTCCATAGTGTGATCTGTGTCAAGACAGTGTTCGGTCACAGCAGATTTGTTTGGCTGTTGTAAACGTGTGGTCTCCTGCCGAAATATCGGCCGTCGTCGATTTTGATACCTGGCTGTATACCCGTAAGTTTTTCCACGTACTTTCAGTTTTTGTGATATTATTAGAGAATAGCTTGGTATGACGAAACGTCTATTATTATCATTATATAAATACGTAACACGAAAATTGTGGTACAGATTACTAATTTATTCGTACAAGAAGACCAATGAAAGTTACATTATTCGAAAGATTGTTTGTCGTAGATTTCACGAATATAAATATCATGTGTGCATTTAGCCATTAAAAGTGGTAAAAGGAAGTAGAAATTTTCCTATCTACAGCTTGGATCAAGTTCTACATTCTCCAACAATCAGCTCACTGATTGGATATTCGCCTCGACCAAAGACGCTGTAATGCAGCGCATCTGCAGTATTAAAATAACGTATTAAAATAATTGAATATCTAAACATGGAGTGCTCCCAACTCACTTTCTTGTGCCCTTCATATGCTTCATTTTCGCATTGATTAAGAGTGGTTAAAGGAAATGGATGTTTTCATATGAATGCCGATATAAATGATGATGCGCCGGGAGAGGCATGTAGCGGCGCACGGGTGGAACTACGAAGTCGACATGTTGTCAGCTCTGGAATTCTGAATATCACAGTATCGAAATAACATTATCTCTTGGCGTTGTATAAATATACGAACACCGAAATTGTAGTTCCATTTCAAATATTAGGCTAATGAAAGTTATATAATTCGAAAAAGGTATGAGAAGTATATACTTCCGTTTTTATTTGTTGTTATTGTGTCAGGCATTTTCCTTAACACGTAAAAGATACCGTTTCATACCTCCCAGTGCCGGTTAAATTTTACCAAATATACCAGCGGCCTCCTATGATAATGTTGGCAACAGATGCTGAATAGTGAGAATCCTGTGAGTCTTTATTTTAGCCAATCGCTTTACAATGCTGATGTTTTCTCATGGAATCTTCGCTTTGCGAGGGCAATTATTTTTACTGAGCGGACGAGGGTACATGCAAGAACTGTCAACCATAAAGCAGGAAGAGTATTATTTGTTTACCTCATGGTCTGTACCAGTGGCGTAACTAGGACTTGGCTTGGGGGGGGGGGGGGGGAATAGATCTGCTTGACGAGAAAAATTTTAGTCAGTTTCCAGACAGACTACCATATACCACTCCCGTTGAAGAAACTAATCCACTCCCTTCCAATGAAAGCTTATGGTAAAACACCCCAAGTTTCCAATCTTTACCTTTACCAGATTGCTGTTATACGATTTCTTTTCCTTTACTTTCTCTCTCTCTCTCTTTTTTTCGGGTCTGGGGGGAGGATTCTATCCCCCTCATCCCCCCTCCCCTATAGTTACGCCACTGGTCTGTACGATACACAAATCGAGTCATTCTATGTGGCTCGAACAAATGGGCAAAGATTTTCTATCGTTGTTGTTGATGTTGCCAACATAATCACGCGAGATTGCCGACATGATATGTAAAATTTTACCCCCAGTGACCATTGTAAACACAATTGGTCGATTTTCGACCACAGGCAATACTAGTTATTATTATTTTCTGGATGGCACTCTGAAGTTCACAGCGAAAGAAAGAAATGGCGAAGATATATCGATGGAAGTTTCCTTCGGGTGATCATTGTTTCGGTAGACACGTTATTTCTGTACTCCTTTAGACGGTGTCGACTGCTTGAGCTACAAAGCTACGTGTTTGTAAGACAACGCTCTGTTGACGCCGAGCAGAGCTGTTTGGAAACGGCGCTTAATCGCCGTTGCGTGCCTTACCGTTGCTTGGAACCTGGCGACGTCACCGCGGAGTGTTTGGCAATATGTTTTGTTGCCACAGGCGGCTCCTTAATGCCATTCACACAGCAGTTTAGTCACCAGAGAGTTCTCCTACGCCGCACGCTGCGCCACTTGTCCTGACCTTTAGAAAAGTAGTGGGTGCTTGACATCGTGCACGTCGAGGAGGCCATCCAAAAACGTTATCATCAATCATAAATACATAAAATGTGTGCTCAAAAAGTAAGGTGTTATTATATTTTTATGAAAAAATATTTATTTATCATCAACATGTTGTCCCCACCAAAGTAATCCCTCTCCGATACAATACGCTTCTGCCAACAATTCTTCCAACTATGGAATCTCTTCTCACAAGCACTTTTTGGTACAGCCTTGAGTACTACCAGCGATTCAATTTTTATTCCCTGAATCTTTGAAAATCCTCGTCCTTTCATAAGTCTCTTCAGTTTCCGAAACAACAGCAATGCCAGATCAGATACGTTTAGCATCTTGGCTGTACCTTTACATAACACTAAATCTTTCTCCGTGTCGTACTCCATCTCAGCCATACGATTATGGAACACATTGCCATGTGATCTTTGTTTTACCCTTAATCATTCAGAATTCAAGAGGAAACTCAGAATTTACACATTAGCGACGGCATAGCCTCCATTTTACCCTCCTCTCAACTCCCCATCATAGCTTTGAATCCTACATTTGTCTTCCTCTAACCAATCTAACTGTTCTACATCTCTTTCACCACATTCTATCGTCTTATGTCTCTGCTCGATGTGTATAATTCACAATCTGTAAGAAGAGAACGAGGCGATTTCTAAATGGTAATACTGCTGATCTTTAAAATATTAAACATGTAATTACGTAGGCTTCCGCGGTCAGAGTCAGATGACATAAACGTTTTCTGGGCGTTGTGCCGCGTCATGTTGTAAGAAGGCCGACGTTTTGGCCAATGTTACAGTGGCCTTCTACACCCAGATGAAGGCTACTTGTAGCGATACATTAATATTTTTTTATTGAAAATTATATCTGCGACGCTTGTCGCTAGCATCCGTTCTCTCTGCCAATAAATCTCCGATTATCCTTGTTTCAAGTAATACATTCAACTATTTCAAATGATCTGGAGAGAAAACGGAATCGCTTGGACGTATTTTAGTCAACCTCCCGAATTATGTAAGTGTGAGCCTTGGTTAGCATTCTTTAACGTAATAAATTTTAAATTTCGTTTGAAATTTCTATTTTATTTAAATAATGACTATTTCTCCCCATCTTTCATTTAATTTATGACTTGATTTTCAGCAATATTTGTAAACTGATGCTTGGACATTGTTTCCCATTGTTTCATGATGACGAAAGAACATTCTCGATGCAAAATTTATTTACTCTCATTTTATACTAAAAATTGAATTCAATGCCTGCAGAAAATCTTCATTGTTAAAAGCGAAGTCCGATAATTTCTTTAACTTTCGATAACCATAGTGATCAAAATTGCACACGGTCTTAAAACCTTCAATAATTAATAGTCATGAAACCATGCATCAGTTTACGAGAACGAAGATATTAATCAATTCATACAGGTTCAACTGCAGTGTCACGGCTTCCATCAATGAATGCATACCAGGTAACTGATTTCGCTATTTTCTAATGTAATGGTGCTTTCTGGTGTTGTCGTAATTTTTAACTTACATTGCTACTGAGAACCGACGGCGGAATCTTTTGTAGTCTTTTCAGTGCATTAACCATTTCAAAAATTAATATTAATTTCTGATCTTAGTTAAATTTCAATTCCGGTTTTCAACTTTGATCTTGTTGCAACACCAGCGATAAAATCCAGAAAAAAGTATCATTACATACTGTAACGTTTGCCGAAACGTCGGTTATTAAAGTAATAGCCTTCTTACAACATGACGCGGTACAACACCCAGAAAACTTTTAATTCAATTTTAAACATGCTACCCGCATGAACCACAGACATTGCCGAGGTGGGGTGAATGCGTGTCAGGACTTGAAAAAGAGATTGCACATGATCCAAACTTCTTGAACAAAGTCATGAGTGGAGATGATAATTGGTGTTAGGGGTATGAACCAGAAACCAAGCAAGCGTCAAGCCAATGGAGGACTACCAACTCTCCTAGACCACAAAATGCAAGGCAAGTGAGGTTAAATGTGAAGACGATTATCATTGTCATTTTTATGTTCGTGGAATTGTGCATCGGGAATTCGTACCCCTGGGCAGATTGTTACCCAGCACTTTTACTTGGATGTTTTAAGGCGTCGGCCAGAGGATATGAGGAGGAAACGCCTGGAACTTTGGCGATCAGGTGACTGGTTTCTGCATCACGACAACGCTCCAGGACACACGGCCTAACGAGTGACCCACTATTTGGCATCTCAGGGGTGGTCTGTCTTTCCCCACACTCCGTATTCGCCGGACCTAGCCCCGTGCGACTTTTCCTATTTCAACGAATGAAAAAAACGCTAAAAGGGGAGGGTTATGAAGATGTGGAGGTGGTAAAAATAGCAATATCAAACTTGAAGAGTTCCAAACAAGCTTCCAACAGTGAGAAAAGAGACTTGACAAGTGCATCGCATGTAAAGGAGAGTATTTTGAAGGTGACTGAAGTAATTTTCTAAAAAGGTTCATCAATAAATCATTTATGACAAATATCCGGGTTCTTTTGGGCCCACCCTCGTATTTATTCACAACCGTCACATGATTACACCTGTTACTATCCTTCACCACCACCATGAACCACAGACATTGCCGAGGTGGGGTGGCTTGCGTGCCTCAACGATGCAGATAGGTGTACCCTAGGTGCAACCACAGCGGAGGGGGGTATCTGTGGAGAGGCCAGACAAACGTGTGGTTCCTGAAGAGGGGCAGCAGCCTCTTCAGTAGTTACAGGGGCAACTGTCTGGATGATTGACTGAGCTGGCCTTGTAACATCAGCTAATGTGGCTTTGCCACACAGCTACTGCGAACGGCTGAAAGCAAGGGGAAACTACAGCCGCTATTTTTCCCGAGGACATCTAGCTCTACTGTATGAACATATGATGATGGCATCCTCTCGGATAAAATATTCCGGAGGTAAAATAGTCCCCCATTCGGATCTCCGGGCGGGGACTACTCAGGAGGATGTTGTCATCAGGAAAGACAATACTGGCATTCTACGGATCGGAGCGTGGAATGTTAGATCGCTTAATCGGGTAGGAAAATTAGAAAATTTAAAAAGGGAAATGGATAGGTTGAAGTTAGATATAGAGGGGATTAGTGAAGTTCCGTGGCAGGATTAACAGGATTTCTTGTCAGGTGAGTACACGATTATAAATACAAAATCAGTTGGGGTATCACAGGAGTAGGACTGATAATGAATAAGAAGAGAGGAATGCGGGTAAACTACTATGAGCAGCACAGTGATCGCATTATCATTGTCAAGATGGATACGAAGCCAACACCGACAACAGTAGTACAGGTTTATATGCCAACTAGCTCTGCCGATGATGAGGAGATCGAAGAAATATATGAGGAGCTAAATGAAATTATTCAGACAGTTAAGGGAGAGGAAAAATTAATTGTGATGGGAGACTGGAATTCGGTAGTAGGAAAAGGAAGAGAAGGAAAAATAGTAGGTGAATATGGACTGGGCAGAAGGAATGAAAGAGGAAGTCGCCTGGTAGAATTTTGCACGGAACATGATTTAATCGTAACAAACACGTGGTTTAAGAATCACAAAAGAAGGTTGTATACGTGTAAGAGTCCATGGGACACTGGAAGGTATCAGGTAGATTTTATAATGGTAAAACATAGATTCCGGAACCAAGTGATAGACTGTAAGACATATCCAGGGCAGATATAGACTCTGACCATAACTTGTTGGTTATGAACTGTAGGCTGAAACTGAAAAAAAACTGCAGAAAGGTAGGAAAATAAGGAGATGGAACTTAGATAAATTAAAGGAACGTGAAGTTCTGGGGAAATTCAGAGGAAGATTTAGGCATCGATTGACAGAAACAGAGGGAAATAAAACAGTAGAAGAGGAATGGGTAAAATTGAGAGATGAAATAGTGAAGGCAGCAGAGAACAAAATAGGTAGAAAGGCAAGACCTACAAGAAATCCTTGGATATCACAGGACATACAAAATTTAATTGATGAAAGGAGAAAATATAAAAATGCAGTAAACGAAACAGGCAAAATGGAGTACAGACGACTAAGAAATGAGATTGACAGGAAGTGCAAAATGGCTAAGCAGGAGTGGCTAGAAGCCAAATGCAAATCTGTAGAAAAATGTATAAGAAGGGGAAAAGTAGATACCGCCTACAGGAAAATAAAAGAGACATTTGGGGACAAGAAAAGAAACTCTACGAATATCAAGAACTCAGATGGGAAACCAGTTCTCAGCAAAGAAGGGAAAGCTGAAAGGTGGAAAGAGTACATAGAGCAGCTCTACAAAGGAAATGAACTTAGAGATGATGTTGTAGGAAGGGAAGAGGAAGTATATCAAGATGAAATAGGAGATACTTAACTGAGAGATGAATTTGACAGAGGCCTGAAAGACCTAGGTCGGAACAAGGCCCCGAGAGTAGATGATATACCCTTAGAGCTACTAAAGTCTCTGGGAGAGCCAGTCATGACAAAACTATTTGAACTGGTGTGTAGGATGTATAAGACAGGTGAAATACCCTCAGACTTTAAGAAAAATTCAATAATCCCCATTCCAAAGAAATCAGGCGCAGACAGGTGTGAAAATTACAGAACCATCAGTTTGATAAGTCATGGTTGCAAAATTTTAACACGAATTATCTACAGGAGAATGGAAAAGCCGGTAGAAGCTGACCTCGGGAAAGATCAATTTGGATTCAGGAGGAACGTAGGAATCCGGGAGGCAATACTCACTTTACGTCTTATCTTAGATTAAGGAAAGGCAAACCTACATTTTTAGCTTTTGTAGATTTGGAGATAGCTTTTGACAATGTTGACTGGAATACACTCTTTCAAATTCTGAAGTCAGCAGGGGTAACATAGAGGGAACGGAGAGTTATTTACAACTTGTACAAAAGCCAGACTGCAGTTATTAGACTCGAAGGGCATGAAAGGGAAGCATCAGTTGGGAAGGGAGTAAGACAGGGTAGTAGCCTTTCTCCAATGTTATTCAATTTGTACATCGAGCAGGCGGTGAAGGAAAGCAAGGAAAAATTTGGAATTATGATTAAGGTTCAGGGGGAAGGAATAAAAACATTGCGTTTTGCTAATGACATTGTAATTCTGTCAGAGACAGCAAAAGACCTGGAAGAGCGGTTGAATGGAATGGACAATGTGATGAAGAGAGCGTATAAAATGAACATTAACAAGAGCAAAACAAAAATAATGGAATGCGGTCTTAGAAAATCAGGCGATGCTGAAGGAATTAGATTAGGTAACGAAACAATGAAGGTGGTAGATGAGTTTTATTACTTGGGTAGTAAAATAACATGCGATGGTCGCAGTGCAGAGGATATAAAATGCAGAATGGCAATGGGAAGACAAGCATTTTTGAAAAAGAGAAATTTGCTAACATCGAATATTAATTTAAGTGTAAGGAAGTCTTTTCTGAAGGCATTTGTGTGGAGTGTTGCCTTGTACGGGAGTGAAACATGGACGATAAGCAGTGCGGACAGGAAGAGGATAGAGGCTTTTGAAATGTGGTGCCACAGAAGAATGCTGTAGATTAGATAGGTAGATCGCTTAACTAATGAGAAAGTACTGAACAGAATTGGTGAGAAAAGGAATTTTTGGCATACCCTGACCAAAAGAAGGTAGGAAACATTCTTAGACATCGAGGAATCGTAAATTTAGCATTGGAGGGAAGTGTGTGGGGTAAAAATCGCAGAGGGAGACCAAGAGACGCGTATAGTAAGCAGATTCAAGTGGATGTGGGTTGTCGTCCTTATGAGGAGATGAAAAGGCTTGCTCAGGATAGAGTAGGGTGGAGAGCTACAGTGGAGAGCTACCAGTCTCCGTACTGAAGACCATAACAACACAACAAACATGCTTACTGTCCTTTGCAGAGATTATTATTATTATTATTGTCATTATTATTGTTATTATCATTCGGATTCTTTTCAATTATGTATGTATTATTGTTACAATTATATTCTAGTAATAATCTGTATTTTTTACTTTAATATTTGTATTACACATGGTATGTCTGTAATGTACTACACAAATTGTCCAGGAGTAACAGGGGGGTCTGAAGGCCCTGATCTTGCCAGGTAAAATAAATAAATAAATAAAAGTCGCAGGGGCGGCATTGTCGAGATGCAAAAACCACGAACTGTTTTCCCACAATTCCGGACGATTTTTGCGTATTGCTTCTCGCAAAAAGCGCATAACGTCGAAGTAATATTCCTTATTGACCGTACGTCCTTGAGGCAAAAATTCATAATTCAGTGTGCCACGGAAATTGAAGGAAAAAGCGAGGAAAACTTTGACATTTGATCAAATTTGGAGTGCTGTTTTCAGTCTTGGCTCTCCGGGATGTTTTGGTTTCGAAATAATAATAATAATAATAATAAAATTAAAAAAAACCTTGTTTCTTCATCAGGTATGTTTAAGCAAATCAGAATCACAACTGACGACATTCAAAAGGACCGAGCGATACCCATACGACAGTTCTTGCTATCAAAATGTACAAGCTTTGGAACAAACTTTGCTGACACTAGACTTATGCCAAAAAACATTGTAAGACACGAGCCGACCGCCATGCTAACATCCTCAGGAACTTCTCTTATGGGGCATCCATCGTGGAAGAGCTTGCACCAATGTGAACTATTTTTTTTTATTTAGAGCAGACTCACCGTTTGCCACTGTCAACATTTCAAGTGTTATAGGGCAATTAATTCAATTTTAATACAAAATTTGACGCAAATTATTTGCAAATTTTTTTATACTAATAGAAAATCGATTTGCGCACAAAAACTTTCTGTCAAAAACAAACGAAGTATGCTGTACACTTGAAACGTTGAACTATGTTCGGCGCATGTCCACCAACGTAAAACAAAAAAGATCGATAATAGAATGTACGTTGCCCGTGCAATTTGAAAAGTCACATTACTTTTTCTACGGCCCTCGTATTACAGAAATGGATGCGTGTATGTATGTATGTTCCACATATCATTCTAAACTACTGGACACATTTTAACCAAACATGATACACTTATTGCTTACTATGAGACAACAATCGCCATGGGAGTAAAATCCACCTACAGTTCAGGAGATATGAAGGCACACACAATTCAATAGGCGGAACCTGCTGCTTTACGCGTCAACGTTCCATAACTTCTACTAAACCTGTGGTCCGATTTCAACAGAATTTGGTGCAAATATTCTTTGCCGTCAGGAATCAATCACTATGGCGATGAAAATCATCTGTGACATATAGTTCAGGAGATATGAATCATAACGTAAACCGCCGTATCAAGCGATGTGTCAAAAACAAACATATTTTTCATCCACTATTTGAGATTGGAACACTTAGCGACTTACAACAAACTTTTAGTCATAATTTCAAACCTTCGCGAAACTTTTTCTCGCTGACGACCCCCGAAAACCCATGAAAGAAAGTAAGTTTTGTCTTTTACCTCTTTTGTGCTATTCGTACCGTATAACTACGACGTTTTTCGTGACATTAATCTTTCTTACTTCTAATATTTGTATTTGCAGGACAATTTACTAACGGTATCCGCCAACACCATTGAGTAACTCTCCGAAATTATATAGTTCATATGACATCATGAACAAATTGGTTCATATAAAAATCACGCAATAGGTTTCAATTTATTACGTGATATTCGCAACAAATTTTGCACGCCGTATGCACGTTTACCAGTGAATCTGCCTCCGAACTTGTATCATAGTAAGACATACAGTTCAGTAGATGGTACTGTTGTGGTATTCAGTCCGGAGACTGGTTTCATGCTGCTCTCCACTCATCTTTCTCCTGAACAAACATCTCTCATTTGAATCTGCTTACTGTATTCGTCTCTCGGTCTAAACCGATTCCTTCTTAAGCAATGACAGAAATTCCTTTTGTCCCCATTTGTGTTCAGTACCTCGTCATTAGTTACGCGTTCCACCCACCCAATCTTCAGCATTCTTCTGTGGTACCAAATTTCAAACCTCTTTTGGATTTATTTATCGTCCACGTTTCAGTCTAGTACAATGCAGCAATCTACACAAATGTCTTCAGAAAAGACTTCCTTTCGCTTATATTAATATTCGATGTTAAAAAATTTATCTTTTTCAAAGACGTTTTTCTTCCTATTACCCCGTTACCATTCTGCATTTTATATCCTCTGTACTGTGAATATCATATGTTATGTTATTGCCAAAGTAACAAAACACATCTACCATCTTTTTTTGTTTCGTTACCTAATTTAATTCCTTCATCATCACCTCATTTTCTTATACTCCATTCGATTACCTTTGTTTTGTCGAAGTTAATGTTCATCTGATACGCTCGTTTCAACACACTGCCCATTCCGATCAATTGCTCTTTCACGTTCATTACTGTTTCTGACAGAATTACAATGGCATCGACAAAACACACTGTTTTTATTTCTTCACGAGAAACCTTAAGTCCTCCTCAAAATCTCTCCTTGCTTTTCTTCACAGTTTGCTCAGTGTACAAGTTAAGTAATATTGGGGAAAGGCTACAACCCTGTCTTCTACATCTACATACATACTCCGCAATTTATCGTAAGGTGCGTGGCGGAGGGTACACTGTACCACTACTAGGCATTTCCTTTCACTCCCAAATAGAACGAGGAAAAAAGGAATGTCTTTAGGATTCCGTACGAGCCCTAATTTCTCTTATCTTGTCTTTGTGATCAGCACGCGAAATGTAAGTAGGCGGCAGGAAGATCTTACTACACTCAGCTTTAAATTCCGGCCCTCTATATTTCCTCAACAGAAATTCACGAAAAGAACGTCGTCTTTCCTCCAGCGATCCCCAATTGAGTTGCCGGAGAATTTCCGTGACACTCGCGCATTGGTCGAACCTACCAGTAAGAAACCTAGTTGCTCGCCTCTGAACTGCCTCTATGTCTAAACTGATCTGCTGCGGGTCACAAACATTTGAGCAATACTCAAGACGTGATCGTACAAGCGTTTTATACGTGGTCTCCTTTACAGATGAAGTACATCTTCCCAAAATTCTCCCAATAAATAAAGTCGGCTGCCCGCCTTACTCAGAACTTTCCGTAAATGTTCGTTACATTTCATATCGGTCTGCAATGTTACGCCTAGATATTTGAACGACACGACTGCATCAAGAAGCTGACTGCTAATGCGGTATTCGAACATTATGGGATTGTTCTTCCTACTCATGCGCATCACCTTACATTTTTCTACATTGAGAGGTAGCTGCCATTCTTTACACCAACTAGAAAATTTGTCTAAGTCATCGTGTATGCTATTACAGTTAGTTAAAGACGACACCCTCCCATACACCACAGCATCATCAGCAAACACCCGCAAATTACAACTTACTCTGTCCATCAGATCATATATATAGATAGAAAATAATAGTGGTCCTATCATACTCCCCTGGGGCACGCCTGATGATACACTCGTCTCTGATGAACACTCGCCGTCGAGGACAACGTACTGCGTTTTATTACTTAGGAAGTCTTCCAGTCAGTCACAAATCTGTGAACCTATTCCATATGCTCGTATCTTCGTTAGCAGTCTGCCTGGTGCACCGTGTCGAACGCCTTTTAGAAGTGGAGAAAAACACAACCAATGGATCCGTTTCAAGTCCTTCGATTAGTGTCTGGTTTTGTTAGAAGTTGTGGGTAACCTTGCGCTCCCTGTATTTTACAGGAAGAACAAGTAGTCATGAATGCTTCGCGAAGTCTGATGAAGGCCTGTAACGTGTGTAATAATAATGATAATGTGACAACAGTGCTGCGTTGTGTGACTCCCGCCGATGAGCACCAGCACAGAGTAACATATACAGAGGAGCAGCCCCCTCTAAACCACTGTCCTACGCTCCCCTCGTAGTTCTGTAAGATGCTAGCAGGTGTCAGGCGGATCGCTGGCTTAGGGTGCCTCTCGCACGTCAGAGGGTAGCGTGGAGGGGAGGCTGAGGGGAGAGCTTGTGCCGCCTGCCATGAGGCCACGGCAGTGTCCGGCTTGCTGGCGTTTGAGGGGAGGTGGTGGTGGGGAGAGCTGCTACCTGCCGCCTGCTCTGGCCAGTTTAAAGAGCTGCTCCTGACCGCAGCACCATCATGGGACATCTTACGGAACTGCTGGAAACCCTCCATCGCCGCACCCCTGAGCGTAAGACCGGGCCCTTACGGAGGTTTGCCGGCCGCGGTGGCCGAGGGGACTGAGGCGCTTCAGTCACGATCTGCACGGCCACTGCGGCCGGGGGTTCGAATCCCCCCTCAGGCATGGATATTTGTGCCGTCCTTAGTCTTAGTTAGTTCATAAGTAGTTTGTAAGTTTAGGGACTGATAACCCTGTAGTTAAGTCCCATAGACTTTTGAACATTTGAACTTATGGAGGTTTCCCGTCTGTATATATTTGCCTGTGGCACCAGCTAGCCACTTGCTGGCTCACCTGTGGCGAGGTGCTCGGCCACCAGGGGCACCACGGTCTCGGCGCGGCTGTCGGCGGCCACCAGCACCGCCCCAGCGTCGCCCACCAGCGGCTGCAGCCGGCCGGCGTTCACGTCTGACGTCACTGCCACCACCCACAACTCTGCACATACAAACACAAACCAGCTCTCAACACTACAGTTAGAATAACTTATATTAATAAAAATGTATATGTATGTTTGTGCAAAACCATTAATTTGCTCCGAAAGTTCTTGACCAGTTGCTTCGAAATATAGATACAACAATGCATTCTAATATGTTTGTATGTTTGTTATCCTATTCGACCAAACTGCTATGGTCTTCAGTCCAAAGACTTACACACTACTTAAAATAACTTACACTAAGGACAACACACACACACACACACACACACACACACACAACAAAGTTAATTAAAGCGTGTTCTTGTGAACTTAGTACAATCTTAAGTTATTTGTGTAACCAGTCTATTGTAACGGGAACATTTCCTGATTGGCTAAAATATGCAGATATTAAACCTCTCTTCAAGAAGGGGGATAAAGAGATACCATCAAACTACAGACCCATTTCACTTTGCCAGCATTCTCAAAACTTATAGAAAAGGTAATGTACAAGCAGCTTCTCAACCACTTAACCACAAATGGCGTATTGTCTAGAACACAGTTTGGATTTCTGAAAGGTTCCGATATCGAGAAGGTTGTTTACACTTTCAGTGAGAATGTACTTAATTCATTAGATAATAAATTGCAAGCAGCAGGTATTTTCTGTGATTTATCAATGGCATTTGATTTTGTGAACCATAACATCCTTTTAAGTAAATTAGAATTCTATGGGGTCACGGGAAATGCTGCAAAATGGTTCAAGTCGTACCTCACTAACAGGAAACAAAGGGTGTCAGTGCAAGTGACTAGTGAATTAAGCCAACAGTCATCATCGGATTGGGAAGAAATTACATGTGGTGTCCCACAAGGATCCATCTTAGGGCCATTGCTTTTTCTTGTGTACATTAATGATCTCTCATCAGTTACACTACCAGAAGCAGAGTTCGTTTTGTTTGCAGATGATACAAGTATTGCAATAAAAAGTACGTCAAGCATAGTGATAAAAAGGTCTGCTAATGATATTTTCATGAACATTAATAAATGGTTTAAAGCCAATTCATTGTCATTAAACTTTGAAAAGACGCACTACATGCAGTTCAGAACATGTAAGAGATTTCCTGACAGCATATGCAAAGTATGGAGATGAGCAGATAGAAGAGGTTGACAGTATTAAATTTCTGGGATTACAGCTTGATAATAAATTTAGTTGGGAGGGGCACGCCACAGAACTTCAGAAACGACTCAACAAATCTGTATTTTCAATACGAGTGTTATCAGACATAAGAGACATAAAAATAACAAAGCTTGCATACTTTGCTTACTTTCATTCCCTAATGTCATATGGTATAATATTTTGGGGTAACTCTTCAAGTCAGTCAAAAGTCTTCAGAGTCCAAAAACGAGTAATACGTATTATTATTTGTGGAGTAAATTCATGGACATCTTGTAGAAGCCTCTTCAAAGAACTGGGTATATTAACTACTGCCTCTCAGTATATTTATTCCTTAATGAAATTTGTCATAAATAATATATCCCTTTTCCCAACAAACAGCTCAGTTCATACATAAGATACTAGGAATAAAAATGATCTACACAAGGACTTAAAAGCACTTACTTTAGTTCAAAAAGGGGTCCACTACTCAGGAACACACATTTTCAATAATTTACCATCAAGTATAAAAAATTAGCTACAAATAAAGATCAGTTTAAGAGGAACCTAAAAGACTTTCTAGAGGCCAACTCCTTCTACTCCATTAGTGAATTTCTAAATTGTACCAAATGATGCATGCACTCATACTATATTAGTATTATTATATTATCAGCCCAAAAAAAAAAGAAACTTAAAAATTTATCTATCTGTATTTATATTATAAGTGAATGTATTTGTATTTATATCATTAGTATTATCTATTATTCAACTTGTAAATTTTGTTTCTTGACATGTTCCACATCCAAAAGGATCCCCTCAACATGGATCTACGGAACGAATAACTAATCTAAATCTAACACACACTCCTCTGACGAGAGTAGTCGACCAGTGCGTAGCATGATGCCTTACACCACGCGGCTACTCTCGCGCCGCTGCATTCTAATACTGGAACATTGTAGATGCCTGTTTCTTTAATGTACGATGTATAACGAACATACACTACTGGCCATTAAAATTGCTACAGCAAGAATAAATGCTGATAATAAACGGGTATTCATTGGACAAATATGTTATACTACAACTGACATGTGATTGCATTTTCACGCAATTTGGGTGCATATCTCCTGAGAAATAAGTACCCAGAACAAACACCTCTGGCCGTAATAACAGCCAGAACACGCCTGGGCATTGAGTCAAACAGAGCTTGGATGGC
Source organism: Locusta migratoria (assembly GCA_026315105.1). Classification (NCBI taxonomy): domain Eukaryota; kingdom Metazoa; phylum Arthropoda; class Insecta; order Orthoptera; family Acrididae; genus Locusta; species Locusta migratoria. The sequence goes on along the minus strand of CM048745.1, from coordinate 150,955,451 downwards.
GTGTACAGGTACAGATGCCCATCAGCTTCAACACGGTACCACAGTTCATGAAGAGTAGTGACTGGTGCATTGTGTCGAGCCAGTTGCTCGGCCACCATTGACCAGACGTTTTCAGTTGGTGAGAGGTCTGGAGAATGTGCTGGTCAGGGCAGCAGTCGAACATTTGTCGTATCCAGATAGGCCCGTACAGGACCTACAACACGTGGTTGTGCATTATCCTCGTGAAATTTACAGTTTCGCAGGGAAAGGATGAAGGATAGAGCCACGGTTCGTAACACATCTGAAATGTAACGGCCACTGTTCAAAGTGCCGTTGATGCAAACAAGAGGGGACCGAGACGTGCAACCAATGGCACCGCATACCACCACGCCGTGTGATACGCCAGTACGGCGATGACGAATACACGCTTCCAATGTGTGTTCACTGCGACGTCGCCAAACATGGATGCGACAATCAGAATGACGTCTAGCCATTAGTGCACCCAGGTTCGTCGTTGCGTACACCATCGCAGACGCTCCTGTCTGTGATGCAGCGTCAAGGGTAACCGCAGCCATGGTCTCCGAGCTGATAGTCCATGCTGCTACAAACGTCGTAGAACTGTTCGTGCAGATGGTTGCTGTCTTGCAAATGTCCCCATCTGTTGACTCAGTGATCAAGACGTGGCTGCACGATCCGTTACAGCCATGCGGATAAGATGCCAGTCGACTGCTAGTGGTACGAGACCGTTGGGATCCAGCACGGCGTTCTGTATTGCCCTCCTGAAGCCACCGATTCCATATTCTGCTGTCATTTGATCGCGACCAATGCGAGCAGCAATGTCTCGATACGATAAACCGCAATCGCCATAGGCTACAATCTGACCTTTATCAAAGTCGGAAACGTGATGGTACGCATTTCTCCTCCTTACACAACAACGTTTCACCAGGCAACGCCTGTCAGCTACTGTTTGTGTATGAGAAATCGGTTGGAAACTTTCCTCTTGCCAGCAAGTCGTAGGTGTCGCCACCGGCGCCAAACTAAAGCTAATCATTTGCATATCACAGCATCTTCTTCCTGTCGATTAAATTTTGCGTCTGTAGCACGCTATCTTCGTGGTGTTGCAATTTTAATGGCCAGGAGTGTATACTAGCTGTCTCAGAAACGGCTCTAACGATTTCGATGAAACTTTGTATTTAAACTTTTTTTTTCTTTTGAAGTTCACCTACATAGATCTATTTTTGTAAAACCGCGATTTTACAAAAATATATATAAATATATTTCGGTGGGCCCAACTAGTACCACGTTAAGTCTTGCGGCACTTAGCACTGAGCCTGGCTTTTCTCTGAGCTCAGACTTCCCTCATTCGTTGTGAGTGGACTTGCTTGCGCTCTTCTGGCCAAGGAACATCGTGTCTTCTTTTCGGATGCTGGTCTCGGGCTCTTCCGTTTTCTTCGGAAAAGCTCTGTCAAAGGCATCTTCGGGTTTGATATGTAGCAGCTGGAAGTCTTCTTTGGTATTTCTAAAGCAAGGCATCGTAGGGTTTGGTTTTGAATAAAAAAGAAATATAATTTTGATTAAACTATTTCCGTCCATTCGTTTGACGTGACTATAAAATCGTGCTTTTACGAATTGTGTCTGTAATTTTATCTATTTTGCTGTAGACTTGCTTGTTGGATCTGTTTTGATGGATACCATTTTTGAACTTGGATCCTAGGATTCCTCGAATTTGCGCTCTTTTTTCTCCAGTTCTTCGAGGAGCCCTTTATCAGCATTTAAGGATAAGGTTTCAGCTGCATACAGAACTACTGGCTTCAAAACTGTTTCGTAGTGACGTATCTTAGTGTCTTGGGAAAGACATTTCTTAAAATTACTAAAAATTTCCGGGCTATTATGCCGTGGTCTTATGGATTTATTCTGGAAAACCCAACGTTTCGTCCCCGACTGCGGAGGACATTTTCAAGGAGGATCGTGGCACTTCTGAATGTCCGATGCACACACTGGCTCGCAACTGACTGAAGTCAAACTCCGTTTACGAAGGGCTCGCGCGCAGAGGTGTGACATCAGATGTTTTTGATATGAGCGCTAAATTCGTCGTCGCCGATTGCCGTCGTCCGTTAATATCGGCCGGCCGCCGTGGCCGAGCGGTCTGCGGCGCGCCATTCAAGATCTGCACGGCCACAACGGTCGGGGGTTCGAAACCCCCTCGGGCATGGATACTTGTGCCGTCCTTAGTATTATAAAGTTCATAAGTAGTTTTAAGGTTAGGAACTGATGACCCCGTAGTTAAGTCCCATTAGTTCTACAAACAGTTGAACATTTGAACGTTAATATCGTCCCACGGCGGAAGACTGTTACTTTTCTTCTTCAAAACCGGAATCCAGATATCATTTAGTTTCACGCTCTCCTCCATCCTATTGAAATTATTGGGGTGTTTTACAATTTCTATAGCCTCTTGTTGGTTGTCGTTGCTCTGTACAGTATTTCGTGGTATCCATTTGTGGCTGCTAAAACCCGAGTCTTATGAAATTGAATAAGGTGGTCCCCTGGTTGAAAAACATGTTCAGCAACAGCTGATCTGTCAATATCTCCCCTTATACAGTTACCCTTGTGCTCATCTAATCGTTTTTTTTTTTTTTTTTTTTTTTTTCTTTTGTACCCACTTATACGTCTCTACAGCTACACGGAACCTTATAAATTCCTGCTTTTTCCAGCGGTTTGCGAGCATCCTTCGCCGATTTCATGTGATCCTGTAACTTCCGAGTAGATTTGTAAATAACGGCAACATTCTGTTTCGTCAAAATATTAATAATGCGGTCGGTGACGTCCTTAATAAAAGGCAGGAAGACTTTGGATTTTATGGGAACCTTTTCATCGTTTTCAATTTTACGTATCGGTCTCAACGTTCTCCTTATCTCCGTCGACGAATAGCCACTCTTAAGTAAAGCATTACTCAGGTGTTTCAATTCCGCATCGAGTAATTCCGGGTCGCCTAAGTTCCTTGCTCTGTCCACCAACGTCTTTATAATGCCCTGCTTTTGCTGTGGGTAGTGGTTTGAATCCCGGTGCAGATAACGGTCTGTATGTGTGAGCTTCCGATAAACAGTATGGCCAAATCTGCCATTCCCCTTTTTGAAAACTGACACGTCAAGAAATTTAGTTTTCCGTCTGCCTCCTTCTCCATGGTAAACTGAATTCTAGAATTAATCCCGTTGAGGTGTTGAAGAAAGCGATCTAGTTCCTCTCTACCATGCCTCCACACAACAAACGTATCGTCTACATAGCGGAACCAAATAGTACGTTTTTTTTGTTTGCTGTTTTCAATGCCTGTTCCTCGAATTTTTCCATATAAAAATTTGCTATAACCCGGCTTCACGGGTTCCCCCATAGCTACACCATCTGTTTGTTCATAGAAATCATCGTTCCATTTGAAATAGGTAGTCGTGGGGCAATATTTGAACAGATCTGCAATGTCGGGAGGATAGAGGAGATCCAGGTGTTGTAGCACGTTATTGACTGGTACCATAGTAAACAGGGATACCACGTCAAAACTAACTAATATGTCCTCTGGATTGACAAATATATCATTTAATCTCTATATATAAAAGGAAGTGTCCCGATTGACTGACTGACTCATCATCGCCCAGCCCAAACCACTGAAGATACAAACTTGGAATTTGTGGAGAGTATTGATCTTACTCTGTAGGCGTCATTTAAGAAGCGATTTTTCGATATTCCGTCCGTAAGGGGGTGAAGTTGAGGATGAAACGTTTTTTTGAAAATACGTAGCTATTTAAGAAATTTTGAAGCTAGAACTACAAAATTTCGGATTTTAATTCAGGGTTCTAATTTAAAAGACACGTGTTTCGGCATTTTTTGAAATTCGACAAATAAGGGGGTAAAATAGGTGACGCAAAAAATTGATTTTTAAAAAAAAAGTTGCTGTTAACTCAAATTTCGAGCTATAACTACGAAATTTACGATATGGACTCTTGATCATGATTAAAAAGACGCGTGTTTCGATATTTTTAGAAATTCAAAAACTAAGGGGGTAAAAGAGGGAATCAAAAATTCTTTTCGAAAATATTTTGTTGTCAAGACAATTTTGCAGCTATAGCTGCAAAAATTGGTATTTGCATTGTTCGTTATGATTTAAAGTGTTTCAGTAGTTTTGGAAATTCAACCATCAAGGGGTTAAATTGGAGATGAGGTGTTTTTCGAAAATCTGTTGCTATTTAAGCAATTTTGAAGTTAGAACTACAAATTTTTGGATTTGGATTCGGGGTTCGAATTTAAAAGACACGTGTTTCGGAATTGTTTTGAAATTCAACCAATAAGGAGGTAAAATAGGTGACGCAAAAAATTGATTTTCAAAAAAAAAGTTGCTGTTAACTCAAATTTCGAGCTATAACTACGAAATTTACGATATGGACTCTTGATCATGATTAAAAAGACACGTGTTTTGGAATTTCAACAACTAAGAGGGTAAAAGAGGGAATCAAAAAATCTTTTCGAAAACATTTTGTTCTCAAGACAATTTTGAAGCTATAGCTGCAAAAATTGGTATTTGTATTGTTCGTTATGATTTAAAAAATACGTGTTTCGGTATTTTTGGAAATTCAACCATCAAGAGGGTTAAATTGGAGAGGGGGTGTTTTTCGAAAATATGTTGTTATTTAGGCAATTTTGAAGTTAGAACTACAAATTTTCGGATTTGATCCGGGGTTCAAATTTAAAAGACACGTGTTTCGGTATTTTCGGAGATTAGACTAATAAGGGGGTGAAATACGAGATGCAAAAATTGATTTTCCAAAATATGGTGCTGTTAACTCAAAATTCAATCTATAACTACGAAACTTATGATATGGATTCTTCATCAGGATTAAAAAGAAACAACTGGTGCAGACCAACCAGCCTACGCATGCGAAGCAGCGGGGGTGCAGCTAGTTTACTTATAAAATTTGACGAATTCTTGATATAGGGGACCACCTTATTCAATTTGATAAGACTCAGGTTTTAGCAGCCACAAATGGTTACCACGAAACACTGTACAGAGAGGCTATAGAAAAAGTACAACACCCCAATAATTTCAATAGGATGGAGGAAGGCGTTAAAATAAATGAAATCTGGATTGCGGTTTTGAAGAAGAAATTAACAGTCTTCCACCATGGGACTATATTAACGGACGACGGCAATCAGCAACGACGAATTGCGTGCGCATATCAAAAAGGGCCCTCGTAAACGGCGTTTGGCTTCAGTCAGTAGCGAGCCAGGGTGTGCATCGGACATTCACAAGTGACACGATCCCCCTTGAAAATGTCCTCCGCAGTCGGGGACGAAACGTTGGGCTTCCATAACAAATCCATAAGACCATGGCATAATACCCCGGAAAGTTTTAGTAATTTTGACCTTTCCGGCCGTAAAAGATTACATTTTACAAAGGCATTTATTGTTGTAGATCGTGTAGGATGTTTGGTAGGCTGTTTCTAGTTTGCGTATCCGTTCCCTAAGCGCTTCCTTGTCGGCCGCGGTGGCCGAGGGGACTGAGGCGCTCCAGTCACGGTCTGCAGGGCCACTACGGTCGGGGGTTCTAATCCCCCCTCGGGCATGGATATTTGAGCCGTCCTTAGTATTAGCTAGTTTGTAAGTTTAGGGACTGATGACCCCGTAGTTAAGTCCCATAAGATATACAAACATTTGAACATTTAAGCGCTTTCTTGTCCAGTCCATTTTTCATTATGATCTCATCTAGGTACCCCATGACCAATTATTAAAGAGAGAGAACCTATACATCCCCACCAATTTATAGTTATCAAACCACAAATTACTAATCTCATATGAGCAACAGAAGAATAAGCAATTAGAGACATCAAATCAACCTGACAAAAACAAACAAATCTAATAATAACACCACCAAATAATCTTAAAGAGAAAAATAAACCTTACACCCAAATAAGACTTTTGACAATCCGGGCGATGACCCCATATTTAATACGAAGTTTTGGTCGGGCTTCTTTAATGTTAGTGATGTCTATGTCGTCTTACAGTATGACAATGTCATCGGTAAAAGGCAAGCAGTCTACCTCGATCCCCTTCGAAAATTTTCAAATGTTTGTAATTATATGGGACCAAACTATGTTGGTCATCAGTCCCTAGACATACAAACTACTTAAACTAAAACTAACCTAAGGACAACACACACATCCATGCCCAAGGAAGGATTCAAACCACAGCGGGGAGGCGCTCCAGACCGCTCGGCAGCGATCCCCCCTCGGTCCTAATTCGTAATGGGCTATTTTCATTGATATTTCGCGCCAGGTTCTGATGATCTTTTCAAGGTCGCAGTTGAAAAGCATTGGAGACAGACCATCACCTTGCCTGACCCCCGTTTTGACCTCAATCCGAAAGATACCCAAGGAATTTGGATTTTGTATCCGTCAGGGTAGCTGTAATCAATCCCTGCAGTTTAAGGTCAATTCCGAACTCGTTTCGGATGTTCAGTAGGACCTCCCGGTCTATGGATTCGTATGCCTTCTTGAAGTTCAAATATTTGATTATTGTTTGAGGTTATAGATCGGCTGTTGTGCGACTTTTTATGAAGCCCCCTAGGTATTCACCTGTTTGATTTGCGACTTAGGCTTCTATGCGCTCCAGAATGGCGAGTGAGAGAATTTTATAAGTTACTGGTAGCAGGGATATTCCTCGGTAGTTATAAATGTCTTTCATGCTGCCTTCCTTTTGTAAGGGATGGATCAGGGCCGTTTTCCAACTTCAGGCAGTTTTTCCTCATTCCAAATATTTCGATTTTTTTTTTTTTTTTTGCAATATATCAAGTGATTCCTTTGGGCATAATATAGGGTGTTTCACTAAGTGTGTTTGCCTCTGTAACTTATAAAATAATAGGTGACGGAAAATTGTAATGCGGTAGGCCAACACAAGAAATGTTACACTTTCTGCGGAGCTATGCACATAGTTTATTGTATCATTTTCCAAAGAGTTGCAGCACAAAGGTAATTTTTTAAATGGAACAATAGTGTATCGTGCATTGGATTCGTTGAAACCAGCTGCGTCCAAATCAATTTAAACTGCATTCTTATCACTGTTAGTTTGGGAGTTACCACCCTTCAAATTTTAGGGGGCGGATGCTACGACAGCGTATCTGACTGGCTGGTGGTTATGAGACAGTGGGCCGTGCCCCAGGGGATAGCCACTCAGCCAGTCAGATACGCTATCGCAGCCTCCGCCCCCGGAACTTTGAAGGGCTGTAGCTCCCATCTAACAGTGATAGAAATGTAGTTTAAATTGATTTGGACGCAGCTGGTTTAAACGAATCCAATACGCGATAGAAAAAATTATTGTTCCATTTACAAAAATTATATCTTTGTGGTGTAACTCTTTGGAAAATGATACAATGAACTATGTTCATAGCTCCGCAAAAGTGTAACATTTCTTGTGTTGACCTACCGCATTAAAATTTCCCGTCACCTATTATCTTATAAGTTACAGAGGCAAACACACTTCAAAATGTTTAAATGTTTGTATAGTCTATGGGACTTAACTAAGGGGTCATCAGTCCCTAAACTTACAAACTACTTACGAACTAGGACAGCACAAATATCCATGCCCGAGGGGGGATTCTAACCCCAGACCGTAGTGGCCGTGCAGGCCGTGATTGGAGCGCCTTAGTCCCCTCGGCCAGCGCGGCCGGCCAAACACACTTAGTGAAACACCCTATATATATGTGTGTGTGGTGTGTGTGTGTGTGTGTGTGTCTGTGTGTTAATTTCGTATTTTTCCAATCACAGAAGATACGTTAGCCTCGAAAACGCGGTGAGTAGTTGAGTAACACCGTCGCCACTGTGTCACTACGTCCTGTCACAGAAGGTCATTACCCATCGCAATGACGTACTGCGTATCATTAAACATGTCATCACTCGTGTAATGTGCGTGCGACGATGACGTGACTGTGACTGCATGTGAGACGGAGGTAATGAAACGGTTATAATGATTTGCATCAGATTTTGCGTATAGATCTGGTTTCGCTTATTTAATTTACCTGCATAGATGTCATTCCTGAAACAACAGAATGTACCAAAATAAATATATGTTATACGAGTACATTTTTATTTCGCGTACCTCTGATACCATTCTAACGTTTTATATTCTATAATGTTTTCCATTTTTACAATACATGTTAGATACGGTTTTCTTCGGCTACACTAACGAACTGGAACAGTTTCTGCATTTCAAGCCAAACTTTTCTCTTCGAAATATCTAGAAAATTTTGCACAAAAATATTTACTGTGACATTTGTGGTTATTTTCGTTTAACGGTAGGTAGTGTTGCAAAACATTTTATAACAATATCACTAAGTAACAGGAAAAAAATCCCCGAGCAACGCTCTGTCACCGATATTATTTCATTATATGTTAATCAAATTCAAGTGTATGGCGGAGGATTAATCGAACATCTTTTATGAGACTTCTCTACCGTTCCATTCTCTAATAGCGTGCGGGAATCTTCCCGTTTTCGATCTAATTTCTCTTATTAAGATGATCAAGTATCGTGTGCAGGTGGGTGATAACAAAATATGTTCGCAATCGGAAGAGAAAGTTGGTGACAATAATTACGCAAATGAATCTCGCCGAACGGATGACGTCTTTCTTTTAGTGGTTTCCAACCCAACTCGTCAATCATTTCTGTGACACTCTCTATCCTTTATCGGGATAATACAGAACGAGCAGTCCTTCTCTGAGCCTAATCCTCCGTCAGTCCCACACTGGACAGAAATACTCCAAAAATAAGACGCAGAAGTGTAGTAATTGTTACTCCTAGGTATTTAATTAAGGCTGCTGTGTTTGACCGATTTATCGTGTAAATTAAGTTTAATGGGTTTTCTTTTACTGATCATATGGATGACCTCATTATTAAGGGTCAATTGCCAATGTTTGCACTATGCTGATATCTTACATAATTCAAAATCTAAACCGCTGAGAGAGCTTTTGCATACGATAGATAGATATGAGGCTATTGTATCAGCATACTCTGAAAGGAAACTAATTGGTTTTCTATCGGGACTGAGAGACTTACTTTTGTTAAGTGATTTAAGTTGTTTTAATACACCATGGGTACCTACTTCTAAATTACGCACGCTGGCAGCTGTTCTTAGTTCGAGTTCTGGAGCATTTGCTTCGCTCTCTTTGGTGAAGGAATTTCGGAAAGCTGTGATTATCAATTCTGCTTTAGCACAACTGTCATCAGTAGCATCAGCTATCGCGTGGTGAAGGTATTGATTTTGCTTTGCCGCTAGTGTACTTTATATACGACCAGAATTTCTTCGGATTTTCTACCACGTTACGTGACAGAGTTTCATTGTGGAAACTATAATAAGCTTCTCGCATTGAAGTTGGAGCTAAATTTAGAGTTTCTTTAAAAGATTGCCAGTCTTAGGGACTTTATATCCTTTTAAATCTGGCATGCTTTTTCCTTTGCTTTTGTAAAAAGAAATGTTTGTAGAGTTTATGGGACATATCTACGGGGTCATCAGTCCCTGAACTTACAAACTACTTATGAACTAGCTAATACTAAGGACGGCACAAATATCCATGTCCGAGGGGGATTCAAACCCCCGACTGTAGTGGCCGTGCAGAACGTGACTGACTCGCCGCTGACCGCTCGGCCACTGCGGCCGGCTTGATTTTGTAAAAGTGATCTAAACCGTTTTGTGAACCACGGTAGGTCAACCCTCTCTTTTGCTAATTTATTTAATATAAATTTCTAAATAACTGTCGATATTATTTCTTTGAATGTAAGCCACTTCATATCTACACTCACGTTGTTAGCTTAGAAAGATTGGAGATTCTCACTCAGGAAAGCGTTAAATAAATTTTTATCTGCTTTTTTTGATTAAATATATTTTTCGTTTGATTTTGGTGGATTTGGGATTTATTCTACAAGATCCGTAGATCATAGGTCGTCTGTACAAATAATAAACGAAGTTGTAAAGTACTACTAGATCCTGGTAGAAAACTATTGTTAATTCTACAAATAGCGATCGCGCACTCAACATGTGCAACTTTTCCTATGATGTCAAAAGAGAAAAGACTATTATAGAGTGGTGTAGTTTCTATGTCAACAAGTGTCTGAGTACCAACTATTTCGTTCCTCCTACCGAGTGAGGTGGCGAAATGGTTCATATTCTAAGCTCGAATTCGGGAGGACGTCGGTTAAAATCCACCTCCAGTCATCCTGATTTGAGTTTTCAGCGATTTTCCTAAACCGTTCCAGGAAAATGCCCGGATGACTACTTTGAAAGGGCACTATCGATTTTCTTCCCCATCATTACCAAAAATAATCCATCTCTAATGACCTCATTGTCGACTGGACTTTAAAGCCGCAAGTTCGTTCTTTTCAGCAATACGGACCACAGGTTTTACACATCCTGTACAGCATATGTTACGGTAGAGGCTTCAACATAGTATAATGGACACTTGCGCAAAGTGTTGTCAGATGTGTGGCTGTTGATGTGTGTTTACATAACAAGGTCACAAGACGATATTTTGGCAGTGTGTTTGTAGGTAAGTGGGTTCAGCATATGGTCTGCATCCCTTCAAAGAGGAAGTCATTTGACGTCAGTCACGCAGATCCTACCTTTGATGCGCGTAATGCCGAAGTGGATCTTTTCCTCACTGATAGACAAGCCACCATACCGTGCGTAGAAGATACCTCCTACCACTGCTAGTAATTTCGTTTACTGTGTCACTTAAAAATCTGGCGGGGTAAACGACAACTTTATACGCCTCTGTAAGAGCCCTAATTTCTCTTAAATTAGTGGGCTTTCCGCCGAATGTATCTATGTAGATGTAGAATGTAAGTTGGTGAAAGCAGACTTAGGGCCGGTTCGTCCACCTCTCGTTAATCTTCTCGTTAGTAAACGGGAAGATGCCTTTAACGTCCAGTTAAATGTGCTCGTTAAGTGCATTGCGTGTGTCATTGCCAGATACACCTCTCGTTTGCTAACCTGGAGAAAACGAGAAGGTACGATATATTTCGACTAGGTTGGCAATAGAAACAAATGAAAGTGCCGTCTGAATAAACAGCTGTTTCACTTATTTAAATACCAGGGAAGAGGTTAGCAGATAATTGTTAATTGGCGTTATGGAAAACAAACGTGATAGAAGCTCGAATATTATAAGAAGTTAGTGCGAGTGTGTTATGTCCTCAGTAGAGAAATATTAGGGTGTATTGGAATGTGAAAAAACCTTTTTTCCCTTAGGGCCGGTTTGTCAATGTCTCGTTAAGTTCCAATTAAGATTTTAACTGGTCGTTAGCGGAGAATTGCGTTGTCAACGTTTCGTTATCGGTTAACCTGTCGTTAAAAGACCTCAAACTGGCCGTTAAGTTAATGAGTAGAATTCTGCTCATTACACGGCTAACGACCAGTTAAGTGATATTCTATGAAATGGCTCGATTCCAAAGCGTTAAAATACCGCAATATATTCACGCGATAAAGACTTATTTATCGAATAAAATAACAGAAGCACTAAATGAATGAAAAACTAGTGTGGAGAGCAGCTTCTGTTAAATTTTCTCGCCCTATGCACGTCAGTAGCAATTAGATGAGTTTGATATATTGCAGATACGTAACATAACCTTAAAATTATTGTTGTGATATCAAAATACAAACTTACGCGTAACGACTAGTTAAGTGAGAATCGGTATGATGAAAATGGCTGGAATAAGAGGTTTGGTTGACAATTAAGAGGATTTCAATATTTTGCACGCTCTGGAGGTCATTGCCCCAATAAGGCGTACTAGACATATTTATGTTCTTGTAAATCATTTTGAATCTTGGGATGATGCAGAATTTGTTACGCGATTTCGTCTTCGAAAGGCCACTGTTGAAACGCTGCATGAAAAACTCCACGACCATCTGAAGAGTCCAACAGATAGTTATGCATTTTGTAAGTTCTCTGTCGTAATAGAAAACAGAATACATTATGTCTGCAAACTTATTAATTCAGTATTTACTTATGCTTGTTGTGCCTAGTGTAAGGCCTAAAATGTGATTTCTACCTCCGATCTACAGGAACAGTGCACTTTCGCCTATGTGTAAGTTATTGCTTGCACTATGCACTTGGCAATATGTGCATTGTCATAGGGGACTTCGCTGGTGTCTGCAAAACGTCTGCTTGGAAAGTTATTCGGAGGTGACACTGGCCCCTCTCAGTCCAATGTATCCTTATCTTTCTCTGTTAATGACACAAAATTCTCGCACTCACTTCTTGTAAAATTCGAGCTTCTTTCACGTTTGTTTTCTATAGCACCAAATAACATCTGTCTGCTAACCTGCTAGTCAAATATGGTGAACAGCTGTTTATTCAGATGGCACTTTCATTTGTTTCTATTGCCAACATAGTCAAAATATATCGTATCTTCTCGTTTTCTCCGAATTAGCAAACGAGAGGTGTATTTGGCAATGACAAACGCAATGCACTTAACGAACACATTTAACTGGACGTTAAGGGCATCTTCTCGTTTACTAACGAGAAGATTAACGAGAGATGGACGAACCGGTCCTTATTCTACATGCAGCTTTGCATTTCTGTGCCTTAAATTTGTTCAGTACTTTTCTTCGGAAACAACGTCACCTTCCGTCCAGAGATTCCCATTTGAGTTCCCACAACAAGTTCTTAAAACTCGCGAGTTGATCGAACCTCAGTAACAAACCTAGCAGCCCACCTCTGAATTCCTTGCATGTCTTTAAGACAACTGGAACGCATCCCAATCACAAAAACAAAAATGTTCAGATGTTTGTTAAGCTTATGGGACTTAACTGAGGGGTCATCAGTCCCTAACTTACAAACTACGTAGCCGGCCGCGGGGACTGAGGCGCTCCAGTCACGGTCTGCACGGCCACTACGGTCGGGGGTTCGAATGCCCCCTCGAGCATGGATATTTGTGACGTCCTTAGTATAACGTAGTTCGTAAGTAGTTTGTAAGTTTAGGGACTGATGACCCCGTAGTTAAGTCCCATAAGCTTAACAAACATTTAAAAAAATCCTACTTATGAACTATCTTATACTAAAGACGACACAAACATCCATGCCCGAGGGGGGATTCGAGCCCCCGATCGTAGCAGCCATGCAGACTGTGACTGGCGCGCCGCAGACAGCTCGGCCACTGCGGCCGGCTTGCTCTTGTTAATGTTGATTTTATACACTCCTTTCAAGCACTATCGTTTAGGCTCAGTTCCACCTCTCAACGGCAAACAGAAGTTTTTATTTCTTCTCCTTGTACTTTAATTCGTTCTCCAAATTTCTCCATCTTTCTTTCACAGGTTGCTCAATAAACAGACTGAGTGACTTGGGAGAAATTCTACAACCCTGTCTTACTCCCATCCGAATAGTGCTTTCCTTTCATGCCAGTGAACTGTTTCTGTACAAGTTGTAAGTAACCTTATGTTCTCTATATTTTACTCCTGCTGTCTTCGGAATTGGAAAGTTTGTATTCCAGTGAACATTGTCAAAATGCGTCTCCAAATCTATAAACACTACAAATGTAATTTTTCTTTCGTTAATCTAAGATAAGTAGTAGGATCCGAACTACTTCACATGTTCCTACATTTCTCCTAAATCGAAATTGACCTTTTCCGACATCGGCTTCTTTTAATGTTCCATTCTGGTAGAAGCCGAACGCAGAGAAGAAGAGTTTGCATTTAGGAGAAATGTGAAGCAATTCTGACCCTATTACAAGATAGACAAAGAAAATGAAAACCTACATTTATGTAGATAAAAAATAATATCCGTTCTATGACACTTTCCTGGGGCACTTCTGACGATGCACCTCTGATCAATACTCACCGTTGAGAGCAACGTGATCGGTTCTGTTACTTAACAAGTCTTCGAGCCATCCATAGGTCTGAGAACCTAGTCTGTAGCAGTCTGCAGTGCGGCACTTCGTCAAACGCGTTTCGCAAATCGAGAAATACGCAATCGGCATGTTATCCTTCGTCCAAGGCTCGCAAGATATCACACGAGGAAAAGGAAAAGCTGAGTTTCACACGAGTACTGCTTTCTAAAGCCCTGATGGTGCATGGAAAATGCTTTGTCGTTTCAAGAAAATTTATCGATCTTAGAATATGTTGAAGAATTCGACAACAAACTGACGTCGCTGCGGTGGAATGTCCGAGCGCTCTAAGGCGCCTTGCTGCGGAGTGCGCGTTTACTCGCCGTCGGATGTTCAACTCCTCCGTCGGGCATGGGGATGTGTGTTGTGCTTAGGTTAGTTTAAGTAATTTGTAAGCCTAGGGACTTACAATCTCAGTAGTTAAGTCGCATAGATTCACAAACAGTTTAATTTTTTTTAACAGACTAACGTTAATGTTAGTGGCCTGTATTTATACTAGTCCGTTCTTTGGCCTTCCTTAGGAACAGGAGTCATTTGCGCTTTTCTCCAGTCGCTTGGTACTTTCCAATGGGCCAAAAATTCCCGATAAATGCCAGGTAAGTAAGTAAGGAAGGAAGGAAGCTTTGAGTTTAACGTCCCATCGACAGAGATGGAAGTAACTAAGGGGGCAGTACCGTACGGTAATCACTGTGAAACTGAACTGAGATTCAGTCCGGACCTGGAAGTTATTAATTTTCTGCTCTGTCAGCTGCTTCTCTACACAGAGGCCAGCGGCGCACTGGTTAGCACAATGGACTTCATTCGTGAGGACGGGGGTTCAAACCTCCCTCCGGCTATCGAGATTTAGGTTCTCCGTGATTTCTCTAAATCACAATACGCAAGTTCCAGAATGGTTCTTCCCCTTGTTTGTGCTCCATCTCTAATGGACACGCTATCCCTCCCCATCCCCTGCTTCTCTGCAGGAAGAATATCCTCGATTGTGGGAGTTTCTGCTATGCTCGAACGACGGTATTTCTGTACTATCCTTCTGCGTGAGCGATTTCTTAATAGTAAAATTTAAAACTTCAGATTTCCTTTTGCTGTCTTCTATCGCTTATCCAGACTTATCAAAACTAGACATATGCGTCTTTAGGGAGTTTTCGCGATTCTTGCTTGAATTACTTTATCGTCAGTCTTCAGATACCTTATAAAAACTGATTTTCAGTCTGCACTTTAACCCATCCTTCACCTCTCAACGATGTGAGGAGTCGCCAGAAACGACACGTGGTTCGGATTTCACGTTAAGTTGTAGGTCCCCTTTAACCGGTCAGATAACTGGGGTAGGCTAGGGACATGCAAGTCGCCGAAGTGGCGTTCAATTGAAAGACTTGCACCAGGCCAATGAGCCACACGACATTATTATTATTAGTTTTCAAATGTTCAAAATGTTCAAATGTTTGTTAAGCTTATGGGACTTAACTACGGGGTCATCAGTCCCTAAACTTTCAAACTACTTACGAACTAGGACGGCACAAATATCCATGCCCGAGGGGGGATTCAACCCCCGACCGTAGTGGCCGTGCAGACCGTGACTGGAGCGCCTCAGTCCCCTCGGCCACCGCTGCCGGCATTATTATTTTTATAAAAACTGATATTGACGTATTCATCAACAAGTGACTGAAGCCATCGGCATGCTAACCGATTTTACATAGGACTAGAATGGGGTTCTCGGAAATAGCTTTTACAGACAAGCGAATCTCTACTGACTTTTCGTGTCTTCGTTTGCTTGTTCATAAGGTTGTCAGCAACAGTGAACTCAATGACCAGACACGATAACTGTATATATGCTCTTGCTACTATGCTGATCACGCTGAGCTACATTGTCACAGCATTGAGACAAAACTTTTACTCCACATAAACTGCTGGTATTAACATATAAAGAAGTACATTAAACAATAATAGAGCAAGCCATTCTTAACGGAACGAAATCTTTTGAAGTTCACTGCTCAATACAATTAGGGGATCAGGTAAATATCATAAACAATATACATATGGTAACGTTATTTTATTCAGACATTCGTTACAATTTTAATTTGTGTGTCATACACTAAAATATTTTGCTGTCTCAACTTTAGATGGCATTTACCTAGAGCGATGCACCATGGGGTATCTGATCTCCTCAAATGTTCAAAGAAATATTCAAATGTTTGTTAAGCTTATGGGACTTAACTACGGGTTCATCAGTCCCTAAACTTACAAACTACTTATCAACTACCTTATACTAAAGATGGCACAAACATCCATGCCCGAGGGGGGAGTCCTCAAATGGCAAGTACAGTTGTTCAAATGTTTGTATAGCTTATGGGACTTAACAAACGGGGTCATCAGTCCCTAAACTTACGAACTATTTATGAAGTAGCTAACACTAAGGATGGCACAAATATCCATGCCCGAGGGGGGATTCGAACCCCCGACCGTAGTGGCCGTGCAGACCTTGACTGACGCGCCGCAGTCCCCTCGGCCACCGCGGCCGGTAAGAACAGTTGAACACCTACGTGGCGTGAGGTTATTAACCAGATTTTGACGGATATTTGGCCATTCTTTCATGAGAGCAATATCCAGCTCTGCAATCGTTGTGGGAGGTGCCGGTCTATCTGCAACGCATCTTCCAAGTGATTCGTGTTTAAGTCCGGTGAACAAGAGATCGACCAGCTTAAGGCACTACAAAAGGTCGAAGGAACTCTTCTCTATAAATATCAACAAATAATACATTTCCTTGAGACAATATTGTCTCGTTATACCAAAAGTATTAAATATTAGAAGAGACATTGAATTAAAATTTGCGCTGTGGCCGGGATTTTTTAAAAATTTTTTTTTAATTTTTTTTATTCAGCGATTCTATTTATTGACAAACTAATCAACTTCTCGAAACAAAACAAACTAACAAACTTCTGAAACTAAGGCAAAAACAACAAACAGCAACTAAAAGTTTTCTTCTTCGCCAATTAGGTATAAGCCAGGGAGAAGACGACAGCTTTGAGAGAACGGCCTGGGAGATGGAGCCGGATGACGTATTCCGTTGCGGGAAGTTTTGGAGGCGCGGCGTCGCTGGCAGGGACTCTTCTCTTCCCCGGAGGCGTCGGTCGCGATTCCACAGCTATGGTTCTCGTAGGCGGTCGGCGGAGATCTGTCAGGACCTCCAAGTTACTAGCTAGGCGCTTTTGGACCACTTTTTTTATTTGTGGTTCTTCTGTGCTCTGCGGTCGTTCGTTTGGTTCGTTCTTGATCATTAGTTGAATATTTGGCTCAGCTGTTTTATTACAGAGGGCATTTAGTCCCCTGACCGGGCGCGCTGAGCCACGCCGCCCGGGGTCACTCAGCTAACACCGCGTTGCAGCTGAAGCGACTACACGGACTGTCTTAAAGCACGTCTCCCTCCACACCACGTGCTTCGGCTGCAACGCGGTGTTAGCTCAGTGATCTGCCGGGCGCCGTGGCTCAGCGCGCCCGGTCAGAGGGCTCAACGTCCTCTGTAATAAAAAAGCTGAGCCAACAACACACTGAACAAGAACGAACAAAAACGATCAAAAAAAAAAAAAAAAAAAAAAAAAAAAAAAAAAAAAAAAAAAAAAAAAAAAAAAGTGATCTAAAGCGCCTACCTAGTAACTTGGAGGTCCCGGGTTCGACTCCCGGTCACAGCACAAATTTTAATTCAATGCCTCTCCTTATATTTAATTTCTTCTCTATACATCTGAGCAGTTACATCGCCATTAAGATAGATATAAAGGGTCCGTACGTTCGCCAATACTAACTCCTGCCCGCACCATTCGTCTGCCACCATGATATGATGATGTTTCCTGCACAGCGTTCAACATTCTCTCCAGATGAGGGAATGACGACTGCGCGTCCTGTTGCTGCCTGGAGGGCGCGTTGCAGGTTACTTGCATTCAACCTCCTGTCTCGACGGGCTGTTAAACGGTCATCTCTTGCTGTTTTTATCCACAGACGAGATTGTTTTTGCCTTTTTTAATGGTTGCTGTTGTCTGAAATCGCGTACAGGTCCTGAAAATTTCACTTTGAAACACTACAATAGCCTCCCTCTGTGTCTGTCCCGCTTTCAACCTTCCTATGGCTCTTCATGCCATAGCTTCGGGTAGGTCACGTTGTTGTTACATTGCACTCACTACAGTAAGTGATCCTTATTACTCGAATAAATCGTTAGGTAGAATAAACACAAGTCTACACCCCTCCTTCCTGATTAGTAACTGTTATAGTTCATTCTGCTGGTGACAGTACTTTAGAATCGACATATCTCAACTGACCCGCTAATCATTTTGCACAGTGTAGATCGTTTTCATACCATAGGCAGTAGTAAACAGAAAAATCAAAACCAAATGAGTTGTAAAAACGCTAAAGTGAACTAGAAGGTTGGAGGTTGGTTACATGATCGGTGACGTCATTTTAGTCCCGTTTTTCAGCCACTCAGTTTTTTTCTGACTTTACACAGCGTATACGAGGGTTGGGACTTAGCCGCGGCGAAGTCGCCGAGTGCATTGAGGCGCTATGCTCCGATGCGCTAGGCCGTTCCCCGTCGGGGGTTCGAATCCCCACTCGGGCATGGATGTTTGTGTCGTCTTTAGTATAAGGTAATTCATAGGTAGTTTGTGAGTATAGGGACTGATGAACCTGCAGTTAAGTCCCTTAAGCTTGACAAACATTTGAACATCTGGTTGGAACATAAATAGTGGAAACACTGGTGTGGAGTCGCTATGCAATGGACTCTAGCTGATAGCACACGTTGTTGCTATACCTGCCTTAACTCCGATTAAATGGACTCGCCCGTCCCACGTCACCGGCGTGCGCACAATCGAGACAAACACAGTCACTTGTGAGCGAGCAGTCTAACTTAACGATGTCTCTATGTTTTCGAAACAGAAACAACGGAGTTGGATCAAGATTGTGTGTGCCAGAGGTCGTGCAGCACGACAGTGTCACCGAGGTCTTCAAGAGGCGTGCGGGGAATCCGCACTGCCGTACAGAAAAGCCTTCAACGAAGGTCGGCAAGCTGGGGCAGACATGCATAGGGCAGGTTGTCCTAGCGTCTCTGAAGAAGAAGTGCATACTGTTGCCGCGTTAGTGGGCACTAATCAACGCTACACGATTCGTGAGCTCGCCCACGAAACTGGATTAGCGTATACGACTGTGCTTTCATACTGACGGAACGTGTGGGCATGCGAAAAATTGCATCACGATGGGTTCCGCATGGATTGACGCAAATGCATAAATGGATGCGTTACGACGCTGCTCAGTTGCAAATAAATCGCTTTGAGCGCGAAGGAGAGGCTTTCTTACGCTGTATCGTATCACTGGATGAGACATGGGCTACATCGTGCGAGTCAAAACTGAAACGCGAATCTAACGAATGGCGTCATTATGGTCGACGCGAAAGTCTAAACTGCGTCGGATTCCCAGTATGGTGAAAGTCATGGTGATTCTCGTGCACGACTGTGATGGTGTTATCCTAACGCATTACGTTCCTCCACGGCGGCAAACCGTCCGTCAGTACACAGCATTACTGTTCGTTTTTGGAGCATCAAGTGCGACCAGCTTTGCGAAAGAAGCGGCAAAACTTTCTGCGCAACCCACCCAGCATTTTGCACGACAATGCGCGGGCGCATATAGCGCAAGCTGTGGCTGCTTTGTTCGGTCGTTGGGACTGGGAAGTACTGTACCATCCATCCTACTCCCCAGACTTAAGTCCTTCTGACTTTGATTTTATTCCAAAGATTAAGGAACCATTTTATGTTCCATAGGGCCTGCAGCGTTAAAAAGGTCAGCAAGTGCCATATTATTATAAATAAACCAAATCGCTGCTATTGAGTATTTTTTATTCTCACGAAATATCCGTTTCGGCTTCTAATACCATTGTCAAGTGACCTGCGTTACAAATTGGTAACATTAAGATTAAAACACTGGTATGTCGTATTATAATATTGCAATAATGATCTTAACAACTACTTACGTATGTGCCTAAATGTAGAAGTTATCCGACAAAATAAATAAATTATTCAGATCTACAAATTTACGTTTCGCTTTCCGAACCATGAACAATCTTAATCTCAAATTACATTCAAGTAACAGAAAAATTCCCATATACAATAACCCAGGGGTATATAAAATCACTTGTGCTGATTGTTATAACTTCTACATTGGCCAAATTGGACGAAATTTCGACACGCGGTTTAAAGAACACATTAGATATTAAAAAAACAACCAATCAAAATTTGTTCTTCACTTAAAATAACGTCAACACACGGTTGATACCATTGAACATGCACTGCATGTACTCCATAAAATTCCGAAAGACCCTATTATGACTATCCTTGAAGAAATTGAAATCTATATACATATACGTAACAATAATCAAAAGTACTAAATGAACAAACTGACCTTAAACATCAAAATTATTTAAAAATTTTATTGAATTTGTCGTCAATGAAAAAAGTTAGCCTATATGTAACAAAATCCATGTATAACGTAAATCAACTGTTGAACATCAGTACCAAACATTCTCTGTAAACATATACGCAACTTACGAAAATCGATTATACAAATTAACTGTAAAACGTAAAAATTTTAAGTATACAACATGTACTTCAAAACATGAGCATATTATATCATCTATAATATATTAACACAGATGTCAAATTCACCAAAGATATATTAAAGCATAACAACATAAATATCTGTTGTAAACATGTGACATCTTAGCTGTAACTGTCAAAAAACGCAATATTATCAAAATCTTTTTGACAGTTAATATAAATATGCTTTAGATGTTTTATATATGTCTGAACATCTAGACACTTTCGTAAGTAGCTGTTATGATCATTATAGTAATATTATAATACGACATACGAGTGTTTTTAATCTTAATGTTACCAATTTGTAACGCAGGTCACTTGACAATGGCATTAGAAGCCGAAACGGATCTGTCGTGAGAATAAAAAAATAATTTCTATCAATAATGGAAGGAGCAGCATTAGCCGTAAAATATTTTGCTTTATTTAGGCAAATCGATTTCGGTTTTCCAAGAAACCATCTTCAGTGCTGTCAGCAAGTTCAAAACAGCATATTTGTAAAATGTATAATGACATTTGCGTCTAACATATCCACTGACATAGTTAGATACATGTGGTACTATCTGGTGTCATACAAAGTCAAACTGAGCCAGCAAGACTTTGTATGCCACCAGATAGTACCACATGTATCTAACTATGTCAGTGGATATGTTAGACGTAAATGTCATTATACATTTTACAAATATGCTGTTTTGAACTTGCTGACAGCACTGAAGATAGTTTCTTGGAAAACCGAAATCGATCTGCCTAAATAAAGCAAAAGATTTTACGGCTAATGCTGCTCCTTTCATTATTGACAAAAGTGATTTTGTGGCCGTTGAGCTCACCCCTCCAGATAATGGAATGCAATTTTAAATAAAAAAATAATAGCAGCGATTTGGTTTATTTATAATTAAGGAATCAAAATGTTCAAATGTTTGTATAGTCTATGGGACTTAATTACGGGGTCATCAGTCCTTAAACTTCCAAACTACTTACGAACTAACTAAGACTAAGGACGGCAAAAATAACCATGCCCGAGGGGGGATTCGAACCCCCGACCGTAGTGGCCGTGCAGACCGTGACTGGAGCGCCTCATACCCCGCGGCCACCGCGGCCGGCTTAAGGAATCAGTTAGTAGCATTCGCTTCAGAACTGTTCCAGAGATTCGATAGACAGTAGACCGCTTCATTCGCACCATCAACAGAATAGGCTCTGCTAACGGTATACTACTCCTCGCACATAGCTGGCAACGGATTGTACGCAACGCTGGTGACTACTTGTAGGACATCAACAGGAACAAACATCTAAGGCTTTTGTATCGGTTGTGAATAAATAGTTGCCAGTATGTGAGTTCCGACACTCGTTCATGTCTGTGTCAAAAACGTAAGTTTTGTTGTCGGCTAGTGAGTCACCTGGGTAGGAGCCGTTGAGCGCCATCATCTGCTGGCTGGCGTCCTGCAGGTCCTGGTCGGACAGGGAGCAGCTGTAGCAGAGCAGCAGCAGCACAGCCGCAGCACCGCCAGAGGAACCACGAAGCTCGCTCAGGCGGTCAGACACCGCCAGCAGCGAACGCGGCATGTCCACGCCGGACGTCCCTGCAACACCAGCCACTGTCGTCAAAACACTCACACACCCGCTGCTGACAGCTACCACCTGCTAATGAACAGCTCGCTACCAAACTACTGGACACTTCCATCGAGTTCTGTCCCTCGTATATTTCCTCGACCTTAACACTCTTATCTGATCAACATAACAGAACTACTCGTTCCTGTCAGAGCAAAACCCTTCATGTCCCTATCCATCACTCAGCCGGTTTCTCAAAATCCTTTTCAGTAGCAGGAACCAGACTCTGTCCCTCATATATTTCCTCGACCTTAACACTCTTATCTGATCAACATAACATAACTACTCCTTCCTGTCAGAGCAAAACCCTTCCTGTCCCTATCCATCACTCAGCCGGTTTCTCAAAATCCTTTTCAGTAGCAGGAACCAGGCTCTGTCCCTCATATATTTCCTTGACCTTAACACTCTTATCTGATCAACATAACATAACTACTCCTTCCTGTCAGAGCAAAACCCTTCCTGTCCCTATCCATCACTCAGCCGGTTTCTCAAAATCCTTTTCAGTAGCAGGAACCAGGCTCTGTCCCTCATATATTTCCTTGACCTTAACACTCTTATCTGATCAACATAACATAACTACTCCTTCCTGTCAGAGCAAAACCCTTCCTGTCCCTATCCATCACTCAGCCGGTTTCTCAAAATCCTTTTCAGTAGCAGGAACCAGGCTCTGTCCCTCATATATTTCCTTGACCTTAACACTCTTATCTGATCAACATAACATAACTACTCGTTCCTATCCGAGCAAAACCCTTCCTGTCCCTATCCATCACTCAGCCAGTTTCTCAAAATCCTTTTCAGTAGCAGGAACCAGGCTCTGTCCCTCATATATTTCCTCGACCTTAACACTCTTATCTGATCAACATAATATAACAACTCGTTCCTGTCAGAGCAAAACCCTTTCTGTCCCTATCCATCACTCAGCCGGTTTCTCAAAATCCTTTTCAGTAGCAGGAACTAGACTCTGTCGCTCATATATTTCCTCGACCTTAACACTCTTATCTGATCAACATAACAGAACTACTCGTTCCTGTCAGAGCAAAACCCTTCCTGTCCCTATCCATCACTCAGCCGGTTTCTCAAAATCCTTTTCAGTAGCAGGAACCAGGCTCTGTCCCTCATATATTTCCTTGACCTTAACACTCTTAATTGATCAACATAACATAACTACTCGTTCCTGTCAGAGCAAAACCCTTTCTGTCCCTATCCATCACTCAGCCGGTTTCTCAAAATCCTTTTCAGTAGCAGGAACTAGACTCTGTCGCTCATATATTTCCTCGACCTTAACACTCTTATCTGATCAACATAACAGAACTACTCGTTCCTATCCGAGCAAAACCCTTCCTGCCCTATCCATCACTCAGCCAGTTTCTCAAAATCCTTTTCAGTAGCAGGAAACAGGCTCTGTCCCTCATATATTTCCTCGACCTTAACACTCTTATCTGATCAACATAACAGAACTACTCGTTCCTGTCAGAGCAAAACCCTTTCTGTCCCTATCCATCACTCAGTCGGTTTCTCAAAATCCTTTTCAGTAGCAGGAACCAGGCTCTGTCCCTCATATATTTCCTCGACCTTAATACTCTTAATTGATCAACATAACATAACTACTCGTTCCTGTCAGAGCAAAACCCTTCCTGTCCCTATCCATCACTCAGTCGGTTTCTCAAAATCCTTTTCAGTAGCAGGAACTAGACTCTGTCGCTCATATATTTCCTCGACCTTAATACTCTTAATTGATCAACATAACATAACTACTCGTTCCTATCCGAGCAAAACCCTTCCTGTCCCTATCCATCACTCAGCCAGTTTCTCAAAATCCTTTTCAGTAGCAGGAAACAGGCTCTGTCCCTCATATATTTCCTCGACCTTAACACTCTTATCTGATCAACATAACAGAACTACTCGTTCCTGTCAGAGCAAAACCCTTTCTGTCCCTATCCATCACTCAGTCGGTTTCTCAAAATCCTTTTCAGTAGCAGGAACCAGGCTCTGTCCCTCATATATTTCCTTGACCTTAACACTCTTATCTGATCAACATAACATAACAACTCGTTCCTGTCAGAGCAAAACCCTTTCTGTCCCTATCCATCACTCAGCCGGTTTCTCAAAATCCTTTTCAGTAGCAGGAACTAGACTCTGTCGCTCATATATTTCCTCGACCTTAACACTCTTATCTGATCAACATAACATAACTACTCGTTCCTGTCAGAGCAAAACCCTTCCTGTCCCTATCCATCACTCAGTCGGTTTCTCAAAATCCTTTTCAGTAGCAGGAACCAGGCTCTGTCCCTCATATATTTCCTCGACCTTAACACTCTTATCTGATCAACATAACAGAACTACTCGTTCCTATCCGAGCAAAACCCTTCCTGTCCCTATCCATCACTCAGCCAGTTTCTCAAAATCCTTTTCAGTAGCAGGAAACAGGCTCTGTCCCTTATATATTTCCTCGACCTTAATACTCCTATCTGATCAACATAACAGAACTACTCGTTCCTATCCGAGCAAAACCCTTCCTGTCCCTATCCATCACTCAGCCAGTTTCTCAAAATCCTTTTCAGTAGCAGGAAACAGGCTCTGTCCCTCATATATTTCCTCGACCTTAACACTCTTATCTGATCAACATAACAGAACTACTCGTTCCTATCCGAGCAAAACCCTTCCTGTCCCTATCCATCACTCAGCCAGTTTCTCAAAATCCTTTTCAGTAGCAGCAAACAGGCTCTGTCCCTCATATATTTCCTCGACCTTAACACTCTTATCTGATCAACATAACAGAACTACTCGTTCCTGTCAGAGCAAAACCCTTTCTGTCCCTATCCATCACTCAGTCGGTTTCTCAAAATCCTTTTCAGTAGCAGGAACCAGGCTCTGTCCCTCATATATTTCCTTGACCTTAACACTCTTATCTGATCAACATAACATAACAACTCGTTCCTGTCAGAGCAAAACCCTTTCTGTCCCTATCCATCACTCAGCCGGTTTCTCAAAATCCTTTTCAGTATCAGGAACTAGACTCTGTCCCTCATATATTTCCTCGACCTTAACACTCTTATCTGATCAACATAACAGAACTACTCGTTCCTATCCGAGCAAAACCCTTCCTGTCCCTATCCATCACTCAGCCGGTTTCTCAAAATCCTTTTCAGTAGCAGGAACCAGGCTCTGTCCCTTATATATTTCCTCGACCTTAACACTCTTATCTGATCAACATAACAGAACTACTCGTTCCTGTCAGAGCAAAACCCTTCCTGTCCCTATCCATCACTCAGTCGGTTTCTCAAAATCCTTTTCAGTAGCAGGAACCAGGCTCTGTCCCTCATATATTTCCTCGACCTTAATACTCTTAATTGATCAACATAACATAACTACTCGTTCCTGTCAGAGCAAAACCCTTCCTGTCCCTATCCATCACTCAGTCGGTTTCTCAAAATCCTTTTCAGTAGCAGGAACCAGGCCCTGTCCCTCATATATTTCCTCGACCTTAACACTCTTAATTGATCAACATAACAGAACTACTCGTTCCTGTCAGAGCAAAACCCTTCCTGTCCCTATCCATCACTCAGTCGGTTTCTCAAAATCCTTTTCAGTAGCAGGAACCAGGCTCTGTCCCTTATATATTTCCTCGACCTTAACACTCTTATCTGATCAACATAACATAACTACTCGTTCCTATCCGAGCAAAACCCTTCCTGTCCCTATCCATCACTCAGCCAGTTTCTCAAAATCCTTTTCAGTAGCAGGAAACAGGCTCTGTCCCTCATATATTTCCTCGACCTTAACACTCTTATCTGATCAACATAACAGAACTACTCGTTCCTATCCGAGCAAAACCCTTCCTGTCCCTATCCATCACTCAGCCAGTTTCTCAAAATCCTTTTCAGTAGCAGGAAACAGGCTCTGTCCCTCATATATTTCCTCGACCTTAACACTCTTATCTGATCAACATAACATAACTACTCGTTCCTGTCAGAGCAAAACCCTTCCTGTCCCTATCCATCACTCAGTCGGTTTCTCAAAATCCTTTTCAGTAGCAGGAACCAGGCTCTGTCCCTTATACATTTCCTCGACCTTAACACCCTTATCTGATCAACATAACAGAACTACTCGTTCCTGTCAGAGCAAAACCCTTCCTGTCCCTATCCATCACTCAGTCGGTTTCTCAAAATCCTTTTCAGTAGCAGGAACCAGGCTCTGTCCCTTATATATTTCCTCGACCTTAACACTCTTATCTGATCAACATAACAGAACTACTCGTTCCTGTCAGAGCAAAACCCTTCCTGTCCCTATCCATCACTCAGTCGGTTTCTCAAAATCCTTTTCAGTAGCAGGAACCAGGCTCTGTCCCTTATATATTTCCTCGACCTTAACACTCTTAATTGATCAACATAACATAACTACTCGTTCCTATCCGAGCAAAACCCTTCCTGTCCCTATCCATCACTCAGCCAGTTTCTCAAAATCCTTTTCAGTAGCAGGAAACAGGCTCTGTCCCTCATATATTTCCTCGACCTTAACACTCTTATCTGATCAACATAACAGAACTACTCGTTCCTGTCAGAGCAAAACCCTTCCTGTCCCTATCCATCACTCAGTCGGTTTCTCAAAATCCTTTTCAGTAGCAGGAACCAGGCTCTGTCCCTCATATATTTCCTCGACCTTAACACTCTTAATTGATCAACATAACAGAACTACTCGTTCCTGTCAGAGCAAAACCCTTCCTGTCCCTATCCATCACTCAGTCGGTTTCTCAAAATCCTTTTCAGTAGCAGGAACCAGGCTCTGTCCCTTATATATTTCCTCGACCTTAACACTCTTAATTGATCAACATAACATAACTACTCGTTCCTATCCGAGCAAAACCCTTCCTGTCCCTATCCATCACTCAGCCAGTTTCTCAAAATCCTTTTCAGTAGCAGGAACCAGGCTCTGTCCCTTATATATTTCCTCGACCTTAACACTCTTATCTGATCAACATAACAGAACTACTCGTTCCTGTCAGAGCAAAACCCTTCCTGTCCCTATCCATCACTCAGTCGGTTTCTCAAAATCCTTTTCAGTAGCAGGAACCAGGCTCTGTCCCTTATATATTTCCTCGACCTTAACACTCTTATCTGATCAACATAACATAACTACTCGTTCCTGTCAGAGCAAAACCCTTCCTGTCCCTATCCATCACTCAGCCGGTTTCTCAAAATCCTTTTCAGTAGCAGGAACTAGACTCTGTCGCTCATATATTTCCTCGACCTTAACACTCTTATCTGATCAACATAACATAACTACTCGTTCCTGTCAGAGCAAAACCCTTCCTGTCCCTATCCATCACTCAGTCGGTTTCTCAAAATCCTTTTCAGTAGCAGGAACCAGGCTCTGTCCCTTATATATTTCCTCGACCTTAACACTCTTATCTGATCAACATAATTGAACTACTCGTTCCTGTCAGAGCAAAACCCTTCCTGTCCCTATCCATCACTCAGCCAGTTTCTCAAAATCCTTTTCAGTAGCAGGAAACAGGCTCTGTCCCTCATATATTTCCTCGACCTTAACACTGTTATCTGATCAACATAACAGAACTACTCGTTCCTATCCGAGCAAAACCCTTCCTGTCCCTATCCATCACTCAGCCAGTTTCTCAAAATCCTTTTCAGTAGCAGGAAACAGGCTCTGTCCCTCATATATTTCCTCGACCTTAACACTCTTATCTGATCAACATAACATAACTACTCGTTCCTGTCAGAGCAAAACCCTTCCTGTCCCTATCCATCACTCAGTCGGTTTCTCAAAATCCTTTTCAGTAGCAGGAACCAGGCTCTGTCCCTTATATATTTCCTCGACCTTAACACTCTTATCTGATCAACATAACAGAACTACTCGTTCCTGTCAGAGCAAAACCCTTCCTGTCCCTATCCATCACTCAGTCGGTTTCTCAAAATCCTTTTCAGTAGCAGGAACCAGGCTCTGTCCCTTATATATTTCCTCGACCTTAACACTCTTATCTGATCAACATAACAGAACTACTCGTTCCTGTCAGAGCAAAACCCTTCCTGTCCCTATCCATCACTCAGTCGGTTTCTCAAAATCCTTTTCAGTAGCAGGAACCAGGCTCTGTCCCTTATATATTTCCTCGACCTTAACACTCTTATCTGATCAACATAACAGAACTACTCGTTCCTGTCAGAGCAAAACCCTTCCTGTCCCTATCCATCACTCAGCCGGTTTCTCAAAATCCTTTTCAGTAGCAGGAACCAGGCTCTGTCCCTCATATATTTCCTTGACCTTAACACTCTTAATTGATCAACATAACATAACTACTCGTTCCTGTCAGAGCAAAACCCTTTCTGTCCCTATCCATCACTCAGCCGGTTTCTCAAAATCCTTTTCAGTAGCAGGAACTAGACTCTGTCGCTCATATATTTCCTCGACCTTAACACTCTTATCTGATCAACATAACAGAACTACTCGTTCCTATCCGAGCAAAACCCTTCCTGCCCTATCCATCACTCAGCCAGTTTCTCAAAATCCTTTTCAGTAGCAGGAACCAGGCTCTGTCCCTCATATATTTCCTCGACCTTAACACTCTTATCTGATCAACATAACAGAACTACTCGTTCCTGTCAGAGCAAAACCCTTTCTGTCCCTATCCATCACTCAGTCGGTTTCTCAAAATCCTTTTCAGTAGCAGGAACCAGGCTCTGTCCCTCATATATTTCCTCGACCTTAATACTCTTAATTGATCAACATAACATAACTACTCGTTCCTGTCAGAGCAAAACCCTTCCTGTCCCTATCCATCACTCAGTCGGTTTCTCAAAATCCTTTTCAGTAGCAGGAACTAGACTCTGTCGCTCATATATTTCCTCGACCTTAATACTCTTAATTGATCAACATAACATAACTACTCGTTCCTATCCGAGCAAAACCCTTCCTGTCCCTATCCATCACTCAGCCAGTTTCTCAAAATCCTTTTCAGTAGCAGGAAACAGGCTCTGTCCCTCATATATTTCCTCGACCTTAACACTCTTATCTGATCAACATAACAGAACTACTCGTTCCTGTCAGAGCAAAACCCTTTCTGTCCCTATCCATCACTCAGTCGGTTTCTCAAAATCCTTTTCAGTAGCAGGAACCAGGCTCTGTCCCTCATATATTTCCTTGACCTTAACACTCTTATCTGATCAACATAACATAACAACTCGTTCCTGTCAGAGCAAAACCCTTTCTGTCCCTATCCATCACTCAGCCGGTTTCTCAAAATCCTTTTCAGTAGCAGGAACTAGACTCTGTCGCTCATATATTTCCTCGACCTTAACACTCTTATCTGATCAACATAACATAACTACTCGTTCCTGTCAGAGCAAAACCCTTCCTGTCCCTATCCATCACTCAGTCGGTTTCTCAAAATCCTTTTCAGTAGCAGGAACCAGGCTCTGTCCCTCATATATTTCCTCGACCTTAACACTCTTATCTGATCAACATAACAGAACTACTCGTTCCTATCCGAGCAAAACCCTTCCTGTCCCTATCCATCACTCAGCCAGTTTCTCAAAATCCTTTTCAGTAGCAGGAAACAGGCTCTGTCCCTTATATATTTCCTCGACCTTAATACTCCTATCTGATCAACATAACAGAACTACTCGTTCCTATCCGAGCAAAACCCTTCCTGTCCCTATCCATCACTCAGCCAGTTTCTCAAAATCCTTTTCAGTAGCAGGAAACAGGCTCTGTCCCTCATATATTTCCTCGACCTTAACACTCTTATCTGATCAACATAACAGAACTACTCGTTCCTATCCGAGCAAAACCCTTCCTGTCCCTATCCATCACTCAGCCAGTTTCTCAAAATCCTTTTCAGTAGCAGCAAACAGGCTCTGTCCCTCATATATTTCCTCGACCTTAACACTCTTATCTGATCAACATAACAGAACTACTCGTTCCTGTCAGAGCAAAACCCTTTCTGTCCCTATCCATCACTCAGTCGGTTTCTCAAAATCCTTTTCAGTAGCAGGAACCAGGCTCTGTCCCTCATATATTTCCTTGACCTTAACACTCTTATCTGATCAACATAACATAACAACTCGTTCCTGTCAGAGCAAAACCCTTTCTGTCCCTATCCATCACTCAGCCGGTTTCTCAAAATCCTTTTCAGTATCAGGAACTAGACTCTGTCCCTCATATATTTCCTCGACCTTAACACTCTTATCTGATCAACAAAACAGAACTACTCGTTCCTATCCGAGCAAAACCCTTCCTGTCCCTATCCATCACTCAGCCGGTTTCTCAAAATCCTTTTCAGTAGCAGGAACCAGGCTCTGTCCCTTATATATTTCCTCGACCTTAACACTCTTATCTGATCAACATAACAGAACTACTCGTTCCTGTCAGAGCAAAACCCTTCCTGTCCCTATCCATCACTCAGTCGGTTTCTCAAAATCCTTTTCAGTAGCAGGAACCAGGCTCTGTCCCTCATATATTTCCTCGACCTTAATACTCTTAATTGATCAACATAACATAACTACTCGTTCCTGTCAGAGCAAAACCCTTCCTGTCCCTATCCATCACTCAGTCGGTTTCTCAAAATCCTTTTCAGTAGCAGGAACCAGGCCCTGTCCCTCATATATTTCCTCGACCTTAACACTCTTAATTGATCAACATAACAGAACTACTCGTTCCTGTCAGAGCAAAACCCTTCCTGTCCCTATCCATCACTCAGTCGGTTTCTCAAAATCCTTTTCAGTAGCAGGAACCAGGCTCTGTCCCTTATATATTTCCTCGACCTTAACACTCTTATCTGATCAACATAACATAACTACTCGTTCCTATCCGAGCAAAACCCTTCCTGTCCCTATCCATCACTCAGCCAGTTTCTCAAAATCCTTTTCAGTAGCAGGAAACAGGCTCTGTCCCTCATATATTTCCTCGACCTTAACACTCTTATCTGATCAACATAACAGAACTACTCGTTCCTATCCGAGCAAAACCCTTCCTGTCCCTATCCATCACTCAGCCAGTTTCTCAAAATCCTTTTCAGTAGCAGGAAACAGGCTCTGTCCCTCATATATTTCCTCGACCTTAACACTCTTATCTGATCAACATAACATAACTACTCGTTCCTGTCAGAGCAAAACCCTTCCTGTCCCTATCCATCACTCAGTCGGTTTCTCAAAATCCTTTTCAGTAGCAGGAACCAGGCTCTGTCCCTTATACATTTCCTCGACCTTAACACCCTTATCTGATCAACATAACAGAACTACTCGTTCCTGTCAGAGCAAAACCCTTCCTGTCCCTATCCATCACTCAGTCGGTTTCTCAAAATCCTTTTCAGTAGCAGGAACCAGGCTCTGTCCCTTATATATTTCCTCGACCTTAACACTCTTATCTGATCAACATAACAGAACTACTCGTTCCTGTCAGAGCAAAACCCTTCCTGTCCCTATCCATCACTCAGTCGGTTTCTCAAAATCCTTTTCAGTAGCAGGAACCAGGCTCTGTCCCTTATATATTTCCTCGACCTTAACACTCTTAATTGATCAACATAACATAACTACTCGTTCCTATCCGAGCAAAACCCTTCCTGTCCCTATCCATCACTCAGCCAGTTTCTCAAAATCCTTTTCAGTAGCAGGAAACAGGCTCTGTCCCTCATATATTTCCTCGACCTTAACACTCTTATCTGATCAACATAACAGAACTACTCGTTCCTGTCAGAGCAAAACCCTTCCTGTCCCTATCCATCACTCAGTCGGTTTCTCAAAATCCTTTTCAGTAGCAGGAACCAGGCTCTGTCCCTCATATATTTCCTCGACCTTAACACTCTTAATTGATCAACATAACAGAACTACTCGTTCCTGTCAGAGCAAAACCCTTCCTGTCCCTATCCATCACTCAGTCGGTTTCTCAAAATCCTTTTCAGTAGCAGGAACCAGGCTCTGTCCCTTATATATTTCCTCGACCTTAACACTCTTAATTGATCAACATAACATAACTACTCGTTCCTATCCGAGCAAAACCCTTCCTGTCCCTATCCATCACTCAGCCAGTTTCTCAAAATCCTTTTCAGTAGCAGGAACCAGGCTCTGTCCCTTATATATTTCCTCGACCTTAACACTCTTATCTGATCAACATAACAGAACTACTCGTTCCTGTCAGAGCAAAACCCTTCCTGTCCCTATCCATCACTCAGTCGGTTTCTCAAAATCCTTTTCAGTAGCAGGAACCAGGCTCTGTCCCTTATATATTTCCTCGACCTTAACACTCTTATCTGATCAACATAACATAACTACTCGTTCCTGTCAGAGCAAAACCCTTCCTGTCCCTATCCATCACTCAGCCGGTTTCTCAAAATCCTTTTCAGTAGCAGGAACTAGACTCTGTCGCTCATATATTTCCTCGACCTTAACACTCTTATCTGATCAACATAACATAACTACTCGTTCCTGTCAGAGCAAAACCCTTCCTGTCCCTATCCATCACTCAGTCGGTTTCTCAAAATCCTTTTCAGTAGCAGGAACCAGGCTCTGTCCCTTATATATTTCCTCGACCTTAACACTCTTATCTGATCAACATAAGAGAACTACTCGTTCCTGTCAGAGCAAAACCCTTCCTGTCCCTATCCATCACTCAGCCAGTTTCTCAAAATCCTTTTCAGTAGCAGGAAACAGGCTCTGTCCCTCATATATTTCCTCGACCTTAACACTGTTATCTGATCAACATAACAGAACTACTCGTTCCTATCCGAGCAAAACCCTTCCTGTCCCTATCCATCACTCAGCCAGTTTCTCAAAATCCTTTTCAGTAGCAGGAAACAGGCTCTGTCCCTCATATATTTCCTCGACCTTAACACTCTTATCTGATCAACATAACATAACTACTCGTTCCTGTCAGAGCAAAACCCTTCCTGTCCCTATCCATCACTCAGTCGGTTTCTCAAAATCCTTTTCAGTAGCAGGAACCAGGCTCTGTCCCTTATATATTTCCTCGACCTTAACACTCTTATCTGATCAACATAACAGAACTACTCGTTCCTGTCAGAGCAAAACCCTTCCTGTCCCTATCCATCACTCAGTCGGTTTCTCAAAATCCTTTTCAGTAGCAGGAACCAGGCTCTGTCCCTTATATATTTCCTCGACCTTAACACTCTTATCTGATCAACATAACAGAACTACTCGTTCCTGTCAGAGCAAAACCCTTCCTGTCCCTATCCATCACTCAGTCGGTTTCTCAAAATCCTTTTCAGTAGCAGGAACCAGGCTCTGTCCCTTATATATTTCCTCGACCTTAACACTCTTATCTGATCAACATAACATAACTACTCGTTCCTGTCAGAGCAAAACCCTTCCTGTCCCTATCCATCACTCAGCCGGTTTCTCAAAATCCTTTTCAGTAGCAGGAACTAGACTCTGTCGCTCATATATTTCCTCGACCTTAACACTCTTATCTGATCAACATAACATAACTACTCGTTCCTGTCAGAGCAAAACCCTTCCTGTCCCTATCCATCACTCAGTCGGTTTCTCAAAATCCTTTTCAGTAGCAGGAACCAGGCTCTGTCCCTTATATATTTCCTCGACCTTAACACTCTTATCTGATCAACATAAGAGAACTACTCGTTCCTGTCAGAGCAAAACCCTTCCTGTCCCTATCCATCACTCAGCCAGTTTCTCAAAATCCTTTTCAGTAGCAGGAAACAGGCTCTGTCCCTCATATATTTCCTCGACCTTAACACTCTTATCTGATCAACATAACAGAACTACTCGTTCCTATCCGAGCAAAACCCTTCCTGTCCCTATCCATCACTCAGCCAGTTTCTCAAAATCCTTTTCAGTAGCAGGAAACAGGCTCTGTCCCTCATATATTTCCTCGACCTTAACACTCTTATCTGATCAACATAACATAACTACTCGTTCCTGTCAGAGCAAAACCCTTCCTGTCCCTATCCATCACTCAGTCGGTTTCTCAAAATCCTTTTCAGTAGCAGGAACCAGGCTCTGTCCCTTATATATTTCCTCGACCTTAACACTCTTATCTGATCAACATAACAGAACTACTCGTTCCTGTCAGAGCAAAACCCTTCCTGTCCCTATCCATCACTCAGTCGGTTTCTCAAAATCCTTTTCAGTAGCAGGAACCAGGCTCTGTCCCTTATATATTTCCTCGACCTTAACACTCTTATCTGATCAACATAACATAACTACTCGTTCCTGTCAGAGCAAAACCCTTCCTGTCCCTATCCATCACTCAGTCGGTTTCTCAAAATCCTTTTCAGTAGCAGGAACCAGGCTCTGTCCCTTATATATTTCCTCGACCTTAACACTCTTATCTGATCAACATAACAGAACTACTCGTTCCTGTCAGAGCAAAACCCTTCCTGTCCCTATCCATCACTCAGCCGGTTTCTCAAAATCCTTTTCAGTAGCAGGAACCAGGCTCTGTCCCTTATATATTTCCTCGACCTTAACACTCTTATCTGATCAACATAACATAACTACTCGTTCCTGTCAGAGCAAAACCCTTCCTGTCCCTATCCATCACTCAGTCGGTTTCTCAAAATCCTTTTCAGTAGCAGGAACCAGGCTCTGTCCCTTATATATTTCCTCGACCTTAACACTCTTAATTGATCAACATAACATAACTACTCGTTCCTATCCGAGCAAAACCCTTCCTGTCCCTATCCATCACTCAGCCAGTTTCTCAAAATCCTTTTCAGTAGCAGGAAACAGGCTCTGTCCCTCATATATTTCCTCGACCTTAACACTCTTATCTGATCAACATAACAGAACTACTCGTTCCTGTCAGAGCAAAACCCTTCCTGTCCCTATCCATCACTCAGTCGGTTTCTCAAAATCCTTTTCAGTAGCAGGAACCAGGCTCTGTCCCTCATATATTTCCTCGACCTTAACACTCTTAATTGATCAACATAACAGAACTACTCGTTCCTGTCAGAGCAAAACCCTTCCTGTCCCTATCCATCACTCAGTCGGTTTCTCAAAATCCTTTTCAGTAGCAGGAACCAGGCTCTGTCCCTTATATATTTCCTCGACCTTAACACTCTTAATTGATCAACATAACATAACTACTCGTTCCTATCCGAGCAAAACCCTTCCGGTCCCTATCCATCACTCAGCCAGTTTCTCAAAATCCTTTTCAGTAGCAGGAACCAGGCTCTGTCCCTTATATATTTCCTCGACCTTAACACTCTTATCTGATCAACATAACAGAACTACTCGTTCCTGTCAGAGCAAAACCCTTCCTGTCCCTATCCATCACTCAGTCGGTTTCTCAAAATCCTTTTCAGTAGCAGGAACCAGGCTCTGTCCCTTATATATTTCCTCGACCTTAACACTCTTATCTGATCAACATAACATAACTACTCGTTCCTGTCAGAGCAAAACCCTTCCTGTCCCTATCCATCACTCAGCCGGTTTCTCAAAATCCTTTTCAGTAGCAGGAACTAGACTCTGTCGCTCATATATTTCCTCGACCTTAACACTCTTATCTGATCAACATAACATAACTACTCGTTCCTGTCAGAGCAAAACCCTTCCTGTCCCTATCCATCACTCAGTCGGTTTCTCAAAATCCTTTTCAGTAGCAGGAACCAGGCTCTGTCCCTCATATATTTCCTCG
Source organism: Locusta migratoria (assembly GCA_026315105.1). Taxonomy (NCBI): domain Eukaryota; kingdom Metazoa; phylum Arthropoda; class Insecta; order Orthoptera; family Acrididae; genus Locusta; species Locusta migratoria. Next base: position 150,919,719 of record CM048745.1, on the reverse strand, counting down.
ACCTTAACACTCTTATCTGATCAACATAACAGAACTACTCGTTCCTATCCGAGCAAAACCATTCCTGTCCCTATCCATCACTCAGCCAGTTTCTCAAAATCCTTTTCAGTAGCAGGAAACAGGCTCTGTCCCTCATATATTTCCTCGACCTTAACACTCTTATCTGATCAACATAACATAACTACTCGTTCCTGTCAGAGCAAAACCCTTCCTGTCCCTATCCATCACTCAGTCGGTTTCTCAAAATCCTTTTCAGTAGCAGGAACCAGGCTCTGTCCCTTATATATTTCCTCGACCTTAACACTCTTATCTGATCAACATAACAGAACTACTCGTTCCTGTCAGAGCAAAACCCTTCCTGTCCCTATCCATCACTCAGTCGGTTTCTCAAAATCCTTTTCAGTAGCAGGAACCAGGCTCTGTCCCTTATATATTTCCTCGACCTTAACACTCTTATCTGATCAACATAACATAACTACTCGTTCCTGTCAGAGCAAAACCCTTCCTGTCCCTATCCATCACTCAGTCGGTTTCTCAAAATCCTTTTCAGTAGCAGGAACCAGGCTCTGTCCCTTATATATTTCCTCGACCTTAACACTCTTATCTGATCAACATAACAGAACTACTCGTTCCTGTCAGAGCAAAACCCTTCCTGTCCCTATCCATCACTCAGCCGGTTTCTCAAAATCCTTTTCAGTAGCAGGAACCAGGCTCTGTCCCTTATATATTTCCTCGACCTTAACACTCTTATCTGATCAACATAACAGAACTACTCGTTCCTGTCAGAGCAAAACCCTTCCTGTCCCTATCCATCACTCAGTCGGTTTCTCAAAATCCTTTTCAGTAGCAGGAACCAGGCTCTGTCCCTTATATATTTCCTCGACCTTAACACTCTTAATTGATCAACATAACATAACTACTCGTTCCTATCCGAGCAAAACCCTTCCTGTCCCTATCCATCACTCAGCCAGTTTCTCAAAATCCTTTTCAGTAGCAGGAAACAGGCTCTGTCCCTCATATATTTCCTCGACCTTAACACTCTTATCTGATCAACATAACAGAACTACTCGTTCCTGTCAGAGCAAAACCCTTCCTGTCCCTATCCATCACTCAGTCGGTTTCTCAAAATCCTTTTCAGTAGCAGGAACCAGGCTCTGTCCCTCATATATTTCCTCGACCTTAACACTCTTAATTGATCAACATAACAGAACTACTCGTTCCTGTCAGAGCAAAACCCTTCCTGTCCCTATCCATCACTCAGTCGGTTTCTCAAAATCCTTTTCAGTAGCAGGAACCAGGCTCTGTCCCTTATATATTTCCTCGACCTTAACACTCTTAATTGATCAATATAACATAACTACTCGTTCCTATCTGAGCAAAACCCTTCCTGTCCCTATCCATCACTCAGCCAGTTTCTCAAAATCCTTTTCAGTAGCAGGAAACAGGCTCTGTCCCTCATATATTTCCTCGACCTTAACACTCTTATCTGATCAACATAACAGAACTACTCGTTCCTACCCGAGCAAAACCCTTCCTGTCCCTATCCATCACTCAGCCAGTTTCCCAAAATCCTTTTCAGTAGCAGGAAACAGGCTCTGTCCCTCATATATTTCCTCGACCTTAACACTCTTATCTGATCAACATAACATAACTACTCATTCCTGTCAGAGCAAAACCCTTCCTGTCCCTATCCATCACTCAGTCGGTTTCTCAAAATCCTTTTCAGTAGCAGGAACCAGGCTCTGTCCCTCATATATTTCCTCGACCTTAACACTCTTATCTGATCAACATAACAGAACTACTCGTTCCTATCCGAGCAAAACCCTTCCTGTCCCTATCCATCACTCAGCTAGTTTCTCAAAATCCTTTTCAGTAGCAGGAAACAGGCTCTGTCCCTTATATATTTCCTCGACCTTAACACTCTTATCTGATCAACATAACATAACTACTCGTTCCTGTCAGAGCAAAACCCTTCCTGTCCCTATCCATCACTCAGTCGGTTTCTCAAAATCCTTTTCAGTAGCAGGAACCAGGCTCTGTCCCTTATATATTTCCTCGACCTTAACACTCTTATCTGATCAACATAACAGAACTACTCGTTCCTGTCAGAGCAAAACCCTTCCTGTCCCTATCCATCACTCAGTCGGTTTCTCAAAATCCTTTTCAGTAGCAGGAACCAGGCTCTGTCCCTCATATATTTCCTCGACCTTAATACTCTTAATTGATCAACATAACATAACTACTCGTTCCTGTCAGAGCAAAACCCTTCCTGTCCCTATCCATCACTCAGTCGGTTTCTCAAAATCCTTTTCAGTAGCAGGAACCAGGCTCTGTCCCTCATATATTTCCTCGACCTTAACACTCTTAATTGATCAACATAACAGAACTACTCGTTCCTGTCAGAGCAAAACCCTTCCTGTCCCTATCCATCACTCAGTCGGTTTCTCAAAATCCTTTTCAGTAGCAGGAACCAGGCTCTGTCCCTTATATATTTCCTCGACCTTAACACTCTTATCTGATCAACATAACATAACTACTCGTTCCTATCCGAGCAAAACCCTTCCTGTCCCTATCCATCACTCAGCCAGTTTCTCAAAATCCTTTTCAGTAGCAGGAAACAGGCTCTGTCCCTCATATATTTCCTCGACCTTAACACTCTTATCTGATCAACATAACAGAACTACTCGTTCCTATCCGAGCAAAACCCTTCCTGTCCCTATCCATCACTCAGCCAGTTTCTCAAAATCCTTTTCAGTAGCAGGAAACAGGCTCTGTCCCTCATATATTTCCTCGACCTTAACACTCTTATCTGATCAACATAACATAACTACTCGTTCCTGTCAGAGCAAAACCCTTCCTGTCCCTATCCATCACTCAGTCGGTTTCTCAAAATCCTTTTCAGTAGCAGGAACCAGGCTCTGTCCCTTATACATTTCCTCGACCTTAACACCCTTATCTGATCAACATAACAGAACTACTCGTTCCTGTCAGAGCAAAACCCTTCCTGTCCCTATCCATCACTCAGTCGGTTTCTCAAAATCCTTTTCAGTAGCAGGAACCAGGCTCTGTCCCTTATATATTTCCTCGACCTTAACACTCTTATCGGATCAACATAACAGAACTACTCGTTCCTGTCAGAGCAAAACCCTTCCTGTCCCTATCCATCACTCAGTCGGTTTCTCAAAATCCTTTTCAGTAGCAGGAACCAGGCTCTGTCCCTTATATATTTCCTCGACCTTAACACTCTTAATTGATCAACATAACATAACTACTCGTTCCTGTCAGAGCAAAACCCTTCCTGTCCCTATCCATCACTCAGTCGGTTTCTCAAAATCCTTTTCAGTAGCAGGAACCAGGCTCTGTCCCTTATATATTTCCTCGACCTTAACACTCTTAATTGATCAACATAACATAACTACTCGTTCCTGTCAGAGCAAAACCCTTCCTGTCCCTATCCATCACTCAGTCGGTTTCTCAAAATCCTTTTCAGTAGCAGGAACCAGGCTCTGTCCCTTATATATTTCCTCGACCTTAACACTCTTATCTGATCAACATAACAGAACTACTCGTTCCTGTCAGAGCAAAACCCTTCCTGTCCCTATCCATCACTCAGTCGGTTTCTCAAAATCCTTTTCAGTAGCAGGAACCAGGCTCTGTCCCTTATATATTTCCTCGACCTTAACACTCTTATCTGATCAACATAACAGAACTACTCGTTCCTGTCAGAGCAAAACCCTTCCTGTCCCTATCCATCACTCAGCCGGTTTCTCAAAATCCTTTTCAGTAGCAGGAACCAGGCTCTGTCCCTTATATATTTCCTCGACCTTAACACTCTTATCTGATCAACATAACAGAACTACTCGTTCCTGTCAGAGCAAAACCCTTCCTGTCCCTATCCATCACTCAGTCGGTTTCTCAAAATCCTTTTCAGTAGCAGGAACCAGGCTCTGTCCCTTATATATTTCCTCGACCTTAACACTCTTATCTGATCAACATAACATAACTACTCGTTCCTGTCAGAGCAAAACCCTTCCTGTCCCTATCCATCACTCAGCCGGTTTCTCAAAATCCTTTTCAGTAGCAGGAACTAGACTCTGTCGCTCATATATTTCCTCGACCTTAACACTCTTATCTGATCAACATAACATAACTACTCGTTCCTGTCAGAGCAAAACCCTTCCTGTCCCTATCCATCACTCAGTCGGTTTCTCAAAATCCTTTTCAGTAGCAGGAACCAGGCTCTGTCCCTTATATATTTCCTCGACCTTAACACTCTTATCTGATCAACATAAGAGAACTACTCGTTCCTGTCAGAGCAAAACCCTTCCTGTCCCTATCCATCACTCAGCCAGTTTCTCAAAATCCTTTTCAGTAGCAGGAAACAGGCTCTGTCCCTCATATATTTCCTCGACCTTAACACTGTTATCTGATCAACATAACAGAACTACTCGTTCCTATCCGAGCAAAACCCTTCCTGTCCCTATCCATCACTCAGCCAGTTTCTCAAAATCCTTTTCAGTAGCAGGAAACAGGCTCTGTCCCTCATATATTTCCTCGACCTTAACACTCTTATCTGATCAACATAACATAACTACTCGTTCCTGTCAGAGCAAAACCCTTCCTGTCCCTATCCATCACTCAGTCGGTTTCTCAAAATCCTTTTCAGTAGCAGGAACCAGGCTCTGTCCCTTATATATTTCCTCGACCTTAACACTCTTATCTGATCAACATAACAGAACTACTCGTTCCTGTCAGAGCAAAACCCTTCCTGTCCCTATCCATCACTCAGTCGGTTTCTCAAAATCCTTTTCAGTAGCAGGAACCAGGCTCTGTCCCTTATATATTTCCTCGACCTTAACACTCTTATCTGATCAACATAAAAGAACTACTCGTTCCTGTCAGAGCAAAACCCTTCCTGTCCCTATCCATCACTCAGTCGGTTTCTCAAAATCCTTTTCAGTAGCAGGAACCAGGCTCTGTCCCTTATATATTTCCTCGACCTTAACACTCTTATCTGTTCAACATAACATAACTACTCGTTCCTGTCAGAGCAAAACCCTTCCTGTCCCTATCCATCACTCAGCCGGTTTCTCAAAATCCTTTTCAGTAGCAGGAACTAGACTCTGTCGCTCATATATTTCCTCGACCTTAACACTCTTATCTGATCAACATAACATAACTACTCGTTCCTGTCAGAGCAAAACCCTTCCTGTCCCTATCCATCACTCAGTCGGTTTCTCAAAATCCTTTTCAGTAGCAGGAACCAGGCTCTGTCCCTTATATATTTCCTCGACCTTAACACTCTTAATTGATCAACATAACATAACTACTCGTTCCTATCCGAGCAAAACCCTTCCTGTCCCTATCCATCACTCAGCCAGTTTCTCAAAATCCTTTTCAGTAGCAGGAAACAGGCTCTGTCCCTCATATATTTCCTCGACCTTAACACTCTTATCTGATCAACATAACAGAACTACTCGTTCCTGTCAGAGCAAAACCCTTCCTGTCCCTATCCATCACTCAGTCGGTTTCTCAAAATCCTTTTCAGTAGCAGGAACCAGGCTCTGTCCCTCATATATTTCCTCGACCTTAACACTCTTAATTGATCAACATAACAGAACTACTCGTTCCTGTCAGAGCAAAACCCTTCCTGTCCCTATCCATCACTCAGTCGGTTTCTCAAAATCCTTTTCAGTAGCAGGAACCAGGCTCTGTCCCTTATATATTTCCTCGACCTTAACACTCTTATCTGATCAACATAACAGAACTACTCGTTCCTGTCAGAGCAAAACCCTTCCTGTCCCTATCCATCACTCAGTCGGTTTCTCAAAATCCTTTTCAGTAGCAGGAACCAGGCTCTGTCCCTTATATATTTCCTCGACCTTAACACTCTTATCTGATCAACATAACATAACTACTCGTTCCTGTCAGAGCAAAACCCTTCCTGTCCCTATCCATCACTCAGTCGGTTTCTCAAAATCCTTTTCAGTAGCAGGAACCAGGCTCTGTCCCTTATATATTTCCTCGACCTTAACACTCTTATCTGATCAACATAACATAACTACTCGTTCCTGTCAGAGCAAAACCCTTCCTGTCCCTATCCATCACTCAGTCGGTTTCTCAAAATCCTTTTCAGTAGCAGGAACCAGGCTCTGTCCCTTATATATTTCCTCGACCTTAACACTCTTATCTGATCAACATAACATAACTACTCGTTCCTGTCAGAGCAAAACCCTTCCTGTCCCTATCCATCACTCAGCCGGTTTCTCAAAATCCTTTTCAGTAGCAGGAACCAGGCTCTGTCCCTTATATATTTCCTCGACCTTAACACTCTTATCTGATCAACATAACATAACTACTCGTTCCTGTCAGAGCAAAACCCTTCCTGTCCCTATCCATCACTCAGTCGGTTTCTCAAAATCCTTTTCAGTAGCAGGAACCAGGCTCTGTCCCTTATATATTTCCTCGACCTTAACACTCTTAATTGATCAACATAACATAACTACTCGTTCCTATCCGAGCAAAACCCTTCCTGTCCCTATCCATCACTCAGCCAGTTTCTCAAAATCCTTTTCAGTAGCAGGAAACAGGCTCTGTCCCTCATATATTTCCTCGACCTTAACACTCTTATCTGATCAACATAACAGAACTACTCGTTCCTGTCAGAGCAAAACCCTTCCTGTCCCTATCCATCACTCAGTCGGTTTCTCAAAATCCTTTTCAGTAGCAGGAACCAGGCTCTGTCCCTCATATATTTCCTCGACCTTAACACTCTTAATTGATCAACATAACAGAACTACTCGTTCCTGTCAGAGCAAAACCCTTCCTGTCCCTATCCATCACTCAGTCGGTTTCTCAAAATCCTTTTCAGTAGCAGGAACCAGGCTCTGTCCCTTATATATTTCCTCGACCTTAACACTCTTAATTGATCAACATAACACAACTACTCGTTCCTATCCGAGCAAAACCCTTCCTGTCCCTATCCATCACTCAGCCAGTTTCTCAAAATCCTTTTCAGTAGCAGGAAACAGGCTCTGTCCCTCATATATTTCCTCGACCTTAACACTCTTATCTGATCAACATAACAGAACTACTCGTTCCTACCCGAGCAAAACCCTTCCTGTCCCTATCCATCACTCAGCCAGTTTCCCAAAATCCTTTTCAGTAGCAGGAAACAGGCTCTGTCCCTCATATATTTCCTCGACCTTAACACTCTTATCTGATCAACATAACAGAACTACTCGTTCCTGTCAGAGCAAAACCCTTCCTGTCCCTATCCATCACTCAGTCGGTTTCTCAAAATCCTTTTCAGTAGCAGGAACCAGGCTCTGTCCCTCATATATTTCCTTCACCTTAACACTCTTAATTGATCAACATAACATAACTACTCGTTCCTGTCAGAGCAAAACCCTTCCTGTCCCTATCCATCACTCAGTCGGTTTCTCAAAATCCTTTTCAGTAGCAGGAACCAGGCTCTGTCCCTTATATATTTCCTCGACCTTAACACTCTTAATTGATCAACATAACAGAACTACTCGTTCCTGTCAGAGCAAAACCCTTCCTGTCCCTATCCATCACTCAGTCGGTTTCTCAAAATCCTTTTCAGTAGCAGGAACCAGGCTCTGTCCCTTATATATTTCCTCGACCTTAACACTCTTAATTGATCAACATAACATAACTACTCGTTCCTGTCAGAGCAAAACCCTTCCTGTCCCTATCCATCACTCAGTCGGTTTCTCAAAATCCTTTTCAGTAGCAGGAACCAGGCTCTGTCCCTCATATATTTCCTCGACCTTAACACTCTTAATTGATCAACATAACATAACTACTCGTTCCTGTCAGAGCAAAACCCTTCCTGTCCCTATCCATCACTCAGTCGGTTTCTCAAAATCCTTTTCAGTAGCAGGAACCAGGCTCTGTCCCTTATATATTTCCTCGACCTTAACACTATTAATTGATCAACATAACAGAACTACTCGTTCCTGTCAGAGCAAAACCCTTCCTGTCCCTATCCATCACTCAGTCGGTTTCTCAAATTCCTTTTCAGTAGCAGGAACCAGGCTCTGTCCCTCATATATTTCCTCGACCTTAACACTCTTAATTGATCAACATAACATAACTACTCGTTCCTGTCAGAGCAAAACCCTTCCTGTCCCTATCCATCACTCAGCCGGTTTCTCAAAATCCTTTTCAGTAGCAGGAACCAGGCTCTGTCCCTCATATATTTCCTCGACCTTAACACTCTTAATTGATCAACATAACATAACTACTCGTTCCTGTCAGAGCAAAACCCTTCCTGTCCCTATCCATCACTCAGCCGGTTTCTCAAAATCCTTTTCAGTAGCAGGAACCAGGCTCTGTCCCTCATATATTTCCTCAACCTTAACACTCTTATTTGATCAACATAACATAACTACTCGTTCCTGTCAGAGCAAAACCCTTCCTGTCCCTATCCATCACTCAGCCGGTTTCTCAAAATCCTTTTCAGTAGCAGGAACCAGGCTCTGTCCCTCATATATTTCCTCCACCTTAACACTCTTAATTGATCAACATAACATAACTACTCGTTCCTGTCAGAGCAAAACCCTTCCTGTCCCTATCCATCACTCAGCCGGTTTCTCAAAATCCTTTTCAGTAGCAGGAACCAGGCTCTGTCCCTCATATATTTCCTCGACCTTAACACTCTTAATTGATCAACATCACAGAACTACTCGTTCCTGTCAGAGCAAAACCCTTCCTGTCCCTATCCATCACTCAGTCGGTTTCTCAAAATCCTTTTCAGTAGCAGGAACCAGGCTCTGTCCCTCATATATTTCCTCGACCTTAACACTCTTAATTGATCAACATAACATAACTACTCGTTCCTGTCAGAGCAAAACCCTTCCTGTCCCTATCCATCACTCAGCCGGTTGCTCAAAATCCTTTTCAGTAGCAGGAACTAGACTCTGTCGCTCATATATTTCCTCGACCTTAACACTCTTATCTGATCAACATAACAGAACTACTCGTTCCTGTCAGAGCAAAACCCTTCCTGTCCCTATCCATCACTCAGCCGGTTTCTCAAAATCCTTTTCAGTAGCAGGAACCAGGCTCTGTCCCTCATATATTTCCTCGACCTTAACACTCTTATCTGATCAACATAACATAACTACTCGTTCCTATCCGAGCAAAACCCTTCCTGTCCCTATCCATCACTCAGCCAGTTTCCCAAAATCCTTTTCAGTAGCAGGAAACAGGCTCTGTCCCTCATATATTTCCTCGACCTTAACACTCTTAATTGATCAACATAACAGAACTACTCGTTCCTGTCATAGCAAAACCCTTCCTGTCCCTATCCATCACTCAGTCGGTTTCTCAAAATCCTTTTCAGTAGCAGGAACCAGGCTCTGTCCCTCATATATTTCCTCGACCTTAACACTCTTAATTGATCAACATAACATAACTACTCGTTCCTGTCAGAGCAAAACCCTTCCTGTCCCTATCCATCACTCAGCCGGTTGCTCAAAATCCTTTTCAGTAGCAGGAACTAGACTCTGTCGCTCATATATTTCCTCGACCTTAACACTCTTATCTGATCAACATAACAGAACTACTCGTTCCTGTCAGAGCAAAACCCTTCCTGTCCCTATCCATCACTCAGCCGGTTTCTCAAAATCCTTTTCAGTAGCAGGAACCAGGCTCTGTCCCTCATATATTTCCTCGACCTTAACACTCTTATCTGATCAACATAACATAACTACTCGTTCCTATCCGAGCAAAACCCTTCCTGTCCCTATCCATCACTCAGCCAGTTTCTCAAAATCCTTTTCAGTAGCAGGAACCAGGCTCTGTCCCTCATATATTTCCTCGACCTTAACACTCTTCATTGATCAACATAACATAACTACTCGTTCCTGTCAGAGCAAAACCCTTCCTGTCCCTATCCATCACTCAGCCGGTTTCTCAAAATCCATTTCAGTAGCAGGAACCAGGCTCTGTCCCTCATATATTTCCTCGACCTTAACACTCTTATCTGATCAACATAACAGAACTACTCGTTCCTATCCGAGCAAAACCCTTCCTGTCCCTATCCATCACTCAGCCAGTTTCCCAAAATCCTTTTCAGTAGCAGGAAACAGGCTCTGTCCCTCATATATTTCCTCGACCTTAACACTCTTATCTGATCAACATAACAGAACTACTCGTTCCTGTCAGAGCAAAACCCAGCCTGTCCCTATCCATCACTCAGTCGGTTTCTCAAAATCCTTTTCAGTAGCAGGAACCAGGCTCTGTCCCTCATATATTTCCTTGACCTTAACACTCTTAATTGATCAACATAACATAACTACTCGTTCCTGTCAGAGCAAAACCCTTCCTGTCCCTATCCATCACTCAGTCGGTTTCTCAAAATCCTTTTCAGTAGCAGGAACCAGGCTCTGTCCCTTATATATTTCCTCGACCTTAACACTCTTAATTGATCAACATAACAGAACTACTCGTTCCTGTCAGAGCAAAACCCTTCCTGTCCCTATCCATCACTCAATCGGTTTCTCAAAATCCTTTTCAGTAGCAGGAACCAGGCTCTGTCCCTTATATATTTCCTCGACCTTAACACTCTTAATTGATCAACATAACATAACTACTCGTTCCTGTCAGAGCAAAACCCTTCCTGTCCCTATCCATCACTCAGTCGGTTTCTCAAAATCCTTTTCAGTAGCAGGAACCAGGCTCTGTCCCTCATATATTTCCTCGACCTTAACACTCTTAATTGATCAACATAACATAACTACTCGTTCCTGTCAGAGCAAAACCCTTCCTGTCCCTATCCATCACTCAGTCGGTTTCTCAAAATCCTTTTCAGTAGCAGGAACCAGGCTCTGTCCCTTATATATTTCCTCGACCTTAACACTCTTAATTGATCAACATAACAGAACTACTCGTTCCTGTCAGAGCAAAACCCTTCCTGTCCCTATCCATCACTCAGTCGGTTTCTCAAAATCCTTTTCAGTAGCAGGAACCAGGCTCTGTCCCTCATATATTTCCTCGACCTTAACACTCTTAATTGATCAACATAACATAACTACTCGTTCCTGTCAGAGCAAAACCCTTCCTGTCCCTATCCATCACTCAGCCGGTTTCTCAAAATCCTTTTCAGTAGCAGGAACCAGGCTCTGTCCCTCATATATTTCCTCGACCTTAACACTCTTAATTGATCAACATAACATAACTACTCGTTCCTGTCAGAGCAAAACCCTTCCTGTCCCTATCCATCACTCAGCCGGTTTCTCAAAATCCTTTTCAGTAGCAGGAACCAGGCTCTGTCCCTCATATATTTCCTCGACCTTAACACTCTTAATTGATCAACATAACATAACTACTCGTTCCTGTCAGAGCAAAACCCTTCCTGTCCCTATCCATCACTCAGCCGGTTTCTCAAAATCCTTTTCAGTAGCAGGAACCAGGCTCTGTCCCTCATATATTTCCTCGACCTTAACACTCTTAATTGATCAACATAACATAACTACTCGTTCCTGTCAGAGCAAAACCCTTCCTGTCCCTATCAATCACTCAGCCGGTTTCTCAAAATCCTTTTCAGTAGCAGGAACCAGGCTCTGTCCCTCATATATTTCCTCGACCTTAACACTCTTAATTGATCAACATAACATAACTACTCGTTCCTGTCAGAGCAAAACCCTTCCTGTCCCTATCCATCACTCAGTCGGTTTCTCAAAATCCTTTTCAGTAGCAGGAACCAGGCTCTGTCCCTCATATAATTCCTCGACCTTAACACTCTTAATTGATCAACATAACATAACTACTCGTTCCTGTCAGAGCAAAACCCTTCCTGTCCCTATCCATCACTCAGCCGGTTGCTCAAAATCCTTTTCAGTAGCAGGAACTAGACTCTGTCGCTCATATATTTCCTCGACCTTAACACTCTTATCTGATCAACATAACAGAACTACTCGTTCCTGTCAGAGCAAAACCCTTCCTGTCCCTATCCATCACTCAGCCGGTTTCTCAAAATCCTTTTCAGTAGCAGGAACCAGGCTCTGTCCCTCATATATTTCCTCGACCTTAACACTCTTAATTGATCAACATAACATAACTACTCGTTCCTGTCAGAGCAAAACCCGTCCTGTCCCTATCCATCACTCAGCTGGTTTCTCAAAATCCTTTTCAGTAGCAGGAACCAGGCTCTGTCCCTCATATATTTCCTCGACCTTAACACTCTTAATTGATCAACATAACATAACTACTCGTTCCTGTCAGAGCAAAACCCTTCCTGTCCCTATCCATCACTCAGTCGGTTTCTCAAAATCCTTTTCAGTAGCAGGAACCAGGCTCTGTCCCTCATATATTTCCTCGACCTTAACACTCTTAATTGATCAACATAACATAACTACTCGTTCCTGTCAGAGCAAAACCCTTCCTGTCCCTATCCATCACTCAGCCGGTTTCTCAAAATCCTTTTCAGTAGCAGGAACCAGGCTCTGTCCCTCATATATTTCCTCGACCTTAACACTCTTAATTGATCAACATAACATAACTACTCGTTCCTGTCAGAGCAAAACCCTTCCTGTCCCTATCCATCACTCAGCCGGTTTCTCAAAATCCTTTTCAGTAGCAGGAACCAGGCTCTGTCCCTCATATATTTCCTCGACCTTAACACTCTTAATTGATCAACATAACATAACTACTCGTTCCTGTCAGAGCAAAACCCTTCCTGTCCCTATCCATCACTCAGCCAGTTTCTCAAAATCCTTTTCAGTAGCAGGAACCAGGCTCTGTCCCTCATATATTTCCTCGACCTTAACACTCTTATCTGATCAACATAACATAACTACTCGTTCCTCTCAGAGCAAAACCCTTTCTGTCCCTATCCATCACTCAGCCGGTTGCTCAAAATCCTTTTCAGTAGCAGGAACTAGACTCTGTCGCTCATATATTTCCTCGACCTTAACACTCTTATCTGATCAACATAACAGAACTACTCGTTCCTGTCAGAGCAAAACCCTTCCTGTCCCTATCCATCACTCAGTCGGTTTCTCAAAATCCTTTTCAGTAGCAGGAACCAGGCTCTGTCCCTTATATATTTCCTCGACCTCAACACTCTTAATTGATCAACATAACATAACTACTCGTTCCTGTCAGAGCAAAACCCTTCCTGTCCCTATCCATCACTCAGCCGGTTTCTCAAAATCCTTTTCAGTAGCAGGAACCAGGCTCTGTCCCTCATATATTTCCTCGACCTTAACACTCTTATCTGATCAACATAACAGAACTACTCGTTCCTCTCAGAGCAAAACCCTTTCTGTCCCTATCCATCACTCAGCCGGTTTCTCAAAATCCTTTTCAGTAGCAGGAACTAGACTCTGTCCCTCATATATTTCCTCGACCTTAACACTCTTATCTGATCAACATAACATAACTACTCGTTCCTCTCAGAGCAAAACCCTTTCTGTCCCTATCCAGCACTCAGCCGATTTCTCAAAATCCTTTTCAGTAGCAGGAACCAGACTCTGTCCCTCATATATTTCCTCAACCTAAACACTCTTATCTGATCAACACAACATAACTACTCGTTCCTGTCAGAGCAAAACCCTTCCTGTCCCTATCCATCACTCAGCCGGTTTCTCAAAATCCTTTTCAGTAGCAGGAACCAGGCTCTGTCCCTCATATATTTCCTCGACCTAAACACTCTTATCTGATCAACATAACATAACTACTCGTTCCTCTCAGAGCAAAACCCTTTCTGTCCCTATCCTTCACTCAGCCGGTTTCTCAAAATCCTTTTCAGTAGCAGGAACCAGACTCTGTCCCTCATATATTTCCTCAACCTAAACACTCTTATCTGATCAACATAACATAACTACTCGTTCCTGTCAGAGCAAAACCCTTCCTGTCCCTATCCATCACTCAGCCGGTTTCTCAAAATCCTTTTCAGTAGCAGGAACCAGGCTCTGTCCCTCATATATTTCCTCGACCTTAACACTCTTATCTGATCAACATAACATAACTACTCGTTCCTCTCAGAGCAAAACCCTTTCTGTCCCTATCCATCACTCAGCCGGTTTCTCAAAATCCTTTTCAGTAGCAGGAACTAGACTCTGTCGCTCATATATTTCCTCGACCTTAACACTCTTATCTGATCAACATAACATAACTACTCGTTCCTCTCAGAGCAAAACCCTTTCTGTCCCTATCCAGCACTCAGCCGGTTTCTCAAAATCCTTTTCAGTAGCAGGAACCAGACTCTGTCCCTCATATATTTCCTCAACCTAAACACTCTTATCTGATCAACATAACATAACTACTCGTCCCTGTCAGAGCAAAACCCTTCCTGTCCCTATCCATCACTCAGTCGGTTTCTCAAAATCCTTTTCAGTAGCAGGAACCAGACTCTGTCCCTCATATATTTCCTCGACCTTAACACTCTTAATTGATCAACATAACATAACTACTCGTTCCTGTCAGAGCAAAACCCTTCCTGTCCCTATCCATCACTCAGCCGGTTTCTCAAAATCCTTTTCAGTAGCAGGAACCAGGCTCTGTCCCTCATATATTTCCTCGACCTTAACACTCTTAATTGATCAACATAACATAACTACTCCTTCCTGTCAGAGCAAAACCCTTCCTGTCCCTATCCATCACTCAGCCGGTTTCTCAAAATCCTTTTCAGTAGCAGGAACCAGGCTCTGTCCCTCATATATTTCCTCGACCTTAACACTCTTAATTGATCAACATAACAGAACTACTCGTTCCTGTCAGAGCAAAACCCTTCCTGTCCCTATCCATCACTCAGTCGGTTTCTCAAAATCCTTTTCAGTAGCAGGAACCAGACTCTGTCCCTCATATATTTCCTCGACCTTAACACTCTTAATTGATCAACATAACATAACTACTCGTTCCTGTCAGAGCAAAACCCTTCCTGTCCCTATCCATCACTCAGTCGGTTTCTCAAAATCCTTTTCAGTAGCAGGAACCAGACTCTGTCCCTCATATATTTCCTCGACCTTAACACTCTTAATTGATCAACATAACATAACTACTCGTTCCTGTCAGAGCAAAACCCTTCCTGTCCCTATCCATCACTCAGTCCGTTTCTCAAAATCCTTTTCAGTAGCAGGAACCAGACTCTGTCCCTCATATATTTCCTCGACCTTAACACTCTCCCATCTGACCAACATAACATAACTACTCGTTCCTGTCAGAGCAAAACCCTTCCTGTCCCTATCCATCACTCAGCCGGTTTCTCAAAATCCTTTTCAGTAGCAGGAACCAGACTCTGTCCCTCATGTATTTCCTCGACCTTAACACTCTTAATTGATCAACATAACATAACTACTCCTTCCTGTCAGAGCAAAACCCTTCCTGTCCCTATCCATCACTCAGCCGGTTTCTCAAAATCCTTTTCAGTAGCAGGAACCAGGCTCTGTCCCTCATATATTTCCTCGACCTTAACACTCTTAATTGATCAACATAACATAACTACTCGTTCCTGTCAGAGCAAAACCCTTCCTGTCCCTATCCATCACTCAGCCGGTTTCTCAAAATCCTTTTCAGTAGCAGGAACCAGGCTCTGTCCCTCATATATTTCCTCGACCTTAACACTCTTATCTGATCAACATAACATAACTACTCGTTCCTGTCAGAGCAAAACCCTTCCTGTCCCTATCCATCACTCAGTCGGTTTCTCAAAATCCTTTTCAGTAGCAGGAACCAGGCTCTGTCCCTCATATATTTCCTCGACCTTAACACTCTTATCTGATCAACATAACAGAACTACTCGTTCCTGTCAGAGCAAAACCCTTCCTGTCCCTATCCATCACTCAGTCGGTTTCTCAAAATCCTTTTCAGTAGCAGGAACCAGGCTCTGTCCCTCATATATTTCCTCGACCTTAATACTCTTAATTGATCAACATAACATAACTACTCGTTCCTGTCAGAGCAAAACCCTTCCTGTCCCTATCCATCACTCAGTCGGTTTCTCAAAATCCTTTTCAGTAGCAGGAACCAGGCTCTGTCCCTCATATATTTCCTCGACCTTAACACTCTTAATTGATCAACATAACAGAACTACTCGTTCCTGTCAGAGCAAAACCCTTCCTGTCCCTATCCATCACTCAGTCGGTTTCTCAAAATCCTTTTCAGTAGCAGGAACCAGGCTCTGTCCCTCATATATTTCCTCGACCTTAACACTCTTAATTGATCAACATAACAGAACTACTCGTTCCTGTCAGAGCAAAACCCTTTCTGTCCCTATCCATCACTCAGTCCGTTTCTCAAAATCCTTTTCAGTAGCAGGAACCAGGCTCTGTCCCTCATATATTTCCTCGACCTTAATACTCTTAATTGATCAACATAACATAACTACTCGTTCCTGTCAGAGCAAAACCCTTCCTGTCCCTATCCATCACTCAGCCGGTTTCTCAAAATCCTTTTCAGTAGCAGGAACCAGGCTCTGTCCCTCATATATTTCCTCGACCTTAACACTCTTATCTGATCAACATAACAGAACTACTCGTTCCTGTCAGAGCAAAACCCTTCCTGTCCATATCCATCACTCAGCCGGTTTCTCAAAATCCTTTTCAGTAGCAGGAACCAGGCTCTGTCCCTCATATATTTCCTTGACCTTAACACTCTTATCTGATCAACATAACATAACTACTCGTTCCTGTCAGAGCAAAACCCTTCCTGTCCCTATCCATCACTCAGTCGGTTTCTCAAAACCCTTTTCAGTAGCAGGAACCAGACTCTGTCCCTCATATATTTCCTCGACCTTAACACTCTTATCTGATCAACATAACAGAACTACTCCTTCCTGTCAGAGCAAAACCCTTCCTGTCCCTATCCATCACTCAGTCGGTTTCTCAAAATCCTTTTCAGTAGCAGGAACCAGACTCTGTCCCTCATATATTTCCTCGACCTTAACACTCTTAATTGATCAACATAACATAACTACTCGTTCCTGTCAGAGCAAAACCCTTCCTGTCCCTATCCATCACTCAGTCCGTTTCTCAAAATCCTTTTCAGTAGCAGGAACCAGGCTCTGTCCCTCATATATTTCCTCGACCTTAACACTCTTATCTGATCAACATAACAGAACTACTCGTTCCTGTCAGAGCAAAACCCTTTCTGTCCCTATCCATCACTCAGTCCGTTTCTCAAAATCCTTTTCAGTAGCAGGAACCAGGCTCTGTCCCTCATATATTTCCTCGACCTTAACACTCTTATCTGATCAACATAACATAACTACTCGTTCCTGTCAGAGCAAAACCCTTCCTGTCCCTATCCATCACTCAGCCGGTTTCTCAAAATCCTTTTCAGTAGCAGGAACCAGGCTCTGTCCCTCATATATTTCCTCGACCTTAACACTCTTATCTGATCAACATAACAGAACTACTCGTTCCTGTCAGAGCAAAACCCTTTCTGTCCCTATCCATCACTCAGTCCGTTTCTCAAAATCCTTTTCAGTAGCAGGAACCAGGCTCTGTCCCTCATATATTTCCTCGACCTTAATACTCTTAATTGATCAACATAACATAACTACTCGTTCCTGTCAGAGCAAAACCCTTCCTGTCCCTATCCATCACTCAGCCGGTTTCTCAAAATCCTTTTCAGTAGCAGGAACCAGGCTCTGTCCCTCATATATTTCCTCGACCTTAACACTCTTATCTGATCAACATAACAGAACTACTCGTTCCTGTCAGAGCAAAACCCTTCCTGTCCCTATCCATCACTCAGTCGGTTTCTCAAAATCCTTTTCAGTAGCAGGAACCAGGCTCTGTCCCTCATATATTTCCTCGACCTTAGTACTCTTAATTGATCAACATAACATAACTACTCGTTCCTGTCAGAGCAAAACCCTTCCTGTCCCTATCCATCACTCAGTCGGTTTCTCAAAATCCTTTTCAGTAGCAGGAACCAGGCTCTGTCCCTCATATATTTCCTCGACCTTAACACTCTTAATTGATCAACATAACAGAACTACTCGTTCCTGTCCGAGCAAAACCCTTCCTGTCCCTATCCATCACTCAGTCGGTTTCTCAAAATCCTTTTCAGTAGCAGGAACCAGGCTCTGTCCCTCATATATTTCCCCGACCTTAACACTCTTAATTGATCAACATAACAGAACTACTCGTTCCTGTCAGAGCAAAACCCTTTCTGTCCCTATCCATCACTCAGTCCGTTTCTCAAAATCCTTTTCAGTAGCAGGAACCAGGCTCTGTCCCTCATATATTTCCTCGACCTTAATACTCTTAATTGATCAACATAACATAACTACTCGTTCCTGTCAGAGCAAAACCCTTCCTGTCCCTATCCATCACTCAGCCGGTTTCTCAAAATCCTTTTCAGTAGCAGGAACCAGGCTCTGTCCCTCATATATTTCCTCGACCTTAACACTCTTATCTGATCAACATAACAGAACTACTCGTTCCTGTCAGAGCAAAACCCTTCCTGTCCCTATCCATCACTCAGTCGGTTTCTCAAAATCCTTTTCAGTAGCAGGAACCAGGCTCTGTCCCTCATATATTTCCTCGACCTTAACACTCTTATCTGATCAACATAACATAACTACTCGTTCCTGTCAGAGCAAAACCCTTCCTGTCCCTATCCATCACTCAGTCGGTTTCTCAAAATCCTTTTCAGTAGCAGGAACCAGACTCTGTCCCTCATATATTTCCTCGACCTTAACACTCTTATCTGATCAACATAACAGAACTACTCGTTCCTGTCAGAGCAAAACCCTTTCTGTCCCTATCCATCACTCAGCCGGTTTCTCAAAATCCTTTTCAGTAGCAGGAACCAGGCTCTGTCCCTCATATATTTCCTCGACCTTAACACTCTTAATTGATCAACATAACAGAACTACTCGTTCCTGTCAGAGCAAAACCCTTCCTGTCCCTATCCATCACTCAGCCGGTTTCTCAAAATCCTTTTCAGTAGCAGGAACCAGACTCTGTCCCTCATATATTTCCTCAACCTAAACACTCTTATCTGATCAACATAACATAACTACTCGTTCCTGTCAGAGCAAAACCCTTCCTGTCCCTATCCATCACTCAGTCGGTTTCTCAAAATCCTTTTCAGTAGCAGGAACCAGACTCTGTCCCTCATATATTTCCTCAACCTAAACACTCTTATCTGATCAACTTAACATAACTACTCCTTCCTGTCAGAGCAAAACCCTTTCTGTCCCTATCCATCACTCAGTCGGTTTCTCAAAATCCTTTTCAGTAGCAGGAACCAGGCTCTGTCCCTCATATATTTCCTCGACCTTAACACTCTTATCTGATCAACATAACATAACTACTCGAACCTGTCAGAGCAAAACCCTTCCTGTCCCTATCCATCACTCAGTCGGTTTCTCAAAATCCTTTTCAGTAGCAGGAACCAGACTCTGTCCCTCATATATTTCCTCGACCTTAACACTCTTATCTGATCAACATAACAGAACTACTCGTTCCTGTCAGAGCAAAACCCTTTCTGTCCCTATCCATCACTCAGCCGGTTTCTCAAAATCCTTTTCAGTAGCAGGAACCAGGCTCTGTCCCTCATATATTTCCTCGACCTTAACACTCTTAATTGATCAACATAACAGAACTACTCGTTCCTGTCAGAGCAAAACCCTTCCTGTCCCTATCCATCACTCAGCCGGTTTCTCAAAATCCTTTTCAGTAGCAGGAACCAGACTCTGTCCCTCATATATTTCCTCAACCTAAACACTCTTATCTGATCAACATAACATAACTACTCGTTCCTGTCAGAGCAAAACCCTTCCTGTCCCTATCCATCACTCAGTCGGTTTCTCAAAATCCTTTTCAGTAGCAGGAACCAGACTCTGTCCCTCATATATTTCCTCAACCTAAACACTCTTATCTGATCAACGTAACATAACTACTCCTTCCTGTCAGAGCAAAACTCTTCCTGTCCCTATCCATCACTCAGCCGGTTTCTCAAAATCCTTTTCAGTAGCAGGAACCAGACTCTGTCCCTCATATATTTCCTCAACCTAAACACTCTTATCTGATCAACATAACATAACTACTCGTTCCTGTCAGAGCAAAACCCTTCCTGTCCCTATCCATCACTCAGTCGGTTTCTCAAAATCCTTTTCAGTAGCAGGAACCAGACTCTGTCCCTCATATATTTCCTCAACCTAAACACTCTTATCTGATCAACATAACATAACTACTCCTTCCTGTCAGAGCAAAACCCTTTCTGTCCCTATCCATCACTCAGTCGGTTTCTCAAAATCCTTTTCAGTAGCAGGAACCAGGCTCTGTCCCTCATATATTTCCTCGACCTTAACACTCTTATCTGATCAACATAACATAACTACTCGAACCTGTCAGAGCAAAACCCTTCCTGTCCCTATCCATCACTCAGTCGGTTTCTCAAAATCCTTTTCAGTAGCAGGAACCAGACTCTGTCCCTCATATATTTCCTCGACCTTAACACTCTTATCTGATCAACATAACAGAACTACTCGTTCCTGTCAGAGCAAAACCCTTTCTGTCCCTATCCATCACTCAGCCGGTTTCTCAAAATCCTTTTCAGTAGCAGGAACCAGGCTCTGTCCCTCATATATTTCCTCGACCTTAACACTCTTAATTGATCAACATAACAGAACTACTCGTTCCTGTCAGAGCAAAACCCTTCCTGTCCCTATCCATCACTCAGCCGGTTTCTCAAAATCCTTTTCAGTAGCAGGAACCAGACTCTGTCCCTCATATATTTCCTCAACCTAAACACTCTTATCTGATCAACATAACATAACTACTCGTTCCTGTCAGAGCAAAACCCTTCCTGTCCCTATCCATCACTCAGTCGGTTTCTCAAAATCCTTTTCAGTAGCAGGAACCAGACTCTGTCCCTCATATATTTCCTCGACCTTAACACTCTTATCTGATCAACATAATAGAACTACTCGTTCCTGTCAGAGCAAAACCCTTCCTGTCCCTATCCATCACTCAGCCGGTTTCTCAAAATCCTTTTCAGTAGCAGGAACCAGACTCTGTCCCTCATATATTTCCTCAACCTAAACACTCTTATCTGATCAACATAACATAACTACTCGTTCCTGTCAGAGCAAAACCCTTCCTGTCCCTATCCATCACTCAGCCGGTTTCTCAAAATCCTTTTCAGTAGCAGGAACCAGTCTCTGTCCCTCATATATTTCCTTGACCTTAACACTCTTATCTGATCAACATAACTACTCATTCCTGTCAGAGCAAAACCCTTCCTGTCCCTATCCATCACTCAGCCGGTTTCTCAAAATCCTTTTCAGTAGCAGGAACCAGGCTCTGTCCCTCATATATTTCCTTGACCTTAACACTCTTATCTGATCAACATAACTACTCATTCCTGTCAGAGCAAAACCCTTCCTGTCCCTATCCATCACTCAGCCGGTTTCTCAAAATCCTTTTCAGTAGCAGGAACCAGGCTCTGTCCCTCATATATTTCCTCGACCTTAACACTCTTATCTGATCAACATAACAGAACTACTCGTTCCTGTCAGACCAAAACCCTTCCTGTCCCTATCCATCACTCAGCCGGTTTCTCAAAATCCTTTTCAGTAGCAGGAACCAGGCTCTGTCCCTCATATATTTCCTTGACCTTAACACTCTTATCTGATCAACATAACATAACTACTCGTTCCTGTCAGAGCAAAACCCTTCCTGTCCCTATCCATCACTCAGCCGGTTTCTCAAAATCCCTTTCAGTAGCAGGAACCAGGCTCTGTCCCTCATATATTTCCTCGACCTTAACACTCTTATCTGATCAACATAACATAACTACTCCTTCCTGTCAGAGCAAAACCCTTCCTGTCCCTATCCATCACTCAGTCGGTTTCTCAAAATCCTTTTCAGTAGCAGGAACCAGACTCTGTCCCTCATATATTTCCTCGACCTTAACACTCTTATCTGATCAACATAACAGAACTACTCGTTCCTGTCAGAGCAAAACCCTTTCTGTCCCTATCCATCACTCAGTCCGTTTCTCAAAATCCTTTTCAGTAGCAGGAACCAGGCTCTGTCCCTCATATATTTCCTTGACCTTAACACTCTTATCTGATCAACATAACAGAACTACTCGTTCCTGTCAGAGCAAAACCCTTTCTGTCCCTATCCATCACTCAGCCGGTTTCTCAAAATCCTTTTCAGTAGCAGGAACCAGGCTCTGTCCCTCATATATTTCCTTGACCTTAACACTCTTAATTGATCAACATAACATAACAACTCGTTCCTGTCAGAGCAAAACCCATTCTGTCCCTATCCATCACTCAGCCGGTTTCTCAAAATCCTTTTCAGTAGCAGGAACCAGGCTCTGTCCCTCATATATTTCCTCGACCTTAACACTCTTATCTGATCAACATAACATAACTACTCGTTCCTGTCAGAGCAAAACCCTTCCTGTCCCTATCCATCACTCAGCCGGTTTCTCAAAATCCCTTTCAGTAGCAGGAACCAGACTCTGTCCCTCATATATTTCCTCGACCTTAACACTCTTATCTGATCAACATAACATAACTACTCCTTCCTGTCAGAGCAAAACCCTTCCTGTCCCTATCCATCACTCAGTCGGTTTCTCAAAATCCTATTCAGTAGCAGGAACCAGGCTCTGTCCCTCATATATTTCCTCGACCTTAACACTCTTATCTGATCAACATAACATAACAACTCGTTCCTGTCAGAGCAAAACCCTTTCTGTCCCTATCCATCACTCAGCCGGTTTCTCAAAATCCTTTTCAGTAGCAGGAACCAGGCTCTTTCCCTCATATATTTCCTCGACCTTAACACTCTTATCTGATCAACATAACAGAACTACTCGTTCCTGTCAGAGCAAAACCCTTCCTGTCCCTATCCATCACTCAGTCGGTTTCTCAAAATCCTTTTCAGTAGCAGGAACCAGGCTCTGTCCCTCATATATTTCCTCGACCTTAACACTCTTAATTGATCAACATAACATAACAACTCGTTCCTGTCAGAGCAAAACCCTTCCTGTCCCTATCCATCACTCAGCCGGTTTCTCAAAATCCCTTTCAGTAGCAGGAACCAGACTCTGTCCCTCATATATTTCCTCGACCTTAACACTCTTATCTGATCAACATAACATAACTACTCCTTCCTGTCAGAGCAAAACCCTTCCTGTCCCTATCCATCACTCAGTCGGTTTCTCAAAATCCTTTTCAGTAGCAGGAACCAGACTCTGTCCCTCATATATTTCCTCGACCTTAACACTCTTATCTGATCAACATAACAGAACTACTCGTTCCTGTCAGAGCAAAACCCTTTCTGTCCCTATCCATCACTCAGTCCGTTTCTCAAAATCCTTTTCAGTAGCAGGAACCAGGCTCTGTCCCTCATATATTTCCTTGACCTTAACACTCTTATCTGATCAACATAACATAACTACTCGTTCCTGTCAGAGCAAAACCCTTTCTGTCCCTATCCATCACTCAGCCGGTTTCTCAAAATCCTTTTCAGTAGCAGGAACCAGGCTCTGTCCCTCATATATTTCCTCGACCTTAACACTCTTAATTGATCAACATAACATAACAACTCGTTCCTGTCAGAGCAAAACCCTTTCTGTCCCTATCCATCACTCAGCCGGTTTCTCAAATTCCTTATCAGTAGCAGGAACCAGGCTCTGTCCCTCATATATTTCCTTGACCTTAACACTCTTAATTGATCAACATAACATAACAACTCGTTCCTGTCAGAGCAAAACCCTTTCTGTCCCTATCCATCACTCAGCCGGTTTCTCAAAATCCTTTTCAGTAGCAGGAACCAGGCTCTGTCCCTCATATATTTCCTCGACCTTAACACTCCTAATTGATCAACATAACAGAACTACTCGTTCCTGTCAGAGCAAAACCCTTTCTGTCCCTATCCATCACTCAGCCGGTTTCTCAAAATCCTTTTCAGTAGCAGGAACCAGGCTCTGTCCTTCATATATTTCCTTGACCTTAACACTCTTAATTGATCAACATAACATAACTACTCGTTCCTGTCAGAGCAAAACCCTTCCTGTCCCTATCCATCACTCAGCCGGTTTCTCAAAATCCCTTTCAGTAGCAGGAACCAGACTCTGTCCCTCATATATTTCCTCGACCTTAACACTCTTATCTGATCAACATAACATAACTACTCCTTCCTGTCAGAGCAAAACCCTTTCTGTCCCTATCCATCACTCAGTCGGTTTCTCAAAATCCTTTTCAATAGCAGGAACTAGACTCTGTCGCTCATATATTTCCTCGACCTTAACACTCTTATCTGATCAACATAACATAACTACTCCTTCCTGTCAGAGCAAAACCCTTCCTGTCCCTATCCATCACTCAGCCGGTTTCTCAAAATCCTTTTCAGTAGCAGGAACCAGGCT
Organism: Locusta migratoria; assembly: GCA_026315105.1. Lineage (NCBI taxonomy): Eukaryota > Metazoa > Arthropoda > Insecta > Orthoptera > Acrididae > Locusta > Locusta migratoria. The sequence continues at coordinate 150,895,347 of CM048745.1, read as the reverse complement.
CTGTCCCTCATATATTTCCTCGACCTTAACACTCTTATCTGATCAACATAACATAACTACTCCTTCCTGTCAGAGCAAAACCCTTTCTGTCCCTATCCATCACTCAGCCGGTTTCTCAAAATCTTTATCAGTAGCAGGAACCAGACTCTGTCCCTCATATATTTCCTCGACCTTAACACTCTCCCATCTGACCAACATAACATAACTACTCGTTCCTGTCAGAGCAAAACCCTTCCTGTCCCTATCCATCACTCAGCCGGTTTCTCAAAATCCTTTTCAGTAGCAGGAACCAGGCTCTGTCCCTCATATATTTCCTCGACCTTAACACTCTTATCTGATCAACATAACATAACTACTCGTTCCTGTCAGAGCAAAACCCTTCCTGTCCCTATCCATCACTCAGCCGGTTTCTCAAAATCCTTTTCAGTAGCAGGAACCAGGCTCTGTCCCTCATATATTTCCTCGACCTTAACACTCTTATCTGATCAACATAACATAACTACTCCTTCCTGTCAGAGCAAAACCCTTCCTGTCCCTATCCATCACTCAGCCGGTTTCTCAAAATCCTTTTCAGTAGCAGGAAATAGGCTTTGTCCCTCATATATTTCCTCGACCTTAACACTCTTATCTGATCAACATAACATAACTACTCCTTCCTGTCAGAGCAAAACCCTTTCTGTCCCTATCCATCACTCAGCCGGTTTCTCAAAATCCTTATCAGTAGCAGGAACCAGACTCTGTCCCTCATATATTTCCTCGACCTTAACACTCTCCCATCTGACCAACATAACATAACTACTCGTTCCTGTCAGAGCAAAACCCTTCCTGTCCCTATCCATCACTCAGCCGGTTTCTCAAAATCCTTTTCAGTAGCAGGAACCAGGCTCTGTCCCTCATATATTTCCTCGACCTTAACACTCTTATCTGATCAACATAACATAACTACTCGTTCCTGTCAGAGCAAAACCCTTCCTGTCCCTATCCATCACTCAGCCGGTTTCTCAAAATCCTTTTCAGTAGCAGGAACCAGGCTCTGTCCCTCATATATTTCCTCGACCTTAACACTCTTATCTGATCAACATAACATAACTACTCGTTCCTGTCAGAGCAAAACCCTTCCTGTCCCTATCCATCACTCAGCCGGTTTCTCAAAATCCTTTTCAGTAGCAGGAACCAGGCTCTGTCCCTCATATATTTCCTCGACCTTAACACTCTTATCTGATCAACATAACATAACTACTCCTTCCTGTCAGAGCAAAACCCTTCCTGTCCCTATCCATCACTCAGCCGGTTTCTCAAAATCCTTTTCAGTAGCAGGAACCAGGCTCTGTCCCTCATATATTTCCTCGACCTTAACACTCTTATCTGATCAACATAACATAACTACTCCTTCCTGTCAGAGCAAAACCCTTTCTGTCCCTATCCATCACTCAGCCGGTTTCTCAAAATCCTTATCAGTAGCAGGAACCAGACGCTGTCCCTCATATATTTCCTCGACCTTAACACTCTCCCATCTGACCAACATAACATAACTACTCGTTCCTGTCAGAGCAAAACCCTTCCTGTCCCTATCCATCACTCAGCCAGTTTCTCAAAATCCTTTTCAGTAGCAGGAACCAGGCTCTGTCCCTCATATATTTCCTCGACCTTAACACTCTTATCTGATCAACATAACATAACAACTCGTTCCTGTCAGAGCAAAACCCTTCCTGTCCCTATCCATCACTCAGCCTGTTTCTCAAAATCCTTTTCAGTAGCAGGAACCAGGCTCTGTCCCTCATATATTTCCTCGACCTTAACACTCTTATCTGATCAACATAACATAACAACTCGTTCCTGTCAGAGCAAAACCCTTCCTGTCCCTATCCATCACTCAGCCGGTTTCTCAAAATCCTTTTCAGTAGCAGGAACCAGGCTCTGTCCCTCATATATTTCCTCGACCTTAACACTCTTATCTGATCAACATAACATAACTACTCGTTCCTGTCAGAGCAAAACCCTTCCTGTCCCTATCCATCACTCAGCCGGATTCTCAAAATCCTTTTCAGTAGCAGGAACCAGGCTCTGTCTCTCATATATTTCCTCGACCTTAACATTCTTATCTGATCAACATAACATAACAACTTGTTCCTGTCAGAGCAAAACCCTTTCTGTCCCTATCCATCACTCAGCCGGTTTCTCAAAATCCTTTTCAGTAGCAGGAACCAGGCTCTGTCCCTCATATATTTCCTCGACCTTAACACTCTTATCTGATCAACATAACATAACAACTCGTTCCTGTCAGAGCAAAACCCTTCCTGTCCCTATCCATCACTCAGCCGGTTTCTCAAAATCCTTTTCAGTAGCAGGAACCAGACTCTGTCCCTCATATATTTCCTCGACCTTAACACTCTTATCTGATCAACATAACATAACAACTCGTTCCTGTCAGAGCAAAACCCTTCCTGTCCCTATCCATCACTCAGCCGGTTTCTCAAAATCCTTTTCAGTAGCAGGAACCAGGCTCTGTCCCTCATATATTTCCTCGACCTTAACACTCTTATCTGATCAACATAAAATAACAACTCGTTCCTCTCAGAGCAAAACCCTTTCTGTCCCTATCCATCACTCAGCCGGTTTCTCAAAATCCTTTTCAGTAGCAGGAACCAGGCTCTGTCCCTCATATATTTCCTCGACCTTAACACTCTTATCTGATCAACATAACATAACTACTCCTTCCTGTCAGAGCAAAACCCTTTCTGTCCCTATCCATCACTCAGCCGGTTTCTCAAAATCCTTATCAGTAGCAGGAACCAGACTCTGTCCCTCATATATTTCCTCGACCTTAACACTCTCCCATCTGACCAACATAACATAACTACTCGTTCCTGTCAGAGCAAAACCCTTCCTGTCCCTATCCATCACTCAGCCGGTTTCTCAAAATCCTTTTCAGTAGCAGGAACCAGGCTCTGTCCCTCATATATTTCCTCGACCTTAACACTCTTATCTGATCAACATAACATAACTACTCGTTCCTGTCAGAGCAAAACCCTTCCTGTCCCTATCCATCACTCAGTCGGTTTCTCAAAATCCTTTTCAGTAGCAGGAACCAGGCTCTGTCCCTCATATATTTCCTCGACCTTAACACTCTTATCTGATCAACATAAAATAACAACTCGTTCCTGTCAGAGCAAAACCCTTTCTGTCCCTATCCATCACTCAGCCGGTTTCTCAAAATCCTTTTCAGTAGCAGGAACCAGGCTCTGTCCCTCATATATTTCCTCGACCTTAACACTCTTATCTGATCAACATAACATAACAACTCGTTCCTGTCAGAGCAAAACCCTTTCTGTCCCTATCCATCACTCAGCCGGTTTCTCAAAATCCTTTTCAGTAGCAGGAACCAGGCTCTGTCCCTCATATATTTCCTCGACCTTAACACTCTTATCTGATCAACATAAAATAACAACTCGTTCCTGTCAGAGCAAAACCCTTTCTGTCCCTATCCATCACTCAGCCGGTTTCTCAAAATCCTTTTCAGTAGCAGGAACCAGGCTCTGTCCCTCATATATTTCCTCGACCTTAACACTCTTATCTGATCAACATAACATAACTACTCCTTCCTGTCAGAGCAAAACCCTTTCTGTCCCTATCCATCACTCAGCCGGTTTCTCAAAATCCTTATCAGTAGCAGGAACCAGACTCTGTCCCTCATATATTTCCTCGACCTTAACACTCTCCCATCTGACCAACATAACATAACTACTCGTTCCTGTCAGAGCAAAACCCTTCCTGTCCCTATCCATCACTCAGCCGGTTTCTCAAAATCCTTTTCAGTAGCAGGAACCAGACTCTGTCCCTCATATATTTCCTCGACCTTAACACTCTCCCATCTGACCAACATAACATAACTACTCGTTCCTGTCAGAGCAAAACCCTTCCTGTCCCTATCCATCACTCAGCCGGTTTCTCAAAATCCTTTTCAGTAGCAGGAACCAGGCTCTGTCCCTCATATATTTCCTCGACCTTAACACTCTTATCTGATCAACATAACAGAACTACTAGTTCCTGTCAGAGCAAAACCCTTCCTGTCCCTATCCATCACTCAGTCGGTTTCTCAAAATCCTTATCAGTAGCAGGAACCAGACTCTGTCCCTCATATATTTCCTCGACCTTAACACTCTCCCATCTGACCAACATAACATAACTACTCGTTCCTGTCAGAGCAAAACCCTTCCTGTCCCTATCCATCACTCAGCCGGTTTCTCAAAATCCTTATCAGTAGCAGGAACCAGACTCTGTCCCTCATATATTTCCTCGACCTTAACACTCTCCCATCTGACCAACATAACATAACTACTCGTTCCTGTCAGAGCAAAACCCTTCCTGTCCCTATCCATCACTCAGCCGGTTTCTCAAAATCCTTTTCAGTAGCAGGAACCAGGCTCTGTCCCTCATATATTTCCTCGACCTTAACACTCTTATCTGATCAACATAACATAACTACTCGTTCCTGTCAGAGCAAAACCCTTCCTGTCCCTATCCATCACTCAGTCGGTTTCTCAAAATCCTTTTCAGTAGCAGGAACCAGGCTCTGTCCCTCATATATTTCCTCGACCTTAACACTCTTATCTGATCAACATAACATAACTACTCGTTCCTGTCAGAGCAAAACCCTTCCTGTCCCTATCCATCACTCAGCCGGTTTCTCAAAATCCTTTTCAGTAGCAGGAACCAGACTCTGTCCCTCATATATTTCCTCGACCTTAACACTCTCCCATCTGACCAACATAACATAACTACTCGTTCCTGTCAGAGCAAAACCCTTCCTGTCCCTATCCATCACTCAGTCGGTTTCTCAAAATCCTTTTCAGTAGCAGGAACCAGGCTCTGACCCTCATATATTTCCTTGACCTTAACACTCTTATCTGATCAACATAACATAACTACTCGTTCCTGTCAGAGCAAAACCCTTCCTGTCCCTATCCATCACTCAGCCGGTTTCTCAAAATCCCTTTCAGTAGCAGGAACCAGACTCTGTCCCTCATATATTTCCTCGACCTTAACACTCTTATCTGATCAACATAACATAACTACTCGTTCCTGTCAGAGCAAAACCCTTCCTGTCCCTATCCATCACTCAGTCGGTTTCTCAAAATCCTTTTCAGTAGCAGGAACCAGGCTCTGTCCCTCATATATTTCCTTGACCTTAACACTCTTATCTGATCAACATAACATAACTACTCGTTCCTGTCAGAGCAAAACCCTTCCTGTCCCTATCCATCACTCAGCCGGTTTCTCAAAATCCCTTTCAGTAGCAGGAACCAAAATCTGTCCCTCATATATTTCCTCGACCTAAACACTCATATCTGATCAACATAACATAACTACTCGTTCCTGTCAGAGCAAAACCCTTCCTGTCCCTATCCATCACTCAGCCGGTTTCTCAAAATCCCTTTCAGTAGCAGGAACCAGACTCTGTCCCTCATATATTTCCTCGACCTTAACATTCTTATCTGATCAACATAACATAACTACTCGTTCCTGTCAGAGCAAAACCCTTCCTGTCCCTATCCATCACTCAGCCGGTTTCTCAAAATCCCTTTCAGTAGCAGGAACCAGACTCTGTCCCTCATATATTTCCTCGACCTTAACACTCTTATCTGATCAACATAACATAACTACTCGTTCCTGTCAGAGCAAAACCCTTCCTGTCCCTATCCATCACTCAGTCGTTTTCTCAAAATCCTTTTCAGTAGCAGGAACCAGGCTCTGTCCCTCATATATTTCCTTGACCTTAACACTCTTATCTGATCAACATAACATAACTACTCGTTCCTGTCAGAGCAAAACCCTTCCTGTCCCTATCCATCACTCAGCCGGTTTCTCAAAATCCCTTTCAGTAGCAGGAACCAGACTCTGTCCCTCATATATTTCCTCGACCTTAACACTCTTATCTGATCAACATAACATAACTACTCGTTCCTGTCAGAGCAAAACCCTTCCTGTCCCTATCCATCACTCAGCCGGTTTCTCAAAATCCCTTTCAGTAGCAGGAACCAGACTCTGTCCCTCATATATTTCCTCGACCTTAACACTCTTATCTGATCAACATAACATAACTACTCGTTCCTGTCAGAGCAAAACCCTTCCTGTCCCTATCCATCACTCAGCCGGTTTCTCAAAATCCCTTTCAGTAGCAGGAACCAGACTCTGTCCCTCATATATTTCCTCGACCTTAACACTCTTATCTGATCAACATAACATAACTACTCGTTCCTGTCAGAGCAAAACCCTTCCTGTCCCTATCCATCACTCAGCCGGTTTCTCAAAATCCCTTTCAGTAGCAGGAACCAGATTCTGTCCCTCATATATTTCCTCGACCTTAACACTCTTATCTGATCAACATAACATAACTACTCGTTCCTGTCAGAGCAAAACCCTTCCTGTCCCTATCCATCACTCAGCCGGTTTCTCAAAATCCCTTTCAGTAGCAGGAACCAGGCTCTGTCCCTCATATATTTCCTTGACCTTAACACTCTTATCTGATCAACATAACATAACTACTCGTTCCTGTCAGAGCAAAACCCTTCCTGTCCCTATCCATCACCCAGTCGGTTTCTCAAAATCCTTTTCAGTAGCAGGAACCAGACTCTGTCCCTCATATATTTCCTCGACCTTAACACTCTTATCTGATCAACATAACATAACTACTCATTCCTGTCAGAGCAAAACCCTTCCTGTCCCTATCCATCACTCAGCCGGTTTCTCAAAATCCTTTTCAGTAGCAGGAACCAGACTCTGTCCCTCATATATTTCCTCGACCTTAACACTCTCCCATCTGACCAACATAACATAACTACTCGTTCCTGTCAGAGCAAAACCCTTCCTGTCCCTATCCATCACTCAGTCGGTTTCTCAAAATCCTTTTCAGTAGCAGGAACCAGGCTCTGACCCTCATATATTTCCTTGACCTTAACACTCTTATCTGATCAACATAACATAACTACTCGTTCCTGTCAGAGCAAAACCCTTCCTGTCCCTATCCATCACTCAGCCGGTTTCTCAAAATCCCTTTCAGTAGCAGGAACCAGACTCTGTCCCTCATATATTTCCTCGACCTTAACACTCTTATCTGATCAACATAACATAACTACTCGTTCCTGTCAGAGCAAAACCCTTCCTGTCCCTATCCATCACTCAGTCGGTTTCTCAAAATCCTTTTCAGTAGCAGGAACCAGGCTCTGTCCCTCATATATTTCCTCGACCTTAACACTCTTATCTGATCAACATAACATAACTACTCGTTCCTGTCAGAGCAAAACCCTTCCTGTCCCTATCCATCACTCAGCCGGTTTCTCAAAATCCTTTTCAGTAGCAGGAACCAGGCTCTGTCCCTCATATATTTCCTCGACCTTAACACTCTTATCTGATCAACATAACATAACTACTCGTTCCTGTCAGAGCAAAACCCTTCCTGTCCCTATCCATCACTCAGTCGGTTTCTCAAAATCCTTTTCAGTAGCAGGAACCAGGCTCTGTCCCTCATATATTTCCTCGACCTTAACACTCTTATCTCATCAACATAACATAACTACTCGTTCCTGTCAGAGCAAAACCCTTCCTGTCCCTATCCATCACTCAGTCGGTTTCTCAAAATCCTTTTCAGTAGCAGGAACCAGGCTCTGTCCCTCATATATTTCCTCGACCTTAACACTCTTATCTGATCAACATAACATAACTACTCGTTCCTGTCAGAGCAAAACCCTTCCTGTCCCTATCCATCACTCAGTCGGTTTCTCAAAATCCTTTTCAGTAGCAGGAACCAGACTCTGTCCCTCATATATTTCCTCGACCTTAACACTCTTATCTGATCAACATAACATAACTACTCGTTCCTGTCAGAGCAAAACCCTTCCTGTCCCTATCCATCACTCAGTCGGTTTCTCAAAATCCTTTTCAGTAGCAGGAACCAGGCTCTGTCCCTCATATATTTCCTCGACCTTAACACTCTTATCTGATCAACATAACATAACTACTCGTTCCTGTCAGAGCAAAACCCTTCCTGTCCCTATCCATCACTCAGTCGGTTTCTCAAAATCCTTTTCAGTAGCAGGAACCAGGCTCTGTCCCTCATATATTTCCTCGACCTTAACACTCTTATCTGATCAACATAACATAACAACTCGTTCCTGTCAGAGCAAAACCCTTTCTGTCCCTATCCATCACTCAGTCGGTTTCTCAAAATCCTTTTCAGTAGCAGGAACCAGGCTCTGTCCCTCATATATTTCCTCGACCTTAACACTCTTATCTGATCAACATAACATAACTACTCGTTCCTGTCAGAGCAAAACCCTTCCTGTCCCTATCCATCACTCAGCCGGTTTCTCAAAATCCTTTTCAGTAGCAGGAACCAGGCTCTGTCCCTCATATATTTCCTCGACCTTAACACTCTTATCTGATCAACATAACATAACTACTCGTTCCTGTCAGAGCAAAACCCTTCCTGTCCCTATCCATCACTCAGTCGGTTTCTCAAAATCCTTTTCAGTAGCAGGAACCAGGCTCTGTCCCTCATATATTTCCTCGACCTTAACACTCTTATCTGATCAACATAACATAACTACTCGTTCCTGTCAGAGCAAAACCCTTCCTGTCCCTATCCATCACTCAGTCGGTTTCTCAAAATCCTTTTCAGTAGCAGGAACCAGGCTCTGTCCCTCATATATTTCCTCGACCTTAACACTCTTATCTGATCAACATAACATAACTACTCGTTCCTGTCAGAGCAAAACCCTTCCTGTCCCTATCCATCACTCAGTCGGTTTCTCAAAACCCTTTTCAGTAGCAGGAACCAGGCTCTGTCCCTCATATATTTCCTCGACCTTAACACTCTTATCTGATCAACATAACATAACTACTCGTTCCTGTCAGAGCAAAACCCTTCCTGTCCCTATCCATCACTCAGTCGGTTTCTCAAAATCCTTTTCAGTAGCAGGAACCAGGCTCTGTCCCTCATATATTTCCTCGACCTTAACACTCTTATCTGATCAACATAACATAACTACTCGTTCCTGTCAGAGCAAAACCCTTCCTGTCCCTATCCATCACTCAGTCGGTTTCTCAAAATCCTTTTCAGTAGCAGGAACCAGGCTCTGTCCCTCATATATTTCCTCGACCTTAACACTCTTATCTGATCAACATAACATAACTACTCGTTCCTGTCAGAGCAAAACCCTTCCTGTCCCTATCCATCACTCAGTCGGTTTCTCAAAATCCTTTTCAGTAGCAGGAACCAGGCTCTGTCCCTCATATATTTCCTCGACCTTAACACTCTTATCTGATCAACATAACATAACTACTCGTTCCTGTCAGAGCAAAACCCTTCCTGTCCCTATCCATCACTCAGTCGGTTTCTCAAAATCCTTTTCAGTAGCAGGAACCAGGCTCTGTCCCTCATATATTTCCTCGACCTTAACACTCTTATCTGATCAACATAACATAACTACTCGTTCCTGTCAGAGCAAAACCCTTCCTGTCCCTATCCATCACTCAGTCGGTTTCTCAAAATCCTTTTCAGTAGCAGGAACCAGGCTCTGTCCCTCATATATTTCCTCGACCTTAACACTCTTATCTGATCAACATAACATAACTACTCGTTCCTGTCAGAGCAAAACCCTTCCTGTCCCTATCCATCACTCAGTCGGTTTCTCAAAATCCTTTTCAGTAGCAGGAACCAGGCTCTGTCCCTCATATATTTCCTCGACCTTAACACTCTTATCTGATCAACATAACATAACTACTCGTTCCTGTCAGAGCAAAACCCTTCCTGTCCCTATCCATCACTCAGTCGGTTTCTCAAAATCCTTTTCAGTAGCAGGAACCAGGCTCTGTCCCTCATATATTTCCTCGACCTTAACACTCTTATCTGATCAACATAACATAACTACTCGTTCCTGTCAGAGCAAAACCCTTCCTGTCCCTATCCATCACTCAGTCGGTTTCTCAAAATCCTTTTCAGTAGCAGGAACCAGACTCTGTCCCTCATATATTTCCTCGACCTTAACACTCTTATCTGATCAACATAACATAACTACTCGTTCCTGTCAGAGCAAAACCCTTCCTGTCCCTATCCATCACTCAGTCGGTTTCTCAAAATCCTTTTCAGTAGCAGGAACCAGGCTCTGTCCCTCATATATTTCCTCGACCTTAACACTCTTATCTGATCAACATAACATAACTACTCGTTCCTGTCAGAGCAAAACCCTTCCTGTCCCTATCCATCACTCAGTCGGTTTCTCAAAATCCTTTTCAGTAGCAGGAACCAGACTCTGTCCCTCATATATTTCCTCGACCTTAACACTCTTATCTGATCAACATAACATAACTACTCGTTCCTGTCAGAGCAAAACCCTTCCTGTCCCTATCCATCACTCAGTCGGTTTCTCAAAATCCTTTTCAGTAGCAGGAACCAGACTCTGTCCCTCATATATTTCCTCGACCTTAACACTCTTATCTGATCAACATAACATAACTACTCGTTCCTGTCAGAGCAAAACCCTTCCTGTCCCTATCCATCACTCAGTCGGTTTCTCAAAATCCTTTTCAGTAGCAGGAACCAGACTCTGTCCCTCATATATTTCCTCGACCTTAACACTCTTATCTGATCAACATTACATAACTACTCGTTCCTGTCAGAGCAAAACCCTTCCTGTCCCTATCCATCACTCAGTCGGTTTCTCAAAATCCTTTTCAGTAGCAGGAACCAGACTCTGTCCCTCATATATTTCCTCGACCTTAACACTCTTATCTGATCAACATAACATAACTACTCGTTCCTGTCAGAGCAAAACCCTTCCTGTCCCTATCCATCACTCAGTCGGTTTCTCAAAATCCTTTTCAGTAGCAGGAACCAGGCTCTGTCCCTCATATATTTCCTCGACCTTAACACTCTTATCTGATCAACATAACATAACTACTCGTTCCTGTCAGAGCAAAACCCTTCCTGTCCCTATCCATCACTCAGTCGGTTTCTCAAAATCCTTTTCAGTAGCAGGAACCAGGCTCTGTCCCTCATATATTTCCTCGACCTTAACACTCTTATCTGATCAACATAACATAACTACTCGTTCCTGTCAGAGCAAAACCCTTCCTGTCCCTATCCATCACTCAGTCGGTTTCTCAAAATCCTTTTCAGTAGCAGGAACCAGGCTCTGTCCCTCATATATTTCCTCGACCTTAACACTCTTATCTGATCAACATAACATAACTACTCGTTCCTGTCAGAGCAAAACCCTTCCTGTCCCTATCCATCACTCAGTCGGTTTCTCAAAATCCTTTTCAGTAGCAGGAACCAGACTCTGTCCCTCATATATTTCCTCGACCTTAACACTCTTATCTGATCAACATAACATAACTACTCGTTCCTGTCAGAGCAAAACCCTTCCTGTCCCTATCCATCACTCAGTCGGTTTCTCAAAATCCTTTTCAGTAGCAGGAACCAGACTCTGTCCCTCATATATTTCCTCGACCTTAACACTCTTATCTGATCAACATAACATAACTACTCGTTCCTGTCAGAGCAAAACCCTTCCTGTCCCTATCCATCACTCAGTCGGTTTCTCAAAATCCTTTTCAGTAGCAGGAACCAGGCTCTGTCCCTCATATATTTCCTCGACCTTAACACTCTTATCTGATCAACATAACATAACTACTCGTTCCTGTCAGAGCAAAACCCTTCCTGTCCCTATCCATCACTCAGTCGGTTTCTCAAAATCCTTTTCAGTAGCAGGAACCAGACTCTGTCCCTCATATATTTCCTCGACCTTAACACTCTTATCTGATCAACATAACATAACTACTCGTTCCTGTCAGAGCAAAACCCTTCCTGTCCCTATCCATCACTCAGTCGGTTTCTCAAAATCCTTTTCAGTAGCAGGAACCAGGCTCTGTCCCTCATATATTTCCTCGACCTTAACACTCTTATCTGATCAACATAACATAACTACTCGTTCCTGTCAGAGCAAAACCCTTCCTGTCCCTATCCATCACTCAGTCGGTTTCTCAAAATCCTTTTCAGTAGCAGGAACCAGGCTCTGTCCCTCATATATTTCCTCGACCTTAACACTCTTATCTGATCAACATAACATAACTACTCGTTCCTGTCAGAGCAAAACCCTTCCTGTCCCTATCCATCACTCAGTCGGTTTCTCAAAATCCTTTTCAGTAGCAGGAACCAGGCTCTGTCCCTCATATATTTCCTCGACCTTAACACTCTTATCTGATCAACATAACATAACTACTCGTTCCTGTCAGAGCAAAACCCTTCCTGTCCCTATCCATCACTCAGCCGGTTTCTCAAAATCCTTTTCAGTAGCAGGAACCAGGCTCTGTCCCTCATATATTTCCTCGACCTTAACACTCTTATCTGATCAACATAACATAACTACTCGTTCCTGTCAGAGCAAAACCCTTCCTGTCCCTATCCATCACTCAGTCGGTTTCTCAAAATCCTTTTCAGTAGCAGGAACCAGGCTCTGTCCCTCATATATTTCCTCGACCTTAACACTCTTATCTGATCAACATAACATAACTACTCGTTCCTGTCAGAGCAAAACCCTTCCTGTCCCTATCCATCACTCAGTCGGTTTCTCAAAATCCTTTTCAGTAGCAGGAACCAGGCTCTGTCCCTCATATATTTCCTCGACCTTAACACTCTTATCTGATCAACATAACATAACTACTCGTTCCTGTCAGAGCAAAACCCTTCCTGTCCCTATCCATCACTCAGTCGGTTTCTCAAAATCCTTTTCAGTAGCAGGAACCAGGCTCGGTCCCTCATATATTTCCTCGACCTTAACACTCTTATCTGATCAACATAACATAACTACTCGTTCCTGTCAGAGCAAAACCCTTCCTGTCCCTATCCATCACTCAGTCGGTTTCTCAAAATCCTTTTCAGTAGCAGGAACCAGACTCTGTCCCTCATATATTTCCTCGACCTTAACACTCTTATCTGATCAACATAACATAACTACTCGTTCCTGTCAGAGCAAAACCCTTCCTGTCCCTATCCATCACTCAGTCGGTTTCTCAAAATCCTTTTCAGTAGCAGGAACCAGGCTCTGTCCCTCATATATTTCCTCGACCTTAACACTCTTATCTGATCAACATAACATAACTACTCGTTCCTGTCAGAGCAAAACCCTTCCTGTCCCTATCCATCACTCAGTCGGTTTCTCAAAATCCTTTTCAGTAGCAGGAACCAGACTCTGTCCCTCATATATTTCCTCGACCTTAACACTCTTATCTGATCAACATAACATAACTACTCGTTCCTGTCAGAGCAAAACCCTTCCTGTCCCTATCCATCACTCAGTCGGTTTCTCAAAATCCTTTTCAGTAGCAGGAACCAGACTCTGTCCCTCATATATTTCCTCGACCTTAACACTCTTATCTGATCAACATTACATAACTACTCGTTCCTGTCAGAGCAAAACCCTTCCTGTCCCTATCCATCACTCAGTCGGTTTCTCAAAATCCTTTTCAGTAGCAGGAACCAGACTCTGTCCCTCATATATTTCCTCGACCTTAACACTCTTATCTGATCAACATAACATAACTACTCGTTCCTGTCAGAGCAAAACCCTTCCTGTCCCTATCCATCACTCAGTCGGTTTCTCAAAATCCTTTTCAGTAGCAGGAACCAGGCTCTGTCCCTCATATATTTCCTCGACCTTAACACTCTTATCTGATCAACATAACATAACTACTCGTTCCTGTCAGAGCAAAACCCTTCCTGTCCCTATCCATCACTCAGTCGGTTTCTCAAAATCCTTTTCAGTAGCAGGAACCAGGCTCTGTCCCTCATATATTTCCTCGACCTTAACACTCTTATCTGATCAACATAACATAACTACTCGTTCCTGTCAGAGCAAAACCCTTCCTGTCCCTATCCATCACTCAGTCGGTTTCTCAAAATCCTTTTCAGTAGCAGGAACCAGGCTCTGTCCCTCATATATTTCCTCGACCTTAACACTCTTATCTGATCAACATAACATAACTACTCGTTCCTGTCAGAGCAAAACCCTTCCTGTCCCTATCCATCACTCAGTCGGTTTCTCAAAATCCTTTTCAGTAGCAGGAACCAGACTCTGTCCCTCATATATTTCCTCGACCTTAACACTCTTATCTGATCAACATAACATAACTACTCGTTCCTGTCAGAGCAAAACCCTTCCTGTCCCTATCCATCACTCAGTCGGTTTCTCAAAATCCTTTTCAGTAGCAGGAACCAGACTCTGTCCCTCATATATTTCCTCGACCTTAACACTCTTATCTGATCAACATAACATAACTACTCGTTCCTGTCAGAGCAAAACCCTTCCTGTCCCTATCCATCACTCAGTCGGTTTCTCAAAATCCTTTTCAGTAGCAGGAACCAGGCTCTGTCCCTCATATATTTCCTCGACCTTAACACTCTTATCTGATCAACATAACATAACTACTCGTTCCTGTCAGAGCAAAACCCTTCCTGTCCCTATCCATCACTCAGTCGGTTTCTCAAAATCCTTTTCAGTAGCAGGAACCAGACTCTGTCCCTCATATATTTCCTCGACCTTAACACTCTTATCTGATCAACATAACATAACTACTCGTTCCTGTCAGAGCAAAACCCTTCCTGTCCCTATCCATCACTCAGTCGGTTTCTCAAAATCCTTTTCAGTAGCAGGAACCAGGCTCTGTCCCTCATATATTTCCTCGACCTTAACACTCTTATCTGATCAACATAACATAACTACTCGTTCCTGTCAGAGCAAAACCCTTCCTGTCCCTATCCATCACTCAGTCGGTTTCTCAAAATCCTTTTCAGTAGCAGGAACCAGGCTCTGTCCCTCATATATTTCCTCGACCTTAACACTCTTATCTGATCAACATAACATAACTACTCGTTCCTGTCAGAGCAAAACCCTTCCTGTCCCTATCCATCACTCAGTCGGTTTCTCAAAATCCTTTTCAGTAGCAGGAACCAGGCTCTGTCCCTCATATATTTCCTCGACCTTAACACTCTTATCTGATCAACATAACATAACTACTCGTTCCTGTCAGAGCAAAACCCTTCCTGTCCCTATCCATCACTCAGCCGGTTTCTCAAAATCCTTTTCAGTAGCAGGAACCAGGCTCTGTCCCTCATATATTTCCTCGACCTTAACACTCTTATCTGATCAACATAACATAACTACTCGTTCCTGTCAGAGCAAAACCCTTCCTGTCCCTATCCATCACTCAGTCGGTTTCTCAAAATCCTTTTCAGTAGCAGGAACCAGGCTCTGTCCCTCATATATTTCCTCGACCTTAACACTCTTATCTGATCAACATAACATAACTACTCGTTCCTGTCAGAGCAAAACCCTTCCTGTCCCTATCCATCACTCAGTCGGTTTCTCAAAATCCTTTCCAGTAGCAGGAACCAGGCTCTGTCCCTCATATATTTCCTCGACCTTAACACTCTTATCTGATCAACATAACATAACTACTCGTTCCTGTCAGAGCAAAACCCTTCCTGTCCCTATCCATCACTCAGCCGGTTTCTCAAAATCCTTTTCAGTAGCAGGAACCAGGCTCTGTCCCTCATATATTTCCTCAACCTTAACACTCTTATCTGATCAACATAACATAACTACTCCTTCCTGTCAGAGCAAAACCCTTCCTGTCCCTATCCATCACTCAGTCGGTTTCTCAAAATCCTTTTCAGTAGCAGGAACCAGGCTCTGTCCCTCATATATTTCCTCGACCTTAACACTCTTATCTGATCAACATAACATAACTACTCGTTCCTGTCAGAGCAAAACCCTTCCTGTCCCTATCCATCACTCAGTCGGTTTCTCAAAATCCTTTTCAGTAGCAGGAACCAGGCTCTGTCCCTCATATATTTCCTCGACCTTAACACTCTTATCTGATCAACATAACATAACTACTCGTTCCTGTCAGAGCAAAACCCTTCCTGTCCCTATCCATCACTCAGCCGGTTTCTCAAAATCCCTTTCAGTAGCAGGAACCAGACTCTGTCCCTCATATATTTCCTCGACCTTAACACTCTTATCTGATCAACATAACATAACTACTCCTTCCTGTCAGAGCAAAACCCTTCCTGTCCCTATCCATCACTCAGTCGGTTTCTCAAAATCCTTTTCAGTAGCAGGAACCAGGCTCTGTCCCTCATATATTTCCTTGACCTTAACACTCTTATCTGATCAACATAACATAACTACTCGTTCCTGTCAGAGCAAAACCCTTCCTGTCCCTATCCATCACTCAGTCGGTTTCTCAAAATCCTTTTCAGTAGCAGGAACCAGGCTCTGTCCCTCATATATTTCCTCAACCTTAACACTCTTATCTGATCAACATAACATAACTACTCGTTCCTGTCAGAGCAAAACCCTTCCTGTCCCTATCCATCACTCAGCCGGTTTCTCAAAATCCTTTTCAGTAGCAGGAACCAGGCTCTGTCCCTCATATATTTCCTCGACCTTAACACTCTTATCTGATCAACATAACATAACTACTCGTTCCTGTCAGAGCAAAACCCTTCCTGTCCCTATCCATCACTCAGCCGGTTTCTCAAAATCCTTTTCAGTAGCAGGAACCAGGCTCTGTCCCTCATATATTTCCTCAACCTTAACACTCTTATCTGATCAACATAACATAACTACTCCTTCCTGTCAGAGCAAAACCCTTCCTGTCCCTATCCATCACTCAGTCGGTTTCTCAAAATCCTTTTCAGTAGCAGGAACCAGACTCTGTCCCTCATATATTTCCTCGACCTTAACACTCTTATCTGATCAACATAACATAACTACTCGTTCCTGTCAGAGCAAAACCCTTCCTGTCCCTATCCATCACTCAGTCGGTTTCTCAAAATCCTTTTCAGTAGCAGGAACCAGGCTCTGTCCCTCATATATTTCCTCGACCTTAACACTCTTATCTGATCAACATAACATAACTACTCGTTCCTGTCAGAGCAAAACCCTTCCTGTCCCTATCCATCACTCAGCCGGTTTCTCAAAATCCTTTTCAGTAGCAGGAACCAGGCTCTGTCCCTCATATATTTCCTCGACCTTAACACTCTTATCTGATCAACATAACATAACTACTCGTTCCTGTCAGAGCAAAACCCTTCCTGTCCCTATCCATCACTCAGCCGGTTTCTCAAAATCCTTTTCAGTAGCAGGAACCAGGCTCTGTCCCTCATATATTTCCTCGACCTTAACACTCTTATCTGATCAACATAACATAACTACTCGTTCCTGTCAGAGCAAAACCCTTCCTGTCCCTATCCATCACTCAGTCGGTTTCTCAAAATCCTTTTCAGTAGCAGGAACCAGGCTCTGTCCCTCATATATTTCCTCGACCTTAACACTCTTATCTGATCAACATAACATAACTACTCGTTCCTGTCAGAGCAAAACCCTTCCTGTCCCTATCCATCACTCAGTCGGTTTCTCAAAATCCTTTTCAGTAGCAGGAACCAGGCTCTGTCCCTCATATATTTCCTCGACCTTAACACTCTTATCTGATCAACATAACATAACTACTCCTTCCTGTCAGAGCAAAACCCTTCCTGTCCCTATCCATCACTCAGCCGGTTTCTCAAAATCCTTTTCAGTAGCAGGAACCAGGCTCTGTCCCTCATATATTTCCTCAACCTTAACACTCTTATCTGATCAACATAACATAACTACTCCTTCCTGTCAGAGCAAAACCCTTCCTGTCCCTATCCATCACTCAGTCGGTTTCTCAAAATCCTTTTCAGTAGCAGGAACCAGGCTCTGTCCCTCATATATTTCCTCGACCTTAACACTCTTATCTGATCAACATAACATAACTACTCGTTCCTGTCAGAGCAAAACCCTTCCTGTCCCTATCCATCACTCAGTCGGTTTCTCAAAATCCTTTTCAGTAGCAGGAACCAGGCTCTGTCCCTCATATATTTCCTCGACCTTAACACTCTTATCTGATCAACATAACATAACTACTCGTTCCTGTCAGAGCAAAACCCTTCCTGTCCCTATCCATCACTCAGCCGGTTTCTCAAAATCCCTTTCAGTAGCAGGAACCAGACTCTGTCCCTCATATATTTCCTCGACCTTAACACTCTTATCTGATCAACATAACATAACTACTCCTTCCTGTCAGAGCAAAGCCCTTCCTGTCCCTATCCATCACTCAGTCGGTTTCTCAAAATCCTTTTCAGTAGCAGGAACCAGGCTCTGTCCCTCATATATTTCCTCGACCTTAACACTCTTATCTGATCAACATAACATAACTACTCGTTCCTGTCAGAGCAAAACCCTTCCTGTCCCTATCCATCACTCAGTCGGTTTCTCAAAATCCTTTTCAGTAGCAGGAACCAGGCTCTGTCCCTCATATATTTCCTCGACCTTAACACTCTTATCTGATCAACATAACATAACTACTCGTTCCTGTCAGAGCAAAACCCTTCCTGTCCCTATCCATCACTCAGTCGGTTTCTCAAAATCCTTTTCAGTAGCAGGAACCAGGCTCTGTCCCTCATATATTTCCTCGACCTTAACACTCTTATCTGATCAACATAACATAACTACTCGTTCCTGTCAGAGCAAAACCCTTCCTGTCCCTATCCATCACTCAGCCGGTTTCTCAAAATCCTTTTCAGTAGCAGGAACCAGGCTCTGTCCCTCATATATTTCCTCGACCTTAACACTCTTATCTGATCAACATAACATAACTACTCGTTCCTGTCAGAGCAAAACCCTTCCTGTCCCTATCCATCACTCAGCCGGTTTCTCAAAATCCCTTTCAGTAGCAGGAACCAGACTCTGTCCCTCATATATTTCCTCGACCTTAACACTCTTATCTGATCAACATAACATAACTACTCCTTCCTGTCAGAGCAAAGCCCTTCCTGTCCCTATCCATCACTCAGTCGGTTTCTCAAAATCCTTTTCAGTAGCAGGAACCAGGCTCTGTCCCTCATATATTTCCTCGACCTTAACACTCTTATCTGATCAACATAACATAACTACTCGTTCCTGTCAGAGCAAAACCCTTCCTGTCCCTATCCATCACTCAGCCGGTTTCTCAAAATCCCTTTCAGTAGCAGGAACCAGACTCTGTCCCTCATATATTTCCTCGACCTTAACACTCTTATCTGATCAAAATAACATAACTACTCGTTCCTGTCAGAGCAAAACCCTTCCTGTCCCTATCCATCACTCAGTCGGTTTCTCAAAATCCTTTTCAGTAGCAGGAACCAGACTCTGTCCCTCATATATTTCCTCGACCTTAACACTCTTATCTGATCAACATAACATAACTACTCGTTCCTGTCAGAGCAAAACCCTTCCTGTCCCTATCCATCACTCAGTCGGTTTCTCAAAATCCTTTTCAGTAGCAGGAACCAGGCTCTGTCCCTCATATATTTCCTCGACCTTAACACTCTTATCTGATCAACATAACATAACTACTCGTTCCTGTCAGAGCAAAACCCTTCCTGTCCCTATCCATCACTCAGCCGGTTTCTCAAAATCCCTTTCAGTAGCAGGAACCAGACTCTGTCCCTCATATATTTCCTCGACCTTAACACTCTTATCTGATCAACATAACATAACTACTCCTTCCTGTCAGAGCAAAACCCTTCCTGTCCCTATCCATCACTCAGTCGGTTTCTCAAAATCCTTTTCAGTAGCAGGAACCAGGCTCTGTCCCTCATATATTTCCTCGACCTTAACACTCTTATCTGATCAACATAACATAACTACTCGTTCCTGTCAGAGCAAAACCCTTCCTGTCCCTATCCATCACTCAGTCGGTTTCTCAAAATCCTTTTCAGTAGCAGGAACCAGGCTCTGTCCCTCATATATTTCCTCGACCTTAACACTCTTATCTGATCAACATAACATAACTACTCGTTCCTGTCAGAGCAAAACCCTTCCTGTCCCTATCCATCACTCAGCCGGTTTCTCAAAATCCCTTTCAGTAGCAGGAACCAGACTCTGTCCCTCATATATTTCCTCGACCTTAACACTCTTATCTGATCAACATAACATAACTACTCCTTCCTGTCAGAGCAAAACCCTTCCTGTCCCTATCCATCACTCAGTCGGTTTCTCAAAATCCTTTTCAGTAGCAGGAACCAGGCTCTGTCCCTCATATATTTCCTCGACCTTAACACTCTTATCTGATCAACATAACATAACTACTCGTTCCTGTCAGAGCAAAACCCTTCCTGTCCCTATCCATCACTCAGTCGGTTTCTCAAAATCCTTTTCAGTAGCAGGAACCAGGCTCTGTCCCTCATATATTTCCTCGACCTTAACACTCTTATCTGATCAACATAACATAACTACTCGTTCCTGTCAGAGCAAAACCCTTCCTGTCCCTATCCATCACTCAGCCGGTTTCTCAAAATCCCTTTCAGTAGCAGGAACCAGACTCTGTCCCTCATATATTTCCTCGACCTTAACACTCTTATCTGATCAACATAACATAACTACTCGTTCCTGTCAGAGCAAAACCCTTCCTGTCCCTATCCATCACTCAGCCGGTTTCTCAAAATCCCTTTCAGTAGCAGGAACCAGACTCTGTCCCTCATATATTTCCTCGACCTTAACACTCTTATCTGATCAACATAACATAACTACTCCTTCCTGTCAGAGCAAAACCCTTCCTGTCCCTATCCATCACTCAGCCGGTTTCTCAAAATCCCTTTCAGTAGCAGGAACCAGACTCTGTCCCTCATATATTTCCTCGACCTTAACACTCTTAATTGATCAACATAACATAACAACTCGTTCCTGTCAGAGCAAAACCCTTTCTGTCCCTATCCATCACTCAGCCGGTTTCTCAAAATCCTTTTCAGTAGCAGGAACCAAGCTCTGGAACAATCTACCTCAGTATATCAGAGAACTGAATAACACTGCCAGCTTCAAACGACAGTTAATGAATTATCTACTAAAGCAATAATTACTCCAGTCTTTATTATCCTGCGGTCCAGGTACGTCATATCCATTCCTCCTCCCAGATAGTCTCCGACTGCCATTGCTCTCGCCAGGTACAGCTGATACTGCTAGTAATAATCCTATTTAGAGTTAAGTTAGTACCTATTATTTACATCCTTTTACTTGTTATCAACCTGTATAAATTATGTTATTAACTGTTTATCTGTAAAAATCATTATTATGTTATAGGTAATTCACATGTAAAGAAATACTGTATGTATAAAACCCTGGTCCGATGTAAGAGAGGGCCTGATGGCCCTAATCTGATCAGGCTAAATAAATAAATAAATAAATATTTAGGGTCTGGAAGAGTAAAACGACGAACAGGTATTACATTCACATAGGGTCATATCAGTAAGATATGAGGTATGTCTACAAATTAAGTATGTGGTGTAGGGGTCATCGCAACTTCCTAGAAAGCAGGAGACCCAGGTTCGAATCCCAGCTGGGTCCACATTTACAGCTTTGCCTATTCGCGGTTGAAGTAATATAGCCGGCCGCGGTGGCCGAGGGGACTGAGGCGCTTCAGTCACGGTCTGCAGGGCCACTACGGTCAGGGGTTCGAATCCCCCCTCGGGCATGGATATTTGTGCCGTCCTAGTTTGTAAGTAGTTCATAAGTAGTTTGTAAGTTTATGGACTGATGTCCCCGTAGTTAAGTACCATAAGCTCAACAAACATTTGAACATTTGAACGAAAAACAATAACAACTGTAGGATCAGAAGTGACGTCTGTTCTTTCGGAATAGACGCCACATGTACAGCGACAGGCAATGATCCTTTCGTTAGTGGGGAGGGGTGGGCAAGTTTGAAGCCCTTACTCTTACGGAAATTAGCACATAGTGACTACGAGTTTGAGTACTGTGGGCAGGGTAGAGCTGGAAATTTGTGTCTGACAGGAGGCGTGCTTAGGTATTCCTTGCAAGTGCAAGTGGTGTAGTGGTCAGCGCAACTGCCTAGAATGCAGGAGACCCGGGTTCGAATCCCGGCTGGGCCACATTTGCAGCTTTGCCCATTCGCAGTTGAAGTCATACATTCTGTGAATACGAATACAAATTAAGTTTGAATCAAGGACGATTGAATCAAGGAATATCTGTACTCAACCGTCCAGGACTATTCTTTGGACAAATGTTCAGAAATCACCGGAGCAAATCATAGATTTTCTAGGCACTTATCATAGCGTGCCACAAGTTTTTGTATGCTTTCATCATAAAAGGTTCCCCATCCTACCCATCATTCTCCAGTGACTCCCTCGATTGCCATATGGGCAGTCTGCAACTGATTTGCTGCCTCCCGGAATTCGTTTTCGTCGCCTGCTCCAGCAGCTCGATTTTACTCTATCACCCTCAAAATGCTTGAGAGCCCAACGCCACCGTGGCAGCAGACTCAGGTTTGCGTTCATCTTAAATTCAGCTCGTTCCCGAAGGAGAAGACCCCGGAATCGATATATCGCTTGAGATATGTCTAACTTTGCGTCTTGATAGTACCAGTTTTATCTATACAGATGACTTCAAGAACACTGATGGTCCTTAATTTAGACAACATTGTCAAAAGAAAGAAACAGCGATCTATTTGGTATGATTAATATTACAAAAAACAGTCTAGATCGCAAAAAACTAACAGTTTTTATTGAACGGTTTCGACCTGATGTAGGTCATCTTCGGTACAAAATGTGGCCCAAGTGGCCAGTGCTGGACTCGGCTGGGGTGGGCTGTCCTGGCTGTTCTCCTGAAAGTTGGTAACTGTTACAGTTATTAAAAGACTATTTTTTTTTTGTTATATTAACACTGATGGTGATGGATCTGCCTTTCTCGCTGGGGACGACAGGTTTTAATACAGACTTCTTGAGCAGTCTTCGAAGCTGAGCTCTGGCTGTTCTGTACATCCAGAGCTCAGTTTCGAAGACACGACAGCGGCACGACAGCCAACCTATCCATGTCATCTGCTCTGACTCTCTCAGTGCCATTCAGAGTCATAGATACCCCTATCCGGTCCCTCCAATCGTGCACCGAATCACACTCCGTTCAATTGTTAGCTAGCGACGGTTCTCAAGTTCACTTCTGGTGGGTACCTGGCCACGTAGGTGTGCCTGATAACGAGGCTGCTGATGCTGTGGCCAAGGCTGCAACCCTCCTACCTCGGACAGCTACCTTCTGTGTCCCATCCAACGATATTCAAGGGGCTATGTCGACGCATTTTATCGACGTGCCATAGTGGACGTCGCTTCATGCCAATAGGCTTCGGACCATTAAACCGATCCCAACGACTTGGAAGACCTCCTCACACCCCTCTCGGCGAGAGGAAGTAATTTGGCCCGCTTGCGGATCGGACGTTGCCAGTTCAGCCACCGCCACTTGCTGACTGATGACCCTGCTCCACTGTGTACCTGTGGTCACACGATGAAGGTTCCCAGGTGCTAGAGGAAATTTTAGGCGACGACGCACGAGTACATTCTCGGGTCTTGCTTTTTATACAGATGACTAATTTATCAAAGGACATTTAATTACTCCTCTTGATATATTTCACCCTATGTTTTTATCAGTGTCCTGCAATCATCCTTATTGGCATTTATCTTAACTCTCACTTTCTTTTAGTAAATCCATGTTTTGGTTTGGGCGCTAATGACCTGAGCAATTGTGCGCCCTTAAACCATACACATACACACAAATCACGTTCAAATGAAATTGCCATAAGAGTTGTTTGGTCACATTCGCCGTGTGAGGTCGGGTATTATCGAGGAAGAAAATAACACCTTTTGAAAGTAATCCTCGGCGCTTGTTCTGTATTGCGCAGCGCAATTTCTTAACGGTCTCGCAGTAACTATATGTATTGATTGTTTCGCATCGTAGTAAGAAATCAATCAGAAAAATGCCTTTTCTGCCCCCGTTATTATCTTAGAAAAAAAAAAAAAAAAAAAAAAAAAAAAAAAAAAAAAAAAAAAAACCATCGCCTTCTTCATTGTAGCGTGTCAAAAACTCAAGTGCACTTCCCATTCGTTGTCTTTTGTGTTGTTCAATAAGAATTTTGAGTACCCAACATGAGCAAAGTTTTAAAAAAAGTAGTTTTTTAATACTTATTTCATGAATTAGTAATCGTGAGATTTTCAGAAATTCAATAGCAAGGGCACTAAGTGTAAACTTACGGTTGTACTTAATCTTCTCTTCAACTGTATGAACCAGTTCATCAGTAACCAAAGTCAGAGGCGTCGCCGGCCGCGGTGGCCGAGGGACTAAGGCGCTCCAGTCACGGTCTGCACGGCCACTACGGTCGGGGGTTCGAATCCCCCCTCGGGGATGGATATTTGTGACGTCCTAGTTCGTAAGTAGTTCACAAGTAGGGACTGATGACCCTGTAGTTAAGTCCCATAGACTATACAAACATTTGAATAGAGGCGTCCACTATGTTCTTCATCGTGCACTTGATCAAGTAGTCTGACCCATTTACTAAGCATTGAATCACTCATATCATTTTGTCCGTAAACCTCGCAAATTTGCCGATTAATTTCCTTTGGTTTTTCTTTGTATTTAGAAAACGAATCAGAGATCTGATTTCTCACGCGGCGGCATTTTCAATGATGGCTGATATTATAAAGAAGCACTACAAAGCACACGTCGGCAGCAGCGATCTGCAAATGGCGTACATGTCTTCTCCTTGAGTCAGAGTAACTGAGGCGCATGCTCGGAACTGCGAAATTACTTTGTGAACGACCCTCGTAATTACGCAGGGCTATTCTAAAAGAAGGAACAGATTTCATACATTCAGTGCTTCCAAATTGAAAAATAAATAAATAAATAATAATAATAATCGCAACACTATTCTAACGTTCCTGAAAAGAGGAGCTCGTTCAAATACAAGGGCTTTTATTTCGGCCACCACCTACTATTTCGGAAAGTACCCATTTATCGTAGCCCCATTTGCACTGGCCAGAAGAACCAATGTAAGTGCAGCCCACAGCAGATCTGATACATCTGTATGCACACTCCACAATCCACCCAAAGGTGCGTGGCGGAGGGTACGTAATACTAGTACTACAGTAAAGTCCCAAAAAAATAATTTTAATGTGGACCGAAGGTTGGCCGAGTTTGTGAAAATGCCGGGTTATCAAATCAAATGTTTGTATAGTTTATGGGACTTAACTACGGCGTCATCAGTCCCTAAACTTACAAACTACTTATGAACTGCTTACGAACTAGGACGGCACAAATATTCATGCCCGAGGGGGGATTCGAACCCACGACCGTAGTGGCCGTGCAGACCGTGACTGGAGCGCCTCAGTCCCAGGAACGGTGTTAAAAAAGAATAGGTAAGATTTTTTGTTCTAAAATACTTTCTATTAGTACTTTAGAATGCAATACAAATGATGCAATAGAGTAACACGAAATAAATTGCAGTCAATATCTTACAAGTGATATTCGTTACTTACACTCACATAGACTTCACAAAGGCTGTAAGCAGACTGAACGGAAGAGAGCGCGCGGTCGCGTCAGATTGTTGTCTTCTATAATAAATTTCATTGTCCATCACGCCGAAGCTGAGTTTAAACGACACCGCGATAAAATACACTCCCATAGTTATGATTAAGACTGTTTTTAGTATGAAACAGCATCTACATACTGCATTAATGAAACTCAGCCGCGCGTGAATAACCGAGCGGTCTGGAGCGCCACGTTACGGATCGCGCGGCCTCCCGCGTCGGAGGCTCGAATCCCCACTCGAGCATGGATGTGTGTGTTATCTTTAGATTAGTTTAACTTAGTTTAAGTTGTTTGTAAGACTAAGGACTGATGACCAACGTAATTTGGTCCCATAGAATTACAAACATTTGCACATTTTGAAACTCGAAGGATTCGTAAATACAATGTAGATGGCACAAGAAGCCCATACATAGCCAGTAACTGCTACACGCTACATTTTCAGTTCTATCCTGCATTATGTGAGCACGGAACTATTCCAGGGGTGTGCGGGGTGTGCCCGAGTTATGCGGACTTCGGGGTTATCGACTACCGAGTTTTCGGGACTCTACTGTAGTTACTTCCTTGCTTTTCTGTTCCACTCCCATAGAGAACGAGGAAAAAACGAATCCTTATACGCATCTGCACAAATACTAATCTCTTTGATCTTATCTTTCTGGTCATTACGCGAAATGTGGTGGCAGTAGAATTTTTCCGCAATCCGCTTCAAATTCAGACCCTCTACATTTTTTCCCACTCCCATGAACCACAGACATTGCCGAGGTGGGGTGGCTTGCGTGCCTCAACGATACAGATAGCCGTACCGTAGGTGTAACCACAGCGGAGGGGTATCTGTGGAGAGGCCAGACAAACGTGTGGTTCCTGAAGAGGGGCAGCAGCCTTTTCAGTAGTTACAGGGGCAACAGTCTGGATGATTGACTGAGCTGACCTTGTAACATCAGCTAATGTGGCTTTGTCACACAGTTACTGCGAACGGCTAAAAGCAAGGGGAAACTACAGCCGTTATTTTTCCCGAAGACATGCAGCTCTACTGTATGAACATATGATGATGGTATCCTCTCGGGTAAAATATTCCGGAGGTAAAATAGTCCCCCATTCGGATCTCCGGGAGGGGACTACTCAGGAGGATGTGATCATCAGGAAAAACAATACTGGCATTCTACGGGTCGGAGCGTGGAATGTTAGATCCTTTAATCGGGTAGGAAAATTAGAAAATTTAAAAAGGGAAATGGATAGGTTGAAGTTAGATATAGTGGGGATGAGTGAAGTTCGGTGGAAAGACGAACAGGATTTCTGGTCAGGTGAGTACAGGATTATAAATACAAAATCAGTTGGGGGTGTCACAGCAGTAGGATTGATAATGAATAAGAAAATAGGAATGCGAGTAAACTACTATGACCAGCACAGCGATCGCATTATCATTGTCAAGATAGATACAAAGCCAACACCGACAACAGTAGTACAGATTTATATGCCAACTAGCTCTGCCGATGATGAGGAAATCGAAGAAATATATGAGGAGCTAAAGTTAAGGGAGAGGAAAACTTAATTGTTATGGGGGACTTGAATTCGGTAGTAGGAAAAGGAAGGGAAGGGAAGATAGTAGGTGAATATGGTCTGGGCAAAAGGAATGAAAGAGGAAGCCGCCTGGTAGAATTTTGCACAGAACATAATTTAGTTATAACAAACACCTGCTTTAAGAATCACAAAAGAAGGTTGTATACGTGGAAGAGATCAGGAGACACCGGGAGATACCAGATAGATTTTATAATGGTAAGACATAGATTTCGGAACCAGGTTTTAAAGTGTAAGACATACCCAGGGGCAGATATAGACTCTGACCATAACTTGTTGGTTATGAACTGTAGGCTGAAACTGAAGAAACTACAAAAAGGTAGGAAAATAAGGAGCTGGAACCTAGATAAATTGAAGGAACCTGAAGTTCTTCAGAATTTCAGAGGCAGCTTCAGGCAACAATTGACAGAAACAGAGGAAAATAAAACAGATTAGGAGGAATGGGTAAAATTGAGCGATGAAATAGTGAAGGCAACAGAGGACAAAATAGGTAGGAAGACAAGACCTACAAAGAATCCTTGGATATCACAAGAGATACTAAATTTATTCGATGAAAGGAGAAAATATAAAAATGCAGTAAATGAAACAGGCAAAATGGAGTACAGACGACTAAGAAATGAGATCGACAGGAAGTGCAAAATGGCTAAGCAGGAGTGGCTAGAAGGCAAATGCAAGGATGTAGAAGAATGTATAAATAAGGGAAAAATAGATACAGCCTACCGGAAAATAAAAGAAACATTTGGAGATAAGAAAAACAGCTCTATGAATATCAAGGAGACCATGGGTAGAAAACCAGTTCTCAGCAAATAAGGAAAAGCTGAAAGGTGGAAAGAGTATATAGAGGGGCTCTACGAAGGAAATGAACTTAGAGGCACTATTGTAGGAATGGAAGAGGATGTAGATGAAGATGAAATAGCTGATACTGTACTGAGAGAAGAATTTGACAGAGCCCTGAAAGACCTAAGTCGAAACAAAGCCCCTGGAGTAGAATTGTATTCCCTCAGAGCTACTGAAGTCTCTGGGAGAACCAGCCATGACAAAATTGTTTCACCTGGTGTGTAAGATGTATGAGACAGGTGAAGTACCCTCAGACTTTAAATGTTATAATCACCATTCCAAAGAAAGCAGGTGCAGACAGGTGTGAAAACTACAGAACCATCAGTTTAATAAGTCATGGTTGCAAAATATTAACACGAATTATATACAGAAGGATGGAAAAGCTGGTAGAAGCCGACCGCGGGGAAGATCAGTTTGGGTTCAGAAGAAATGCAGGAACACGGGAGGCAATACTCACTTTACGTCTTATCCTAGAAGATAGATTGAGAAAAGGCAAACCTACATTTCTAGCTTTTGTAGATTTGGAGAAGGCTTTTGACAATGTTGACTGGAATAAACTCTTTAAAGTTCTGAAGCAAGCAGGAGTAAAATATAGGGAGCGTAAATTTATTTACAACTTGTACAAAAACCAGACAGCGGTTGTCAGAGTTGAAGGGCATGAAACGGATGCAGTGGTTGGAAAGGGAGTAAGACAGGGTTGTAGCCTTTCCCCAATGTTGTTCAATTTGTACATTGAGCAAGCTATAAAGGAAATCAAGGAGAAATTTGGAGAAGGAATTAAAGTTCAGGGTGAAGAATTAAAAACCTTGCGATTTGCCGACGACATAGTAATTCTGTCAGATACAGCAAAGGACCTGGAAGAGCAATTGAATGGAATGGACAGTGTGCTGAAAGGTGCATATAAGATGAACATTAACAAGAGTAAAACTAGGGTAATGGAGTGCAGTGTAAGAAAATCAGGTGATGCTGAAGGAATTAGATTAGGTAACGAAACAATAAAGGAGGTAGATGAGTTTTGTTACTTGGGCGGTAAAATAACAAATGATGGTCGCAGTACAGAGGATATAAAATGCAGAATGGCAGTGGGTAGAAAGGCGTTCTTGAAAAAGAGAAATTTGTTAACAGCGAATATTGATTTAAACCTAAGGAAGTCCTTTCTGAAGGCATTTGTATGGAGTGTTGCCTTGTATTGGAGTGAAACATGGACGATAAACAGTGCGGACAGGAAGAGGATTGAGGCTTTTGAAATATGGTGCTACAGAAGAATGCTGAAGATTAGGTGGGTGGATCGCGTAACTAATGAGGAGGTACTGAACAGAATTGGGGAGAAAAGAAATTTCTGGCATACCTTGACTAAAAGATTGGTAGGACACATTCTTAGACATCAAGGAATTGTGAATTTAGCGTTGGAGGGAAGTGTGTGGGTAAAAACCGCAGAGGAAGACCAAGAGATGGATACAGTAAGCAGATTCAGACAGATGTAGGTTGCCGTTCTGATGTGGAGATGAAGAGGCTTGCTCAGGATAGGGTATTGTGGAGAGATGCATCATACCAGTCTCCGGACTGAAGACAATAACAACAACAACAACAACAACACATTTTTTCAACAGTGTTTGTCGGAAAGAACGCCGTCTTCCCTCCAGCGGCTCTCATTTGACTTTCCCGAAGCATTTCAGTAACACTCGCGCATTGATCGAACCTAACTGTAACAAACCTACCCGTTCGCCTCTGAATTGCTTCTATGTCTTTTTTTAAACCGATCTGATTGCGATTCCAGACACTTGAACAATACTGTGTCGTACAAGCCTGTACAGACAAATCACATCTTCCCCAAATTCTCCCAATAAACCGAAGTCGACCATCTGACTTGCTCACGACTATCTTTAAATGCTCGTTCCATTTCATATCGCTGTGCAGCCTTACGGCTAGATATTTAATAGATGTGACTGTCTAGCAGCACACTACTACTTCTCTATTCGACAATTACGGGAATGTTCTTCAACTCATGTGCATCACCTCACATTTTTCTACATTTAGCGCTAGTTGCCAATCCTCACACCACGTAGTAATGTGGCTCAAGTCATCTTGCATCCTACTATAGTCATTGAATGACATCTTCCTCTATACTACATCATCATCGACAAACAGCCGCAGATTGTAATTCACTCTGTCCATCGGTTCATTTACATCGATAGAAAATAATAACGGTCCTATCACACCTCCCTGTGCACCCCTGACGGTACCATATCTTTGATCAACATTATCCATCCACTCACATATTTGGGTACCGTGTCGAACGCCTTTAGAAAATCGAGAATTATCGGGGTCGGCCTATTTCCATTCACTCACAGCACGCAAGATGTCATGAGGGTAAAGGGCAACCTCAGTTTTGTCCGATCGATGCTTCCTAAAGCTCTGTTTATGCAAGGACAGATGCTTCTCCGACTCAAAGAAATTTGCTATTTTAGAACTGAGAATATAATCAAGAATTCCGCAGCAAACTGATATTAATGATATTGCTTCTTCTCAATGTTAACCTCGACCTCACCGACAGCTCCATCCAAGCATCTGTCCACATTAAACCTACTAATTAATCCAACAGTACCTGCTCTTTGATAGCTGCCAGCCATACCAAAACCATCCATCGACAGAAGTTCATTACATAATGTACTGAACACCTCACGAAGGCCTTCAGAGACAGACGTTACCCACCTGGCTTAGTCCGCAAACAATTTCTCCACACCCTGTACTTTGAACTGTTGCACTCAATAAAAAAAATTACTAAGTGAGCAGGACGAATTCCAGTTAAACTCTTGTGCAGCATTTAGGAAATTGTCTAGAGGAACGGTATCAGAAGAAAAGATTTATTAGTTCTGTACCTAGCGCCATGGTGACTCTTCGTCTGTATAGCGCACAGCTTTTATTCTTATACGAAAAAGGTTAAGTACCGAAGTTAGTACTGAGGAGAGAAAAATACAAGTACCAGTAGACGGGAGTGTAGTAAGGAGAGTAGAGTATAAAAACCAAACAGCAGGGATTAGAGTCGAAAGGGCAAGAAAGGGTCGTAGTGCGTGGGAAGGAAGTAAGACAGTTTTGTTGCATTTCCCCAGTGTTGTTCAAACTGTACATTGAGTAAGCTGTGAAGTCATTCAAGGTAAAATTTGTGTTTTCCGATGACACAGTAATTCTGTCAGAGACAGCAAAGGACCTGGAAGTGCAATTGAACGGAATGGACAATGTCTTGAAGGTAGGATATAAGATGAATATGATGTCAGGTAATTATAACTTCTAAGTATGTAAGGCATAGAGGGAGAGGGGGGGGGGTTAAAATGCGGTCTTTCATGTAACTCCAGCGATAATAGTTACAAAGTGTAAGGCGACAAAGAGAATGTTAGGCCTTAGACATAAAATCCTCTGAGACGGTTCCATAGACATATCACATGCCACATTTTGTAATTACTTAAAGACAATGTTCTGAATCAATGCAAGGAGCAATGGAGGAAGTAAATGCAAAAAAAAATACTTTAAAAATATACAATTTTATCATTTGGTGTGTTTGAATTTTGTTTTCAGTTGTCTGCAGCCCCCCTGAATTCGCCACTAGAGGAGCTGTTCACATTAAGGCGATATAAGATAAGCGATATGTAGTAAGTGATATATTGCGACGATATGTTGCTAGCAAGGTTCACAACAGCAGGCAATAATTCGGCGCGACGCGGGCGATAAAAATGTGGCTCCGGAATGATGACTACTTTCTGAATTATAATTGAGATACTTATTTCGTGTGTCCGAGTTGAAAATATTTACATTGTGACTTCATATTATAACAGTCTGATTACTTCCTTGTCTTTTACATAATGAAGAAATAAACAATACACATGTGTCTCTTATTTTTGATGCAATTTCCCTCCATGCGGCACTCGTTACATGTGTCTTACTGTACACGTCAATGGAATAGCACAGAATCCTCTTCTTCCGGCCAGGTTCACAGGTCGAAATATCGCTCGCGAATAATCGCTCAGAACACCGGCAAGCGGCACTTAAAGAGATATATGAGTAACGTATTATCAAAGACGGACATCTGTCGTTTGCCAGAAACTAAGATAAACGTCATTTTTTATTGCGAAACGTAGAGCTATTATATTTATAAGCTGATTTGAGCATTATCAACTTTAATACTCTAGGATTTATACCTGGAAGTGGCTAATATCAATTTGATTACTCACGCACCTTCAAGTTATGTTTGAAAATAGATATGTCCGTCTTTGAAACGAAAACGTGTAGGTGTCCGCTTTTGATGTGAACACGCTTTCAGATGTCCGTTTTTGATACACAGAGATTCGCTTACTGCTGACGAGAACCTTTTACAGGTGTATTATCTGGGAAATTTAGGAATATCGACATAAAATGGAAGATTTAAATTCTGAACTGTATTACATAATGGAAAAATGAAGAACTACAATAATCATAATAATCTTTTTAATTTTATATACAAAATGAAATGTTATGGCACTGAATCTCTAAAATTATTAGCATAAGGTCTGTTGAAACTGTCGCCAGATTTTTCCGTAAACATCCTTAGGTTATTTCTGACATCGAACTTCTTTCCAACAAGTGATAATTTCGTACAACACACCTTACAATAGAACAGTGTAGTTTACAAGCTAGTCTTTGTTTCTTTTCAATGTTTATTATCCACTTTGAAGTTTGTCTCAACTGCTTTACCGCAGTGGAGTAGCCGAGCGGTCTAAAGCGTCTCGCTGCGGAGCGTGCGGTGGCTCGCCGTGGAGGTTCGAGTCCTCCCCGGGGCATGGGTGTGTGTGTTGTCCTTAGGTTAGTTTACCTAGGTTTAAGTAGTTTGTAAGCTACGGACTGATGACCACACAGTTTGGTCCGATACATTTACAAACATATCTCAACCGCTTCCTAGCTTTTACTTTGGACGCTGGTGATATATTATGTTCCATTTTACTCGCTTTAAGATGGTTATTAGTAATAATACTACAAAAAATTACTGGAAAATTTAAGTATGGGCTAATACGTCTTAGTACCTAGCACATACTGTCGCCATGTCTGATTTTCGAGGTCATGTGATCACATGCTGTGTTCCCATTGGTGCACACTGTTTCATTCAACAAGTGTCCAAATTTGATATCAAGCTCTTATGTAGGTGTCCGCTTGATGTGGACAGTCAAATTTAACGTGTGATTTACCACATTTACGTCAACTTTGGAAAAAACTGACTTCACCAATGAAAATAACGGAAAAACTTCCTTTAGGATCGAATGCTAAGTGAATTTTGACCACTCAGATGTCCAGGTTCGATATTAGGCTACTCATATCGCTTACGATAAGTTGCGCATTTGCGCTAGTGTTAACCTTTTCTGTCATCTCCCTCTAGATTTCACGTATCTGTCCGTGCGTGTCGTCTATCGTTTATCCCAGAGGTGGGCAATGAGCGAGCCGCGCTCTCGGAGCTGCCTGCCTGAGCGGGAGCAGAGCCGCGAGCAGCTGGCGTCCGTCACGTAGTTCCTGCTGAAAAGACTAGATGGCGTTATGCGCAGTCAACGCGCTAACGTAGCCGCAGAAATGCACCCGGCTGAGTGCGTTATAAAATAACTTACAAAGATAATAGTGCAGACTCTTTAGTATCCAACTCGAATGAACAGATTCCAGTGCTAGGGGTATCTCCTGAAAAATGCTATTATGTTTGTAAGTAACTAACTTATAAACATAATACTGGAAACTCTTCTCTAAAACGTCCAGCACGTGCAGTTGAGCCGGCAAATATCTTATAAAGATAAGAGCGATTTTTTGCTTTGTTTCAGAAGACACCGTTATCAGTGCCATCTGTTAGTCCGAATTTTGTACCTCAGGGTCTATGATATTACGTTATGGTACAGTACACTGTGGCGTTGAAATGGCTAGTCAAATCGGCGCAGTAAAGCGGCTTTCTATTTTCCAGTTCAACTCTAGTTGGGAGTGTGATTACTTGTTCACTGAAAGCGAAGGAGGAGCAAAATGTTTGGTATGTGGTAAAATACTAGGCATAAAAAAGTACAATTTAGAACGCCACTATAGAACGCATCACGTCAACCAGTATGGAAGTGTAGAAGGTGAAATGCGACATAATCTTCTTAATAATCCACGCGAGGAAGGAAGTAAAGTAGAGGTATTATCATAATGCTGTACCTACTTACGAGATAACTTAATCACAGTGTTTTGTATAATACCGGACTCTCGCGGAACTACGTGCGCCAGCAAGCATGCAGACCTCTAGCGGCAACTATGATAACTACCGGCCGAGCGCGAACGCTGCTCTTTTTCCGGCCTGAGCCGGAGCGCTGCTCATTGAGCCGATTTGTGCCCGCTTCTGGTTTATCCATTACGATATACCGCTTATCATATATCGTCTTACTGTGAACGGCGCGTAAGCGTTTCTGTATCCCCCCAGTGCTCTGGTTCACTGACGGGTCAAAAATGTTCAAATGTTTGTATAGTCTATGGGACTTAACTACGGGGTTATCAGTCCCTAAACTTACAAACTACTTATGAACTAACTAAGACTAAGGACGGCACAAATACCCATGCCCGAGGGGGGATTCGAACCCCCGACCGTAGTGGCCGTGCAGACCGTGACTGGAGCGCCTCAGTCTCCTCGGCCACCGCGGCCGGCACTGACGGGTCAAAATCAGACCAAGGTGTTGGGGCCGGGATATATGGGGTGCAGCCAAGACTGGAGGGCGTCATCTCTCTAGGAAAACTGGCCTCAGTATTCCAGGCCAAAATTTGCCGAATTGCGAATTGCCGAATTTGCGTAGGTGCTTCAAAGATCGTAGCATCTATATCTATTCAGACAGCCAGGCAGCCCTGAGATCACTGGCACCTCCTGCAACAAGGTCTAAAATTGTTGCAGAATGTCACAGGGTTCTGGTGGAGCTAGGGCAAAGCAATAGAGTAAACCTATTGTGGGTCCCAGGCCACTCGGGGATCAGTGGCAACGAACATGCCGACAGATTAGCCAGGATGGGGGCAGAGACTCCATTTATTGGACCGGATCCTGTCTTGACAATCACCAAGGCAATGATCAAATTGGAGCTACGTAACTGGCTCAGAAGACAGCACGTAGAATATTGGAACAAAGTCCATCAACAAAAACATGGCAAGGTAATGATGCCAAAGCCATGTTTTAAAAGAAGCTCTGCAATCCTGGACCTGAACAGGAGAGAGATTAAACTCATGGTTGGATTGCTGACAGGCCATGGGAATTTCAAAAAACACCTACGTACAATGGGAATAACAGAAGAGGACCCTAAATGTAGGATCTGTGATGACGGCGATGAAACTGCATCACATCTAATCTTCGAATGCATTGCATTGGAGAATAAAAGGCACAGAATATTTGGGACAACCAGACCCGAAGAAATTGTGTCTAATAAAGAACTGGTAAAGGGACTCCTTGCACTGTTCAAGGGCATTGGTTGGATTTACTAGATATACAGGGAGCGATACCGCACAATAAACTTAGTTTCGGTGCGGACAGTGGCGGGTTGGACCAAGACTGTTTTGGCTTCCCCCCAGTGCAGTCACGATTTGTGTCTCATACGGCACGTGGTTATAGCGGATGAAGTATTGAACCAGTCGACGCGCCGCTTAACACAAGGCCGTCGCTGTCTCCGTCAGACTGTAGCGCGAGGCGCGACCGAATTTACGAGGAAGAATTCGGGCAGATTCCGTCGTCAAGCCTTGCGTAACGTTGGGTCTCACCGTCACCTGTCGCTAATGAACCGCCGTGTTTCCTCGTCGGCTTGTCTGCCCGGCTCTGAGGCCAGAGACAGCCTCTTGCAGGCAGCATTTCTCCGGCTGATAGCAGCAGACCTGTGCCGTAATCCTGTGGCCCCTGACTGCCTGATGCTCGGGTTCAGCGATACGGGTCGCCGAGTAACGTCAGAGACCCACACGACCGCCCCCAATATCTCCTTGACACTGACCTGCGGCTCCCTGTGGGATACGTCTCAATGCGTCACTCGCTCAATTTTTCTCAATGTTGTTGAGGTCTGTAGACGTACGGGGATTGGACAAAATAACACGAACATCTAATAACAAAAGACATAATATCGAACATAATTAGAAACTGGAAAATATGCGCCTACGCAAAAGTCATCTAAGGTTTCAAAAGGTTGGACAGGAATAGAAGGCGAATAATATTTAACACCTAGAAGTATCAGGCTACAGTGTCCACCCGGATATCATCTCAACCGGAACAAAAGTCAGGATAAGTTTGAAAACTTAATAAATCACGGAATAATGTAGATAGAGACGCAAAAATTGGGATTTTATTAAAAATAAATGAAAAAAGATAAAGAAAAAAACCCTCACACACACACACACACACACACACACACACACAAAATTCAAAAAATGTCCGCCAGATGGCGCGTGATTGTGGTTTGTAACTGCTACCGTGACGGGTGAGAGGTACGCCGATATGTTACAGAATCGCATCATCTCCATCCTGGCTGATAAACACCTGCTGGAACGTACGATTTTTACGCAGGACGGCGCTACACCCGATATTGCTAGACGCGTGGAAGATCTCTTGCGCGCGTCGTTTGGTGATGATCGTGTGCTCAGCCGCCACTTTCGTCATGCTTGACCTCCCAGGTCCGCAGACCTCAGTCCGTACGATTATTGGCTTTGGGGTTACCTGAACTCGCAAGTGTATCGTGATCGACCGACATCTCTAAGGATGCTGAAAGACAACATCCGACGCCAATGCCTCACAAAACTCCGGACCCGCTTTACAGTGCTGTCCACAACATTATTCCTCGACTACAGCTATTGTTCAGGAATGATGGTGAACATATTGAGCATTTCCTGTAAAGAACATAGTCTTTGCTTTGTCTTAATTTGTTATGCTAATTTTTGCTTTTCTGATCAGATGAAGCGGCATGTCAGCCATTTTTTGAACTTTTTTCCTTGTTCTAATAAACCCCATGCCTTTCCAAGCATGTGTGTCAATTTTTACCTGTCAAACTACATTATTCCGTGATTTATTAAGTTTTCAAATTTATACTGACTTTTTGTTCACCTGGTACATCATGGATCATCATCTTGCATCACTTTACATTCGGCTGAAGGTCAGACAACGTGTCGGGGCATTATACCCGATACTGAACGAGCTCTATGAGCTTTCACTAGAAAACGGTCTGAAGATCTTCCGAATGTACATCCGTCCAGTTACAGATTATGGATGCCCTTCTTGGACGACGCCACCACGAAGCACATACAGAGACTGCAAGCTGTTCAGAACATGATCTTGAGAAGAGTATTGCACGTGTACATAAATATCTACATGAAGCTACTGGGGAACCTGAGGTTCTTCAGATCATACAAGAGACAGCAAACTGACTCTTTGCCAAAGCAGAAGACGCTACCAATCCTCATATCCGGAGCCTGGGAGCATTAATCGACGTGCCAGACCGTTAAAAACGGTCCGTAGCGCTATTTGGTAGATGATAGACTTGTAAGTAGCACTACATAAAGGCAGAACCAAAAAAAGAGAGTAAAATGTAATCTATAGATCAGAATGCTGTACAGAGGAAGATCGCAGCATGCTAGAAGCAACAGATATGCGCTATCTTCGAGAGATCCTTAGTACTACGAGAAGGGACAAGTTAAGACATCAAATAACAGGAAACACGTTCAAAATCAAGCCCCTGGAAGAAATCATGGAAAATAATAGGCTGAGGTGGATCGGGTACATTAAAAGAATGGAGCCAGAAATACTTCCTAGAAGAAATCAGAAAATAACAGCAACCAGTCATCTTTTGTATGTATTTATTTCCACAACCGGTTTCGAACTGCCTGGCAGTTCATCATCAGGCGGTGTACATGGTTTAGATGTTGCTTATAACATTGTGGAACACGTTTGGCTGTGGTGAGATAGAAAATTATTATATGTGAGCTTTGTCATTGGCACTAAATTTCAATATTTGCAAGTTTAAATTGTATTCTAAATAGCTACTTACAGTTGGTTCACATTTCTGATTGATGGTCTGTGATTTTTCAAGCATTTTAGTGCTCAATGGATGGACACACAACACAACACTCGCTTTCCACATGTTTTACAAACGTAAACAATTCAGAGATATGTACAGCTAATTGTCAATCCCTTGAATGGACAGAATCCGGACGGAGAACAATTGGAAGGCCACGAGCAAGACGAGGAGACCAGATGAAAGAAGATGTCAAACGAAGAGGACTGCAATGAGAGGGGATGCTAAACGATACACTACAGGAGACAAAGGAAACTTGGGAGGGGCTCTGTCTACGACAGCAAACGCAGAAACATTGGGGCCTCTCATTGACCTTGAAAACAGCTGGGCAAAAATGTCCAGTTGTCATACTTGGCGTGGTGCGAGTTTTTCTATTGGAACTCTTCGAGGATCAGATTCCTAAAGTATCTTTATACTTTCGAGTAGTACACACTCAGAAAATGTATCCACACTTGAAGGGACGAAAAGTATTACCTATGTGTTTATTTTACATTTAATAATTGATATATGTCGTACAACCTTCAGTTTCGCACAAGGTTACTTTAAATGTTCAAAATGTGGACCGTTGGCGGCTATACACGTAGCACAGTGACGAGCGGTTGCCGCAGCTACGTCATTCAGTGTTTCAACGCAGACCGCTGCACATGTCGCTGTAACCTCCTTCACAAGTTCCTCCAGCTCGCGTGGCCTGCGGCGATAGACGCTATCTTCCACAGTTCCCCACAAGTAAAAGTCCGTAGGTGTTAGATCTGACGACCGCGGAGGGAACTCAATGGGCCCTTTTCGTCCAATACAATGTCCTTGAAAATTGTCATTCAAGTCAGCTCGTACTGCCATGAGGTAGTGTAGTAGCGCCCCATCCTATTGACAGAAGACCTCTTCATCAGCTTCATAAAGTGAATCTGAACCTGGCAAAATTGATGTGCGGAACTTGTCCAGGTACACTTCTCCAAAGTGACAAAGCATCAAAGAAAAAGGGTCCTACTAAGCCCCTACACTCTTGGCCATTAAAACTACTACACCACGAAGATGACGTGCTACAGACGCAAAATTTAACCGACAGGAAGAAGATGATGTGATATGCATATTATTAGCTTTTCAGAGCATTCACAAAAGGTTGGCGCCGGTGGCGACACCTACAAGTGCTGACATTTGGAAAGTTTCCAACCGATTTCTCATACACAAACAGCAGTTGAACGGCGTTGCCTGGTGAAACGTTGTTGTGATGCCTCGCGTAAGGAAGAGAAATGCGTACCATCACGTTTCCGTCTTTGATAAAGGTCGGATTATAGCCTATCACGGTTGCGGTTTATCGTATTGCGACATTGCTGCTCGCGTTGGTCGCGATCCAATGACTGCTAGCAGAATATAGAATCGGTGGGGTCAGGAGGACAATACGGAACGCCGTGCTATATCCCAACGACCTCGTATCGCTAGCAGTCGAGATGATAGGCATCCTCATGCCTGTAACGGATCGTGCAGCCACGTCTCGATCCGTAAGTCAACAGATGGGAACGTTTACATGACAACAACCATCTGCACGAACAGTTCGACGACGTTTGCAGCATCATGGAATATCAGCTCGGAGACCATAGCTACGGTTACCCTTGCGCTGCATCACAGACAGGAGCACCTGCGATGGTGTACGCAACGACGAACCTGGGTGCACGAATGGCAAAACGTCATTTTTTTTTTTTTATGTATCCGGGTTCTCTTTACAGCATCATGATGGTCGCATCCGTGTTTGGCGACATCGCGGTGAACGCACAATGGTAGCGTGTATTCGTCATCCACATACTGGAGTATCACCCGGCGTGATGGTGTGGGGTGCCATTGGCTACACGTCTCAGTCAGCTCTTGTTCGCATCGACGGCACTTTGTACAGTGGCCGTTACATTTTAGATGTGTGACGACCCGTGGCTCTACCCTTCATTCGATCCCTGCGAAACCCTACGTTTCAGCAGGATAATGCACGACCGCATTTTGCAGGTGCTGTACGGGCCTTTCTGGATACGGAAAACGACTCCTGCTCTGTCCACCACATTTTCCAGATCTCTCACCAACTGAAAACGTCTGGCCAATGTTCGCCGAGCAACTGGCTCGTCAGAATACGCCAGTTACTACTCTTGATAAACTGTGGTATCGTGTTGAAGCTGCGTGGGCATCTGTACCTGTACACGACATCCAAGCTCTGTTTGACTCAATGCCCAGGCGTATCAGGGGCGTTATTACGGCCAGAGGTACTGATTTATCAAGATCTATGCACTCAAATTGCGTGAAAATGTAATCAAATGTCAGTTCTAGTATACTGTACTTGTCCAATGAATACCCAGTTATCATCTGCATTTCTTCTTGGTGTAGCAATTTTAATTGCCAGTAGTGTAGATGATAGTCCACACGATACATGAACCCCTGGTAGACTGACCGCCTTATGCACATAAAAATACTGATTTCCTGTGCCCAGTATACACCGTTATGTCGATTCACGGTTCCATTAAATTTAATCTGAGCCTCGTCACTCCACACTTCCTTGGTCACAATTTGTTCATCATCACTGGCCACTTGCTGATATCATTCGCAAAACTGCATTCAGCGATCAGAATCGTGGAGTGTAAACATTCCACTTGGCGGTTCTGTTTCAAACTCCCGCCACCACTGACGTTGCACTTCAACGGCATTATCAAAGTTGAAAAACCACCTATCAATACATTTTCGTTGCTTGGATGACAAGCGTGCTCAAGCCATCGTTTTTCTGAATCCTGAGATGACAGTACCAACTCCTGTTCAGCCAAAAACCATACTACAAGACATTCGTAGCTCAAATCAAATGACAATATCGATATACAATGAGTGTATACATTAATCTGGCAAACTTTGGTTGTTATCTAGACCTGTGAGACTAACGAAAATATATGTAACCGTATGTATCGGTTACTAAAAGAAATAGTACTCATTACAAACGTATAACACTCGTTACCAGAAATTCAGCCACAACACTGACTTTGAAACCGTGAAAAATTTTAACTGTTAATGTTAATCATATATATTATTTCTCATCGATGGTTTTTTGTGGGTACGCCATACCTCCCGTATTACTTATCTAAAATTAATGATTGAGGTGTCGTTTAGAAGGTTTCGTTCTCCACTACTGACGTAAAATACAATATATATATATATATATATATATATATATATATATATATATATATATATATATATATATGATCGCCGTCGGAGGTTCGAGTCCTCCCTCCTCCCTGGGGCATGGGTATGTGAGTTATCCTTAGGTTAGTTTACCTTAGTTTAAGTAGTTTGTAAGCTACGCACTGATGACCACGTAGTTTTGTCCGATAGATCTACAA
Organism: Locusta migratoria; assembly: GCA_026315105.1. NCBI lineage: Eukaryota > Metazoa > Arthropoda > Insecta > Orthoptera > Acrididae > Locusta > Locusta migratoria. The sequence goes on along the minus strand of CM048745.1, from coordinate 150,854,028 downwards.
ACATTTTTGAAACTTTACTTTGAAAAAGATTTACTGTTCGTACAATCTAAATTGATAGCCCTAGAACGATCGTAGCCGGCCGCGGTGGCCGAGGGGACTGCGGCGCGTCAGTCACAGTCTGCACGGCCACTACGGTCGGGGGTTCAAATCCCCCCTCGGGCATGGATATTTGTGCCGTCCTTAGTGTTAGCTAGTTCATAAGTAGTTTGTAAGTAAGTTTAGGGACTGATGACCCCGTAGTTAAGTCCCATAAGCTATACAAACATTTGAACATTTGAAGAACGATCGTAAATGGGACATGTATTTAGGGATGCTCCCATCATCCACCACGCTATCAACTTACTTTGCACGGCCGAGATAAAGCCAATGTAGAAGGTGCCATCTATTGACACACTGTTTAACTAACATGAACGACAGCTCTTGCAAATGTTAATTCTTTAATGCAAGCTAAAGACCTTTGCTGCAAGCATAGTTTACCACACGATTTCGGTTATACACGTCAATGTAACGACGAAAAATACACAAATAATTTTATTTAATTAACTAAAAGGCGCGAAGTAGAAAAGTAAAGCCCAAAAGTAAACGATGATCACATTATATCTACTAACATTGTTTTCAAAGAAGTTTAGTAAACTAACAAGTTTTAAAAAAGTAAAATAAACATGAAAAATTCAATATCTGACTTTTTAATATGTTTCACGATTAATCAAATGTTCAAATGTTTGTTAAGCTTATATGACTTAACTGCAGGGTCATCAGTCCCTAAACATACAAACTACTTATGAACTAGCTTATACTAAAGACAGAACAAACATCCATGCCCGAGAGGGGATTCGAACCCCCGACGGGGAACGGCCACGCGTAGCAGCATAGCGCCTCATCTTATTAGGGTTATTGAAAATTTTGCCAAGAAACATCTCAGTAAATTTGCTTACTATGATTATTTTCATTCACTGCTTTCATATGGTGTTGCGTTTAGAGGTAATCACCACTGAGTAAAAAAGTATTCATTTCACAAAATAATGTAATTAGAACTATTTCTGGAGCCCAACCGAGATCATCCTGCAGACATTAAAGGATATAGTTACCTTCACAGTAGCTTCACATAATTTATGAAATTTGTTATCAATATCAATAGCAGTGTGCACAGCTACAACACTAGGAGAAAGGACGATCTACACTACTCAAGGTTAAATCTAAATTTAGCACAGGAGGGGGTGAATTATGCTGCCTAGTAAGTAATTCGTCACTTGCCAAATAACAAATAAATGTCTAACGGATACCCAACCACCATTTAAAAACGAACTGAAAGAATTTCTGAATTACAACTTCTTCCACTCAGTAGATGGATTCTTACATCTAATATATAAAAGCAAGTCATGTTAGTTACACTATTTATAACTAAAGAACTTCTAAACCGATTTTGCTCAAAATTGGTGGGGAGGTAGAAGCAGGAGACGGACATAGGATACTTTTTGTCTCGGTTGACCGTGTATTATATCAGAATTTGAGAAAAACTGAACGTACGCTTGCAGCTGGGATTATTTTCTCGATTCTCCAACAATCAGATTATTCATTCGCTACTCGCCTAGCGACCAAATACGCTGTAACAGAACTAACAAATACGCCAAGGAGGTTAGAATAAAGGGAGATGGCGTTATGCACACAAGGTTAAAACTGTCAGACAGATTTAACATGAAACGTTGTTTCTTTACAAGCCCCTCCGTATTATTCTTACCTCCATGATCTTATCGGTGGTTATCATATCTTTGGAGCATTGCAAAGATAGTACAGATCGTGGTTTATTTTTTAGAACAATGCCTCCATTGCGTCGGCGTAATATCGGTCAGCGTACGTGCGACGCAATCTTACTACGTGATCGTACAGCGCTTGGAGCTAAATCGAAAAGAAATTCTCAAGTGCGATCCGTTATGACTCTGAAACAAAGGGTACAGTCGAGTTCGACTCCCTCAGTTGCAGTTTACGCACGAAATAATTTGGGTCGTCACAAAAACAGACGGCCACGCTTGGCAATTATAATTGAACGTTTGGGGTACAGATACAATCCAGCAGTCGATTACGCAGCGAATGCTTGAGTTGGCTTCGTAACAAACTATCGCCATCTAAAATTTCATTGGCTATCTCATGCTTTTCCACGTCAAGTTCCCATTGCAATAACAATAAGTAAGAACAGAGAGCTGGGAAGGAGGAGACAGAGTATGGGGGATGAAATTGATTTAAAAAGGAGAGATGATATAGAGACAGAGAGGAAGGGGAGGAGATGGATATGGTGTGGGGTAAGAGGAAGTGATGTGAAGGTAGGGGGAGGAGGAGATGGACAAAGAAAGGGGAAGTAATGGATAGACATAGGGAGAAGCTACTGCGAAGAGTTGCCGGTTTTGCTAGTATACATGTATATTAACAATTTTACGCAAAAAATATTTTAAAAAAATTAAATAAAGAAACTGAAATGAAGTAAATCTTATGTCAAGTAATGTTATCTCTTTTACTATCATCATCATCATCATCATCATCATCATCATCATTAGAGACTGATTATGCCTTTTAGCGTTCAGCCTGGAGCATAGTACCTCTAATAAATTTCCTCCATGATCCCCTATCTAAGATAGAGCGGTGCACTGCTAACTTAGTCTTCGTACTGACTTCCTTCTTGCAGAAGAGAGAAGATCTTAGTTGAGCACTCACTGCATTAGCTTTTCTGCACCTCGATTCCAGTTCTTTCACTATGTTGCCATCCTGTGAGAAAATACATCCCAGGTACATCTACATCTACATACATACTCCGCAATTCACCGTAAGGTGCGTGGCGGAGGGTACTCTGTACCACTACTAGGCATTTCCTTACCTATTCTACTCCCAAATTGAACGAGGAAAAAAAGAATGCCTATATGCCTCCGTACGAGCCCTAATTTCTCTTATCTTGTTTTTGTGATCTTTACACGAAATGTAAGTAGGCGGCAGCAAGGTCGTACTACACCCAGCTGCAAATTCCGGCCCTCTAAATTTACTCAACAGAAATTCACGAAAAGAACGTCGTCTTTCTTCCAGCGATCCCCAATTGAGTTGCCGGAGCATTTCCGTGACACTCGCGCATTGGTCGAACCTACCGGTAACAAATCTAGCTGCTCGTCTCTGAACCGCCTCTATGTCTTCCTTTAAACTGATCTGCTGCAGGTCCCAAACACTTGAGCAATACTCAAGACGTGGTCGTACAAGCGTTTTATACGCGGTCTCCTTTACAGGTGAAGTACATCTTCCCATAATTCTCCCAATAAACCGAAGTCGGCTGTTCGCCTTACTCACAACTGTCCTTACATGTTCGTTCCATTTCATATCGCTCTGCAATGTTACGCCTAGACATTTGAACGACGCGACAGCATCAAGAAGCTCACTACTAATGCTGTATTCGAATATTATAGGATTGTTTTTCGCACTCATGCGCATCACCTTACTTTTTTCTACATTGAGAGCTAACTGCCATTCTTCGCACCAACTAGTAATTTTGTCTAAGTTATCCTGTATGCCATTAAAGACAGTTATATACGACACCCTCCCATACATCGTAGCATCATCAGCAAACAGCCGCAACTTACTCTGTCCATCAGATCATTTATATACATAGAAAATAATAGCAGTCCTATTATACTCCCCTGGGGCACGCCTGACGATATACTAGTGTCTGATGAACACTCGCCGTCGAGAACAACGAACTGCGTTCTATTACTTAGGAAGTCTTCCAGCCAGTCACAAATCTGTGAACCTATTCCATAAGCTCGTATCTTCGTTAGCAGTCTGCAGTGTGGCACCGTGTCGAACGCCTTTTTGAAGTCGAGAGAAACACAATCCGTCTGTTGCCCTTCGTCCATGGCTCGCAAGATGTCATGTGAGAAAAGGGCAAGCTGAGTTTCACATGAACGATGTTTCCTAAACCCATGCTGATTCATGGAAAGAAGCTTTTCCGTTTCAAGGAAATTTACTATATTCGAACTGAGAATATGCTCCAAAATTCTACATGAAACTGATGTCAACGATATTGGCCTGTAATTATGTGGGTCAGTTCTCTTTCCTTTCTTATAAACGGGAGTCACCTGCGCTTTTTTCCAATCACTAGGAACTTTGCGCTGAATTAAAGATTCGCGATAAGTATGGGGCCAACGCCGCAGAATAGACTTTGTAAAACCGAACTGGTAATACATCCGGACCAGCAGACTTTTTCGTATTTAGCTCTCTCAGCTGCTTCTCTACACCGGAAATACCTATTGCTTTGTCCCTCATTTCGGAATTTGTACGTTGATCAAATGATGGTCATTTGTGCGGTCCTCCTGCGTGAAACTGTATACCTGTTCTAACTTTCTTCCTCCTATATGGCACTCAATCTATTTAAATCTCTTTCCCACGGACATTACTTTCGTTTTGGAGATTCTGATCTTCATATCATAATCCTTGCACCACTGATCGAGCTCTGAAATATTAGTTTGCAACCTTTCAATGAAATCTGCCATCACAACCAAGTTGTCTGCATATGCCAGACTACTTATTTTGTTTTTACCTATTTTAATCTCACCGTCCCAGTGTATTGTTGTCAACATATGATCCATGAATAGCATGAACAACAGTGGTGACAGGCTACAGCCTTGTCTTACCCCTGAAACTACCCTGAACCTTGAGCTTAATTTGCCATCTACTCTAACTGCTGCCTGACAGTCTACGTAAAGCTCTTTAATTGCCTGTAGAAGTTTGCCTGCTATACCATAATCTTGCAGAACTGACAGTAGCTTCCTCCTATGAACACGGTCATAAGCCTTTTCTAGATCTATGAAACATAGATACAATTCCCTGTTGCACTCATAGCACTTTTCCATTACCTGCCGTAAGCTAAAGATCTGGTCCTGTTCATTTACTAGTTCATGAACCACGGGCAACATATGAGTGGCCAAGTAAGTGGTCCTGACATTTGGGATACCAATTACTTTGGAATAAGGTTGGGCATCTCGGACATATTCTGAATCGTGACCAACTTTGTGCTCAGACGGCAAAGACTACCAAATCGTCCGGTTAGTCCCTCAACCGTTAGGGGTAAAACCCAGTGGGGCCCTGGGCAAGTAAGGCTAGGAACCTGCTTCTCAAGTAGTTCAATATCATGCTGGCAACAATCAGAACAAATTGCTTCTTTTACTAAACTGACAAAAAAAATATCATTAGGAAATCTCGTATTCATAGCCTCATCTAATCTGGCGATTTTTCATGGACCTAAAAAACTTAAGATTCATTTGTCTCAGATAATTTTGTTGCATTGAATAGCTTCGATTGCTATTTGAGTTCTGTGATTCTTGTACCATAAATATAGACTACTAGCTGTAAACCCGGCGTTGTCCGAGTGTTTATTTATCCTACACACTCGTAGTCCACATCCCCTTCCCCCTCTCTCTTTCTCTCCCATCTCTCTGTTCGTTTCCACCTTTCCCTCTCTAGGCAAAGTTTTCTGCAAGGTACCCTCTGTCATGTACCATACAAACAGATATGTATCCAGTGATCTTCCTCTTGGTTCAAAGGTCATGTGTGCAAAAATTCATAAAGATTGGAGCAAAACTATGCATTTTGTAAAATTCAGTAAGTTAAGTACCCTCCACCATGCACCGAACGAAATTTTATCCAGTTTTTGAGGTAGAGTGTGCAAAATTTTATACAGTTTTTGAAGTAGCGTGCAAAATTTCATCAATATCGGAACGCCGGCCGCGGTGGCCGAGGTGACTGAGGCGCTCCAGTCACGGTCAGCACGGCCACTGCGGTCGGAGGTTCGAATCCCCCCTCGGGCATGGATATTTGTGCCGTCCTAGTTCGTAAGTAGTTCATAAGTAGTTTGTAAGTTTAGGGACTGATAACCCCGTAGTTAAGTCCCATAAGCTTAACGAACATTTGAATATCGGAACAAAACTATAGATTTGTGCAGAACCCGTTGAAGCGATGTGGAAGGCGTAGTATACAGTTAGCATAGCCTGTTCTCTTGATGGTTTCTACTGCTCTATTTATTTATTCTTATTTTTCCTTATTCGTATGCTTATCCTTACAGAGAAAGGGATGAAGACATTGTAGCACGCACAGACCAAAGATATGGCCTGTGGCTTCACGTTTCGCGGTATGTAACCTCATTGCTATAGAGTCAGAAACGCCATCACTGGCGTAGAATTTTATATACACCGATAACTTTCCATCCCAATATACTCGAAACTTTTATCATTATCAACCCACAAGCAACGATGCAACCAATAAAACCATTTTCAAAGAGTAAATATAATTTTCAAAGAGTAATTATTGTTCCGCATTTCGCTTTATATTCTTCAAATTACTAAATATCTATCAGATCGCTATAAAACCGTGCCTAAAACCTTCGTCAGGTATAAATTAGTATCTGTACAAATATTTAAGTCTCTGTGTCTTGTCGTTCGGACGTGATAGGCGTACACCGAACAGACATTCACATTAATATATATAGATAAATAGCTATCCGATCGCCAAAAAACAGTGCCTAAAGCCTTCCCCGGGTAGACATTAGTAACTGTACAATTTTTTAGCTCTTTATGTCTTGTGTTTCAGACGTGATAAACGTACACCGAACAGACATTCACATTAATATATATAGATAAATAGCTATCCGATCGCCAAAAAACAGTGCCTAAAGCCTTCCCCGGGTAGACATTAGTAACTGTACAATTTTTTAGCTCTTTATGTCTTGTGTTTCAGACGTGATAAACGTACACCGAACAGACATTCACATTAATATATATAGATAAATAGCTATCCGATCGCCAAAAAACAGTGCCTAAAGCCTTCCCCGGGTAGACATTAGTAACTGTACAATTTTTTAGCTCTTTATGTCTTGTGTTTCAGACGTGATAAACGTACACCGAACAGACATTCACATTAATATATATAGATAAATAGCTATCCGATCGCCAAAAAACAGTGCCTAAAGCCTTCCCCGGGTAGACATTAGTAACTGTACAATTTTTTAGCTCTTTATGTCTTGTGTTTCAGACGTGATAAACGTACACCGAACAGACATTCACATTAATATATATAGATAAATAGCTATCCGATCGCCAAAAAACAGTGCCTAAAGCCTTCCCCGGGTAGACATTAGTAACTGTACAATTTTTTAGCTCTTTATGTCTTGTGTTTCAGACGTGATAAACGTACACCGAACAGACATTCACATTAATATATATAGATAAATAGCTATCCGATCGCCAAAAAACAGTGCCTAAAGCCTTCCCCGGGTAGACATTAGTAACTGTACAATTTTTTAGCTCTTTATGTCTTGTGTTTCAGACGTGATAAACGTACACCGAACAGACATTCACATTAATATATATAGATAAATAGCTATCCGATCGCCAAAAAACAGTGCCTAAAGCCTTCCCCGGGTAGACATTAGTAACTGTACAATTTTTTAGCTCTTTATGTCTTGTGTTTCAGACGTGATAAACGTACACCGAACAGACATTCACATTACTATATATAGATAAATAGCTATCCGATCGCCAAAAAACAGTGCCTAAAGCCTTCCCCGGGTAGACATTAGTAACTGTACAATTTTTTAGCTCTTTATGTCTTGTGTTTCAGACGTGATAAACGTACACCGAACAGACATTCACATTAATATATATAGATAAATAGCTATCCGATCGCCAAAAAACAGTGCCTAAAGCCTTCCCCGGGTAGACATTAGTAACTGTACAATTTTTTAGCTCTTTGTGTCTTGTGTTTCAGACGTGATAAACGTACACCGAACAGACATTCACATTAATATATATAGATAAATAGCTATCCGATCGCCAAAAAACAGTGCCTAAAGCCTTCCCCGGGTAGACATTAGTAACTGTACAATTTTTTAGCTCTTTATGTCTTGTGTTTCAGACGTGATAAACGTACACCGAACAGACATTCACATTAATATATATAGATAAATAGCTATCCGATCGCCAAAAAACAGTGCCTAAAGCCTTCCCCGGGTAGACATTAGTAACTGTACAATTTTTTAGCTCTTTATGTCTTGTGTTTCAGACGTGATAAACGTACACCGAACAGACATTCACATTAATATATATAGATAAATAGCTATCCGATCGCCAAAAAACAGTGCCTAAAGCCTTCCCCGGGTAGACATTAGTAACTGTACAATTTTTTAGCTCTTTATGTCTTGTGTTTCAGACGTGATAAACGTACACCGAACAGACATTCACATTAATATATATAGATAAATAGCTATCCGATCGCCAAAAAACAGTGCCTAAAGCCTTCCCCGGGTAGACATTAGTAACTGTACAATTTTTTAGCTCTTTATGTCTTGTGTTTCAGACGTGATAAACGTACACCGAACAGACATTCACATTAATATATATAGATAAATAGCTATCCGATCGCCAAAAAACAGTGCCTAAAGCCTTCCCCGGGTAGACATTAGTAACTGTACAATTTTTTAGCTCTTTATGTCTTGTGTTTCAGACGTGATAAACGTACACCGAACAGACATTCACATTAATATATATAGATAAATAGCTATCCGATCGCCAAAAAACAGTGCCTAAAGCCTTCCCCGGGTAGACATTAGTAACTGTACAATTTTTTAGCTCTTTATGTCTTGTGTTTCAGACGTGATAAACGTACACCGAACAGACATTCACATTTATAGATATAGATGATGCATTGTGAAGTTGACTGCAAGCAGTACGACATAACTTGCAGTACAAATAGAATTTCAGCTTGTGCTCTTAGATCAACAATTTTAAACTTATTGGAATGCGGGACATTTTCAGTAATTATCCCAATGCGGGACAAATGCGGGACTGTCCCGCAGAATCCGGGACGGTTGACCACCTTATTTTTAATGGACCTCAAAAACTTCAAAGTCATTTGTGTCAAATAGTTTTGAGTGTTGCATTGAATAGCCTCGATTGCTATTTGAGTTCTGAGATTCTTGTACCATAAATATAGAATATTGCAAATGCTCTTGCGACATGGTGTTCCTGGATCACGGGATCACGTGCTGCGTGGCGTGCCAGCGAACTGGCGCAAGCGGCCCGCCAGTGCCGGTTGGAGCACGTGATCGCTCGCGTGCCAGTAGCTAGCACGACGCCCCGTCACCGCCGATGACATCCGCCTGCTCAAGGTCGCTGACAGAGGTCGCGCCGCTCCAGAGGCGAGTCGCGGGAGACAGGTCTGACACTCTGCTCAGAAACTGAAAAAAACTGCGGCCCAGCAAGGTAGATAGTGCCAAGTACGGGAAGTAGGGCTGAGGTATTGGCAGAACTGCACCCGCGAGGGCGCGTTTTGCACCATGACAGTAGGAACATCGTTCGCGGATGGTAGCTAGCCAGGTCTGACAAGTAAACCTACGGAAGACATAAAAAAAAACATGGAAAAAAGGCATGATGAGTCTGTAATGATGCTGATGATAATGATCAAAAGATACTGTCATAATAAAAATCATTGAAATCACTTCACTAATCTGTAAGTTATCGCAATTTTTCCATTTTAGCCCCCATTTTGGAGCGACTGTTTCACCTCTTAAATATGTTTTAATACGTGTCCCTTAGTTCTTCATGTGTTACAATATGTCCACATTTCAGAAAAATCGGAGTGACATTTCCGTAGATTGAATTACGTAGGATTCCGCGGCCAGAGTCAGATGAGATAAAAGTTTTCTGGGTGTTGTACCGTGCCATGATGTAAGAAGGCTATTACTTTAATAACCGACGTTTCGGACAACGTTACAGTGGCCTTCATCTGGGTATACTGATGTGATCTGGATGTTACTATACTTTATATTTACTTTCAATTAGACATTACGTCATTTTTTTTTAAATCTCTGGAGTTATTGGTAGATTTTTGGCGGAAGAATGGAAACTTTATTGTGATAGGATGCTGAGGTGGAGGAAGTTGGAGTTAGTGGTTGCCTATTGCTTCTTGCATAGCGAGACATGATTGGTGGTCGTCGGCGCATGAGCTGAGGTCTTCCGTTTCTCTCCTGCTGGCCGTGGGCCGCGGTGCGACAGTTGCTTTCTATAGTCTCTTCACCGAGAGCTGGGACGAAACGTAAACAGTGTCACGTGAGCGACTACGATCTTTTCCAGAGAAAGCATTCGGTGTTCACGTGATACGAAGGGGTGTACAAAATCCTTGGCGCACGCTTTGCAGCTGGTGGCGTCGGCTGGCTGCCGAGCTGACGCCATAGCGGACCCTGAGAAACCTGAACAACAATGTAACGAAATAAAGCACGGCATGGAAGATTCAAAACCAGTTACAATAATGTTAAAAGCACGATGAAACTGAGTTCATTCTGTCAAAACAAATTTGTTTTCATACAGGTTGCTAACAACACGCACCATTCATACACAATTTTTAATAACGTTATCAGTAATAATAATGGTAAAGGACGGCGAAACAAGGTTCATTCTGTCAAACTTGAACTGTTTTCATTGAAATAGGTTTCAGAAATTACTGCAACCAGTCGCCTTTTGTTTCTTCTTAACGAAGATTTATTACACAATTACCGGTTTTAAGCTGCCTAGCATACCATCTGATGATGAGCTGCTAGGCAGCTTGAAACCGGTAATGGTGTAATAAATCTTCGTTAAGAAGAAACAAAAGGCAACTGGTTGCAGTAATTTCTGAAACCTATTTCAAGAAATAGTCGCAGGTTCCAACACAATGGATAAAAGTTTTGTTTTCATTGAGGTTTGTACCAAACCGCTCCTCTCTCTCTCCTCTACAATTTCCACATTTGACTTTCAACTAAAAATACGACACGGAGGACGCACTTGTTCCAGACTTCTGCAGTCACTGTTTTTACTGCTTCTTCTTGCAGTTCTTTAACTTCCGGCATTTTGTATGTTTTGTCTTTCGCTGCAACATTCTGGCCCACACTTACTCGATGGCGTTTAATTCGCATTGGTACAAAGGAATTATAAAAATAGTTTTCCCTGCATTCTTCGCCATTTCATCTATCGCGTATTCATTGCGCGCTGTTCTGTAATTTTAAAATATATCTAAAAGTTATTTTTTCAACATACCGTCTTCAAAATCGAGGTTTTTAGATTTTAACCACTCTGATATTTAGTGCTTATTGGAATTAGCATTGAGAACGTTTTCTTTTCTACGATAATGGTACGACGCGTCATCGAGAACAATAACTGCATTTTCCTGAAGCCGAGGAAGAACATCTTAAACCAATTGTCGAAGGTTTCGGCGCACCTCTCCTCATGATACTTTTCTTGGATTCGAAAGTCCACAAACATCCCTTCAACAAACGCAGTTTTGGTGCCAATGTGTGCGATAATCAGACGTTTCCCTTTACCTGATGGGCCCTTACCTTCGGTGGATAATCCGGACAGAAACGCTTGTTTTGAGGACTTTATGGTGTCATCTTCCCAGACGTTACTTCGGGTATGAACTTAAGAGATCCCGCAGTACAACGCCCACTAACGAGCTCACGCCTGCTATTGAGACGGCCAGGCTGACTGCGCGCCCCTGCCTTGTACACCCCTCTACGGCAGCGCTGTGGTCACGCGCCTTGCCGTGTTTACATTACGTCTCTCGTTTCGGTGAATGGACGCTGGCGTGTTGTGTTGTCAGTGCGGCCTATTTCGCTGTGATGGCTGGTAGCCAAGAGGAGACAAGCCTGAGTCCATATTCTATGTTCATGTTATTAGGGTGTTTTTTACAATTTCGATGGGTTTCCTTATCTTACGTTTAACCATCCCTGGCTGCTTTGCGAGTATTCTGGCATCGTTAGGCGAACGCAATAAATCTGCAGTAGCCGAACACCAGCAAGATTGCAGCAAAAAGATAAAATTCAACGATGCCAGAATACTCGCCAAGGCTCAGGCTTGTCCCCTCCTGGCTACCAGCCATCACAGCGAAATAGGCCGCACTGACAACACAACACGCGAGCGTCACTAGTAAGCAACTGCCACCGCACGGCCCACGGCCAGCAGGAGAGAAACGGAAGCCCTCACTCCATTCGCCGATGAACACCAATCATGTCTCGCTATGCAAGAAGCAGTAGGCAACGCCTAACCCCCACTCCCTCCAACTCAGCATCCTAGCATAATAAAGTTTCCATTCTTCCGCCAAAAATCCATCAATAATATCGCTGATTGAAAAAAAATGACGTAATGTCTAATTGAAAGTAAATATAAAGTATAGTATAGTATACCCAGATGAAGGCCACTGTAACGTTGGCCGAAACGTCGGTTATTAAACCTTCTTACATCATGACGCCGTACAACACCCAGAAAACTTTTATGTCATCTGACTCGGCCGCGGAAGACTACGTAATTAAACCTACGGAAGTGTCACTCCGATTTTTCCGAAATTTGGACATGTTGTAAAACATGAAAAACGAAGGGACACGTATTAAAACATATTTAAGAGGTGAAACAATCGCTCCAAAGTGGGGGCTAAAATGGAAAAATTGCGGAAACTTACAGATTTGTGAAGCGATTTTAATGATTTTTGTTATGACAGTATCTTTCGATCATTATCATCAGCATCATTACAGACTCATCATGCCTTTCAGCGTTCAGCCTGGAACGGAGTTCCCTTAATAAAATTCTTCAAAAAATGTTAAATGTTTGTATAGTCTATGGGACTTAACTACGGGGTCATCAGTCCCTAAACTCACAAACTACTTATGAACTACTTACGAACAAGGACGGCACAAATATCCATGCCCGAGGGGGGAGTCGAACCCCCGACCATAGACCGTGCAGACCGTGACTGGAGGGCCTTAATCCCCTCGACCACCGCGGCCGGCAATAAAATTCTTCCATGATCCCCTATTCAATGCTAACATCGATGCCTCGTCCGATGTTACACCTTCGAAATCATTCTTCACTCAGTCAAAGTACTTTCTCCTCGGTCTGCCTCGACTCCTCTTACACTCTACTGCTGAATCGTTGAGCTTCTTAGGTATTCTTGCTCCTGCCATGCGTGCAACGTAACCCCTCTATCTAAAGCTGTCCGTTCTAACTGCTTCATCTATGGTTTTCATTTCCAGTTTGATTTCCTCATTATTTCCTCCTGCCACTGTTCCCATCTATTACTACCTGGAATCGTCCTTGCTACTTTCATGTCTGTAACCTCAATCTTTTTCATAAGGTAAACTGTATCTACCCAACTTTCACTACCATAAAACAAAGTTTGTCGGAAGATAGAGAGAGGCACGGCTAACTTACTCTTAGTACTGACTTCCTTCTGGCAGAAGAGACTGAATTTTAGCCGAGCGCGCTCTGCATTAGCTTTCCTACTCCTTGATTCCAGTTCTTTCACTATGTTGTCATCCTGTGAGAAAATACAACCTCAGTACTTGAAACTGTCCACCTGCTCTAACTTTGTTCTTCCTATTTGGCACTCAGTCCGTTAAAATCTTTTTCCCACAGACATTACTTTTGTGTTGGAGACGCTCATCTTCATACCATAACCCTTACACATCTAAGCTAGCTGCGAAATACTAGATCCCAACCTTTCAATCAAAGCTGCCATAACAGCGAAGTCTTCTGCATACGCCAGACTACTTATATTGTTTTTACCTATTGTAATCTCACCGTCTCAGTGTATTGTTTTCAACATATGATCCATAAATAGTATGAACACCAGTGGTGAGACTTGACAGCCTTGTCTTACCCCTGAAACTACCCTCACCGATGGACTCAATTTACTGTCAATTTTAACTGTTGCCTCACATTCTACGTAAAGACTTTTAATTGCCTCCTATTCCGTAATCTTGTACAACTGACAATAGCTTCCTACTAGGAAGACGGTCAGAAGCCTTTTCGAGATCTATAAAACATAGATACAATTTCCTTTTCCACCCGTAGCACTTTTCTGCCGTAAGCTAAAGATTTGGTCCTGATAGCCTCTAAGAAGCCGAAAGGCACATTGATTTTCATCCAACTTTTCTTCAACTAATACTCGCACTCTTCTTTCAACTGGTTCGCTGTTTGAAAATTGGCGTGATTACCGCTTTCGTCAAGTCAGTCAGAACCTGTCCCGACTCCCACGCCACTTCAATTATCCCGTGTAACCATCTGAGACCTGACATTGCATAGTATTTGATGAGTTCGTAATTAATTGCACCTACCCCAGCAGCTTTATTGCACTGCAGTGTACTGACCATTCTCTCCACTTTCACAAATGTGATCCTGTTTCCATCATCATTTCTATTCCATCCTACCTCAAAATCTAACACATCACTGAACGTTTCATCTACATTGAGCAACCTTACGAACTATTCCCTCCATCTGCCCAAAGCATCCACAGAATTCACTAGCAGCTTTCCTGACCTGTCCAAAACACTTGTTAATTACGTCGTCCCTTCCTTTCGAGAATACTAATTACGCTTCAGAATGGTTTTCTCGCGGCTTCATCCTAAGTTTCTAACTTGTTTCTAAAGTCTTCGCATGTATTATGCTTGGATTCTGCAATTATCTGTTTGGCTTTGTTTCTTTCTTCAACATAACGCTGTCGTTTTGTGAAAATGTCTATTTTTTATGCATGTTAAAAATAGCTAAATAATTTTACTAGCCTTTTTAACATGCACCTGGACTTATTACGGTTTTAAACCATTTTTATAATGGAATGTAACGTGTTAAAGGGTAAATTTTGACAGCGTCTCATGGTGGACGCCATAAAACTGGAGGACCCGGCGACTGTGATTCTTACGGTAGCCTTAAGCCGACCCTACTTAATAACCAAAAATATGAATGAAATAAATCGCAATTTGCGATGTTATGGCATCACTGTATTAGGTTTAGATGGAATACCAAATTGTGGTGAATGAAAATTTGTGCACGGTCGGGATTCGAACCCGGGATCTCCGGCTTACTAGGCAGACGCGTTGACCACTCCGTCACTGAGGACACAGAGACCAGTCCGACTGCAGAGGACTCTTCCCTGCACGTTTCCCGCCACACCCAAATCTCCATTCACCACGCTGTCTCCTTCCTATACCACAGCCTATTTGTTCTGTAATGCTCGCAGCCACAATACTGTATTCCCGCATTAGGGAGAACAGACCATGATGTATCGAGTCACAATTAATTGTCGTCAGGAGCCCAACCTCGACTTGTATACAATTATATATATATTTGTGACGAATTACAGCGTTCAAATGAATGAAATAAATAGCAATTTGCGATGTTACGTCATCATTCTATAAGGTTTAGATTGAATACCAAAATGTTGCGAATGAAAATTTGTGTCCGGCCGGGATTCGAACCCGGGATCTACTGCTTACTAGGCAGACGCGTTGACCACTCCGCCACCGAGGACACAGTGACCAGCCCCACTGCAGAGGACTCTTCCCTACACGTCTCCCGCCGTCTTGGCATTCCATCTAAACTTAATACAGTGATGCCATAACATCGCAAATTGCGATTTATTTCACTCATCTGAATGCTGTAATTCGACAAAAATATATATAATTATATACAAGCCGAGGCTGGGCTCCTGACAACAATTAATTGTGTCTCGATACCTCATGGTCTGCTCTCCCTGATGCTGGAATAAAGTAGTGTGGCTGCGAGCATTGCAGAACAAATACGCTGTGGTAATAGGAAGAGACAGTGTGGCGAATGGAGATTTGGGTGCGGCGGGAGACGTGCAGGAAAGAGTCCTCTGTAGTCGGGCTGGTCACTGTGTCCCCGGTGGCGGAGTGGTCAACGCGTCTGCCTAGTCAGCAGCAGATCCCGGGTTCGAATCCCGGCCGGGCACAAACTTTCATTCGCCACAGTTTGGTATTCCATCTAAACCTAATACAGTGAAGCCATAACATCGCAAATTGCGATTTATTTCATTCATTTGAACGCTGTAATTTGTCAAAAATATATACAAAAATATGAAGAATGACGCGCGGCCCGGCTCTTGCACATTCTCCTTCCGACACTGCACCATATGTTTGGAAAATATTTTGAATTTCCAGATTCACGAGATGCTTGTCAGGGCTAATAATAAATCACGCAGAGCAGCAGCGGGCTTGTGCAACATATTTACTGGCCCGCGGCTGGGATCCGTCGGCCCATAGACTTTAGCTCCCGCCCTTATCTGTCGAGGGCGATCCAGATTCTTCTGGTTGGAAGGAGTTGGGCTCCGGATCGAGCTGGTGGTCGCCCACCCGGCTCCGCTCTCCCGGAGACAGCGTGGCGGCACACCAAACAAAGAAACATATAGGCCTATACTGGTCCTACCAAGCGTGTCCAATTATTCCAACAAGAGTATGATTCTCGGTCTGAATGAGGCTGCATGATTAAAGTAACAGCTCTATAGTTTCCTTGTTTGATTCTGTCAACAAAGGGATAAATTTTATCATTTCTGATACTGCAGTGTAGCCCTCCCTTCGCATATTCAGAAAAACCGTTATCAACATCAATCTCCGTAACGAGTAACTACTGTTCGTTGCTTCCTCTTGAACCAAAAGTTCCGGGTGATGAAAAAGTCAGTATGAATTAGAAAACTTAATAAATCACGGAATAATGTAGATAGAGGGGCAAACATTTACACACGTGCTTGGAATGACATTGAGTTTTATTAGTCATCATCATCATCATATTCATCGTCATTAGAGACTGATTATGCCTTTCAGCGATCAGTCTGGAGCATAGTACCTCTAATAAAATTCCTCTATGATCCCCTATTCAATGCTAACAGTGATGCCTCGTCTGATGTTATGCCTTTTACTTCAAAATCATTCTGCACCGAATCTAAGTACTTTCTTCTTGGTCTACCTCGACTCCTCTTACCCTCCGCTGCCGAGCTCAAAACCGGTAGAGCTGTTATTGCAAGCTCCAATACGATTAAATTTACTGAGGTACAAATACCAACCAAGCACAATAGCTCAGGCTCTAGACAAGATTTACCCTGGATAATTTAATATTGAGGCACTTCATGCCTTGCACCTCTGATCGAGCTCTGAAATATTAGTTTGCAACCTTTCAATTGAATCTGCCATTACAACTAAGTCATCCGCATATGCGAGACTGCTTATTTTGTTTTCACCTATTTTAATCTCGCCCTGCCAGTCTCATGTTTTCAACATATGATCCATGAATAGTATGAACAACTGTGGTGACAGGTTACAGCCTTGCCTTACCCTGAACCATGAGCTTAATTTGCCATCTACTCCAACTGCTGCCTGACAGTCTACGTAGAGCCGTTTAATTGCCTGCAAAAGTTTGCCTCCTATACCATAATCTTGTAGTACTGAAAGTAGCCTTTTCTAGATCTATGAAACATAGATACAATTCCCTGTTCCACTCATATCACTTTTCCATTACCTGCCGTAAGCTAAAGATCTGGTCCTGACAGCCTCTAAGAGGCCTAAACCCACACTGATTTTCATCTAACTTGTCCTCAATTAATACTCGCACTCTCCTTTCAACAATACCTGAGAATATTTGGCCTACAACGCTAATTAAAGAGATATCTCGATAGTTTTATTAGAAATTAGAAAAAAAAAAAACATATTGCTAGACGCGTGAAAGATCTCTTGCGCGCGCCGTTTAGTGATGATCGTGTGCTCAGCCGCCACTTTCGTCATGCTTGGCCTCCCAGGTCCCCAGACCTCAGTCCGTGCGATTATTGGCTTTGGGGGTCATGACGTCGCAAGTGTATCGTGATCGACCGACATCTCAAGGGATGCTGAAAGACAACATCTGACGCCAATACCTCACCTTAACTCCGGACAAGCTTTACAGTGCTGTTCACAACATTATTCCTCGACTACAGCTATTGTTGAAGAATGATGGTGAACATATTGAGCATTTCCTGGAAAGAACATCATCTTTTCTTTGTTCTAATTTGTTATCCTAATTATTGCTTTTCTGATCAGATGAAGCGCCAACTGTCGGACATTTTTTGAAACTTTTATTTATTTATTTATTTTTGTTCTAATAAAACATCTACCTCTACATAGGTACTCTGCAAAACACATTTAAGTGCCTGGCAGAGTGTTCATTAACCACTTTCATAACTTTTCTCTACCGTTCATTTCTGTAATAGCGCGTGGGAAGAAAGAACACCTAAATCGTTCCGTTTTCGATCTGATTTCTCTTATTTTATTGGGATAGTCATTACTCCCTAAGTAGGTGGGTGCTAGCAAAATATTTTCACATTCAGAAGCAAAAGTCAGTGATTGAAACTTCACAAACAGATCACCCCGCAATGAATAACGTCTTCCTTTTAATGATTTCCACCCGAATTCGTGCAACATTTCCGTGACGCTTTCCCCCTGTAACGTGATTAAACAAAACGAGCTGCCCTTCTCTGAACCTTCTCAATGTCTTCCGTCAGTCCCACCTGGTGAGGGTCCCACAAGAGGCAAAAGTACTCCAGGAGAGGCCGCACAAGTGTGATGTAGGCAGTCTCTTTGGTGGAGCTGGTGCATCTTCGAAGTGTTCTGCCAATGAAACGTAACCTTTGGTTCGCCTTCCCCACAATATGTCATTCCAAGCATGTGTGTCAATTTTAACCTCTCTATCTACATTATTCCGTGATTTATTAAGTTTTCAAATTTATACAGACTTTTTGATCACCCGGTATTACGTGGGGGCGCGGTAAGGGTGGTTCATGACACAGTCTGCCTCTTTCTAATACAGTTATATATTTACTTCTTTCTTACTCTGTTACAGTTAACACTCTTTTTCTTCGAATTTATTGTATTCAGTTAATTTTTGAATTTATCGTCGCATTTTGAATACATCCTATCCGTCCCCTTCAAGATTACACCATTTTTTTAAATTTTTTATTTTATATTTTTATCCTTTACTCCACCTCTGACGAAGTGGCGGGTTTGTTTTTGAACTGTATGTTGTTCGTTTGAGCCAAAGAGGAACATAAACACTTATACTGTAGTGACTCTGTTTATTTTAAAATTGGGCTTGGCTCTAATTTGTTTATTGAGCTTCTCATTTATAAAAACTGTAGTGGAAGGTTACCCGCTTGGTGCAAAACTGAGGAAAAACTTCCCTGAAAAAACCTCAGTGCGGGTTGTACTAAAATTATTAGAATTATTCAGAATCATCCACCTGATACAACACATGTTGGAACAAATCCTGTGTTTCTTGAAGTGCCTCGATATTAAATTCTCCAGGGTAAATCTTGTCTAGAGCCTGAGCTATTATGCTTGGTGGGTACTGGTATTTGTACCTCGGTAAATTTATTCGTATTGGAGCTTGCAATAATAGCTCTGTCGTTTTTGAATTTGTAGCAAATCTGGCAGCTCCGTAATTGGCTATCAGTTTAATTAGCCTTTCTTCAGTTGGTTGAACATCTACCATTTGATAAAAATTATCGCTACTGGCGCTTGGATCAACCTTTCTGCAATCCGTAGAATACGTCGTTCAGTGCTAAAAACGTTTAAAGAATGTACCTTGGATGTTGTCTATATTGGCGCTGCATATTCTAAAATAGGTCTCATATAAACACAGTAAGTGTATAATAGGGCTGATGTCCGTGCTCTTCTGAATTTTTCTTTTAACATTCTTAGGAGGCCAAGTCTTTTCCTGACTTATTAATCATATCCATGATTGCAAGTCTATATGTTTTATTTTGATAATTAGTAGCAGATTTCCTTCTTTTTAAAGTATGAAGTAGCTTTCCTTAGAATTTGATAAGATCACTTCGACGTCTTTAATCCTTTCTTTTTGTGCATCTTCTGTAACTTCACATCTACATACATACTCCGCAATCCATTCAAAGATGCGTGGCGGAGGGTTACACAGTATTACTACTAATTACTTGCTTTCCTGCTCCACTCCCACATAGAATGAGGAGAAACGAATACTTGCATGCTTCTGTACGAGACTTATCTATCAGATTTTATGTTTGCGGTCTTTAAGCAAAATGTAGGTTGGCGTTAGTAGTATCTTTCTGCACTCCGCTTCAAATTCCGGCTCTCCACAGTGTTTCTCGAAATGAAAGTCGCCTTTCCTACAGACTCCCATTTGATTTCCCGAAGCATCTGACAAGGAAAGTACTTAGGCTCGAACAAACAGAAATACACAAAAATCGTATGCTAGATAATGTAAAGGTCTGTTATTGCACTAGTGATACTCCCGCATCTGCAAAACTCTGCAGTTGCCCATTAGAGGCCTCTGCATGTGCCATGCCGCATCGCACTTTGACCTGCCGGTATGCCAGTAGTGACGGTGCAGTGTGCCTCTGAAGTTGCGTTTTGTGACGTTATTGGTGTGGTGAAGTGTGGATGGGTCGACGATTGGTAATCAATCCTGCTAATATAGTGTGACTGGTTGAGGTGAAGTTACGAAGCCGGCCGCGGTGGCCGAGGGGACTGAGGCGCTCCAGTCACGGTCTGCACGGCCACTACGTTCGGGGGTTCGAATCCCCCCTCGGGCGTGGATATTTGTGCCGTCCTTAGTCTTAGCTAGATCATAAGTAGTTTGTAAGCTTAGGGACTGATGACCCCGTAGTTAAGTCCCATAAGTTCTACAAACATTTGAACATTTTGAAGTTACGAAGAAACCTTCTTCATGTAGATGGTATTGGTGTAGAAGATAAATCATTCGCATGTTACCTATTATCAATTATAGCATTTCTAATCTGTTCTCATATTTCTGCACTATAATAGATACCAGAAAACATGTGAGTGATTCTTCTTCTACACGAAGACCGTATTCACGAAGAAGGGCTCTTCGGAATTTCATCTCAACCAATTGCAATACATTAGCAGGATTGATTACCAATCGCCGACCCATCTGACGCTTCACCACACAAATAATGCCACAAAACGCAACTTCAGAGGCACACTGCACCGTCACTACTGGCGTACCGGCAGGTCAAAGTGCAATGCGGCATGGCACACGCAGAGGTCTCTAATGGGCGACTGCAGAGTTTTGTAGATGTCGGAATATCATTAGTGCAATAAGGGACCTTTACATTATCTATCATACGATTTTGGTGTATTTCTGTTTGTTCGAGCCTAAGTACTTTCCTTGTAACCTCAAACACTGATCGAACCTACCAGTAGTGAGAATCCCAGACACTTGAGCAATACTCAACACGGGGTCGCACAAACGTTTTATATGCGGTCTCCTTTACGGACGAATCACACCTTCCCAAAATTATCCCAATAAACCAAAGCTGACCATCCGTGTTCCCCATGACTGTACGTACATGCTAGTCCCACTTCATATTGCTTCATATTACACCTAGTTATTTAATTGACGCGATTCTAGCAGCACACTACTGATGCTGTAATCGAACATTGAAATTGTTTCTCCTGTTCATTTGCATCACTTTACATTTTACTACGTTTAAGGCTAGCTGCCATACCTCACACCACGCAAAATATTTGGTCCAAGTCATCCTGCATCCTACCACAGTAATTTCATGACGACACCTTCCTGCACACAACACCATCATCAGCAAACAGCCGCAGATTGCAACTCACTCTGTTCGTCAGATCATTTACATAGGTAGAAAATAATAGCGGTCCTATCACACTCCCTAGGGCACTCCTGATGAACACTCGCCATCGAGGACAACGTACTGGGTTCTATTACCTAAGTAGTCATCTAGTCACTCACATATTTGGGTACCTATTCCATATCCTCGTACCTTCGTTAGCAGTCTGCAGTGCGACACCGTGTCCAACGCCTTTCGAAAATATAGCAGTATGCTGTCTACCTGTTGCCTTCATCTATAGCTCGCAAGACGTCATGAGAGAAAAGGGCAAACTGAATTTCGCACGATCGATGCTTCCTACAGCCAAGCTGATATATGGACAGAAACTTCCCGTCTCAAGGAAATTTACTATATTAGAACTAAGAATATGTTGAAGAATACTACAGCAAACTAACGTAGTTCTTCGGTTGTAGTTCGTACTGTTATTTTTGTCATTTTAAGTGCCAGATCGAGATCGTTTCGTTTCCCTCTCTCTTAATTTTTGAAGAACGTAAAGCTAAATAGCATACCCATGAAGTAACTAATGCTGCTGTATTTTACTTTGTTCATGATAATGGATTTTGTTTATTCTGACGAATCTAAAAATTGGAAAATCGAGGATGGAATCCAACAATATAATGAGGGTACTTTCCAACGGGTAGTAAAGACGTACGTCGAGCTGGGAAAGGCACACAAGAATGACACTCATACACTCATAAACGTCAGCATTCAGCCATTAGCCTTCTTCAGAAAATCCTTTAATTTCCTTGTTAGGCTCGTCAGACAGCAAGGTAAGAGTAAATTGCTAATTTATTAATTGCGATCTGTATCCTAATCTTCATAATTCTGGCGCTTTGGCAGTCTTATATCTCAGCAATACCTGAAAGTGTGGGCGATAAAAAAGTCGAAAATAACTGTCAGTAGATCACGTCTAGTTGTGTATCCTATAAACACTTTCAAGAATGCGTTTTTTATAAACAGAAACGTAAAATGTCTGAAAATTGTTGGGGGATTCAATAGGCTGCCTCAAAGACTATGGAAAATATTCTTTGAATAGTTAAGAAATAAATCTTTTGCAACTGACCTGCAATTGAGGAAGACGTGTCTTAGTAATAATTTAAAAAAAATGCAATATTCGTCATTTTGGATGTGCAGCTCCTATTATTGACGTCAAAAATTCTGGGTGTGAAGTCCGTCTGGTATGCAAAATCATGTTTTTTTTTTTTTCTTTTCTCCCTAACATGTTTCGGCACCTCAGTGCCATCATCAGTGGTTTTTCTTCCTATTTGTTTATGGCTATGAAAATCAAAATACATTGTTTTAGTACTAATCTATGCGTGAATATTATGTCTTATATTCACACATATGTTAGTACTAAAACAACGTATTTTGATATTCACACCCGCAAGTAAATAGGAAAAACATCATTGATTATGGCCCACAGTTGCTGAAACATGTTTGGATGACAAGTAAAAACATTATTTTGCATATCCGGCGGACCTCATACCGAGAAAAATTGCAATTTTGTCAACACTACAAAAACACACGGTGCATACCTTAGGCATGGGTGTGTCGGTTGTCCTCAGGTAGTTTAAGTAGTTTGTAAAGCCTAGGGACTTATAACCAAAGAAGTTAAGTCCCATAGATTTACAGACATTTGAATCTGAACACATAAACGTGATAGAGCTACATTGTGTTGTGACAAACATAGAGAAAAAAAACCGCATGGTGTAGCAACACAGGCCAAATTAGAGCAAAAACAATCAGCTTAAAAAAATATACTGTGATGAAACTCGGAAGAGACCTGGTTTACTGATGTGGTACGAAAGACTAAGATGAATCTCCGAAGTAAAAAAATCATTTTATACACTTTATTACAGAACTGTTTTTCGATTAAAACAATCCTTGCATACGGGGAAAGATGTTTTGTAATCAATAAAACAAAACGCCGTTGCGTAACCCGAAGTAGTTGCAAAGTCGGACTAAAATACCCTTTATAACAGGAAAGTAACTACGGACAACATGGTCACGAAAAGAAAAGTATTTCTTTCTTAGAGAACTTCGCTGTTCTAAATGCACACATTCCTAAGCACCAGTCAATGAAATTCGATGCATATACCTCTCTTAATTGCTAGAAAATTTTTGCGTGAGTGTGTGTGTGTGTGTGTGTGTGTGTGTGTGTGTGAGAGAGAGAGAGAGAGAGAGAGAGAGAGAGAGAGTTTTACCTACTGTTGTGAAAAATACCATACATCCAATAGCTGCATCCCTTTCCATGAACTAATACTCGGGATGAAGGATTAATTGCGAATGTGAACTGTTTTGTTCGCATTCAGTAAACTGCGTAATTTCTCGTTCCGTGTCCTCATACAGTCCTATAGAGACAGAAAAAAATCATCTTCGGTAGAAAGAAGTGGTGTTCCAATGAGCAGTCGGGCTAATGAAAGACTTTCTTTCACGCATCTCTGAGGCGTGAGACAAGATACGTGACGATCGGATACGTCCTTGAAGGCTGGGACCACTTAATAAACAAGTTCACAGATACGAGGGAGAAAGGGGGCAAAAAATATGTCGACTGTCATCTGTAAGCAGCGATTGTGTAATGCGGCAATGCTTACGACAGTTGCGTTAGTCCTAACGGTAGCCTCAGCATACGGGCCTGCAGAGGGAAAAGATGAGAGAGAGAGAGAGAGAGAGAGAGAGAGAGAGAGAGAGAGAGAGAGAGAGAGAGAGAGAGAGAGAAATTATCCTCCCCCCTTACTCAGCGAATATTAAACTCGCCCATGATCTGTGTATGTCCCACTCTAAGGGACACCTTCAGTAGTTATGAATTTTTATTGCTACCAGATTCGACTCTTGAGGCACCAAGATCAGCGGAAAAACGGATATGGAAAGTACGTAAACGCTGGTCGGGGATCTGAAGATGAAACAATGAAGTTTCGAAACTGGAAGCAGAAAAATTCAATAACGTAACTACAGGTGTTCCATGGTTTTAATTTGAAATACGATCCGTTGCGGTCACGTATGTGGCTATATTCATCTCATCGACAGGATGACTTCAGGAAGGATTACTACTCAGTAAATTGCGATTTTGTGTTGCTTCTGGCTTTCCCCGTAGATCAATTGTAAATGGCGCTCTCGGGTAAGACGTCGGAATCCAACGTCTTACCCGAGAGTCTTATTTACAATTCCGATTTTATTGGACGCAACCATCGTGGACAGTTGACGGCATTAGATGTGCTCAAGAAATAAAAGATGGAGGCAGGGAAAGTTAGTTCAAATGTTCAAATGTTTGTTAAGCTTATGGGACTTAACTACGGGGTCATCAGTCCCTAAACTTACAAACTACTTATGAACTACTTACATACTAGGACGGCACAAATATCCATGCCCGAGGGGGGATTCGAACCCCCGACCGTAGTGGCCGTGCTGACCATGACTGGAGCGCCTCAGTCACCTCGGCCACCGCGGCCGGCGGAAAGTTAGTAAGTAGTGTGGGACGGGTGAGGGAAAGCAGATGAAAAGAGCTGCGAGAAGACACACTAAGACGGTAAGACCTATTTATTCGGGAACATATTTATTTATATATTTATTTTAACAGAGAACGACATATAACTGTTCATAAAAAAATCGAAAAGTTCCTTAAATGTTGTCATAAGATGCCATTTTGTGAACAAGCAACGTAATTTGTAATTATTTCCGCGACTATTTGAGACTTTTTGTTATGGTCTTCAGTCGGGAGACTGGTTTGATGCAGGTCACTACCCTAACCTATCCTTAGCAGGCCTCTTCATCTCATGAAAACGGTAACCCTCACCCATTTGAATCCACTTACTGTATTCTTCTCTTGGTCTTCCAATGAGTTGCCTCCAATGAAGACTGCGTTATTCCTTGATGTATAAGAACGTGTCCTACCAACCGATCCCTTCTTTTAGTCAAGATATGCCAGAAATTCGTTTTCTCGCCAATTCTGTTCAGTACTTCGTCACAAGTTACGCGACCTACCAACACTACATACAGCATTTTTATGTAGCAGCACATCTCAAAAGCCTCTATCCTCTTCCTGTATAAACTATTTACTGTCCGTGTTTCACTCCCATACAAGGTAACACTCCACACAAATGCCTACAGAAAAGACTTCTTTACACTTACATTAATATTCGATGTCAACAAATTTGGCTTTTGCAAAACCGCTTTTCTTCCCGTTCTCATTTTGCATTTTATAACGTCTGTATTGGACCATCATATCTTATTTTACTGCCGATGTTACAAAACTCACCTACCACCTTTATTGTTTCGTTACCTAATCTAATTCCTTCAGCATCGCTATATTTTCTAAGACTGGATTCCGTTGTCCTTGTTTTACTCTTGTTAACGTTCACCTTAAACGCTACTTTCAATACACTGTATATTCCATTTAGTTGCTCTTCCAGATCCTTTGTTTTCTCTTACAGAATTACAATATCGTCAGAAAAACTCAAGGATTTATTTCTGAACTCTGAACTTTAATTCCTTCTCCAAATTCTCCTTACTTTCCTTCACAGTTTGCTCAATGTACAAATTGAATAACATTGGAGAAAGGCTACAATCCTGTCTTATTCACTTCTCCACAAATGGTTCACTTTTATGCCCTTCGACTCTTATAACTGTTGTCTGTTTTTTGTACAAGTTGTAAATAATCTTCCGTTTCCTATTTATTACCCCTGCTGACTTCAGAATTCGAAAGAATGTATTCCAGTCAACATTGTCAAAGGTTTTCTCCAAATCTAGAAAAGCTAGAAATAATAGTTTGCCTTTGCCTTAATTTTTTTAAAAAATTATGTTGACACAAGTAATTATATTTTGTGTCAATTTATTTTTAATATCTGTTAGATGCTGACAAAGCCACAAAAACATGTAATAGAAATGTCCTAAAAGAAATACAGCCAATATTCTTACTCTGCAGACTATAAGTCAGATACCAGATATTACAAAAGAAGTTCAAATGTTAGTAGTCCTATGGGGCTAAACTACGTCGGTCATCAGTCCCTTGTCTTACAAACTACTTAGACTAAGTTAAACGAACCTAAGGACAACACACACATCTATGCCCGAGGTAGAATCCGAACCTCTGACGCGGGAAGGCGCGAACAAGATATTACCACATATATTATACTAGACAATTTCTATGCCTGCTATAAATTTCTATTGAGAACATCAACGATCAGATGGCAAATAACAATCTACTTATTTATGGTTAAAAAGTTTGATTGTTGGAAATACTGTATGTATGTAGCATACGTTACCCACATACGTAACTGAATTGTTCAAAAGCATTTTAACTTATTTACTCTACATTGCTCATTTAACCCGCTTAGTTAGCCGTGCGGTCTTTCCGAGACGAGGAGGCGTACCGGCCCCGGTTCGAATCCGCCCGGCGGATTAACGAAGGGGGTCGGAGTGCCGGCCAGCCTGGATGAATAGCGGGTTGTTACCCAAGTCCCGCCACAGTTACACGATTCGCAAACATTTCACACCACTTTACACTTTCCCACATATAACACTGGACGCAAACACTTGGGCGACACTGACACTGTAGTGTTCTGATTCATGTTGATCCACAGAACACAAATATGTTAATCTGCTTAACACAAGTCGATGTTCCTACATTTTTTCTAAATCCAAACTGATCTACCCCAAGGTCAGCTTCTCTTAATAATTAGTGTTAAAATTTTGAACTATGACTTACTGAACTGATGGTTCTGTAATTTTCACACATGTCTGTCCTACTTACTTTTGCATGGAGATTATTACATATTTCTTGACATTGAGGGTATTTCGTCTGCCTCATACATTTTACGCACCAAGTGAAATAGTTTTAGAGACTTTAGTAGTTCTGATACTTAGTACCAAAACTTTTTGTATCTGCTATTGTTTCGACGACATGACCTCAGGAAGATAACAACCTCGTTCCCTATGGGAGGGTTTTTATCACATCAGCGGCCGTTGTTGTTGTTATGGTCTTCAGTCCGGAGACTGGTTTGATGCAGCTCTCCACCCTACTCTATAGTGAGCTAGCCTTTTCAATTCCTCATAAAAACGGCAACCCACATCCATTTGCATTTGCTTACTATATGCGTCTCTTGGTCTCCCTCTGCGGTTTTTACCCCACACACTTCCCTCCAATCCTAAATTTACGATTCCTCGATGTCTAAGAATGTGTCCTACCAAGCTATCCCTTCTTTTAGTCAAGGTATGCCAAAAATTCTGTTCAATACCCCTTCCTTACACTTAAATTAATATTCGATGTTATCAAATTTCTCTTTTTCTACCCATTGCCATTCTGCATTTTATATTCTCTGTACTTGGACCGTCGTATGTTATTTTACTGCCCAAGTAACAAAACTCATCTACCACCTTCATTGTTTCGTTACCTAATCTAATTCCTTCTGCATCGCCTGATTTTCTAAGACTGCATTCCATTATCTTTGTTTTGCTCTTGTTAATGTTCATTTTATACGCTCTCTTCAACACACTGTCCATTCCATTCAACTGCTCTTCCAGGTCCTTTGCTGTCTCTGACAGAATTACAATGTCATCAGCGCAATGCAATGTTTTTATTTCTTCACACTGAACTTTAATCCCTATTCCAAATTTTTCCTTGCTTTCCTTCACCGCCTGCTCTATGTACAAATTGTCCCCTATCTTACTCCCTTCCCAACTAATGCTTCACTTTCATGCTATTCGAGTCTAATAACTGCGGTCTGGCTTTTATACAAGTTGTATATAACTCTCCTTTCCCTGTATTTTACCCCTGCTGACTTCACAATTTGAAAGAGTGTATTCCAGTCAAAAACTTTCTCGAAATCTACAAAAGCTAAAAATGTAGGATTGCCTCCCGGGTTCCTACATTCCTCCTGAATCCAAACTGATCTTCCCAGAGGTCAGCTTCTACCAGCTTTTCTATTCTCCTGTGGATAATTCGTGTTAAAATTTTGCAACCATGACGTATCAGACTGATGGTTCTGTAATTTTCATACCTGTCTGCGTTTTATTTCTTTGGAATAGGGATTATTACATTTTTTTCTTGAAGTATGCGGGTATTTCGCCTGTCTCATACATCTTACGCACCAAGTGAAACAGTTTTGTCATGGCTGCCTCTCCCAGAGACTTTAGTAGCTCTGAGGGAATATCATCTACTCCCGGGGCCTTGTTCAGAACTAGGTCTTTCAGGGCTCTGTCAAATTCATCTCTCACAAGGAAAGTAAATGGGCTCGAACAAACATATATGTAAGAACGTTTGGTTACAGGATATCTACATACACCTTGTGCTGGTGGGTATCGTTTTTCTGCAAAGCTCTGCTACCATGCTCTAGATAGCACGGTAGATGTAATTGTCGACGCAATACGTAATGCAGATATCTTAACTATAACTTATGTAATAATCGTCGAACATGTTCTCTAGCGAATTGTCATCAAAAGCCCTGGCGTTAGTTGCAACTTTAACCTTCTTCCCGAAAGACTGTTGGTATTCACTGCCACTGCTTCCATCGCCTCTTCCCGCACTTACCGTAGCACTATCGCTTGCAATGAGTTGTTCGTCATTATCATCCCTACAGTATCTAACTTATGCTCATATTTCTGTACCATAAAAGATACGAGAAAGCATGCGAATGATTGATCTTCTACACTAGAACCATCTTCACGAAGAAGGGTTCTTCGTAACTTCATCTCAACTAATCGCAATACATTAGCCGGCCGCGGTGGCCGCGGGGACTGAGGCGCTCCAGTCACGGTCTGCACGGCCACTACGATCGGGGGTTCGAATCCCCCCCTCGGGCATGGATATTTGTGACGTCCTTAGTCTTAGTTAGTTCATAAGTAGTTTGTAAGTTTAGGGACTGATAACCCAGTAGTTAAGTTCCATAGACTATACAAACATTTTTTTTGCAATACATTAGCAGGATTGATTAGCAATCGCCGCCCCATCTGACGCTTCACCACACAAGTAACATCACAAAACGCAACTTCGGAGGCACTGCACCGTCCCTAGAACAGACAGGGCAAAGAGCAATGCGACATGGCACACGCAGAGGCCTCTAACGGACGACTGCAGAGTTTTGCAGATGCGGGAGTATCACTAGTGCAAAAAGGGATCTTTACATTATCTCTCATACGATTTTGGTGTATATGTGTTTGTTCGAGCCCAATACTTTCCTTGTCAGATATTTAAAAATGTCACTATTTAGCACCCTCTAATAATTAACCGTAACACTGCAACGATTTCCATGTAAGATAAAAGAGATTTACCTTGTTTATTAACGCCAATTCGGTTAAAACTACCACTATTGAAACAAAAGTAGTTTCCTCGCCGCCAAGCGTCTACTGCACTAAAGCTCTGTATAGAGGAAAAAATTGAAACAAGATATATATTAGACATTCAAATGTAATTGGCGTTGTAAAGGAACCTTTAATTTCTGCTTCTGGTAAAAATCATGTAGTGGGTATCTCCTTGCATTTTTCGTAGTTCATATGATGTGTATGGACATAATACACAATAAAATACTCATCAAAGACTTATCCATAATGTAAATGGTTTTCTTCATTTACACTATGCTCCGATGACGACATGTTCGTGGTCTATTCGAATATTTGCCTACGGTAATGGTCAATCTGAATTTATAGGTGAACCCTTTAGATCTGGAGCCACAAACCAAACAGTTTTCTTAAAATCGGACGAAAAGTATTCCGTAGAGCAGCCAGGTCCGCATGGACAGAACTACGCGAAGTTCCCGCATCAGTCCGTCGGATATAACACCCTGTATCTCGAGAATGAAAATACTTATCGTTCTGGTCTCAGCCTTGAATAAAATTTCGGTATCTTACCTACATTTCGTCCGCAGCATTGTATTTGCTAAAATCAACCATACGCAAAGTCTACGCAATGCGATTTTTCTTCTACAAAGTCTTCAAAATTTTGCGCAGTTGTTTACTTAATTTGATGTAGCACGGAATCTATAAGTAATAAAGAATAGAAATTGAGATCATTACCGAGCGAATATATCACACTATAACACGTGAAAAAATTAATTTTTTTATCGAATAGTTTTCTCAAAATCGGTTGATAAGTATTGTTAAGCGCTGGGAACGTTGCAGCGGTCGGTGTGTAAGCAGCAGCAGAATAGGCCCAACATGGCTGCCGCTGGCAGGCTGGCCATACTTTCCCTATGCAGAGCTTTACTACTGCGCAACTGCAAAGCGCCTACACACGCACTGTGGCGGCCTTTACCAGTACTAGGTGGGTGCGTAGTCTGTACCATACGCGGCAACTCTCCCGGACGTGCTATAATAACTCAGTTCGCTTAGGAATATGGCAGTTTTTCGATAAAAATGTAAGTGTTGTTTGTGTGGGAGACAGCGCAGAGTTGGCACACCAGACTGTTCGTGTAGCAACAGTGTTCGGGTGCGATCTGTTGCATTGTCGGCGATGGCCCGTGCATTGGCTTAAGCGATCGGCCCTGGCGGTAAACACCTCCTTCAAAGAGCCGTCCCTCGCGCCATCTTGCGTCAGCTGCTAAAATTACCGTCTCAGCCTGTGCCGCCCCGCACATACTTATCAGGGCAGAGCAAAACAATTACGCCTACTGTGCGATACAGCTGTCACCATTACGTAGGCTGGACGTCACGCCAGCGGCGATATAAGACTTCCCAGCGTGTTTTGCACGGAGGCAAATCCCTGCCCACCAGTTCTAGACCTAGCTGGTTCACGACTTTCAACAGCGCGCGCTGTGTACCTGCCTCACAAAGAACGAACGTGACGCTACATCCAAGCGCATTTCAGGAGCAAGGAAATAAATGGAGAAGAAGAAAAAGTGCAATTTGGAAAAAAAATCTGTTACTTGTTTTATATTAAGCCAGAGAACCCGGCAGTGCTTCTCAGTTGCTAATATATACGGGAGTTGGGTACACAATTTCATGTCCTTCTCCCATTATCTTTATCCGTCTCCTCTTCCTTCCCCTCCCTTTGTCCATTTCTTTCTCCCCATGTCTCTGCCCTTCACCTTCACCCCATTCCTTGTACATCTCTTTATCACACTGTCCATCGCATCATACCTCCTCTCTCTGCATCCATAGATTACATTAATACTGAATTCAAGATTTCATATTGATACAGAACGTGTCAGTTTAGTAAAATATAACATTACATGACAAGCAAATTATTTTTTTATTTTTATTTATTACTAGCTGAAAGCCCGGCGTTGTCCGGGTATTTACTTATTTCTTCCTGCCATTTTTCGGGTATATATTCAGTTGTATGATGGATGTATGTCTAAAATCTCTTGGGAATACAGTTAGTAGTAAATAAGCAATAGATTAAAACTTTGTGCGTGATGTGGGGATGTGGCGGTTTTCCATGAACGTTACTGTTTATGTGCTCATACCACAAGAAATACATGTCTTACTGCGATACAATTTAGAAAGTATGCTCAACTATATGCGTGTATACTGTCTGTAAAATTTCCTGCGGCTAAAATTTATAGTGTAGAAATTATGAACTGTAACATCATACCGAATGCCGTAGTTTTACTACATAAACAGTGGAAAAGTCATAAGCGAGAAACTTTTGTCCTTTCATCGTTTAGCTATATTGTCAGCGAGAAAAAGTTTAATAAAGATTTGAAATTATTTTTAAAGTTTGTTGCAAGTCGCTAAGTACTCTCATTCTCATATAGCGTATTTATAAAGTCTCTCTGCATTATATGGCATTTTTTGCGATTTCTATTGTTTATGACGCCATATCTTCTGAACCATGTGTCGTGATTCTTGACTCTTCAGCAATTGTTACCTCACGGTAAGGAATATGTGAACCAAATTTGGTTGAAATCGGTCCAGTGGTTTAGGAGAAAATGAGCAGCATTGCTAACTGCAGCAGTTTTCTTCGCGCATCTCATTTTTTACGACGTCATATCTCGTGAACTACGTATCGTACGTGATTCTTACACTTACGGCGACCGTCCTCATAGACTGAATCTTACGTGTACAAAATCTGAAATAGATTGGATCAAAACTGTAGATTTGTATGCAACACGTATATACATACAGACACTCTGCTTTATGTATTAGACTAGCTGAAAACCCTGCGTTGCCCGGGTATTTATTTATTTATTCCTGCAATTTTTGACGTATATATTTATTTGTATAATTGCTGTATGTCTGTAATATCTCTGGGGAATACAATTAGTAGTAAAGAAGTAATAGATTAAAACTTGGTGCGTGATGGGGCGGTTTTCCACGAACGTTACTGTTTATGTGCTCATATCTCATAAACTACCTGTCGTACTGTGATACAACTTAAAAGGTACACTCAACTATATGCGTGTATACTGTCTGTAAAATTTCCTGCGGCTACAGTTTGTAGTGTACAAATTATAAATTGTAACGTCATACCGAATCCCGTAGTTTTACTCAATAAACAGCGGAAAAGTAATAAGCGAGAAACTTTTTTCCTTTCATCATTTTGCTATGGTTGTCAACGAGAGAAAGTTTAATAACAGTTTGAAATTATGTATAAATTTTGTTGTAAGTCGCTAAGTACTCTGATTCTCATATAGCGTATTTATAAAGTCTCGCCGCATTATGTGGCTGTTTCTTGCAAATCCTATTGTTTATGACGTCATATCTTCTGAATCATGTGCCGTATATGATTCTTTACCTTGCAGCAATTGTACCTCACGGTAAGGAATGTGTGTACCAAATTTGGTTGAAATCGGTCCAGTGGTTTAGGAGAAATGAGCAGAATTGTCGCTAAATGCAGCAGTTTTCTGAGCATCTCATTGTTTATGACGTCATATCTCGTGAACTATGTATCGTACGTGATTCTTACATTTACGGCGATCGTTCTCATGGATTAAAGCTTACGTGTACAAAATTTCATAAAGATTGGAACAAAACTGTAGATTTGTATGCAACACGTACAAATATACGGACACTCTGCTTCATTTATTAGTTTTTTTATTATTATTATTATTTTATTATTATTATTATTAGTAGTAGTAGTAGTAGTAGCAAAGCTCCCAGAGTGGAATACTCGAAAGCAGCGCGGGAGTAGCCGAGCGGTCTGGAGCGCCACGTTGCGGATCGCGCGGCTTCTCGCGTCGGAGGTTTGAATCCTCCCTCGGGCAAGGATGTTTGTGTCGTCTTTAGTATAAGGTAGTTCATAAGTAGTTTGTAAGTTTATGGACTGATGACCCCGCTGGTAAGTCCCATAAACGTAACAAACATTTTCACATTTTTGAAGACTCTAAGTAAACATGGTTCATTTTCAGTTCTTCTTGTTCTTCTGGTTCTATCGCCTATTTGCCCACCAGTTTTTCATTGTTTGAAAGAATTTAGCTCTTCTTTCTTCGCTCTCTTCTGTACCGGTTCTTCGGACTTCCGTCTCTGTTTTAACTTCCCATTTTTTCTATTTTTATTCTAAAATTGTTCCTTGCGTCGTTTACTTCTTTGGTGAATTTGGCTAATTCGAAGTTTTTTTTTTTAACATTTTGCATCCATTCTCCTCCATTAACAAGGGAATCGATGTGTTTTACTGTTATTTTTGTCAGTCTGTTTGGGGAAGCTTCATTATGTGGCCATAGAATTTGAGGCGTCTTTTCCTCATGTCTGTCTCTATGTTAGAAAATTCTTAAATTTTAGATGTTTTCTGTAGTCTATATCCATTCTCAGTCCATCTTGGACCCAAAAGTTTCCTAATTATTCTTCTTTCTTTAGATTTTCTATGTCAGTTTACCTGTTTAGAGCCAACGTATCGCTAGCACATAACATTGACGGTTTAGTTCCTGTTTTATATTGCCTAATTTTGGCATTTACAGTTTTTACTTTTTTATTATAGCGGTTTTTTGTATTCTTTCTTCTTGCTGGCCGCGGTGGCCGCGGGGACTAAGGCGCTCCAGTCACGGTCTGCACGGCCGCTACGGTCGGGGGTTCGAATCCCCCTCGGGCATGGATATTTGTGCCGTCCTAGTTCATAAGTAGTTTGTAAGTTTAGGGACTGATGGCCCCATAGACTTTACAAACATTTGACCATTTTTCTTTCTTCTTGTGCATATTTTTCAGAGATAATTTCTCGTAAATATTTGAAGTGTGATACTCTGTTAATTTCTCCATATTTGGTAAGTAACTTGAAATTTTCTAGATTTGTTGTTGTAAACACTGTCTCTTCAAATGATATCTGCAGGCCGACTTTTTCTGCAACTACTCTTAGAGTTTATATCTGTTTCATAGCCATCTCACTGGAATCTGCCATTATTGTGAGATTGTCTGCAAAGGCTAAGTAGGGAATTCGTAAGTTATTTTATTTTTATTTATTTTTTTGATAACCCATTACCTAGTTTACTCAGTAAGGTTTTAATCTATGAACAGGTAGGGTTATAAAGTTAGCCACAAACAAAACATTCCTATTTTGTAGAAAAAAATGACTGAAAAAGCTTTCAGTTGGCAATTACGAACACAACAACAATAACAACAGAATCTGCCAAATCGCTCGAACCGTTCTGAAATGGTGATCTTGCGGCAACTGAATTTTACAACCTTCTGTTAGTCCATCTGATTTCCACTGTTTACTATTCTCCTCCTGGCACCTCGACCACTCCCACTGGAGGTTCGAGTCCTCCCTCGGGCGCGCGCTCGTGTGTGTGTGTGTGTGTGCGTGTGTGTGTATGATTGATTTCATCCTAGAGAATCCATCTGTCTTGGTCATTGTACTCGATACCGTTTATATGTATATAAAAGTAGAAGGGTCACCAGTATATAGTTATTTACAATATCCATACGCTACTGGTACTGATATACTATAATTCTTTGTATGCCCATCGCCCAAACCCCAGTTTCCCGCACTAGCCCATTGAAATTGATGAATTTTGCCGCGCTAGTTTGTATGAG
Organism: Locusta migratoria; assembly: GCA_026315105.1. NCBI lineage: Eukaryota > Metazoa > Arthropoda > Insecta > Orthoptera > Acrididae > Locusta > Locusta migratoria. The sequence continues at coordinate 150,818,631 of CM048745.1, read as the reverse complement.
TGCACCTCGGTTGCACAGTGGTAGAGTGCCAGACTACAAATCCAACGATCGCGGGTTCGATCCCCGCCAGGTCCTATGATTTTTATCTTTCACTTCCACTTCTTTCACCTCTGGCAGTATTGCTCATGTGAAAAATACCGAGTAGCACCGTGGTTCGGAACCCACTTTAAACTGTAGGTCCCCCTATAACTGGCTGGGTAAGTCAGTTCGAAGGTCGGAGGAAGGCAACGGCATACCACCTCCAAACAGGATCATGCCTAGTAAAGCACTGTGGTGTTCAAACCAATCTTCGGATTGTTGACTGCTTTACCTTTTTTTTAAAAGTTGTATGAAGCGTGCTTTCGCATTAGCTATCACCGAGCGAGTTGGCGCATTGGTAACGCACTGGACTCACATTCGGAAGGACGGTGGTTCACATCCACCTCCGGCCATCCACATTTACGTTTTCCGTGATTTCCCTAAATCACTCCAGGCAAATGCCGGGATGGTTCCTTTGAAAGGGCACGGCCGATTTCCTTCCACATCCTCACCCAAATACTCTCAGCGTTAGCTCCGTCTCTAATGACCACGCTGTCGACGGGACGTTAAACTCGAATCTTCCTTCCTTCCTCCCATTTGCTACCGCATTAGTCTCGTTGAATTGCAAGAATATTTTGATGTTTCGCCGTGCCATGCTGTATTGCCCATGATGTCATTCGTCAATACTGACAGGTGGTATCGTGTATTGGAATTTATCCCAATATTCGAATGTTCAAATGTTTGTTAAGCTTATGAGACTAAACTACGGGGGTCATCAGTCCGTAAACTTACAAACTACTTATAAACTAACTTACAATAAAGACGACACAAACATCCATACCCGAGGGAGGATTCGAACCTCAGGCGGGGAACGGCCTCGCGCATCGGAACACTGCGCCTCAATGCTCTCCGCCGTGGGAATATTGAAATCTTCCATCTCCTCCAGTCTCCTCTCTCTATGTTCACATGCTCCTCTCATCTTTTCTCTGCTAATCACCTCCTGCCACTGTCTTCATACATCTCCTCTTCCCCCTCTATATTTCCTCCTCCCTGCGATCTACGAAAAATTACATATACCTGACAGCTTTCATAGTGATCAAAAGTATTGAAAATCTTTAACATGGCGGTGGAACACGATCAAAAAGTGAACAAAATTTCAGCGGACCAGTTGCAAGTGGTTGGCTGAAATTTTGTTAATTTTTTTAAAAGTATTGAAGCCTATTTTAAGCTACCCTCCACCGTACACCATACGGTTGATCTCAAGGAGTAGGAGACTTCTCCATGAAAACGTACACACATCTGCCAAGTATCATGGTGATCGGTAAAACGGTGATGAAAGCTATTGAACCTCAAACGCAGTCGAAGCAGGGTTTAAGTCACAGTCGCTTTTTCTCATTATGCTACTCGATGTAGTAGAATGCGATTAGCTTTAAAGTAGCAGTCGCAAAAATACGACGACATTCTTCCACACAAACAAGCAATAGAGATCAAAAACACAAACTTTGAAGTTCGATCAATCTGTAGCATAATGCCGCTATTCCGTCGCAGCGTGTGTATTTCATTACCAGATTTGTTATTCTTGGAACGCTTATTCTTGTCAAATGCAGGCTGTGTATGCTGGCACATTTGAAGAACCGATCGATGAATAAATTTGTTTTGAGAAAGGGATCTAACTCCGCAGTGAAACTGAAAATCGACACACAAAAATTATAGCAATAAGCGAATCACATAAATATATGTACTAGTTAATACTGACAGATCTATGAATTTCAATAATCTCTCACTGGAATGGACATTGTTTAAGATGAACATTAGAGGCAATGGAATGAATTTCAAAGAGCTGGTAGACTTCATTTATGTTAATAAGATGAGCGAACAATTCCCCAATTCCCCATTTAACTGTAGGATACGCCTCCGGCATTCCCCTGCACACAGCTGACTGCGAGAGATTATTTAATTGCATGAACAAAATGAAAACAGAAATCAGAAATCGTTTTTCTGTGGAAAGACTTATAAAACTTTCATGGTCAATATTGAAGGCCCACCTCGCAATGACTTTCGTTTCGAACAGGCATTCAGTGTGTGGATTATGCATAAAACCGACGTATTCTAATCTGATGTAAAATACTGCAACGTAAAATAAGCAAATCAATACTCGCAGTTTACTGTAGTGCGGATAAAATATGGAAGGCATGGATCTACACGTGTAAAAGTTAATTATAAAAGAAAATAATAATACAATTTAATTTGGCAGATTACTGTTAACATCAATTCAATATAAATATATTTCACTTTTAAAACTCTTATTACTAGCGTAATTTATAAAATTTTCTGCCAGCAGTATTTTGCACAAATTTTTCATATTTTGCACAAATATAAATTTCGATTTGTGCATTTTTGCGACATTATTTTAAGTTCTAGCTTAAACACTGAGTCGAAGTCTATTGCAAGTACCCTCCGCGATGCACCACACTGTGGGTTGCGGAACGTAAAAGCCTTAAAGACGAAACATACAGAAATGAGCCAAACGTGGTTAGCTATGATAGAAAATGCATTCGTAAATAATAATTTTTGCACATTCTTAGGATTTTCCTACTTAACTTTGTAACTGCTCCGAATTTGTTTCCTGAAACCTTTTCCAGGATTAACACGAACGAAAGAAAACAAAGATTAACTCTCTAAATTATCCAAATCGTGAGTTTAGTGTCCAATTCATTCAAAAAACAAATTGAGAAACGCACTTACTTTTTATTTGTTATTATTTTTTTTTTAATTTCCATTTTTACGGTAGATTTTTTTAAAAACTTTACTGTGTCGAGAATTACGAACACAAAATACATGATACAATTGACTTATTTATATGTATAATTTTTTGTATTATGTCGTCATTAAAACATCAAACCAAATGAACTGCGGTACTCTTTCAAGGCAACTGTTGGATAATAAAGATTGTGTTATTCCTATATTCAGTATATTTGGTGGCTAAAGGTTCTGTTTACTGATGTACAGAAGTTATTTATGTCATACTAAGTTCTGATGAAATTTACGAACTCCAAAGAGCACTGGTAACTCAGGAAGATCTAGTAGGATCGACCGAGCTAACAAGAGTGTAGAGGGATGAAGAGAGACATTATAATGAGGGAGATCATTTCCGAGTCTGATTAATCCTGCTGAGAAGGACTACGAGAAAGCAGATAATTGATGAGGTAGGTAGGACATATTTGAAAAGCTAACAAGAAAATTGATAAACAACTGGTTGATTTTGGAGAACCAGGAGGCTTTGATACTGGCGAGCCATGTCGAATGCTTTTCATTCAAGATTCATATCACGTATACCTAAGAGTAAGCCAGAGCATCAATGTGCATATACCACTTGGTCATATCTTCACCTTAAGAAACATCGTCTAAAAGTAGTCTTGAACAGTACTGTATGTTTTAATATTTTGGTTTTGAGATTCCACACTAAAAATATCGCTCATGAAGATTGTACCAAATACGTATGGTACAAATATTTATGTTCTGCATATGACATATGTCTTGACGGAAGTACTAAAGCTATCTGAAGCATTTTCGTTAAATGATTCGTAGTTAAAGTTTTCCCGCGAAATACCACGCGTAAAAAAACGGATATAGCTTGAATATTAATAAATATGCTAGATTTCTGTTCTGCGTGCTTCTGAAATGTTCAAATGTTTGTGAAGCTTAAAGGACTTAACTGCGAGGTCATCAGTCCCTAAACTTACAGTCTACTTATGAACTACTTTATACTGAAGGCGACACAAACATCCATGCCCGAGGGGGGATTGGAACCCGGACGGAGAACCCCCCACAGGAAATCGTGAATACAACCGCACAACTGAGAAGGTTTTCCATAATTACGCAATTTGATTAGAAGCCGCTTGTGAGATAAGATGTCAAAAGCATACCGGAAATCTAGAAATATGGAATCGATGAGATACGTGGTCCAGCACTCATCACCCCATATGAGTAAAGAACTAGCTGGATTTCGCACGAACGATACGTTTTGAATTTATATTGACTATGGGTCAATAGGTCGTTCTCTTCGAGACAGTTCATAATATTTAAGGAAAGTATACGAGTTGTTATTGTGAGTATACGTTCGGCAACCTACATCCTTTTGAATCTCCTTACTATATTCGTCCCTCTGTCTCCCTCTACGATTTCCTTGATGTCTCAGAATGCGTCCCACCAATCTATCCCTTCTATTAGTCAGGATATGCCAGAAACTCCTTTTCTCCCCAATTCTTTTGAGCATCTCCACATTAGTTACGTGATCTACCCATCTAATCTTTATCATTCGTCTGTAACACCATATTTCGAAAGCTTCTATCATCTTTTTGTCTGAACTTCTTGTTGTCCACGTTACACTGCTATGAATGCTACACTCCACACAAATGCTTTCAGAAATGAATTCTAACATTTAAACTAATATTGGATGCCAACAAATTTCGCTTCTTCAGAAACGCTTTTGTTACTATAGCCATTCTGCATTTTATATCTTCTTTACTACGGCCATCACAAGTTATCTTGCTAACTAAATAACAAAACTCATCAACTACTTTTAGTGTCTCACACATTACCTAATCTAATTCCTTCAGCATCGCCTGATTTTCTGACACTACATTCCATTACTCTCGTTTTACTCTTGATAATGTTCATCTTATACCTTACTTTCAAGACGCTGTCCAATTTAATTGCTCGTCCAGGACTTTTGCTGTCTCTGACAGTATTACTATGTCGTCAGCAAACCGCAAAGATTTTATTTCCTCTCCCTGGACTTTAATTCCATCTCCAAATTTCTCCTTGCATCCCTTCATTCCTTGCTCAATGTATAGACTGAACAAGATTGGGGAAAGTTTTGTGTCCCAGCCTCGTCGCCGCTTTTGTGTCTCGTTTCCGTCGTAGGTGTCGGTGGCCGAGTACGAAGACCGACACAGGAATAAAGGTAGCACGCTTGTGCAGGTACGGAGGGGAGCTGCCAGTGGGACAGCAACTAGAAACACTAGAGTAAATTAGAACGAGATATATATTGCACAGAATTTATACAATACTTAACTTTTACATAGCTCAGTACTGCAGAATGTTGATACATAGTTGAGCTAGAGTCCTGCCTAGTGCCTATACTATAGCCAAGTCTTCAATGGTGCCTATCTGATTCCGAAGGTCTTAACTGGTTCCTATCTCAGTCCCAAGTGAACGATGTCGTTCAGTGGTGGCCACGAGCGGAGTTGCAGCAGAGGGCGCTCGTGGCTGTCGTCGTAAGAACGCCGCGCCGTGCGTGCATGGCGGCGCGCGGCGAAAGTAGGAGGCGCGCACTTTGGACTTGTGCGACACCACAGAAAGGCTTTATCCTGCGACCCTTTGATGACCTTCGACTCAAATAACTACTGTCTGGTATTTGTACAAGTTGAATATAACTCTTCGCTCCCTATATCTTACGCCTGCTATCTTCACAATCTGAAAAAGTGTATTCCAGTGAACTTTGTCAAAAGCTTTCGCCAGATTTACAAATGCTAAAAACATAGGTTTCCCTTTCATTAACCTATCTTCTAAGTATACGAGTATGATCCAAAATACTGCTGCAAACCGACGTCAATAATATAGGCCTGTAATTATGCGGACCGTTCCTATTGCCTTTCTTGAATAATGGAGTGATTTCTACAACTTTCCAGTCTTTGAGTAGGGATCTTTCGCTGGGCGAACAGTTACAGGCCTATATGATGGCTAGGTGTGGTGCTATTGCAGCAGAATACCCGGAAAGGAACCTAATTGGTATTCAATCTGTACCGGAAAAATTGCTCTTTTAAAGTGATTTAAGTTTCTTTAATACTCCAAGGCTAGCTTCGTCTAAAAATGCATTCTTGATACGAATTCTGGGGTATTTGCTTCGTTTTCTTTGGCGAAGGAGTTTAGGGAAGCTGTGTTAAGTAATTCTGCTTTGTTGGTTGCAACAGCATTGCTATCCACTAGTGAATTTATTGATAGTGTTTTGCCGCTGGTATACATTAAATATGACGAGACTTTCTTTGTATTATGAGTGTTGAGATTACGAGTATTAACGACCGTCTTGTACAGTATATAAATACGTATTGCATGCAATTTAGGTAAATTAAATCATAACGATGCATTGACATCTGTTAGTTTTTCCCCCTCAGAGGTGTAGATAGTTAGAGAGGGAAGATACTTCCAGCTCTCCCCACAGAGACATCATATTAAAGAAGTTTCTTTCATTCTTTTTTATAGTCACTTTTCGCTTATGGTGTTCAGTCTTTACTTCTCTCACAGACAACGGAATTAGTCTTACGCAGCAGACATTTGCGGCATTCCGGACGGATTCATGCAGTGACGGCCACACAAAATGGAACAGTAAGAATATATCTACACATCCGGAGCCTCTTTCATTCAATGCCAAGCAATGACGGCTACACTTAATATTGGTTTCATCACCTTTCTCATTTCACATAAATTTGACTGCGATATCTCCGCTCATTCTTATTGTTTCATTTTGTGTGGCCAGTATATTAATCCGTCCAGAATCCCGCAGACTTATGCTGCGTAAGACTAATTCTGTGGTCTGTGAAAGAAAGAGTTTATATATATATATATATATATATATATATATATATATATATATATATATATATATATATATATATATAGTGTGTTTCACTAAGTGTGTTTGCCTCTGTAACTTGTAAAATAATAGGTGACGGGAAATTTTAATGCGGTAGGTCAGCACAAGAAATGTTACACTTTCTGCGGAGCTATGAACATAGTTTATTGTATCATTTTCCAAAGAGTTACAGCACAAATATATGATTTTTTTTTTTTAAATGGAACAATAGTTTTTTCTATCGTGCATTCTTTGAAACCAGCTGCGTCCAAATCAATTTAAACTACATTTCTATCACTGTTAGTTTCGGGCTACAACCCTTCAAAGTTTAGGGGGCGGAGGCTACGACAGCGTAGCTGACTGGCTGGTGGTCATGAGACAGTGGGCCGTGCCCCAGGGGATAGCCACGCGGCTAGTCAGATACGATATCGCAGCCTACGCCCCCGGAACTTTGAAGGGTTGTAACACCCAAACGAACAGTGATAGGAATGTAGTTTAAATTGATTTGGACGCAGCTGGTTTAAACGAATCCAATACAAGATAGAAAAAAACTATTGTTCCATCTAAAAAAATATATCTTTGTGGTGTAACTCTTTGGAAAATGATACAATAAACTATGTTCGTAGCTCCGCAGAAAGTATAACATTTCTTGTGTTGACCTACTGCATTAAAATTTCCCGTCACCTATTATTTTATGTTACAGAGGCAAACACACTTAGTTAAACACCCTGTGTGTGTGTGTATGTGTGTGTGTGTGTGTGTGTGTGTGTGTGTGTGTGTGTGTGTGTGTGTGTTGTGTGTTGTATATATGTGTATTGTTGTAGCTAACGGACAAAGTCTTTATAAGTGGGATGTCTGTTGCTTACTGTCTTAATATTTTTAATAAAACTGATCTTGTTTAAATGTCCAAAATTTGGGATAACCTTAATAAAGTTAAAACTTTAGCTATTGCAGAGATATTTCTGCTATGAAAGGTTTAATGTCTTTCTGGTATTGCTCTACAATGCCCCTGTAAAGTTACCGGAACAAAATTCTTCGACAAAAACTTGATATAACGTTCTGTGTCAATACACTCAGTATGGATACCACAATTACTTCGAACTATACTATGTTTAAGTACTAAAATTTGGTTTGTCAATGTATACTGCTTATGCAAGTCAACTCTGTATCATTCTTTTTTTAATGATTGGCAACAAATTTACACGAGTAGCTGTTTGAAAACGTATTGATCTGTTGTAATTGATGATTGTTTCTCTTGTTCCTACTTGTGTCGCATTCACTGTTAAACGTTGACAGATTTTGCATAAGAGATAACCGTTGGCGGCCGGTGTGCTATAACTGATACACAAAAAAACTGTTTCAATCATCTCATTAGCTGCAAGCTGTAACGGGTAATTAATTTTTTGTATAATTGCACTACGGAGACACTGCCCAGAATATATTACGTTTGCAAGCGTCATGCAACTGCATTGCTCCGTAGGTGCACTATCAGATCGCAACCACGAAGATTTAAAAAAATAATTAGGATCTGATAAATCAGAAATCTGCAGGAGAAATCCATGATGAATGTGTTAGGACTCCGTGACTTCCTAATGTAGGGCTCAGAATAAAAACCGCTACCAAACACATTAAAGATCGTATTATTTATTTATTTATGACACGATCGGTTTCGAGCTTGTACTCATCTTCAGGCGCTTAAAAATTCAGAATTTTACATGTGTAGCTTGTTGGTGTAGTTCAGTTTAATATTGTATGAAAATCGCGATTGTCCATATGACACACTTCTTACACACTTTTGCGAACACAATTTCTTTTTATAACCTCCTTACTTTTGTTACTATTCTGCTTTCCATTATTTGAGTGCAGTTTGTCAACACCACTGCACAGAAATTGTGTGAGTTCACATTTCTGTGCAGTGATGTTGATAAGGCGCTCTACGTGAAGGCAGGTAAACCTTAAGTAGAGAGTTGAGACAACAAAATACCTTACTGTATCACAAAAAAATTATATCGATAACCAATATCTGAATAAAATACGCTACCATATTGTGTGCGATAACTCTCCTGATCCCGCAACTGTTTTGTGTATCTTGGTTATTGGCACTTCGGGATGTACCTTTCTCATACGTATTTGAATACCTTGTTAAACATTCCACTTGATTTACTACATATAAAATTTTTGCCGTTGCAAGAAATGTAAACCGAGGAAAGAATTTCGAAATACCGGGTGATCAAAAAGTCAGTATAAATTGGAAAACTTAATAAATGACGGAGTAGATAGAGAGGTAAATATTGATACACATGCTTGCAATGACATGGTGTTTTATTAGGACAAAAAAAGTATTGCTACACGTGTGAAAGATCTCATGCGCGCTTAGTTTGATGATGATCGTGTGCTCAGCCGCCACTTTCGTCATGTTTGGCCTCCCAGGTCTCCAGACCTCAGTCCGTGCGATTATTGAGTTCGGGGTTACCTGAAGTCTCAAGTGTATCGTGATCGACCGACATTTCTGGGGATGCTGAAAGACAACATCCGACGCCAATACCTCGCCATAACTTCGGACATGCATTACAGTGCTGTTCACAACATTATTCCTCGACTATAGCTATTGTTGAGAAATGATGGTGAACATATTGAGCATTTCTTGTAAAGAACATCATCTTTCCTTTGTATTAATTTATTATGCTAATTATTGCTTTTCTGATCAGATGAAGCGCCATCTGTCGGACATTTTTGAACTTTTTTAAATTAATTTATTTTTGTTCTAATAAAAGCACATGTCATTCCAAGCATGTGTGTCAATTTTTACCGCTCTATCTGCATTATTCCGTGATTTATTAAGTTTTCAAATTTATACTGACTTATTGATCACCCGGTATATCTAAATTTTGAAAGATGTGATTTAACAGTTGTCAAACTCATGGAAATTATGTTTCAAAATTTCCTTTTTATCTTATTCTGTTTCGACAATATTTGCTCTGAAAGTTAACAAAAGTGTTCTCTTCGGTACGGTTTCCACCTATTCAACGGCTGTATGAGCACTTATAAAAGGATGTGTGTGTCATGCTTTAACGAATAAAAAAAAGGTGAAGCAGTCAACAATCCGAAGTTTGGTTTGAACAACGAAGTGCTTTACTAGGCATGGTCCTGTTTGAAGGTGGTATGTCGTTGCCTTCCTCCGACCTTCAAACTGACTTATCCAGCCAGTTATAGGGGACCTACAGTTTAGCGTAGAGTCCGAACGACGGAGCTACTCCATATTTTTCACATCAGCAACATTGCCAGAGGTGAAAGAAGTTGAACATGACAAATATCCTCGGACCTGTGCGGGGATAGAACCAACGACTTTTGGATTCATAGTCTAGAATTTTACCAAAATGTTCAGATGTTTGTAAATCTATCGGACCAAACTGCGTGATCATCAGTCCGTAGCTTACAAACTACTTAAACCTAGGTAAACTAAACTGAGGACAAACACACACACACACACCCATGCCCCAGGGAGGACTCGAACCTCCACGGCGAGCAACCGCGCGCTCCGCAGCGAGATGCTTTAGACCGCTCGGCAATTCCACCGCGGCAGAATTCCCTTCCGGAATCGATGAGTGACATCTCTGTAGCGTTACTTGTAAGTTTGACACGGAAGTCACAGTTAAAAGTCTAAGCGCGGGAGTCTTATCCACACACTTCAACCACGGATACTACAATAGACGATAGGGGTCAATCGCCGGATGCGCTGTCGTATACCGCACCACTGACGTCACCAGGAGACCAGCAGTTTTCCCGCGCGACCATATCGTTGCTATTATGAGTGTATCTCCAAATGTGTTCGAATGTTTGTATAGCTTATGGGGCTTAATTACGCGGTCATCAGTCCCTAAACTTACAAACTACTTATGAAATAGATAACACTAAGGACGGCACAAATATCCATGCCCGAGGGGGGATTCGAACCCCCGACCTAGGGGCCGTGCAGACCGTGACTGACGCGCCTCAGTCACCTCGGCCACCGCGGCCGGCTGTGTATCTCCACAGAAATTGTTTACCACTGGCCCTTTATATTTTTTGTATGTATTTAGTAGTTGTAAGTGATACGTGATGGCTTGTTAGTGACGATGGTGTGCAGTTGCGTGCTGTACGAACCATGGCAGGCAGAAGAACGCGATATTTCACAGATTTCCGAGAGATAAAGAGGTAAGTTTAAAGTGGATAAACGCATGTAAGCGATTAGATGCTCTCAACCCTGATACTGGTCGTGTGTGTTCAGAACATGGCAGACAGAAGAACGCGATATTTCACTAATGACCACGCAGTTTGGTCCGATAGATAAAAGAACATTTTAACATTTTTTTCGACATGTTCACAACACTCATACGCAGCAACATATGATCTAAATTGAATAATACGCAAAGTCTACGAAATGCGTTTTTACCTCTACAAAATCATAAAATTTATTGTAACCATTTACTTAATTTATAAAGCACAAAAAAGTGTGCAGATAATAAAAAGAAATTCAGTACTTCATGGAGCGTAGATGTCAAGCTGTAGATAGTAAAAAAATCAAACTTTTGCACCAGATAGTTTTCCTGCAATCGTTTGATAAGTTTTTCGTGGCGGGAGGCCACGGTGGAGTAGCCGAGCGGTCTAAAGCGTCTTCCTGCAGAGCGCGCGGTTGCTCGCCGTGGAGGTTCGAGTCCTCCCTGGGGCATGGGTGTGTGTGTTGTCCGTAGGTTAGTTTACCTAGGTTTAAGTAGTTTGTAACCTAAGGACTGATGACCACGCAGTTTGGTCCGATAGAATTAGAAACATTTAAACATTTCGTGGCGGCAGTTTGTGTCGGTTGTGGTCACCTGGTGACGTCACAGCGCACGGACTGGTCCCATGTACCTGCGCGTGATCCCTACCGTCTATTCTAGTATCCGTGACTTGAACGTTGGCCTGCTGCGTACTTTGTGGTCGGTGTACAAATGTTCAAATGTTTGTATAGTCTATGGGACTTAACGACGGGGTCATTAGCCCATAAACATACAAACTACTTATGAACTACATACAAACTAGGACGACACAAATATCCATGCCCGAGGGGGGATTCGAACCCCCGAACGTAAGGGCGTGCAGACCGTGACTGAAGCGTCTTAGTCCCCTCGGCCACCGCGGCCGGCATCGGTGTACAGTAAGTGTGGAACGGTGTTGACGACCTGGCCACTCCGGCAGTACAGTGTAAGCTACGACCCCCGAGACGGGCGGTCCGTCGAGCGCTTAGCGTGCATTTCTGGAGGCTGCGGTATTTTTGAGAGGACGGCCGCCTGGGCGGTCCCAACTGGTGAGGTCCAGATAGGCTGTGGTGTACGTGCGCTCGATCAAGGCCGCGCCCGCCGTTAAGATTGCAGACGACCCCGGGTGCAGCCTCTGTCAGCTTTTTCTCGGCAGCCTTGCCTGCGTCACTGGGTACGCGGCGGGGAGGGACAGCGGGACCCCACCACGCCAGGCGTCGCTACACAACTGCATCCAAGCAGGTGCCAGTCCTATTTAACTGTTAATTTTGACAGCATTGTCAGAGGAGAAAACAGTGATCAATTTGGTATGATCAATATACAAAAACCAGTCTTGATCGCAGAAATTAACAGTTTCAATCAACCGGTTTCGACCTGATATAGGTCATCTTCGGAATTACAAATAGCCCATGTGGCCAGTGCTGTACTCGGGCAGGGCTGTCCTGGGCTCTTCTGCTGCCAGCAGGTAACTGTTGACTAGTGGTCACAAGGCGCCAAAATCATGCACTATTTAAGTAGAGGCCTTATGGCCACTAGTCAACAGTTACCTACTGACAGCAGAACAGCTCGGGACAGCCCAGCCGAGTGCAGCACTGGCCACATGGGCTACTTGTCATTCCGAAGATGACCTACATCAGGTCGAAAGCGGTTAATTGAAACTTAATTTCTGCGATCAAGACTGTTTTTGTGTATTGCTATTTAACTGCGATCACGTCGCAGGTGGATAGCGTAAGGCCGCGTTTCTCAACCTTTTCGACTATGCGACCCCCTTCCAGCAAAAATATTCTGGCGACCAAGTGACCAACTTCAAAATAAAAATATACTGGCGACCCTCCTTCCTATCCTCACGAACCGTTCAAGTTTTTATTTATTTATTTGTTGTTTTTTATTGTTGGTAGACGTTTTTGTGTTCATCGAAACAGAACACATTTAACGTATTCTTACTTGATTTATGTCAGAAAAGTATATTTCGCTTAATGACTGTTCCACATTTTACGCAAGACACAGCATTGAAAAAATGTTCAAATGGTTGTAAATCTATCGGACCAAACTGCGTGGTCATCAATCCGTAGCTTAGAAACTACTTAAACCTATGTAAACTAATCTACGGACAAACACACACACCCATGCCCCAGGGAGGAATCGAACCTCCACGGCGAGCAACCGCGCGTCCGCAGCGGGGTGCTTTAGACCGCTCGGCTACTCCACCGTGGCACTGCATTGAATTAAGCTCATTAAGGAAGGTGCCACTGTATAGACAATTTGTAAACATGTTATGGTCTTCAGTCCGGAGACTGGTTTGATGCATCTCTCCACCATAACCGAGCGAGGTGGCGCAGTGGTAACGCACTGGACTCGCATTCAGAAGGATGGTGGTTCAAATCCACCTCCGGCGATCCAGATTTAGGTTTTCCGTGATTTCCTTTCAAAGGGCACGACCCATATCCTTCCCCATCCTCACCCAAAAACTCCGAGCGTTACATCCGTCTCTAATGACCAAGCTGTCGCCGGAACGTTAAACCCTAAGCTTCCTTCCTTCCCTCTCCACCCTACTCTATCCTGAGCAAGCCTTGTCATCTCCTCATAAGAACGGCAACCTACATCTGTTTGGATTTGTTTACTGTATTCAAATTGTTCAAATGTTTGTATAGCTTATGGGACTTAACTATGGGGTCATCAGTCCCTAAACTTACAAACTACTTATCAACTAGCTTATCCTAAAGACGGCACAAATATTCATGCCCGAGGGGGAGATTCGAACCCCCGACCGTAGGGGCCGTGCAGATCGTGACTGGAGCGCCTCAAAATGTTCAAATGTTCAAATGTTTGTTAAGCTTATGGGACTTAACTACGGGGTCATCAGTCCGTAAACTTACAAACTACTTATGAACTACTTACGAACTAGGACGGCACAAATATCCATGCCCGAGGGGGGATTCGAACCCCCGACCGTAGTGGCCGTGCTGACCGTGACTGGAGCGCCTCAGTCACCTCGGCCACCGCGGCCGGCTGGAGCACCTCAGTCGCCTCGGCCACCACGGCCGGCGTGTTTACTGTATCCATCTCTTGGTCTCCCTCTGCGGTTTTTACCCCAAACACTTCGCTCCAATGCTAAATTCACGATTCCTCGATGTCTAAGAATGTGTCCTACCCTTCTTTTAGTCAATGTACGCCAAAAATTGCTTTTCTCCCCGATTCTGTTCAGTACCTCTTCATTAGTTATGCGATCTACCCACCTAATCTTCAGCATTCTTCAGTAGCACCGCATTTCAAAAGCCTCTATTCTCTTCCTGTCCGCACTGTTTATCGTCCATGTTTCACTCCCGCATAAGGCAACGCTCTACACAAATGCGATCACAAAAGACTTCCTTACGCTTAAATTAATATTCGATTTTAACAACTTTCTCTTTCTCAAAAACGGTTTTCTTCCCATTGCCATACTGCATATAATATCCTCTGTACTGCGACCGTCATATATTACTTGACTACCCAAGTAACAAAACTCATCTACCACCTTCATTGTTTCGTTACCTAATCTAATTTCTTCAACATCGCCTGAATTTCTAAGACTGAATTCCATTATCTTTGTTTTGCTCTTGTTAATGTTCATTTTATACGCTCTCTTCAACAGACTGACCGTTTCTTTGAACTGCTCTTCCAGGTCCTCTGCTGTCTCTGACAGAATTACAATGTCATCAGCAAAACGCAATGTTTTTATTTCTTCCCCCTGGACTTTAATCCCTATTCCAAATTTTTCTTGCTTTCCTTCACCACCTGCTCGATGTACAAATTGAATAACATCGGAGAAAGGCTACAACCCTGTCTTACTCCCTTCCCAACAAATGCTTCCCTTTGTAAATAAGCAGACCTTCTTCCGAAGTTTTTCAGAATTACTGTACCAAGTTCTTTCACCTATCTATTGCTTCCTGAAAACAGTTTTCAGACTCTGCGCTTATTCATCATTAACACACTGTATTAATAAAACAGTCTATGATCAATCCATAATGGATGTTACGCAAGGAAGGGTCACGACCCACAGCTTGAAAAAAACTGGCTTCAGCGATACGACGGCGGATAGCTTCTGTTTCCCACTGCTGTAGGCTATATCCGAGAGAGGAGGCGCACATTTTCAAAATTATTCATAAAAATGTCCCACAATGCACTTAAATAAAAATAATTTCTTGTACAAGTACACAAACCAGTTTTCCTTCAAATATAATTTTTTGAGAATTTTATATGCACTCATTCGTCATGACGTTTGACCATGCAGAAAACCTTTCTGTGCGGCATCTATCCCTTAGGCTAAGGGGGAGATGCCGTGAACTTATGGATGACATGCCACCTGATGATATTTGTTGATATTTATAATTTTTTAAACAAAATATGTTAAAATTTTTGTTTATGATTGTAACAGTTGAGGAACGAAAATAAACACTGAAGAATTGGCAAATAAATCCTTTATTTCTGTTACATCAAACCAAATTAAATTTTAAATTATTTTCAAAGATTAAACTTAGACCTATCATTTTTCAAAAGAAATCCTCTCCATCAGTAGCTTTTATTCCTGATTTCCCTTCCACAGTCAACACAATAAGCATCAAAGTTTGCGGCACGTATCCTGATCTATTAAACGCCGCACCCTATGACTCTGTGACCGCAGCAGTCAAGTTGGCGGAACTAGAATCAAATGGCACCCAACATAAGTTACTGTTCGTGCAGCCACTTAGTTCGAATCTAGTACTTTAGCTACTACAGCTACTTTATTCGAATCTTCAGTTAGCACCTCTCTCCTTCCCTTTTCTCTCTCTGATCATCCTATGTTTTCTCCTCTCTCTGTTCGTCTCCTCCCCTCCCCTCTCCTCCCCTCTCTTCATCTCGTCCCCCCTTCCTGTTCACTCGCTCCTCCCTCCGTCTCCTTTTGTTCCTTTCTTTGTCCATTTCATCCCCCCTCTTTCTGTTCATCGTCTTTCACCTGTCCGCCACCATCTCCCCTCTCTCATTCTCCTCCTCTCCACTCTCTCTGTCCGTCTACTCCCTCCTCTTTGTGTCCGTCTCCTCCTCCACCTACTCCTCTTCCTCCTATATATGAAAACACACGTATATGCACCAAGTTTCATGGTGACTGGTCAAACGGTGTCAAAGACACAAAGGTACCCTCCGCCATACTAAATTCACTGCCTTGCAGATTATGAAAAATGTCCTTCATGAAAACGTACATTTATGTCCTGACTTTCTTAGTGACCAGTGAAACAATTTGGATGTTTGTTGTAACGTACCCTCCTCCATACACCTATGGAGGCTTACAAAATGTAGCCCATGTATTAATCGGGGTATAAGCTACAACTTTTCCAAAGTTCATTCATATGCGTCCAGCCATTTCAACGTGAAGGCATAAGAAACGAATTAACTAATTGTAATGTACCCTCCGCCATGCACCATACGAAGTTAATTTTCTTATGCCTATAACCTTCGAGAGAGTGCATGCACTGAGTTGACAAAGTTGCATCGCAATCGGATGTACGGTATGGCCGTGCATAAAATACGAAGAAAAAGACAAATAAACAATTTTTTTATATATTAGATAACTATGACATGAAAAGTTAATAATTTGGTCTAACAAGGAAAGTACTTGCGCTCGAGCAAACATATCTGTATGAACGTTTGCTTACTATATCTCTACGTACACCTCAATGTACTGGTGGGCGTCGTTTTTATGCAAAAGTTTGCAATCATGCGCTAATAGCACTGTAGATGTAATTGCAGACGCCATACGTAATGCAGATATCTTAACTATAACTTATGTAATAATCGTCGTACATGTTCTCTAGCGTATTGTCATCAAAAGCCGTGATGATAGTTGCAACTTTAACCTTCTTCTCGGAAGACTGTTGGTATTCACTGCCACTGCTTCCATCGCCTCTTCCCGCACTTACCGTAACACTACCGCTTGCAATGAGTTGTTATTTAAATTGGATTCCATTGTCTGGATGGGTGTACTCAACGGCCACAAAATCACTTTTACCAATAATGAAAGGAGTAGCATTAGCCGTAAAATCTTTTGCTTTATTTATGCAAATCGTTTTCGGTTTGCCAAGAAACCATCTACAGTGCTGTCAGCAAGTTCAAAACAGCATATTAATAAAATCTATAGTAACTTTACGTCTAACAAATCAATTGGCATAGTTAGATACATGTGATACTATCTGGTGTCATACATTTTATTAATATGCTGTTTTGAACTTGCTGACAGCACTGAAGATGGTTTCTTGGCAAACCGAAATCGATTTGCATAAATAAAGCAAAAGATTTTACGGCTAATGCTGCTCCTTTCATTATTGATAAAAATGAATTGTTCGTCATTATCATCCCTATTATCATTATTATGAGTTTGTAACAGCAGTATCTAACTTTGCTCATATTTCTGTACCATAACAGATACAATAAAGCATGCAAATGATTCATCTTCTACACTAATACCATATTCACGAAGAAGGGTCGTTCGTAACTTCATCTCAGCCAATCGCAATACTTAATCAGGATTGATTATCAATCGCCGCTCCATCTGACGCTTCACCACACAAATGTCACAAAACACAACTTCGGAGACACACTGCACCGTCCCTACTGGCGAACAGACATGTCAAAGTGCAATGTGGCAAGGCACACGCAGAGGCCTCTAACGGACGACTGCAGAGTTTTGCAGATGCAAATGTTCAAATGTTTGTAAATCTATCGGACCAAACTGCGTGGTCATCAGTCCGTAGCTGAAAAAAAAGCTTGAACCTAGGTAAACTAACCTAAGGACAACACACACACCCCTGCCCCAGGGAGGACTCGAACCTCCACGGCGAGCAACCGCGCGCTCCGCAGCGTGACGCTTTAGACCGCTCGGCTACTCCACCGCGGCATTATGCAGATGCGGGAGTGTCACTAGTGCAATAAGGGGCCGCGGTGGAGTAGCCGAGCGGTCTAAAGCGTCTCGCCGCGGAGCGCGCGGTTGCTCGCTGTGGAGGTTCGAGTCCTCCCTGGGGCATGGGTGTGTGTGTTGTTCTTAGGTTAGTTTACCTAGGTTTAAGTAGTTTGTAAGCTATGGACTGATGACCACGCAGTTTGGTCCGATAGATTTACAAACATTTGAACATTTTGTAGTAAGGAGAGTACAGTTATATTCAACTTGTACAAAAACCAAACAGCAGGGATTAGAGTCGAAAGGGCAGGAAAGTGTCGTAGTGGGTGGGAATGTTCAAATGTTTGTATAGTCTATGGGACTTAACTACGGGGTCATCAGTCCCTAACCGTACTAACTACTTATGAACTAACTAAGACTAAGGACGGCACTAATATCCATGTCCGACGGGGGATTCGAACCCCCGATCGTAGTGGCCGTGCAGACCGTGACAGAAGCGCATCAGTCCCCTCGGCCACCGTGGCCGGCACGGAATGGAGTAAGACAGTTTTGTTGCATTTCCCCAGTGTTGTTCAATTAGATAGATTTACGAACATTTGAACATTTTTTTGCAATAAGAGATCTTTACATTATCTCTCGTACGATTTTGATGTATATGTGTTTGTGCGAGCCCAAGTACTTGCCTTGTAAGTAAGTAAATAATGAAATACACATTAAAGAAATTAGGAATAAAGCAGTGCGTATCAGTATTGTGAATAGGGAGCAGAGTAAATCAGGTTGGTCCGTTTTGTAGACATTGACACTGAGTTAGAGGTCAGTGTACAGTGGACGGCCAGTGTCCAGTGTTGTGGTACTCACAGGAGAGCAGCGTCTGGTTGTAGAGCGCCTGTGGCACGTCGGTGAAGCGCCGGCTGCCGTTGATCACCCAGCGACCCTCGCGGCCGTCCAGGAGGTTCAGCGAGCTGCCCAGCTCCGACACGTCCGCCTGCTGCGCCAGGTACCTGCAGCACGACACACCACACTGGATGCTAGACAAAGGCAAGAGCTGCTGGCCGGCAGGGCAGGAGTCTAACTCACTAATGGCCACATGGCGGTGCATATACGACGACGACACATACAGGGTGTCCAGAAAATATCTCGAAAACAAAGATCGATAGAGGAATGCAGTAGACGGTATGTTTATTGTGAAAGCTGTAAGAAGTTTATACAGCAGTTTGAAATAATAGTTGCAAAAGCTGCTAACAGATGGCACTGTAATCGCCATACGTAATGCCTAGTATAAATATTGATCCGAAGCCCAGATCGATCAGACATCTCCGAAGTCAACTGGATGCAATGGACTGGTGCAAAACCAACAAAGTGCTACTGAATCCAGAAAAAGCAACTGCCATCTACTTTACTAAGAAGCGTCCACGACTGCCAACTAACCTGAAACTTTACGGACAAAACATACCATGGGGAGATACGGTGACATATCTAGGGGTCACCTTAGATAAGCACTTCTTCCTTCATAAACACGTCGACGGCTTGCGGAATAAAGCGTACGCAATGACGAAGAGCCTAATGCATTTCTTCTTGAGCACTGACCTGAGTACTGGCGCCAAATTACGGCTGTACAAAGCCACGGTTCTATCGAAGATACTTTATGGCAGCTCGGTCTGGGGACTGGCCAGTGCTACCCAAATTCAACGGCTGCAGGTGATACAGAACAAAAACTTCCGATGGATCCTCAGGGCAAACAGGTACAAGCGGAACACCGACATCCATGAGGCGCTTCACATGGATACTATCATGGGAGCCGTCCAAAAAAGAGCGAAGAAGATCCACCACAAGATTGATCAACTACGGAATACCGTACACAACATCCGCACATTGGGGAGGACAATGCCACTTCCATGTCATAGATACAAAGTGCCACGGGCCTTGACTAATCGATAAAGTTTTAAATTAGATGTTAATTGAAATTGTCATTAATACATAGAGAGGGGTACCTTACGGACCAAAATAAAGGCCCTTACAAGTTAACCCCTAAAGTTTATTGTCATAAATAAATTTATAGTTAACCCCCATATCCTCAACTTTGAAGTGTAAATCGTCCATAACGATGGTACTTCAATTACTTTGTACCACCATTAAAAAAAAAACAGAGCCATCAGTTCCACTATTGAAACGTGAAAGGACATTAGCGTACCGAAAGAAGAGATTAAAACCATGTACTCCATTGAACAACGCTGGTGCTAGAGTACCACAGGTTAGAAGAGAGTCCTACGGCAGCAAGGCGAAGTTTTCAGGCACGATTTAATGCTCCAAAAGGACACGAAGCGAAAACCATTCGTACGGTCTTCGCAAAATTTCAACGAACCGGCAGCGTAACTGATCATCTAGTGGGGCATGTTGGCCGCAAGCAAACCGCAGTTACCCCTGAAAATATCACCACAGTTTCTGGAAATATTCAGCGAAATCCAATGTCATCCGTTCGTAGAACTGCATCTGAGACTGGTTTGAAGCGTTCCAGCACGCAGAAAATACTGAGAAAGAGCCTACACATGTTTCCGTTCAAAATTCAAACGCACCAGGCAATACCCGTACGAGCTGAGCAACAAAGGTTGCCTTTCCTAATCAGATGCTCAGAATGATTGATGGTGAAGGATTTGATGTTGGCTGCATCTAGTTTACAGATGAAGCACATTTCCATCTGAATGGATACGTGAATGGCGCTCCAGTCACGGTCAGCACGGCCACTATGGTCGGGGGTTCGAATCCCCCCTCGGGCATGGATATTTGTGCCGTCCTAGTTCGTAAGTAGTTCATAAGTAGTTTGTAAGTTTAGGGACTGATGACCCCGTAGTTAAGTCCCATAAGCTTGACAAACATTTTGATACGTGAATAAGAAGAACTGGCGATTTTGGGGTTCCGAAAGCCATATTGCTGTGAAACGGAACTCCTGTATTCTCCTAAAGTTACTGTGTGGGCTGCAGTATGCAGAAGAGGCATTATTGGCCCTTTTTTCATTCGAGAAACGGTCACTGGTGCACGTTACGTTGAAATTTTGGAACAATTTGTCGCCACACAGCAAGCGTTAGAGGATCGACCAGGTACTGAATAGTTTATGGAAGATGGACCCCGACCACATCGGACCGAACAAGTGTTTCGCTTTCTTGAGGAATACTTCGGGAATCGAGACATTTCTTTGGAATATCCCAAATTCACTGGTGCAGGCATGTATTGGCCTCCATATTCGCCGGATTTGACTCCCTGTGACTTTTTTTTGTGGGGCACAGTGAAAGACATGGTCTACCCGAAGCATCCCGCCACACTGGGCGAGCTTAAATCGGCGATCTCTGTGGCATGTGAATTCATTTTGGTTGAGACACTACGAAATGTGATGGCGAATTTCATTCTTCGTTTGCGCCACCTCTGTAGTGCCAAGGGTGAACATTTTGAAAACATTGTGATGTGATTGTTTCCAAAGAGTGTTTTCATACGATTATTTCACGTATGTATACTGATATGAGCTGTACATTGTACAGCGCCATCTGTTAGCAGCTTTTGTAACTATTATTTCAAATTGCTGTATAAACTTCTTACAGCTTTCACAATAAACATACAGTTTACTGCATTCCTCTATCGATCTTTGTTTTCGAGATATTTAATTTTGAAATCAGAGAGCCCTTTTCTGAATACCCTGTATTTTACTTACCAATGTCATAATTTCGAGATCCTCAGAAATTACTCTTGAAAATTACCCGAAAAAGCTGAAAGAGTATGGCGACTTAAATACAACGCCAAGAAGATAGAGGCAGAGTGCCTTAACGCTACTACAAAACGTCATTTGTTATACTGAATGAAATATCGCGAGGAGAGGACAGATTTTTGTTCAGGGACGCCAAGTTACAAAACGTTATGCAACTTTTAATTAAATATCGGGAAGAGAGGAAGGATCCTAACATCTAATGACTGAAACACACAACTCCTCCGATTCATATAATTTGGGGGTGGGGGGATTTACTTCTGGGATGGTAAATTTCAAGCACGTTAAGAAAATATCTGACTCATATACAGGGTGAATCACCTGACACTTGCGGAAACGGAAAGTGCGATTTTCACAGAATGGATTGGTAGTCAGGGGCTCGTATTTTAAGCCAACAAATATTGTAATATTACTTAGAAAATGAATTTTTTTAATGCAAACATACAGTTCTTTAAATGGAACAATGGTTGTTTCTATCATGCACTGGGATTTTTGACACCAGCTGTGTACAAGGAATTTTGAATGACATTTGTATCACGTTTAGTTTGGCAGCTACAACCGTTCAGAGTTTCGGGGGCGGAGGCTGCGATAGCGTAGCTGACTGGCCAAGTGGCTAGCCCCTGGGGCACGGCCCACTGTCTCATGACCAGCTACGCTGTCGTAGCCTCCGCCCCCAAAACTTTGAATGGTTGTAGCTGCCAAACTAAACGCGATACAAATGTCATTCAAAATTCTTTGTACACAGCTGTTGTCAAAAATTCCAGTGCATGATAGAAACAACCATTGTTCCATTTGAAAAATTGTATGTTTGCATAGAATACAGTTTCTAGGCATTTTTACAATTTGTTTATTGGCTAAGAATACGATTCCTTGACTACCAATCCATTCTGTGAAAACCGCACATCAATCGCACTTTCCGTTTCCGCAATATTTGAGGTCCAAGTATTAGGTGATTCACTCTGTATATACAGGGTGAGGCAGCTAAGTCATAACACCCCTTGTATCTCCCTAACCGTAACAGATGGAAAATGACGTTTGGACAGTGAATTGCAGCGACAGGGGCTACGTGAATACATCAAATTTCATGTTTGTGCTATTTTGTATTACAGAGATATGAGGTCATCTTTTCTTTTTGTTAAATTTTCGCGTGACATTATGGACTTAAAAAGACGTTTTCAAATATGTGTATACCATAATATTTAGGCGAACAGATTTTGAGACACATATGTTCTCGTATCGTATTCGCCTTTCGAAGCGGCGTTGTCCAATGCCACCTTTCCTGTTGTGTAGACTACACGGTAGACGTCGCCAGTCCGTCCTTACACAAACAACGCCGCTTCCAAGGACGAATACGATACGTGAACTTATCTGCGCCTCTAAAAGTATTCGCCTAAATATTACGAGGTACACATATTTGAAACCATCGTTTTAAGCCCAAAATGTTACGCTAGAATTTAACATAGGGTACCATTAAAAAAAAAAAAAATAAATAAATAAATTACCTGATATCTAACTTCTGTCCCTGCAATTCACTGTCCAAGCGGCGTCTTTGTATCTATTACGGTTGGGGCGACACAAGGGGTGTTATATATAAGGAACATTTCTAATAGATTAACTAAAAAGAGTGGCTGATGGCCGACGGATATGAGGGAGCTACCACTGCAACATAAATGATTGCAAGGCATGTAAATATTAAATATCTCAGAGACTTGTAAATTAGGCCGAGGGGGCTGAGGCGCTGCAGTCACTGTCTGCACGGCCACTACGGTCGGGGGTTCGAATCCCCCTTCGGGCATGGATATCTGTGCCGTCCTTAGGATTAGCTAGTTCATAAGTAGTTTGTAGGTTTGCGACTGATGATCCCGTAGTTAAGTCCCATAAGTTCTACAAACATTTGAACTTTTTTGTAAAATTTCAATAACTCGCCGTTATTGCAGCAGTCATCTCGGAAATAGGTAGCGCATACAGTGGAACGTCGTCAGAACTGTAGTTAATACACAGTACTGGTAGAGGTACTGAGATGACTGATGAAATAATGTAGATTTATTGAAATTTCCGTATTTGTTCTTCGGAAAGGCGATATGTTGTCGCGTGCACCGCTTTCTGGGTAACTGTACGAGAGTGTTTTTTCTGTCACTTGCCAATAGAACAACCGGTGTCTGAGTGCATTAGAGGAATCGACAAGCCTGTTAGAAAAAGGCGGCAGATAGAATCGAGAGTACAACAACTCACTTACTTCACTACGACTGTAATGTAACTGGAAACCTGACTGTTGGTGCAGCGACGTTGGAATTAGTGCTCCACGTAACGCAAAAGATACCTTGTAAACCGAAGTACGTTAATGTTCCGTGGAACAAGACAGAAAGAATCTTTCTATTACTGGCTGAACAGCCTCTGAGCGAAAACTACTATCAAATGGAACAAAAAATGTTCAAATGTTTGTTAAGCTTATGGGACTTAAGTACGGGGATTATTAGTCCCTAAACTTACAAACTAACTTATACTAAATACAGCACAAACATCCATGCGCCAGGGGGAATTCGAACTGCCGACGGGGAACGGCCTCGCGCATCGGAGCATAGCGCCTCATTGCGCTTGCCACTCCGCCACTGCGAACTAACCGAGAAATGAAATGCACAGCTCACTCTGTATGTCTCCTTATATGTGACGTAAATTAAAAGCGGACATAATACTTCTGGACGCTTTGAAAGTTCTGCCACACAATATCAGAATAAACAGAGCATCTGAACACACAGAGCATCTGAACACATCGACTACTCCGGAAGACCTCTGTATGAAGACTCCCCCCGCACACTTGCTCACCAGTAATGCTGCGTTACAGAAATTCACTTCCAAAATGCGGGCGTCCAATAAGAGTCTGCCGTTTCAAAAATCCGCCTATGGCATTGGTCGTGACAAACACTCCAGAACAACCGTGGAGTGATACGAAAAATCTTCTTGCGGAGCCTACAGAAGAGCGTTTAGCGTTTTTGGCGCGAGCATGGCTGTCAGTCCCCTTCTTCAGAGGCCACGGCCTTCATGTTTGCATGAACGGGCGCCCAGCCGGCGCCCCGCGATTTCACGGTGCCGTGGCCATTGTCACCAGACCTGGAGCTCCTGGCCAGCTGATTCGCAGAAGACCGCGCGACCTTTCCTGCTCACAATGTCGGCCCTCGCCTCTGTCACTTACTGGTGCCTCCTATCTCTCGCTGTATATTTTTTTAAGTATATGGGACTTAACTACGGGGTCACCAGTCCCTAAACTTACAAACTACTTATGAACTATTTACGAACTAGGACGGCACAAATATCCATGCCCGAGGGGGGATTCGAACCCCCGACCGTAGTGGCGGTACAGACCGTGACGAGCGCCTTAGTCTCGCTGTATACACAGCGTGAATCACCTAACACTTGCACCGCAAACACTGCGGAAACGAAAAGTGCGATTGACGTGCGGTTTCCACAGAATAGATTGGTAGTCAGAGGCTCGTATTTTTAGCCAACAAATAGATTGTAATATTACATAGAAAGTTTTGCGTCCCAGCCTCGTCGCCGCTTTTGTGTCTCGTTTCCGTCGTAGGTGTCGGTGGCCGAGTAGAAAAGTACCGACACAGGAATAAAAAATGCACGCTCGTGCAGGTAGGAGGTAACCAGCCAGCAGAAACTAGAAACACTAGAGTAAATTAAAACGAGATTTATGTTGAACAGAATTTATACAATACTTAACTTTTACATAGCTCAGTACTGCAGAATGCTGATACATAGTTGAGCTAGAGGCCTGCCTAGTGCCTGTCCGATAGCGAAGTCTTCACTGGTGTCTATCTGATTCCGAAGTGTTAGCTGGTTCCTATCTCAGTCCCAAGTGAACGACGTCGTTCAGTGGTGGCCATGAGCGGAGTTGCAGCAGAGGGCGCTCGTGGCTGACGTCGAAAGAACGCCGCGCCGTGCGTGCATGGCGGCGCGAAGCGAAAGTAGGTGGCGCGCACTTTTGACTTGTGCGACACCACAGAAAGTGTATTTTTATTCAAACATACAATTCTTCAAATGGAAGAATGGTTGTTTCTATCATGCACTGGAATTTTTGACACCAGCTGTGTACAAGGAATTTTGAATGACATTTTATCACGTTTAGTTTGGCAGTTACAACCGTTCAAAGTTTCGGGGGCGGAGGCTGCGATAGCGTAGCTCACTGGCCAAGTAGACACCTCTTGGAGCATGGACCACTGTCTCATGACCACCAGTTAGTCAGTTACACTGTCGTAGTCTCCGCCCCCAAAACTATGAACGCTTGTAGCTGCCAAACTAAACGTGATAAAATGTCATTCAAAATTCTTTGGTAGACAGCTGATTTCAAAAATTCCAGTGCATGATAGAAACAACCATTGTTCCATTTGAAAAATTGTATGTTTGCAAAAAAATACACTTTCTACGCAATATTACAATCTATTTGTTGGTTAAAAATACGAGCCCCTGACGACCAATCAGTTCTGTCAATCGCACTTTCACTTTCCGCAATATTTGCGGTGCAAGTGTTATGTGATTAAAACACAATTTTGTGTGTGTTCTACGAGTTTATTTTTGTTTACTTAACCGGTTTACGGCTTATGAGGCCATCTTCAGAGTATTGACTGCTGTGTCAAATAGGTTTCAATGTTTTGATACAGTAATGGAAGAGATGAAAAATGCCTACACTTAGATCGACATACATAGTTAAACACATCTTTGACATTGTGTTATTACAAGTAGCAACTTAAAACCTAAACGCTAGTAAATGAACATACAATGTGTGGAGGTTAAAACAAGAAATAAATTTGTTTTATCCTCCACACATTGTATATTCATTTATTACTGTTTAGTTTTTAATTTGCCAATTGTAATAACACAATGTCAAAGAATTGTTTTAATATGTATGTCTAAGTGCAGACATTAGTTCTCTCTTCCATTAGTGTATCAAAACATTGTAACCTCTTTGACACAGCAGTCAATACTCTGAAGATGGGCCTCATAAGCCGAAAACCGGTTAAGTAAACAAAAATAAACTCGTAGAACACACACAAATTGTTTTTTTTTATTTTTTTTATTATGTTCTAGTAAGAAGCGACGGAAGAATCAGTCAAAATGATATAGATATTCATTTGTATCTGATGTATCTTGATAGTGTACTCACTCATATGATATTAACAATTAAAAAGGGTGCAAATTACATTTATCTGTTAAACAGTAATTATAAGAAACGTTTAGCCTATAGACAACATAGACACACATAACATGAGTACTCTAAATTCAAATCTTAAACAGGGGCAAAAGATTTTAGTGATTGGGGATCCTTTGTTAGTGTAGCTCCACAATTTAGAGTCCTGTGACTATTGTTTCTCAGAAACGTAAAGAATATGCTATAGAGTGAACGACAATACACACTCGTTGTGTTGCAGTCGTGTTAGACGTATCGCATCAGAACAAATTTTCCTCTAAAAGTAGGCAGAAAAGACTCAGTGATAGTGACGAGGAACACCTTCGGCGACAGGTAGCGAGTTCAGTCAATAGCAAGACTCATGATGACAGTGTTGTGGTAGCAATTATGTCATTAAAATATCAGCTGCTAATGTTTCGGCATTGCATTAGGACGGCGACAGAAAGTGAGTGTATGGGAGGTGGAGAGGTCAGCCTTCGATGGAATGTATTACACTTCTCATTATGGACATCAAAGGAAAGTTCATAACAAACCGTTAACCTGCACCACGAACACCGAACGGAAAGCAGCGCGTCTCAGTGATCACAAATGTTGGCACCTTACAAACAGCGAAGAACGTTCAGCCTGAAATCCACTCTTAAAGAAGGCATATTCTTTATCAATATACTAGCTGAAAACCCGGCGTTGCTCGGTTATTTATTTATTCATTCGAGCCTTGACACATTAGTTCTCCTATTCTATGTCCCTCTGTCCATCTCCTTTTTTTCTAAAAACGTGTTATATTTATGGGATAATATATAAGAAATAGCGCTGTCTTGCTTAATGTACAAAATCATAAGTGCAGTATCACAACAAAGGAAGGTAGTAATCATAATATAAATGATGTGTACCATTCGTAAATTCATTTAATTCAAGACTTGACTATAAACATTTTCTTGTTATTTCCCCAGGAATTAGTATGAATGAAATCTTTGGTGAGTCCACCTCTGATCAAACGACATAAAGTTGTCCACGTGAGTAACATATACATATCAAATCAACTCCGCAGTATTGAATAGATCTCCCTGTGACTCATTAATCGTAACAGAAAAGGCAAATCTCATTGGAAACTGTAGTTTCTGTAAGTTACGAATCGTGTTTTTTAAGTACGTACAGTTTTGAAATTATAAAAAGACGTGCTAAGATATTCAATAATTTTATTTTTAGATGAAAGCCTGTACCTTAACCACCTTTTCTACATAATTTCCGTCTATATTGGGCCACTTGTCATAACCCTGTACCAGTTTTTGAATAGCCTCCTTATAGAAAGTCTGCCGCCTGACTTCTTAACCAGTGCATCACAACTGTTTTGACTTCATCATCGTCTTGCTCGGTCACAATGCCATACAAAACACTGCGGGAAACATTATGAAAAGTCTTCCCGCAAGGAGGAAATCGTAAAGCGTCTGTTTTCTCGCACCTTCTTCTCCACTTTCTGCACCAAACTTTCATTAACGAACGAAGGACGCCCTCTCCGTTGTCCATTATGCACATTTGTGCGGCCATCTTTAAATTCTCTTACCCACTTTCTTACCATTCCATCACTCATAATGTTTTCTTCATAAACTGATCTCACGATGAATATCGATCGCTTTTAGGACTTTAGCGCTAAGAAATATTATAACAGCCCGTACTTCACAGTCGGCGGGGCTCACGATTATCGGAGGCATCTTAAACATTCAGTACACAACGTAAACAAGGAAGAATCAGACTTTAATGGCGTCAGTGCGTAGAAAACAGATGTAGGTACCCAGTGCGTATCAAACTATTCAGATATCTTAGCACGTCTTTTTTTAATTTCAAACGGTACTTACTTCAAAAACACGCCTCGTAAAAGCCAGACCTGTCCCAAATAATAGGTATTCGTTGGATCTCCAATCTTTGATTCCCATCATTTCCGTGTAGCTCTATAGAAGTCTCTTGTTTTCGCCTGCAGCAGTGTGCGCGTTACAGTTGAAAGCTGTCAACAGCAGTGTCAGCTTTTAGGAATTTCCTTAAGCTGACTGAAATACAGGTGTGTCTTAGTAGTAAATAAGAAATGGATTAAAACGTGGTGCTTGGTGTGACAGGTTTTCACCTATCGCAGTAAATATATGATCTCATATTTATTGAATTATATGTTGTACAATTGTATAGGTATATGTTTATTTGTATAAGTGCTGTATGTTTATAAAATCTGTTTTGAATACAGTTAGTAATAAGCGAATAGTAGATTAAATCTGGCGAATGGTAGGGTGGTTTTCCATGAACGCTGCTATTTGTGTCCTCACATCTGATTAACTGTGTGTCGTACTGTGGTTCAAATACCGAGATACATTCAGCTGTATATGTGTATATACCGCCTGTAAATTTTCCTGCGTGTACTATTTGTAGTGTAGTAATTATAAAGTTTAACGTCATAACGAATATCTTAGTTTTAGTCCAAAAACAGCGGAAAAATAGTAAGCAAGAAACTTTTTTTTCTTCCATCATTTTGCTTTGGTTGACAGCGAGAACAAGTGTAAGAAAGATTTGAAATTATGTTTAAAGTTTGTTGCAATTCGCTAAGTACTCTCATTCCCAGACAATGTATAGATAAAGTCATGTCACATGCTATGGCAGTTTTTTGCAACTCCTATTTTACGTATCTGTCAATCTGTTTGTACTGCAATTTGTGTTCAGTGCAGTGTATTATTTTTATTAGGTGCTCTGAAGATAGGCTTTGCCCGATACGCGTAAGCACAAGCATAATAAAGAACCTATCACTATCTGGAAGTTTTCCTTACCAGCGACCTATCGGCTTTTCTAAATTCATTCTAATTACATTGATATTCATGGTTGCATACCTCCACCAAGTCTGGCATTTCTGGCACGTGTCTGAATAGATTTAGATAAATAGCGAAAAATCTAAAGTTGGATGGCCGGAAGTGGATTTGAACCGGTGTCCATCAGAAAGCGAGTCGAGTGTGCTAGCTTCTGAATCACAGCACTCGGAGATACTAAACGTGGATCGGCTGTAGTTAATAATACTGGCTCATGAAATTTAGGACATGGAAACTATTGGACACGGACTAATACCAATAATTTCAGCCCGATAGCTATCGGCTGTGGAGCCTTGGTCCTTAACAGCAGTCAACTTTGACCCTTGATACTCGGTCGTGGTCTTCAGCTGCAGTCATCGACATGAAAGCACGCCGAAGCGATAACCGCGCTGCCTTTGTGAACTGCTGCGCCGCTCGCTATTCAGATAATTTGGAAGAAAGTGTCAATGTCTCCAATGTACACAAATTATACAGTGACTAAACACGTTGTAATCGTGTCAAGTTTAATTCCATACTGTTTTCAAATATGTAGAGGACGACAGCAGTCGGTCGTAAATATTTTCTTTCTTTGTAGAACGTCTAGATTTCGGTCTCTATGTGGCCATTATCGTCTATTAAAATGAGATATATATATATGTGTGTGTGTCAGATATACTATTCCAGCAATCAGTTGTTATTTTGCTGCCCAAATCACAAAAACTTTGTAAAAAACTTTGCTGTATCAAAGACGCTGCTGTATGAAGGAAATAATTATTTATTGTGACAGGTCCGTTTCAGCACAATTGCCATCTTCACGTTTATTAATCTTTACTTCTTGGGACGTCGTCGTCTTATTTTATGTCGTAATTAATAAACAATTTTTTTCATATAGCAGCGTCTTTGATACAGCAACGTTTCTTACAATGTCGTTACATGACATATATGACGCAGCGGACTCAAATGGGTAAAAAAATACATAATTAATAAAAACAACTTTATTTTTTCGTTTCGTAATCTCATTCAGAAAGGCCTTATTTAATTAAACAATATTCCAAACCCTTTTTTTGCTCTTATGTTTATTAAGAGCTTTCTCTAAATATACAGAAGCTATGAATGTAAGTTCGCCTTTCCTTAACGCATATTCTAAGATAAGAAGTGAGGTGAGTATTGCCTCACATGTTCTTACGTTTCTCCCAAATCGAAAGCTGATCTAGCACAAAATCGGATTCTCCCAGTTTTTCCAGCCCTCTGCAAATAATTAGAGGTAGTATTTTACAACCGTGAATTATTACTTAATTAGCACTCTACCCTTATTTGTCACTGATAGGTAAGATAGTGATGGGGAAAAGAGAGATGCAAGTACATATGTATAAAAGATAATATACTTTGAATAAGACTGACAAATATTATTCTCATTGTAAAAAATATTAATTAATGAAATAGAATTAATTTGAAAGAATAAATGATGAATTGTGAAATATATAAAAATACCATATACTAAAAGGTATCAACAGATCTTTTGTATGAGTGCATCATAACGTACTTTACGTGCCACATATCGTACAGCTTCGTATGAAATACGTTTATTTGGACCGGGCATCATAGGTTCCTGGATAAATTAAGTATTGATTTTATACTAAAAATTAGTTAATAAAATTTGTTGTTTTGTTAAAAAAATAGTGACTGTGGCTTTTGCTTCAACGATGAAATAAATAATTCCACTTGGAATTAGTGAAAAAAGTAAAATATTCTGTAAGTAACCTACAGTTCGGAAGAAAAGCGTTTCAAAACAAGTTCCACCATACAGTACTTCATATTTTTTATATTATTTTTCTGTAAGAATGGTGGTATACGGAGACAGACTGCAATCTCTCCTAAAACAGCAGTTCCTTTTCCGTGGCAGAATTTCTCGACACAGTGCCGTCCGCAGTGGTGGTTGAATATCTTGACAAATCATCCGTGAGTGACGGAGTCAAGTTTACATTTGTACTGATTTTACGGTCACTTCTCCCCCATTCAAGATTTCGGGAGAGGTTTGATCCCTTAAAATCCCCCGCTGGCTGTTGTGGTCTTCATTCCCGAGACTGGTTTGATGCAGCTCTCAACCCTACCCTATCCCTACATCCGTTTGAATTTGCTTATTGTATTCATCTCTCGTTCTATCCACACACTTTAATGCTAAATACACGATTCCTTTATGTCTAAGAATATGTCCTACCAATCGATCCCTCCTTTTAGTCAAGGTATGCCAGAAGTTCATTTCCTCCCCAGTTCTGTTCAATAGCTCTTCATTAGTTACACGATCAATCTTCAGCATTCTTCTGTAGCACCACATTTCAAAAGCCTCTATCCTCTTCCTGTCCGTACTGTTTATCGTCCATGTTTCACTCCCATTCAAGGCAGCTGCAAGCAAGCTGTACTGCAGCCTTCATTTGTTATCTTACTGTCCAAGTAACAAAACTCATCTACCACCTTTATCGTTTCGTTACCAATCTAATTCCTTCAGCATCGCCTGATTTTCGTAGACTGCATTCCATTACCCTTGTTTTGCTCTTGTCAATGTTCATGTTATACGCACCTTTCAACACAGAGTTCATACCGTTCAGCTGCTTTTTCAGGTCCTTTGCCGTCTCTGACGGAATTACAATGTCATCGGCAAAACGCTGGCTACGGCCATGAAAAGTCTCTGTTATTCGTATCTGTTGCGCATGGAAAAACGCTATGTAATTAGGCACCAACCTAATATTTTACGAGGGGCGTTTGAAAAATCCGTGCAAAGTCCGAGAGTTGGCACCACCGGCGCGTATCGAGTTCGTGTTTAGTTAGTAGCATCTTTGGAAAGAACTAACGCCAAATTTCAGCCGTATTGGTCTATTTCTTTGTGTTTGGCATTCGTGTGACTGAAGGAAGTCGAGTGGTTGTCAAAGAATGGACGAAAAAGAATTTCATGTAGTGATTAAATATTACCTTATGAAAGGAAAAACGCATCAGTAGACTAAATAGAAGCTTGATAAATACTATGGTGACTCTGCAAATTCGATTGGAACAATTTATAAGTGTCCGGAGTTGCCATATGGACACAAGTGAAGCCGAACGTTCTGGACGCTCTGTGGACGTTGCGACTCTAGATATCATTGATAAAATCCATAATATGGTGATGGATGACAGAAGAGTTAAGTGCGTGAGATTGCTAGTGCTGTGACAATCTTGAATGAATGGGTACATAATATTTTGTTCAAATGTTTGTTAAGCTAAAGGAACTTAACTGCTGGTCATCAGTACCTATACTTACAAACTACTTATGAACTACCTTATACTAAAGACAACTCAAACATCCATGTCAGAGGGGCTATTCGAACCTCCGACGGGGAACGGCCTCGCGAATCGGAGCATAGCGCCTCAATGCGCTCGGCTGCTCCGTCGCGGCCATAATATTTTGCATCAACATTTGGACATGAGAAAGCTGTCCTCAATATGGGTGTCGCGATTGCCCACGATTGGCCAAAAACGGAATCGTGTGAAGTGTTCCAAGGAATGTTTGCAGCTGTTTAAGAATCCGCAGGACTTTAAGTGCCATTTCGTCACTGTGGATCAAACATGGATACATTACTATATTCCTAAGACGAAAGAAGAATCTAAACAGTAGATTACCAAGGAAGAATCTGCACCAAAAAAGGCGACGGTCTTTTGAGATTCGCAAGGGATAATCCTAAATGTTTGTTAAGCTTAAGAGACTGCGGGGCCATCAGTCCGTAAGCTTACAAACTACTTATGAACTACCTGATACTAAAGATGACACGAATATCATGGCCGAGGGGGATTCGAACCTCCGATGGCGAACGACCTCAACGCTCAACGCTCTCGGCCGCTCCGCCGCGGCAAGGGATTATTCTTATCGAGTATCTGGAACAGGGTAAAACTATTACAGGTGCATATTATTCATCGTTATTGGACCGTTTGAAAACCGCCGCTGCAAAGAAATCGCCGGCGACTGGCACACAAAAAATTAATTTTCCATCAGGACAGTGCACCAGCAATTGTGGTCGCAAAATTATTGCAAAGTATTCCAACTTGTTTCACGTCCTCCCTATTCTGCAGACTTGACTCCCTCGGACTGCTGTTTGTTCCCCAATTTGAAGAAATGGCTGCCGGGACGAAGATTTCATTCCAACGAGGAGGTGATTCCAGAAACTGATAGTTATTTTGCAGGCTTGGACAATTTCTGTTTATTCGGAAGGGTTCAACAGATTTGAACAGCGTTGAACGAAATGTAAAAGTCTAAAAGGAGAGCATGTCGAAAAATAAAAGTGGTGTTCCGCAAAAACGTAAGTTGTTTTTATTTTTGCACGGGTTTTTCAAACGCACTCGTATGTTACAGTATTTCTGGCTGTATGGTGACTGTTGCACAAAGCCACAGTGAAGCTGCTGTGGTCCGTCTGTGCAGAGCACTGTAGCGTCCAGCCCGGCCTCGCGCTGCCGGTCACCCTCCGGTCTGACAGATCTGCGCAGTGGCCTCGTACTCGTTCTCGTTCCCAGTGACGCCGCTTTATCCGTCTGCCTGGTGGAGGTCCCGCCGCCCTTGAGCCTCCTCCCACCGGTCCGGAAGCGCCATCCTGCAATCTGCGAGCCATCCTGCCTCTGGTTACCACACAGACGCCGCAGGTGACGCAACCGGCGGACTCTTCTTGTCCTCAAACGGAGTTCGAAACTCGACGTCAGCGTGAAAGTGACGACTCTTAACTACTCACTCTGTAGCATTACCAAAAATGTTTTTACTATAATTATATCTGCGACGCTTGTCGATGGCGCATTTTAAATATCAACAAATAATACAATTTCATTATACCAAAGGTATTAAACACAAGGAGAGGCAATGAACTAAAGTTTATGCTATGGCTAGGATTCGAACCCAGGACCTCCTATTTACTAGGGAGGTGCTATAGACCGTTTTTTTTTTTTGGTTTTTTTTTGTTTTTTTTTTTTTTTTACCTTCAAACCGAAAATCTAATTCTTTCTCTCCTTCTTTAGGGTATCTTCATTCACAGGTAAGAAACAACGCAAATAAACAACTTTTCACATAAAGTGTTTTTTTATTTGTAATTTATTTACTTATTTTTTATTTATTCTTTTTTCAACCGATCCCCACCCTTTCAAATATAGTTTTCAACATGTTACCGAACTTTTTTGTGATCCATATACCTATTAATTTTGTAGTATTCGTTCCGTATATACGTCTTGAAGTCTATGACGTTGTCTGGCCCCAGGTTGTTAATGGCATAATTTACGTAGCTTCCTATCAGCCAGTACACGGCGTTATTTTTTGCGTCTGGAAAGTACTGTTCTTCAGGTCTGTGAAGAACAGTCGATGTTATATTGTTGGGTGATGTCCTTGTAATAAATGCAATTTGCTCTTTAATCCATTTCCAATTATTTATATTCCCACCGCATGTATATCTATGTGTTATTGTATCTGTTAGATGGCACCGCTGACACAGAATGGTATCACTGAGACCAATTCCGTAGAGTCTTTCGTGAGTACTAATGATGTTGTTCACTGATTTGTACCACGTTGTTCTTATATCGGAGGTCAGGACTTTTAAGTTGATGTTTTCCCAGATAGCAGTCCAGCCTAAATTTGGATACTGTCTTTCTATTTTATTTCTGCCTTCATTTTTCCACCTTTCCTGCATGATTGCTCCTGATGTTATCTGTTGAGCTAGTCGAAGTCCAGTACTCAAATAACTTAGTTCAATATAAATGTCCTCTCATGCTGTAGACGACTATTTATTTTTCGCACATCAATAGGAGGTTTTAGATTTTCGGGTTTAATGATTTCAAAGAGCTGGCTGGTAATACTTTCTTGGTATTCTCTTATTACATTCATTTGCCTCTTGACGAAAAGTGCCGAAGCTTTGTTTGTGATGTCAGTTAGATCCAGACCGCCATGTCTCGGATCTAATGTGGCTACCTTGACTGCTGTTCGAAATATTTCTCCTTTCGACAGGAAGTTGGTAATTCTGGACATAATTTTCCGGGCTATCGTCCTTGGTATTGGAAATACTTTGGCTGTATAGTATGCTTTGGACAGGATACCCTCTGAATCTGATTTAAAGAACGTGATAAGTTCTCCATTATAGCACCCCGAACTTTTTCGGAAGTGTCTTTCCAGTTCATTGCAGCCACATAGCTAACACAGCATTGTAGCCAAAGCAACTACACGGACTGTCTTAAAGCACGTCTTCCTCCACACCACATACTTTAATTCTTCCTCATGTTCCCTTTGAAATGCGTATCAAATTACCAGGGCTCTCCTACATTGGAATAACACCCTAGCAAAGAACGTGAATAGAAACTATCTCGCCTTGTTCCTCAGGTTGAGGTGATATAAATATCAACAAATAATACAATTCCTTGAGATAACATTGTCTCATTATACCAAAAGTATCAAATTTTTTGTCACTACATATCTTCCCTGTTGAAAAAACTATGGTAAAGTCAATACGCATTTCAAAGGGAACATGAGGCAGAATTAAAGTATGTGGTATGGTGGGAGACGCGCTTCTAAGACAGTCTGTGTAGTTGCTCTGGCCACAATGCTGTGTTAGCTGAGTGGTCTAGGCGATCTACGGCTTTCTTCAGAAGAACCGATCACCATATGTGATTGAAGGGAAGCGTCCCAGCGTCAACTGGAGTGTCGTTTGGCGCTCGGTGAGTGCTCCTTACCTTGCCACTGACGTCCAGTCCACATGGTACCTGACAGTCAACGGGAAACAAGTGTGCCAGTCACGACTTCACAGAATTCACCTCGCAGACACACCAATGTGCGTCACCTGTGATGTAATGGACACGGACGAGCATCGACTTGTATGCGGATCGGCGGAAGGCGTCTGGATGTTGGTGCGACAGATACTGGCTTTGATAACGCGTACGACACCTCACACATACTTTCCCATTTGCTCCTCTTTCCAGACTCGGGACATTACCCAGAAACGATGACAAACGCTGTGAAATGGATATAATGGACATGCGGTTCACTACTTGTTTGTACATGGAGAGAAAAACGAACTTGATTTTTGGAACTTTCTGGACGAAGGACATTGCACAGTTGTCCGCAATCCAAAATACGGACAATATTTCTCAAATTTTCTTTATAGTCTTTTTCGTAATCCACCCAGGAGTTGGGGTATTCCTGCCATAAAGTAGTTGAGCCTTATATTTTCTTTTGCGGGTAAAAAAAATTGAATAAAATGAACTTCAAATAAATTAATACACTTCATTTTTGTAGCTACACTGAATGTCCTTTCATTTTTTACCCTTTTTTATGGTTCCCCCTATTAGAAATAGGTTAGTTACACTGGGCCTAGGATAAGATAGGGCCAACGCCTGAAGTGGTGTAGCTTGTCATTTATTTTGTTTTATTTTCTAGGGAGAAAGTGGCGGTGGAATGTAATTCTTTTTTTAAGTTCCTTCCAAAAATAAAAAAAAAAAATAAAAAAATAAAATAAATAAAATAAAAAAATATTTTTTTTACACACAAACCAAACAGCGGTTAAAAAAAAGTGGTCTAAAGCACCTACCTCTAGTAAGTAGGAGATCCCAGGTTCTAATCCTGGCCACAATTAATAATTTTTTCAACCGGCCTGGAGAGAGAACGGAAGGACTCTTCGTCTTCCTGTTCTGTACTCCTGAACTGATGGGCAGGCCGCAGTGGCCGAGGGGACTGAGGCGCTCCAGTCATGGTCTGCACGGCCACTACGGTTGGGGGTTCAAATCCCCCCTCGGGCATGGATATTTGTGCCGTCCTTAGTATAAGGTAGTTCGTAAGTAGTTTGTAAGTTTAGGGACTGATGACGCCGTTAAGTTAAGTACCATAAGCTTAACAAACATTTGAACTGATCGGACGCCTCTTCATACTCTCTGCTACTAAAATCTAAGTGTGAGCATCATTTATTTATTCTCACGGTAATAAACCCTGCAGTTTGATGTCAAACATTCTCCTACTCCCAATAATTTTTTATTCACTGTTTTCAGCAAGCTGCCGTCAATCGTAAAGAGATGCTTGGTCATTATTGCGATTCGTTTCACGATTGCATAAGTTTGGTACAAGCGCAACTCTTTCCTACATTCAATTCATACTGATTTGATTTTAAGAAACTGCAACTAATGTTTTTATTCTACTAGTTCGCTATTCTATAATTTCATTCCCCTATTGTGTTGGCAACTAAACATTTAACACTTACTGATTTTACTGGAACTGTAGTGAAGAAACCTTGACGTTCCTTAGCAGAAAATCGACGTCATTCTGCAAAAGTTAGTCTACTGTTTTTATTTGCCATTTTTTGTTCTTAATCGAAAATTAAATTCTTGATTAACAAGTGGTAGACTTCAAAATGATCTTAAATAGAACTGTCCTGCAAAGTTCCGTTTCGTATCTTCCAATGGTTCTTAGGGAACCTAATAAAAACAAATGTGGAGTTATTTTCAAGTTATTACCAATTTTTATGTCAGTACATACCTTCCCTGTTGTAAAAACTATGCTGAAGTCAATTTAAACGACACTATTAACACTCATCCGATACCGTACTCATAAATGTACCTCGCCAGCCGCTTGGAGCGCTGCTGTCGCGACGTATAACAGAAATAATAGGGACTGACGCGACTGTATATGTTAAACTGTGATATAACTACAATGTGTCCAGCTCCATTCAATGTGCCTGAACTTTCGACTGTTTTGCACTTGATTTTTCATCAGTAAAGATGGATTTAAAAGAAACTCAGAAAGGGATGACCTGTTCTGTAAAATTTATTGTTATTTTTTTTCAGATAAATGTCTCATATCATTTATTTTACACGTAATTATTCGATAAGTAGGATGGCTGTCATTCTTACTTATGGACTACTAACTCTGTGGTACTAGTTAGGGAAAGGAGAAATCAAACCGAATTTTAAAGTAAACCACTCAGATGTGTAACACTGAAAGCATGACATATATTATCTCTAGCGTAATTCCGCCAAATATTGAGTTCCCTGGATTCAAAACTGTTAAATACTAAATTACAAATATGACACGATCGTAATAGAAGAGTTACTATAGTCTGCGAGAAAAATTAATTTAACCTTCCTTTCTACCTCTAATAATTATGTTCAGTAACTATAGACATATTTCCTGTGTGTTTCGTTACTCACGTAAGCAGGCGAACAGCCTCTTTCGGCGTCCACGTGGAGTCCATGACGACGAACAGGTCGACGTAAGGTGGGTTCCAGACTTCTCCAGTGCAAGGTGGTTCCTTGGATAAAATTTCACCTGCAACATTGAACATAAAGTTATCCATGTTACGTGGATTGTTTTGAGGTCTGCGACTGTATTATAAACTTTTTGAAATAATTTATACTGCAGCAGTAACTTTTTACTAATATTTTTATTAGAACGACGCGTTTTGGCAGCAAACTACCATCATCGGGTGCATTTTTTACAGTCACAGGTTCATTACTGTTTTGTGTTGTTGGTGCCAGTGACGATATGGTTGGATGTTTTAACCTGTTCGGGAAGATACAGCTATTTAAGTATTATGTTTCATGATCATAGTTTCTGGATTATTATATTGTTGTATTTACTTACAGTTTTGTTGATAATCTTGGTATCTGATACACAGAAAACAAAAGCACAGTTACGTATACACCACATGTAGAAATTTTGTATTAGATGTTTACACTATGCCAAAGATCCTTAAAAGCTAAGATAACCTACTAACATAAATATTTACAGTGCATATGCCATAAAATGCCATAGGTTATCTTAGCTTCGAAGGATCTTTGGCACAGTGTAAACATCTAATACGAAATGTTTACATGTGATGTATACATAACTGTGTTCTTGTTTTGTGTGTGTCAGATAACAAGATTATCAACAAATATGTAAGTAAATACAACAATATAATAATCTAGAAACTATAATCATGAAACATAATACTGAAATAGCTGTATCTTCCCCAACAGATTAAAACATCCAACCATAACCTCACTGGCACCCACAACACAAAGCATAATAAAACAATAATGAACCTGTAACTGTAAAATGCACCTGATGATGGTAGCTTGCTACCGAAACGCGTCGTGCTAATAAAAATATTAGTAAAATGTTACTGCTGCAGTTTAAATTATTTCAAAAACATTGAAGCTGTTCATGAATGTAGTGCGCCTCTGCAGCCTGATCCTTCTGTGAAGAACCTTGTAAATTCCTATTGTAGACACCTCAAATTGATTTGCCGACCAGGAAACGTCGAAGAATTCTCTCACAGGTGAGAGGTTTGTTGTCACCATCGGAGCTGTATATTTATTTTGTAAATTTCATAGTCTATTAATCAGAAAGCTCTTTCTCAGAGCTTTATTGACCTCATAAAATAACTAAGTATTAACAGCGTAAGATTTTTTTTTTCTTTTGATGATTGTTAATGATTGAATTGCTTAGTTTGTTCTGAGATAGTCTGAAATTATGAAGAGATTAATAGAATTTATCAATTATAAAATATTGAAATTTAAATGTTGTCTTTTTAATGATAATATAGACAAAAACAAGAAAACCAAAAGTATGAAGAGTATTGTTACTCCACTGGGTAATGCGAAATTAATCAGAACAAAAGTCAGTAAATGTTATTAGATGCGATAATACATCTTTCTCAGAGTTTGGAAAAAAAGATATAAACGATGACAGCTAGAAACAGCTGTGCCTATCCAAGAGT
Source organism: Locusta migratoria (assembly GCA_026315105.1). Taxonomy (NCBI): domain Eukaryota; kingdom Metazoa; phylum Arthropoda; class Insecta; order Orthoptera; family Acrididae; genus Locusta; species Locusta migratoria. Next base: position 150,778,298 of record CM048745.1, on the reverse strand, counting down.
TTGTCAGTTACGCTTTACTGATCCAGAATTCTTTGTTTCTCATTGTATAACACATTACGTGTTACTAATTCTGCTAATTTTACTTGATCAAATTATGCTGCAAAGGTTAATGAAAACATTAGCTAATAAAGTTGCAGTCCTTTAACGCCATTGCCCAATTTTGACCATTTTTTTAATAATAATATTTCATTTTTATGCTATGTAAGATAGAAAATTTCATTCATGTTACAATCGATTCCACTATTGTATGGTATGTGATGTCTGTACTTCATGTGCTTTGTATGTTTTCTGAATATCTACATCATGTTTATTTTTGCATATTAATTTTGATAATGTCAATTTTATTTTTGAATCGTTTTATGTATGTAAGTATTATGTAAATTTGTAATATTTCACGACCAGCATGATATGTAAAAGATGTAGTGATTCCAATGTGAACGTAATCCCGTTGTAAATGAAAAGGTGGTGTTGGCGCGCAGCTAACGAAGAGAGAGAAGTCTGTATGAGTTGGGAGTTGAGAGCAGTCAGTCTGTGGTGGGAGCTCACAGCAGTAGTGAGCCTGAGTTTGGAGTGCACAGCATCAAGACGTAGTGGCAGACTTGTGCTACTGTATTCTGGGCCAAATATTTGTTTCACTTGAGGCAGAATACCAGTCTACTTACAACTATCTCGGTGAACGTGCAGATGCAATGGTAACACTTTTACTGTCTGCATATGGAGCTAAATGGAAGCTACTGGAAACCGTTATGTCGGCTCACAAACTGCATAAAGATGAAATCTGAGCTGTATACGCTGTGATGCCACCTCGCCACTTCTCCGCATTAATAACAGGTCATAATATTTATTGTTACTGTTTATAAACTGGTCGTTGAGAGATTTAACTTGTGTTTTGAATGTTTTTCAATAGAGGTTACATTTCTGTTTAAAGTAGTATGTACGTGACCCTAATTTATACCAAGTCACATAACCTAACAGGGATCCTCTCCTGTAAAGAATTATTAACCGAGTCATCCTATTCTTTTTTTTTTTAAAAAAAAAGCTGCAATCTGTTTTAATAATGTAATTTTTTGGGAGAATCTTCTTAGTACAATATACAGTGCTGCAACTATAAATTTCATTGCTCTTGCACAATAGTATTGGTAGGAAGAAGTTACTGTTTTGCCACATAACTAATTTAAACCAGTTCATATAATTGAAATAGTTCAGACACGAACTTCTATTTGTGGTATTAGTAAAAATTTATTACAGTGTACCTATAAATTGTCAGTACAGTTCGAGGGACCTCATTCTAGATTCCAGGATAGCAGATTTAATTGATGAATCTATTCAGCAAACTGTTAATTTAAAAAAAAATAGTTAACTGTAACAGAATCATTAGTTTGATGATAGGGAGAAAGATTTCATCATTTTCAACAAAGTGTTCTTTAAGTAGATTTTTTAATAGAGGTCATAATCATAACCAATTTCTCACTTATTTACAAAGAACATTAGGAACAGCACTGACCATAACATCAGTAGATTTTTATTATTTTTCACCACTAATTATAAGCCTTTTAGTAACTTTGTTTCTGAGTGCCACTTGCACTGCAATTCTGCATTCCACGCTATATTCTATAGTAACAGAAAGTAACTGATGATAATAATTGATGACAATAATTTAAATAATTACAGCTTTCATTTAAATCTTTATTAATTTTGTGATTGGTATTTTTTATCTCTTATGAAACTGGTGGTAAAGTTTTTCCACCCTATATTTATTCTACGCGAAGCTTCTAAATTTAACTGCATTTTTATCACTGCTTGGTATTCTTATGCCTCATTAGGCTGGCGACAGTGTATACATTTTTATTAATGAAACGTTTTGTTAATAATTTTAATTAGCACAACAATAGTATTGCAAGATTACCTAGTTAATTTTTTGTTTCATAGTAATCAGATCTCTTTTACTGCTATAGCTACACCTATTTCAAACATAGTTATCACTTTCCACAATTTATTTCGTGTTTGCATAAATATTAGGGAAGTTTCGGTCCTTAGGCTAGCACGGGTGCCACACTTAGTGGCCCATAACTGTTCGATTAGCCGCGGTTGTGTCACAGTCCGACAGTATATAAATTACAAGTTATGGACAGTCATTTTCCTTTCACTGCGTAGAGTATAATCAAATGCTATTAATTTATTCAATTTTTCACTGATTATTTTACGTTACTAAAATTAAATGAAAAGACATGATAATCAGATTTAATCGCAGTTTCTTATTGTACGCTGAGTACTACAATCACCCTTTTATGCACACTCGGAATAGCTGTGTCACGCCTTCTTTCTCCAGTAATTATTACTAGTATTTTAACAGCTCTTTGAATACATATCACTAACGTCATCTACAACAAGTTTTTGGAGCTTATAAATGAACGATCTATTGATACATAATCACCACTGTTCAGAAAATAATTCTCTTGTGCAACACTACTAGCTCATTATTCTCCTATGGACAATAAAGGTTCAATCTTTCTGAAATTACATGAAGACTTTTGACGTCATTCCTTACCAGAAACTTTTAATAAAATTGCGTGTCCATCGTTTCAATTGTGCGACTGGATTCATTCATAACAGTAAAACAGCTTGTTTACAAGCTGTAAGTTATGCTAGTGGCTAAAAAGTCGTAGTGTGTGTGAAATATTTATTAATTTTACCACCTTAAATTCGTGGGATTTGTTGTGGCATGATGATGGAAAAGAAGTGTTCTGATATTCTATCAATAAGCGGACCAAATATGGACAAACTACATGTAAAGTGCATAACTATTGAAATGTAACTTGTAATATTTTATACCATCTGAAGATGAGCTGCTAGGCAGCTTGAAACCGGTAATGGTTTAAATAAATCTTCATTAAGAAGAAACAAAAGGCGACTGGTTGCTGTAATTTCTGAAACCTATTTCAATAAACAGTCGCAGGTTCCTACACAATGGATAAAAGTTTCAAAACAGAAATATCTTGCGTTCTTCAAGTAAGTCTGATAGCCCCTCTGCTGTTTAATCTATATAAGAGACCTAGGAGGTAGTCTAAACAGCCCTCTTAGGATATTTGTATTATGCTGTGACTTACCATTTAATCTTGAGAAGACCACTACCAACTGAAAAACGATGTACACAACATACTTGTTGGTTGCCAAGAGTGGCAGCTGATTCTAAATTTAAAAAATCGCACTGGAGTGTTTCACGATCCACTTTAGATTTTCCTGTAGTTTTATGATTTTTTGGAAACATTTAGTACAAAAATAATAAAAATATAAATAATAATTATGGATGATACGATTACGATTCTACTATGGTGGTAATATTTATGCACCTAACACTTAATATTCTTTCTGATGGTATTTTACCTAACAGCGAAAATTATTTGATATTTGTATTTAGCTTTGTCAAACTCTGTTTTGTACTTTTACCTCTTTAAACTAATGTTTTAATATATGTCCACATTTTCATTATCTTTTTCCGTTAATATATTATCACCTGTCTTGCTTTGGTAGATAGCTTGAGCGCTGATGTAGCCGGTAAGATACTTTACAAAGTGTGTAATTCAAAATATTTTTTTTGATTTGAAGTATATAAAGCGAAATACGGAACAATAATTACTCTTTAGAAAAGCTATATTTCTGAACGCACCCTATACAACAACCAAGTCATTATTTTACATGTTTTAAATCTAAATTTTTCTTGCAATTTTTCCATATTTTATCACCGTTTAAACCTTCCCTGGACTTCCACGAATGTGACATGAACATTATCCTGGACATGTGTGCGTGATGTGCCCACTCTTTCCGCCCACTATGGAGCCGATACTTAGATGCCTTTATAAAGCTACTGGGTCTAAAATACTGGGTGATCAAAAAGTCATTATAAATTTGAAAACTTAATAAATCACGTAATAATGTAGATAGAGGGGTAAAATTGAGACACACCTTGGAATGACTTGGGGTTTTACTAGAACAAAAAAAATTTTAAAAAAAGTATTGCTAGACGCCTGAAAGCTCTCTTAAGACAAAGCAAAGATAATGTTCTTTACAGGAAGTGCTCAATATGTTGACCATCATTCCTCAACAATAGCTGTACTCGAGGAATAATGTTGTGAACAGCACTGTAAAGCATATCCGGAGTTACGGTGAGGCATTGGCGTCGGATGTTGTCTTTCAACATCCCTAGAGATGTCGGTCGATCACGATACATTTGCGACTTAAGGTAACCCCAAAGCCAATAACCGCACGGAATGAGGTCTGGGGAACTGGGAGGCCAAGCATGACAAAAGTGGCAGCTGAGCACACGAGATTAAAAGATCTTTCACGCGTCTATCAATATGGGGTGGAGCGCCATCCTGCATAAACATCGAACGTTCCAGCATGTGTTTATCAGCCAGGCTGGGGATGATGCGATTCTGTAACATAACGGCGTACCTCTCACCCGTCACGATGGCAGTTACAAAACTAGAATTACGCTGTTCCTCGAAGAAAAAAGGTTCGATAAGCGTAGATGCGGTAAATCCAACTCATACCTGACTTTCTCGTCGTGCAATGGCGTTTCCACGACAGTTCTAGGATTTTCGGTAGCCCAAATTCTGCAGCTGTGGGCGTTGACAGACCCTCGGAGCGTGAAATGAGTTCGTCGGTCCACAACACGTTAACCAAACGTCATCTTCCGCCATATTTTGAAAGGCTCACACCGCAAATGCCCTCCGCTTCACTAAATCGCCAGGTAACAGTTCATGATGCCGATGAATTTTGTAAGGATAGCAAACAGTAGTGTGTGGAATGCCGGTGCGACATGCGACTACACGAGCGCTGAGTTCCCCATGCATAGACGAACCCGCTACAGTCTCCATTTCTTCCTGAACTGTCTCAGCAACATTACGCCTTATGCTTGGTCGGCCACTGCAGGGTCTATCATTGAAATAACCCGTGGCTTCGAACTTCGAAGTCTTTCTCGCCACAGCTGCATTTGTCAACGGATCTTTACCAGTTCGAATCCCGTTCCTATGGCGATAGGATCGTAACGCTAAACTAGCACATTCCCTATTCTGATAATACAGCTTCACTAAAAGCGCCTTTTCAGGTAACGTCAACATGCTGCGACTGCTGGTGCATTACAGCTCCTTTTATACACGATTTTCATGCACAGTCACTGATGTTTTGCAGTCCAGCGCCATCTATCGGACATTTTTTTAACCTCTATTTTTTATCCAATAAAACCACATGTCATTCCAAGCATGTGTGTCAATTTTTACCTCTCTATCTATATTATTCCGTGATTTATTAAGTTTTCAAATATATACTAATTTTTTATCACCCGGTACATATGATTTAATTAATATGGTTTCTATTAAGAGGTAAGAGATACGAAGTTCAGCGTGTCGTCTAGTTTAATTAATACGAGTGCCGGAAACCCTTTTAGGGGCCAAGGTGAAAAAAATAATAATAGTTGTGGGCTTCGAACTACTGACCATGTACATCAAAACCTAACGCGCTGCCCGCTACACTATTTTTTTTTTTTTTTTCAAGTAGGTCTATGCTTTGCGGTCGTTGTTTCAGTTCGTTGTCGGTTATTCGTTGAATATTTGTCTCAGCTTTTTTACTACAGAGGGCGTTGAACCACGGCGCCCGGCTACACTATTGATGGCAGTTGATAACTGCTAATATGTGTTTTTGTCAATTCCACAGTGCGCCATTGCTTTGAAATGACAACACGTGAGTTATAATAAGAAAATCATAAAATACAGAAAGCAAATTACGTATGACAGAGAGAGTTATGGGCGAGGAATGTCAAATGACATTTCCAAACGTCTGGTTTACGTAAAATCAAACAGCGGTGTTATTTTTGCAAATATATCTGTAACAGCTTGAGTTATGTAAACAAACATAAGAGAGCAAATCTGGAAGAGCAGCTGAACGGAACAGTGTTTTGAAAGTAAGTTATAAAATTAATATTAACAAGAGCAAAACAAGGGTAACTTACTTGGTAAGTAAAATAACGAACGATAATGTCAGTACGATGTTGTTGTTGTTGTTGTTGTTGTTGTTGTGGTATTCAGTCCGGAGACTGTTTTGATGCAGCTCTCCACAATACCCTATCCTGAGAAAGCCTCTTCAACTCCACATAAGAACGGCAACCTACATCTGTCTGAATCTGCTTACGGTATCCATCTCTTGGTTTTCCTCTGCGGTTTTTACCCCATACATCTTCCCTCCAACGCTAAATTCACAATTCCTTGATGTCTAAGAATGTCTCCTTCCAATCTATCCCTTCTTTTAGTCAAGGTATGCAAAAAATTCCTTTTCTCCCCAATTCTTTTCAATACCTCCTCATTAGTTATGCGATCCACCCACCTGATCTTCATCAATCTTCTGTAGCATCACATTTCAAAAGCCTCTATCCTCTTTCTGTCCGCACTGTTTATCGTTCACGTTTCACTCCCATACAAGGCAACACTCCACACAAATGCCTTCAGAAAGGACTTCCTTAGGCTTAGATCAATATTAGATGTTAACAGATTTCTCTTTTTCAAGAACGCTTTTTTACCAATTTCCATTCTGCATTTTGTATCCTCTGACTGCGGACCATCATTTGTTATTTTACTGCCCAAGTAATAAAACTGACGTACCTCCTTTATTGTTTCGTTACATTATCTAATTCCTGTAGCACCACCTGGTTTTCTTCGACTGCGCTCCATTACCTTAGTTTTGTTCTTGTCAATGTTGATCCTATATGCACCTTTCAGCACACTGGACATTCTTTTCAACTGGTCTTCCAGATCCTTTGCTGTCTGTGTCAGAATTACTATGTCGTCGGCAAAACGCAATGGTTTTAATTCTTCACCCTGAACTTTAATTCCTTCTCCAAATTTCTCCTTCCTTTCCTTTATAGCTTGCTCAATGTACAAATTGAATAGCATTGGGGATTGTCTACAACTCAGTCTTACACCCTTCCTAACCTCTGCATCCCTTTCATGCCCATCAACTTTAATAACTGCCGTCAGGTTTTTGCACAAGTTGTAAATAACCTGACGCTCCCTATATTTTACTCCTACCTGCTTCAGAACTTGAAAGAGTTTATTCCAATCAACATTGTCAAAAGCCTTCTCCAAATCTACAAAAGCTAAAAATGTAGCTTTGCGTTTCCTTAATCTATCTTCTAGGATAAGCCGTAAAGTGAGTATTGCCTCCCGTGTTCCTACATTTCTCCTGAACCCAAACTGATCTTCCCCGAGGTCGGCTTCTACCAGCTTTTCCATCCTTTTGTAAATAATTCGTGTTAATATTTTGCAACCATGACTTACTAAACTATTATACGATGATATAATTGTAGAATGGCAGTGGGAAGAAAACCTTTTCTGATACAGAGAAATTTGTTAACATCGAATATTAAGGACGTACCGAATAATCGGTTTCAGTTACGGCCAGTTTCGGCCAAACTATTAGCCGAATCTTCGGCCTGGCCGAAACTAGCTTTCGTGAACTTTCTGCGTTCGGCATGCATTCAGTCAACAATAACGCTTTAGATCAGTTGACGGCGATCCGTTTAACTGCTAGTAATCCCGCGTAGAAATTATGGGTATTTTTTTGTTATGCACTAGATAACACAATCGTATCTTTAGCGATATACTGCGATGGAAACAACATAACTTAATCAGTATTGTACGTAGTGGAACGGGTTCTCATATTGCTATGCTATAAAGTTTTGTCAGTGAGATTCCTTGAAAGCTAGGAGCTTTTTTAAATAACTAATATGAGTTTAGGAAACGCTGATCATGTGGTACACACTTTGTTTTGTTCAGTTTGCGTAGATTTATACTGACAACAATCCTACTGTTAGTCGTAACTGTGACTTTATTTTTCGAAATAGTTTCTGATACTTCGATTGAAACTAATATGTATTCAGGAATGCCAAAGAGGAGATATGTGTAGTTGTTTGTCGACTGCAAAAAAACGAAATTGAAGATGGAAAAATAAAGCTAGCGCTCTGAAGAATAAAATCGTAAAGGCTACTTATGGAAGCAAACAAATGATTACTTTGTGCGTATTTTCTATGGTGGTTGTCATGTTGAAGCTCTGGCATTTCTTAGCATCTATTTGGCACGTATGTTGCTTATCTTAATACTAAAGACCATCTTCCCACAAGAAGGGATGCAGGACTGTGGAATTTGCGGCAGCTATGCTCAAGTCTCGTTAATTCGAGGTGAACGGCACCAGTATCACCTCGAACTATCGAAATTTACTAGTGAAAACGAAAATAATCGACCTTGAAAATAGTACACGTGTAAAAATAACCTTTTTTAAAACAAAGTTTTTAAATAGTCATTTACATTGGCAGCATAAAGGTGTTTAAGTCTTTTTACTATTTACTTCGTGTTATAGTGGTGGAGTACCTTTTACTGTGAAGACAGAATGTACTCTGCAGTCGATGCTTTGTTTTATGACGCTCTTATTTATGGAAAAGTCGTAATTCCGAGACTCAAAATATCGAGATTCCAGTTCTTATTGTCTAATTTCCTTTAATGTTTCTTTTTTAGTTAGATAATATCACAACGAGAAGAAAAAGAGTCCCATTTGGAAGAACTGTCGAGTAGTCTAAACCTGTTCCTCTCCGATTTCATCTTCTACGGACTCCTGATTAGGCTTTCATACATTCACGAAGGCTTAGTACAGGAAGGGAATCTTGAGAAATGAGGGGAAAACTAGTTATTTGTGGTGTAACGTAAATATACAGAAATTTTTAACTTAATTACGCAAGTTTTGATTACGGTTTCGATTTCGGCCGAAGCTAGAAGAGGAGCCGAATATTCGGTTTCGGCCACAAATCATGTTTCAGTCGCACTCTATCAAGTATTCATTCAAGTGTTAAGAAGTCTTTTCTGAAGGCAAATGTGTGGAGCGTTGCGTTGTACAGGAGTGAAACATAGCCACTACATAATTCCGATAAGCGGAGGATAGAAGATTTTCAAATGTGATGCCACATATCATTGCTGAAGACTGGGTGGGTGGATAGCGTAGCTAATGCGGAGGCACTAAACAGAATTACGGAGAAAAGACATTTCTGGCTTATCTTGGCTAAAAGTAGAGTTCTAATCGTGGAACACATTCGTAGACATCAAGGAATCGTCACCTTAGCAGTGGAGAGAAGTGTGTGGGGTAAAAATCGTGGATTGAGTCCGAGAGACGAATACAGTAAGCAGATTCGAAAGGATGTGGGTTGTCTTTCTTACGAGGAGATGACGAGACTTGCACAGAACAGAGTAGCGTGGAGAGGAGCATGGAACCAGTTTCTGGACTAAAGACGAGAACAACAACGTTAGATGAGTCTTCAAGACTTGAATATTTGCATTGAATATCATAACTCATTGAAAGTGATTTGCTGTAATGATTCATCTTCGGCTGCGGAAGACATCTTCAGACGTAGAGTGGCGAACTGCGATGAGAACTTGAGGGAGCGCCGTATATATAGGCAATGTAGAGGGCACCACAAGACATCACGTGATGTCGGCTACGACACTATCTCTGGTATTACCGACATTCTTGGCAGAGAAGAATCGATTGTCACTCCGCTGGTGTAAAGCAGTAGTCCAAATTCTGTCTAATTTAACAGCTTCCTCTTTCCTGTTAAAATTATTGCGATGTTTATATATCTCGATTGCTTCTCTATATGTGCGCGCATGATAGTGTGAAGTTTTTGAGATGACACTAGTCGCATTAAATTTAATTTCATGGTTGCCTTCTTGGTATACATGTTCCGCTACGGCCGATTTCTCCGTGTGCCCAAGGCGGCAATTCCTTTTATGTTCGACCAGACGAGTATTGACGCTTCTTTTAGTAGTTCCAATGTAGACTGAACCACAGCTGCAGGGAATTTTATATACACCTGGTGTATTCAGCGGATGTCGTACATCTTTTGCAGATCTTAAATATTCTTTTATCTTCCTTGTAGGTCTGAAAATGGTTTCTACCCCATACTTGTCCAGCACTTTTCCAATACTGTCTGTAACCTTATTTATCAACGGAAGAAAAAGTTTCCCCTTGGGCGGTTGTTGTTCCTTGTTGATGTTAACTTTCTTCCTGGGACGAAGGGCTCTCTCTCTATTTCTTTGGTACAATAACCGTTCTTCTGGAAGGTGGATCGTAAATGCTCCAACTAATCTTTTAAATAAGTAGGTTCGCAAATTTTATGCGCCCTGTCAACCAATGTTTTAACCACACCTCTTTTTTGTCTGGGATGGTGGTTAGAGTCTTTATGCAGGTAACGGTCAGTATGAGTAGCCTTCTGTAGACCTTGTGGCCCAACGTCCCGTCCACGTGCTTGACTACAGACACATCGAGAAAATTCAGCTGCCCGTTGCTCTCCGTTTCCATCGTAAATTGTATTCTGGGGTTGATACCATTGAGATGCGTTAAGAAGGCATCTAATTCCTCTGCACCGTGTGTCCATAGCACAAAAGTGTCATCGACATATTATAATTTTATAAGTTTTATAAATCGACCACGGCTTATCAGCCCGGAAGTTTTAAATGAAGTTGACGCCGGCCGTGAAAGTTTACATTGTATGATCATTTGCTGTAATGATTTTTTTCTAACTTCTACGACAGATATTGCTAAGGTTTGTTTACAATACTTGTATTTCGATCGTTGTGGAGACGGTTTCCAACAGAATCTAATCACACTATAATAGCTTCAGCATTGTGCCTGCAGCACGATTCTGATACAGTCATACATAATACTCGTTATTAGAATCATTTTCATGATAGCCTTTCAAGGTCGATGACGGCGAACTCGAGTGTATCTGCACGCTCTAATTATACTACGAGAGACGGAAATGAGTATCAGTAACGAGCATCTTATTACATAAAAAAGAATAGCACTGCATGGACATTCGCCAAGTTAAACTGACGTTGAAACAGAGGACGGAAAGGGTTATCTGGCAGCGAGATAGAAAACGTGCAATTAGCGCCCGAAAAGACATGCAGATCATGATGAATTGGTCATCACGCCTTTCTAGCTATCACCTATGAAAAATTACTCATTTATCAAGAGACTAACGAAGTTCAATGAGAGTGTTGCATCATATTGATTCCAAGGTCTCCTGGACACATACTGAATGTGGATATTGCTTCTGAAACACAGTTCTTTAGATTGTCCACAGATGTCTCTCTACCCACACAAAGATGTAAACAACCAGGCATGAGCAGTGCCATCGCGATGCGTAAAATGGCCGATCTGTTCCAATCGACGAGCTTAAATGTCATAGAGTGGCGATAGATCCGTCATGTTTGAGGCAAACTGAACTGGCATTCGCCATATTATTTGGGGTATCAGCTGACAGCTCTTATGCCACACACATTCGAGATTTTACGTATTTACGATTCCACGTTTTAAATATTGACTACTATCTGAAAACCCGGCGTTGCCCGGGTATTTATTAATTTATTCCTGCCATTTTTAACATTCCTTTGTATAAGGGTTATATGTCGGTAAAATCTCTTGGAATCCAGTTAGTAGTACAGAAGTAATAGATTAAAACTTGGTGCGGGAATGGGCGGTTATCCATGAACGTTACTGTTTACGTTCTCATATCTTATACACTGTGTATCGTACTGTGATACAATTTAGAAGGTACACTCAATTATATGCGTGTATACTGTTTGTAAAATTTCCTATCGCTACAATTTGTAGTGTGGAAATCAAAAATTGTAACGTCATACTGAATGTCCATGAACAGCGGAATGTTATTGTTTATGTGCTCATATCTCATGAACTACACGTCGTACTATGACACAATTTAGAAGGTACATTCAACTATACTTGCGTATACTGTCTGTAACATTTTCCTGCGGCTACAATTTGTAGTGTAGAAATTATAAATTTTAACAGCATTCCGAATGCCGTAGTTTTACTCCATAAACAGCGGAAAAGTAGTAAGCGAGAAACTTTTTTCCTTTCATCATATTGCTATGATTGTCAGCGAGAAAAAGTTTAATAAAGGTTTGAAATTAAGTTGAAAGTTTGTTGGAAGTCGCTAAGTACTCTCATTCTCATATAGCGTATTTATAAAATCTCGTAGTTTTGTAGCTATCGGCATGGGAGTGCTATGGGGTATAACGGGAGACTTCGGACAACAATTACACACAAACCATTCGTTTGCTTTCTGTAGTTTTCGTTGCAGAGCAAAATATTAACACACGTAGAATTTTATATACACTGATAACTTTCCATCCCAATATACTCCACCCTTTTATCATTATCAATCTTCAAGCAACAATGAAACCAATAAAACCATTTTGAAAGAGTAATTATTGTTCCGCATTTCGCGTTATATTCTTCAAATTACTAAATATCTATCAGATCGCTATAAAACCGTGCCTAAAACCTTCCTCAGGTATAAATTAGTAACTGTACAAATATTTAAGTCTCTGCGTCTTGTCGTTCGGACGTGATAAGCGTACACCGAACATTCACATTAATATATATAAATAAATAAATAGCTATTCGATCACCATAAAACCGTGCCTAAAGCCTTCCCCGGGTAGACATTAGTAACTGTACAAATGTTTAGCTCTTTATGTCTCGTAGTTCAGACGTGATAAACGTACAACGAACATTCACATTTATAGATATAGATTGAATAGGGATGCCCGTCAAGTTCCGTCAGACTTTTCCCAAGCTGCGAATTGACGAGCCTGGTAGTATATTTCCTAAAAATGCGAAAATGAAATATCACGAACCTGTCAGTATTACAGTTCCATTTCGAGATTTTCTATAGCAACGAAAGTACCGCTGCGAAAATGTTTGTGTTAATTTTCATGCAAGTACATGGTCTAAACGAACTGTGAAACATATAATGAACAGTAATTGTTATGAAGAACAATCCTGAACATGGATTTGCATCTGCTGTTAATGTGTTGTAACAACTGCTTTCAAAAAAATCTAGTATCCACTTCTCATGTGTTTACTAAGACTGTTAAGTTTACAGACTTGTAAAATTGCTGTTAAAGAGTTGGTGAGCGAAATTTGGATGTAAAGATGAAATTGGCAACAAAATAATGCCGTTAAAAATCCGCCTAGGTCATCAGCCACAAAAGCATTCCACGTCGAAATAGGGTGTCGTTAAAGACTTTCTTTATTGCCATGTTGAAAGAAGTAACGTTTGGTACGTGAAATTCTAAGTACAAAGACGAAAGTGACGTCAGGATATTGCAATAAAAATGCGCCTGGGTCAACTACCACAATCGCATTCTACGCCAAAATAATGTATCATCAATAACTTTATACAATTGAAAAAATTCTGGTTGTCACTACTGCTTCCATGCTATGCACGATCAAGTATTATCAACAACAAATTAAAATATTTTTAAAGAAGGTGTTGACACTAAAAAGTGTGGTTTCAACAACCACAGGAGTGATAGATGAAGAAATATCTCAAAAACACACCTATACTAGGTAGACAACTGATAATTTTTTATGTTGTGTACTTCAAGGGAATTGCACGATAGGTCGTCTGAAGCGTCACTCTTGTGGCGTGTGCGCATTCGCAGCGGAGCGGCCGACCTGTGCGGACGCAGCGCTCGCGGACAACCTCGCCGTGGCTGGCAGTCAATAGCTCGAAAGAGTGGTTGCGAACAAGCTGAAGAGCGGACGACGTCGGAGAGCGCCGATCTCGCTGTCGCCTAGTGCGCATAGCGAGACAAAGAGCTCCGGCTCGTAGCTCCTTGTGACCAAGGTTACAATTCCCCAGCGGGACTCACCCGTTCTTTGGTAGGGTATTTCTGTGCCAGGGGCCCGTTCACGTCGGATCACCCCGCGCACAGTAGGCCTTTCTCTTCTCTCCGCGCTCCCTTGCGCCGATAGACAGTAGGGACTCCCCTCTTCTTAAACACATCTTGCCTATCACAAAGAAGCAAAAGTTGTCGTTTTCCCTTCCTTAATAAATATCCTTCTGCTGGAAAGATGGCTAGTCTGCCCAGCAAAATCCCATACCGCACCAGAAGCCAGGCGCAAGCGCCTTGCACCGGTTGAACCGACTTATATTCCTTACCAAAGGAATCAAAGGCCAGACGTGATAGACATGGCTCTCATCAAGGGCATAACAGTTACCCTCAACCTTGAGGTTGTAAACGATCTGCCTTCCAACCACACCCCCGTTATACTTCACACGGAAGAAACACTGCAGTACAGTGAACCACGCAGGATTCTAAATTACAAGCGCGCAAATTGGGCTCTGTTCAAGGAAACGCTTTATAATCGTATTCCTGATACTCACGAGATTACACAAACAGAACAAATTGATGAAGCTGTTGAAGTCCTCACAACTGCTGTCCAAGACGCAATAGCCGAATCCATACCATTACGTGCCACACAACAACACTCAGCGGCCCTGCCCCAGGAAATCCTGGGCCTTATCTCAATGAGAAACCGACTCAGGAGATACTGGCAGCGTACCAGGCGTCCGGTGTATAAACATCACGTCAACAGGCTACAGGGTATCATACGGGGTAAAATAACAACATTCAAAACGACACAATGGGACCAGAAACTCGCTGGACTTGATACCACACGTCCTGGAGTGTGGGCTCTGGCCAGACACTTCACCAGGGAGAAACTCTACACGCCTACCTTACAGGGACCAAACGGCCCAGCATACTCAGCGGAAGAGAAAGCTGAGCCCAAACACTAGCAGCGTCATTCACACCGAACCTGGCTCCTTCCGACCCAGTGTTCACACTAGAGACGGACCAGGCGATCACACGCTTCATGGCCCAGCCTCCGCGCAACGAAATTAGACGTACTAGCACACATGAAATCACATGGGCCATCAAGCACACCACAGCCAGAAAAGCGCCTGGCCATGATGGCATTCAAAACCGGGTTCTCCAGGAGTTCACGGATAGAGCAGTAGAGTACCTGACACACATCACAAATGCCATCCTGCAACACCAACACTTCCCTGCCTTTTGGAAGGCGGCCAAGGTCCTGATGTTCAGGAAGCCAGGGAAAGACAACTCCCTCCCACAAAATTACCGACCCATCAGTCTGCTGAGCTCGCTCAGTAAGATAGTTGAGAAGGTAATACTTAAACGTCTCACTCGGCACTCCATCACCAATGACACCCTAAGACCGGAGCAATTCGGATTTAGGAATCACCACTCCACAACACAACAACTCCTCCGCGTAGTTGAACACATAACAGACGGCTACAACAAAAACAAAGCCACTGGGACGGTGTTCCTGGACATCGAAAAAGCTTTCGATCGTCTCTGGCACAACGGCCTTATACGCAAACTTAACGACGCCGCGTTTCCCGACGGACTCGTGCATCTCATACACTCATATCTCACCAACAGAAGCTTCAACACTGACGTGCAGGGCAAACAGTCTACACGACATGGTATTCAAGCCGGTGTCCCCCAAGGCAGCATCCTGGGGCCCCTCTTGTTTAACCTATACATTAATGATTTTCCATCCACACATAACACGATGACTGCAATCTACGCAGATGACACCGCCATCATGGCGCAAGATTGGAAGCCATCAAACATTAACTCACGCCTACAGACAGCACTCAGAACTGCCGAACCTTGGTTGGAGAAATGGCGTGTTAAAGTCAACGTCGACAAGTGTGAGGCAGTTCTGTTCACACGCAGACCGAAACACCTGCGCAAACACCAACACTGTAGACCAATTACTCTACATACACGCCCAATACGCTTCCGTGAGAAAGTCAAATACCTTGGTGTCTGGCTGGACCGGAAACTCATATGGCGGGACCACATACAACACATGACCAACAGAGCAAACGCGAGGCTCAAACAACTCTACCCGATGCTCAACAGGGAAAGCAAACTGAATAGCCGGGTGTCGAGGAACCTCTACATGACACATATTAGACCTCTGATGACGTACGGTGCTCCGTGCTGGGCATACGCGGCGCCAACACGGCTGCGCCGCCTGCAGCTCATACAGAACAAGGTACTACGCATCATTAGCAACGCTCCACGATACACACGCACCGTGGACCTTCACAATGAATACCGCCTAGAGCGCCTCTCGGTGGTATTCAAGAAACTCGCCACACGACTATACAGAAACTCGAGACACTCGAACAACGCCTTCATCCTACGCTTGGGGAACTACGATCACAACCATAGGTGGAAACATAATCGCCCAAAAACACATCTCCTCAGAGACTAACCACCTACGGCCGTAGGGAACACCAACTCACAAACACGATGAACATGGCAAACCCCTGCAAAACAGCAATCTGACTGGCAATGCCAGCTGAGCCCACAGCCGACCTACAGGCAAAGCAGGGAAACCATATTCATCGCACTAAACACCAACAAACCTAAACAGTCCCGCACACTTAGCCAGTTATATGACCGAACTGCCTAACTACCTTGACAGACTTGGCTATGTTACAGGTATTCTGCCACAGCCGACCCAGGATGCATCATTGGAGCTCAGCCGCAGCAGAACCTCGCATCAAAACGGACTGATACTTTATGACGAACCTAGCAAAGTTAATGGTACTGAGAAAATACCCATCACTAACATTACCAACCCTTGCATGATCTGTCGCAGATAGCATACCGCTACTGCCCTTCATACCTACCCCACTGTCGCAGAGGTTTTTTTCCCTTGGCTCTTGCCTTGGCACTTTTTTTCCTCTGCCCTTACATACCTTTACCCTTCGTATACCTTTCGACCAATTCTATCTCCAGATGCACCGTATTAATGGGTGATCGCGCCCACACGTACGGATAACATCGCGGTTCCCACATCCCGTGATCCACCTTAGCAAACTAACTTAATTACGGAGGTGACAGTAGAACTTTTGTGATGGTCACCACGTTGGTGTGGGCGTGGAGGGGCCCCATCCTTGCTACTCTTGTGGCAGCTAAGTGCCAATAGTCAGGAAAAACATTTGGTGTTCTTGCACGAAGTACCTGTCTTTTTATCACTTCGATTTGTGCATTTAAATGCTGAACACACTTGAGGCACATTTCAGCAGCAAAAACTGTAGAAGTAACACACATTGAATACAATATATACAACACTTCAAGCTCAACAAAACATACGATAGACTGACTACTCTCAAGTGTACTGAACACCAAAAAAAATGGCGACCGAGCCATATGATAGCCAATGAAATTTAAACTTGTTGGTTCCAATCTTAACACGAGGAAGATAGAGTTGGGCAACATGATTCTTTTTCAGGAATCGATTATTGCGATTCAACCCCACACTGTGAATCGATTCATACGATTCGTTCACGATTCTTTTACGATTCTTTGTAGTCTGCAATGGCACGATTCTTAAGTTCTACACCCTGCTCATAGATGGCACTGGAATCCAATCTTGTGAATCTTTTCATACGATTCGTTCACGATTCTTTCTGGTCTGTGACGGCACGATTCGTACGGAATACCAAAAAGGAGACAATATCGGAATCTGATTGTTTTAAATATTTGTGGTTCGTCAAGTTCAGACTTAAAATAATAACCAGCCAAAGCCATTCGATTCAAATCTAAAAAATTATCGAGAAAATAGTGCTTGAAGTTTTGCAAGCGGATATAAATACGTATTATGGTAGCAATTATTTCTGCACTGAATATAGATCATGTAGTTTGTATCTTGCTATTACCTTTTTTTCGTTCGAATACTTCAGCCATTTAAATATAAATTTGATTGAATTTACGGTAATTGACACATATCTGATCGTTATGAAACACTTATTTTGAGAAATCACGTTATTTCAGGAAACATGCTATATAAATAAACTTTAAAAATTAAAATCCGTGTCTAAATACTAAAGTTTATTCGACACACAAGAAATTCGCGTTTTTATATAAAACGTTTCTCTGTGTACAATCGGTTCTTGCGGCAAAGACACAAAAACGTAAATAGTAAAAAAGATTTTCGAGATGATGTTAAAAAAACATTTAAAATCACGATTTTATATAAAACGGATGTTTTTGTAAAATTGAGTCTTTACAAAAAAACTACAACTAAGTAGATGAACTCAAAAAGCAAAAACCTCTCTAAACACTTAACAGTGCCTACAGAGTATAATCCATATAGTTATAGCCGTTTCCGGGATATGCGGAATATAAATGTGCAAGAATAGCTCGTTTAAATATATTATATGTAAACGGCGTGTGTGTGTTGCGATGCATCTGCAATGCATAAGAAGTACGTAAGTTTAATCATACTTTGATTTTTTGGTGTTAATCGTGTGTATCGGCAGCTGTGTATTTCGCTGCGATCCGTTTCTGTCACCTGTAGTTCGTGAATAATAATTAACGGCTCACGATCTTCGTTCTGTGCTGCCTTTGTTCAAACGCGTCCTCCTCCTTGAATACTTTCGGGCTTTCGTAATCATTCGACACGATTCGCCAGTTTGCCTTCGAATCATGAATCGTTGGATCTTGGAATCGACGATTCGTCCGCCTCTTGACTGCTCTCCGGTATTCGTAATCATTCGGCACGATTCGGTATGATCCAGCAGTCTCCTTCGAATCATGAATCGTTGGAACTTGGAATCGTCACTAGACAGACGATTCTTTTGAACGACGATTCGTCCGAATCACGATTCGATTCTTACGACTCTTTATTTGTATTCTTTGAAATGAACGACTCATTCACGAATCGCCACAAACCTACAGGAAGGATGTACACTGCTTTTGATGACTGAAGTTCAGAAGGTCAATTCCGAAGTTTGAACGTTGTCTCAGGGGCGACTCTCACCAGAGGTAGTTTCCAGGCGTCTGGGGGCGAACCAAAGGGATGCTGTTCGGACATGGCAGGCAGGCCGCGGTGGCCGAAGGGACTGAGGCGCGGCTGAGGCGCGGCTGAGGCGCGCCAGTCATGGTGTACACTTCCACAACGGTCGGGGGTTCAAATCCCCCCTCGGGCATGGATATTTATACCGTCCTTAGTGTTAGCTAGTTCGTAAGTAGTTCGTAAGTTTAGGGACTGATGACCCCGTTGTTAAGTCCCATAAGCTCTACAAACATTTGAACATTTTTTTTGGACATGGCGGAGGTAGAAACATACTGTCGATGCCTTGCCTCGATCTGTCTCCCTGCAAAGAACGCCGCCATTCTGGATAATGATTTTTGTGTATTTATAACGTGGTGTTTCGACTCAAGCTGTACGTAGTTGACTGATAAGAAGCAGCTTCGCTCCTGACATCCACAGCGTTGGTATTAACACCTAGACACCTTGCAGGACCGTAGAAACGGGCCCAACAGCAATCTGAATGGACTCTTCAGAATTGGCACCAAATACCATTTACAGATGAGTCCCGCAATTGCCTTTAACCAGACAACATACCTCTACATCTAAATATGTCCTCCGCTAATTTACGTGCACGGCAGAGTTTTTTTAATGTGTGTGTGTGTGTGTGTGTGTGTGTGTGTGTGTGTGTGTGTGTTCTCGCAAAGTGTTACAAAGGCCTCTGCGGCTTTGCCGATTTTCCGCGTATTGGTGTTTGTGTGTGGTTTGGTTGTGCTGTTGGGGGGCACTTTCTATTTCACTTTGCCGGGGGGGGGGTTGGGGGGGTGGTAGGTAGGGATCGTTAATTTGATCGGACATTTGTTGATATTTTTACATTTCTTTCTTTCTTTTTTTTTTTTTTTTTTTTCGTTGTGTTTTGATTCAGCTAATTGTCACTGGGTTGTCGTACTGATTGTTTTTTGTTTTTGTGACATTTTGTTGTTTGCTCTTTTTGGCTGAAGGCTTGCTAAATGATAACATTCTAAATTTATGGTTCCCTGATATGTTTGTTACGTTTCTATTTTGGCTTAGGGCCTTTAGCTTTCTGTTATAATTTTGGTTCACTGCTTAATTTAGGGCTATTTTCCTAATTCTCGGGTTCCTCTATTAGGCTTCTTGGAACCTTTTGTATATGCCAGCGTTTAGGCTTGCAATTTCCTACGTTGGCTAATTGTCTGCATTGGTCTCTTATTAAATCTAATTTTTCGTAAACTTTTTTGGCAAATTTTTGAATCGTTACTTCTACGGTGTCCATCTCCGTGGTCTGGTGCATTTCTGTCACTCTGGTCCATTGCAAATCGAACTTAAAATCCTGGTAGAGGTAGGCAGCCATTATTAATATGACAGCACAAAGGATTCTAAAAAATCTGATTGACTGCAGTAATGAAGGAGTTGTAGATGTTGTAAAATCCTTTTTTTTTTTCTCTTTGCGCTAAAGAGAAAAATAAAGAATTTTACAACTCCTTCATTACTGCAGCCAATCAGCTTTTTTAGAATCCTTTGTGTTACTCTGGCCCATGGTTTGGCGTGTAAGCTCCATCGGAGGACTTTGTTTTGAACAATTTGTAAGTTGTTTTTGGTTGTCTTGCTCGCTATGCCCCATGAGGACGGTGATTGATGTTAGGACGGTGATTTTGTACAAAATTTTTTTGGTTAGTAAGTTGAGATTGTTGGAACTGAAGAGTGGGAACAGGGCTTTAGCTAAGTTAAGGCCTTTTGTTTTCTTCTCAGCGATGTGGGTGTGGTACAGCAGTTTTGTGTCCAGAGCTAAATGTTCAAATGTTTGTATAGTCTATGGGACTTAACTACGGGGTCATCAGTCCCTAAACTTACAAACTACTTATGAACTACTTACGAACTAGGACGGCACAAATATCCTTGCCCGAGGGGGGATTCGAACCCCCGACCGTAGTGGCCGTGCAGACCGTGACTGGAGCGCCTGAGTCCCCTCGTCCACCGCGGCCGGCTGTCCAGAGTTACACCAAGGTACTTGACATTTTGCCTCCAGGGTAGTTCTTGGGCATTCAGTCGTAGGCGTTCGTCAAGATGTGGTCTTTTTCTTGTGAAGTACATTGCTGCAGATTTTTTTCAGCGTTTAGTTGCATTTTGTTCTTCCGACACCATTTTCTGATCAGTTTAACTTGTCTTTGGAACCTTCTGATGATGATTACCCCTTTTTCACTAGTGTAGAATGCCGTGTCGTCGGCGAACTGAGCAATGTCCACCCCCGGTTCTAGGGGGATGTCGTTGGCGAGAGTCCATCGAACCGCTTTTATTCCATTTCTCTACCGTTCCATTCTTCAATAGCGTGCGAGAGAAACTCACGACCGTCGTAATGATATTGGGCGCCGGGGTGCGAAAAATCAGCTAGTGCCACTTTTGCCATCAAAGAGAAAAAAACCACAAATTTAAGTTTTTTATGTTCCATTTTATTTATTTAATACTTGCATAAAAATATTGAACATTTTAGACACGTAATTCAATTTTTCTGGCTTTTAAATCGGTAAACTTTTTATCGTAACATATGTGTTATAATCTACTTTTGATTCGATTCTAATGATGGCCAAATATGTCAGTCTACGTTGAGTCATGGTTGGTCGTAAATAGTTTTTTTTATTAATTTCAGTTTGGAAAATGACCTCTGTCACATAAAGTGTTAAATATATGCGCAAAGATGTTGAAACATTTGGGAACACAGACTTTAAATTATTGGAATAAATAAAATGTAACGTATAAAGAGATATTTTTTCTTTGCAAAAAGGAAACTAATATATATATATATATATATATATTAAATTCAGGAGGGCGCAAATTTTAACAATGAAGCTGTACAACAAAAAATGCGTATCTCAAAATGCGAAGTTATTGCACTATACAACAGTAACAAGAACAGAAGTACAATAAGCAGCACAAACATTCTCCCTCAAGAACAAACGATTAGTAGATGAGCTCGAGAGGAAGGAAAGGGTAATTTTGAGGAAGCTTCTTGGTGGACACAAAAACATTGGCGAAACATGGGTAAAGATGAGCAATGAGAAGTTCTATCAATTTATTAAACCAGTTACAACGGAAATGAGAAAAAGTAGGCTTATGTTCTTCGGTCATCTGGTGAGAATGGGTGACAGCAAATTAACGAAGAAAATCTTCAATTTAATTCAACAGAGGAAAACACCCAACTGTTGCTTGCAAAGGAATAAAGAAAGACCTCGTGGAACTTGGACTCACGGAAATGTACACGATGAATAGGGAATAACCGAATTCGAGGTTTTTCCGGAGGCCCCAAGAAAGAAGACCAACAGGAAACTGATAGCTGAACACCTGGCAAAAATGGCAGCAGGCAGAAGAGCAGCCCTACAGAAGAGAAAGAAGAAACTGAATATAAAATTAAATTTGTAACGTGGTCCTTAGTTGGCCAATTCGTGTAAATAAATAAGTAAATAAATAAAAGGAAAGAATTCCAACTCATTGAACAGCTCATCCCCATCAATAAACGATCTATTTTCATGTGTTAACCTTTCTTCAAGGTTGAGACATTGTGTTTATCATTGTTGTCAGTCCAATTCTGTCCAGCTTTCAATGTTTTGCAAAAATGAAAACTCGTTGTTGTGTTCTGTCAACAAATGGAATCTTCCACTTAATTGTAAGATCACTGTGTCAAATAACAAAAATTAAAAATTTATTTTAAACTTAGTTTTTGGGTCTAATATAGGACCATCTGAAGTTTTGTAATCAAATCGTTGGTTCCGAGGACATGGACGTGCAGTTCTTTGAATTCAGGTTTACATTCTAAATCTTCAGCAAAAGATTTGTTCAAATGCACTGTCTGTGTGGTATAGCCGCGGCGGAGCGTTCGAGCGCATTGAGGCGCTATGCTATGATGCGCGAGGCCGTTCCCCGTCGGGGGTTCAGATTCCCCCCCCCCCTCCGACATGTATGTTTGTGTCGTCTTTAGTATGAGTTCACTAATGTCAAAATGAAAGTATTACAGGTTCATATGATCAGTTGTGATATGGTACAACATTTTATCAGAAATTAATACTGCAAGCAAAATTCTGTAAAGGTCTGACATTCTTTCAGAAGCTGTCAAAATGATAGATCTGCTCAAAAATGATTTAGATGTATACCACACAAATGTTCAAATGTATGTAAAGCTTAAGAGACTTAACTGCGGGGTCATCAGTCCCTAAACTTACAAACTACCTTATACTAAAGACAGCGTAAACATCCATGCCCGAGGGGGGGAATTGAACCCCCCCCCCCCGCGGGGAACGGCCTCGCGCATCGCAGCATAGCGCCTCAATGCGCTCGGCCGATGCTCCGCGACTGATTTCTCATATTTTATTATGACGACCATGTCTCCCTATGTAGGTGAGTGCAAAAAAAAGAAAAAAAGAAAAAAAAAAGTTAGATTTCGGAAGAGAAAGTTGGTGAAAGAAATTACGCAATGATTAACGCCTTCGATTAAAGATTTCCACCCCAACTCGTGCATCATTTCCGTGACACCATCTCCCCTAAATCGCTTTAATACAAAATAAGCTGCCCTTCTCTGAACTTTATGTAAATCGTCCTTCAGTCCCACCTGGTGTGCATCCCACAATGTGAAGCAGTACTCCAAAATAGGACGCACAATTGTAGTGTAGGCGGTTTCTTTATTAGAACTGTTGCATCTTCTAAGTGTTCTGCCGATGAAACGTAGTCTTTTGTCCGCTTTAGCTACAATATTTTCTGTGTGTTCTTTCCGATTTAAGTTGTTCGTTATTGTTACTCCTAGGTAATTAATAGAATTTGCGTCCTTTAGATTTGATTGATTTATCGTGTAAATTAAGTTTAACGGATTACTTTTCGTGCTCATATGGGACACTTCATACTTTTCATTGTTGAGATTCAATTGCCATTTTTTGCATGATGCAGATATCTAAATCACTTCGCAGCTGCTTTTGATCTTATGGTGGCTTTACTAACCAAGAAACGACAGCATCATTCGCGAACAGTTTAAAAGAGCTGCTCTGATTGTCTCCTAAATCAATATACATATATAAAAATGGAACGTGGGTCGTGTGTCCGTATATTTCACTTGGTAGCCAAAATTATGCATGAGAGAAGCCTTTAGGTTTGCGGTGTGCACTATGGTGTTTCGGTCGCGGTGTGTGGCGGTGGGTGTGTGTAGCGAACAAAAATTCGTAAAATATGGAGCAATTCGACGATCAATAGATGCTCAAAGATAAAACACTAGGAAACACAGACATACATTAAATGAGCATTAACTACACTAGCAATTTAACAATGATCTCAATATAAACACTGGAAAGACAACAGTAGTGCTTGGGATCAAAATAACTGACAACTGGATTAGAGAGACAAATAGCCTATATCTCGAGCGTCACGGTTTCGTAATACACAGTGCCATCTCCATACTATCTTTGAGATCACTGCAATACACATACTGTAGACATACGTTAATGTATGTCTGTGATGAAAAGTTCATAAGTCATATATTAGTATATGCTGCTCAAGTGGTAAAATTGCCAGTAACAAAATTACCACTATGTGAATTCAATGAATATATTTACACAAGAATTCTTTCCAAGGAAAATCAAATTTATGTAGTTCCCTTTCTTATTTCGGTGTAGGCCTATCCTCATTAGATTTTGAGTTCGTTATGTTTAAGAATGCGTAGAAAACGCCACAGTACAGGAAAGAACAAATTGCGATGTTAGTTACATAGCACACCAAATAACTAACAGATGCCGATGCTTCTTTTTTCATTCTCATAATTGTGGTGTAATAGACTAGAACAAGGGATGTAATTTTACTTACGGCATCGGCGTACTGCTCTGATGTTGGCAACGGCCGTTCAATGCTTTTTGAAAATTCTGTCACTTAGATTGTGGGGAATAATTCTTTATGTTCAAGATGAAATAAATAATTTATGCTGTTCTGATGAGTAAATTAATAAACTTCCTAAAGCGAATAGTTCGTTGCCAATGATATCAAACTAAACCGCTGCCCATGCAAGTAAAATTTAACCCAGCTGTATCCCACTGCTGATTTCCGTGCGTGCTTATTAGATCTTGTCCCTTCTCTTTAGAAATGCCTAGAAAACGGTTTACTACAGTATCCTATCTTTAATATCCGTTGTGAAGCACGGGTGTACAGCTAATCTATTACAGATCTCTAATCTCCTGAAGAACTTCACGGATTTACATGGGACAACTTCGTTTCATAAAAGGGGGATCACGGAAAAAAGATATAGTTTTGTATATAAAAAGTATTTTAAAAAATCAACCTGTGGTAGTCAGGATACCCCGCTTGTTAATGCTAGGGTTAAAGATGGAGGACAAGCTTGGGTCGTTTTGTTAAGGAAAGGGTAACGAAATCGGCCGCTCCTTTTTAAAGGAACCATCCCGGCATTTTCCTAGATTGAGAATCACACAGAAGCAATGATGACAGAAAAGACGGCTTGCTACTCACGGTAGTAGGAGGAGAAGGCGGAGACGGAGGCGTTGGCGTAGTCCTGTATGGCCGCGTCGCTCATCTGCGGGCCGTCTGACCTCATGTACAGCAGGCGCGCCATGTTCAGCGTCTGCAACACACAGAGGTCCATCCGCACCAGTCAGTACCCAGGCGAGTGAGCTAAGTGGCACGCTAGGCAAGCGTCGGCCTGGCGTCATCAGGAGCTGAATGCGATGCATCGACCTGTCCAAGGTTATTCTATAAAAGGTTGGGCCCGAAGCGAAACGACCTGCTATTGGCCGTTCAAATGACGTCAGTGGCGAAGCAGAACTGCCAGCGAGTGACGTAGAACACCACTAAACACACGAAAGTTAACTGTTTACGCTTTGCTTATTGCAGTTACTTACCTCGTTTAATCTTTCCGATAGCCGAAGAATGCCCCTGACGTGATTTTCGCCTCTGTGATGCCGCTGCTTTCTCTCTCTTCAGCTTCATGTTGAGGTAGCGCAATCGAATAAAAATTCGGGTCCGTAAGAATATTTTCATGACCTCCGGCGCCACGTTAGGATATTTCTGCGAAATTATATCGGCTAATCTCTTAGAAATATTTTTTTTTCTTTTGAAAGTATGTCACTTCCGTTAATCTCGTTTAACAGCACCTCAAACTCTGAGATCTGTCGCATCCACTCGTCAGACGGCACTAACAAACCTCCACGTGATAGAAATTCTATAGGGTAAGGTGGTACAATTTCGGTCAAATGTTATTATAACTGGAAATAAATTGTGAAAAAGAATAATTTTAACTATGGCACTTGTTCTTGGATGTTTAATGGATATGTAACACAAATATTATACAGTTACAAATGTTGGTATAAACACAAAGAAAAGGTTACGGAATTGAGAAACATCGATCGAAAATGTACCACACTAGGTACAATTATGATCACTTCGTCGTACAATTTTGATCACGAGCATCTTCCACATAAAACGCACTTTTCTGTTACGCACCAACGCATACTTCGTGGTACCAAACACTGCATTTTTTGCATAAAATCCCCTCACCCTTAACTAGATATTTTATAAGAGCGCGTTACACTAAGTAGCTTCACTTACCTCTTTAAAGGGAAAAAATTTATATCTCCTTACCGCAAAGCGGTGTATTCTTGGAAAAGACAGGAGGAGCTGTAGAAACCTGCTACTCTACAACGCGACACAACGAGACACTACGAGACAGACAAATGGCGCGGAAACTTTTGTTGATCAGAATTGTACCTATATCGAATTTGTACCACCTTACCCTATACCCGTATTCTGTTAGTTGTTTTGGAAGAGGACAAAGTAGTTCATTAGACGACACCCCCAGTGAGGTGACATATTTCGCAGGACGGCGTGCAATGTATCCTGCCAGATATCTGAGTCCTTCAGCTGGGCATTCAACATCTGTCACAGCAGACAGTGCAGCAGCCTCACAACTAAAACTTATTTCCAGTCTCTCTGCTTCCCCTTCTGATATTGCCATGGCTTCAAACGTACTCGGCATAATTCCACACAGCAGACTAGATGACAGCCGACCGCGGTGGCCGAGCGTTCTGCGGAGCGCTAGTCACAATCCCCTCGGGCATGGATATTTGTGCCGTCCGTAGTATAAGCTACTTCATAAATATGTTTAGGGACTGATGACCCCGTAGTTAAGTCCCATAAGGTCTACAAACATTTGAACATTTTTTGACTAGGTGACAGACATTGTTGTGAGTCTTCTTCCTGCCTCACAGACGAAGTATTCCACAGTGGAATGTCTTGAGTATTCTTTCACAGCAGTAACAAACGTAGCAAATGTTTTACTTCTTTACGGGGACGATGCTGATAGAAATGGCCAAGACCTCTAATCTGTAAAAACAAATTTTCAAGACAGTCCTGGTTCAGCCGTGCTGTTAATACGTACTTCATGCCTAGTGAGAAAAGGTCAGAATGAAGGCCAAATAAAGAATTAATTGACATTAAAGAGTCCTTTGTGAAATGGTAACAACTTCCTTCGGTTTCGAATCTGCATTGTTTCACAGCACAAATACATTTTTTTGATAATTAGTTTTTGGAGCTGCTCGTTTGTTCCTTAGGCACTTGCTAATGTCTTTTTGTGAACGATTCTGCAAGAATTTAAAATGTCAAACGAATCATTGACATATTAAACTGAATTAGAGGCATCGAATTTTCTGTTGTGAGACACACGAATAAACGAAACAAAACGTTCCCGCTAATACACAGTAAGCAACAAGCTACTGCAGGGCTCACGATACAACTGCCGTCAGCTGCTTCGGCAGTGACGTAATGCGCAGTACGACGAATTTCTAGATCGGACTGCGCAGTCCATTCGGGCCCCCACTGGTCCTGTCGACACGCAGAAATTGTCTCCGGCCAATGAGAACTCGCTATCTGTCAGCCAGTGAGCTACGCTATAATACTGACAAACATATGCCAGCAGACGACGATGTTCTGAGTAAGTTGTATAAATTTGCAAAAGAAATTAAAGTTATCCTCTTAGGATCACTGTTAACCACATACCCTAAAGAAATGTTCAAATGTTTGTTAAGCTTATGGGACTTAACTACGGGATCATCAATTCCTAAACTTACAAACTACTTATCAACTACCTTATACTAAGGACGTCACAAATATCCATGCCCGAGGGGGGATTCGAACCCCCGACCGTAGTGGCCGTGCAGACCGTGACTGGAGCGCCTCAGTCCCCTCGGCCACCGCGGCCGGCCCACATACCCTATAATCGTGACATATTCACAAATAAATTGCCAAATATTGGTGACAAGTAAGTAATATCAATAAAACCACACTCTCGACAATCTCCACGTATTCGAAACTAAGCAGCAAAATACTGGGGGCACACAAGCAATATTACGAGATATTAGAAAATAAACAGCCAAATGTTTCTGACTAGCGAATAGTGTGAATGTCACTGATGCTTATTTCATTTAAGCCTACCAGCAATTTGTTTCCCATGCGTTTGTCTCTTCCTATTTTCTCGGAAATCGTAACATATTTGGAACAAAGGTCAAATATTTTTGTGGAGAAAAAACAAAAATATCATTGCTAGTCTTATCACTTGCAGCAGTTTCATTCTCCATTTTTTAGTCACACACAAATTTCCAAATCGATTACACCTATTCCTGACACTGCATTTTGTTACAATTAACATCGAGTATTGTGTAAGAATAAGAAAATCCCAAAATATGTTATGAATAAGTAACTACTACAATGTGATACAAACAATAAAAGTAAAAAATAATAAGAATAGATAAGAAATGTAAAAAAATAAAAATAAACTTTTCGAGGGGAGAGATTTTAACCCTATACCTTCGAATTGGTGATCTACTGTTCTATCCAGTACGCTATAGCAGCTACGTCTATAGTAGATCTTAGTAGGTATTTTTATTGTTAAGTATGTTTTTATTTACAGTTAGTTATAACAATTATGAAACCAAAACTGCGAGATATACGGCAAATCAAGATCGCATCTGTTGACATGAAAAGAACATGTAGAAATCTCTTAGGTTAGGTATAGGTTAAACAAGAATTTTTTTTATAGTACATGAGGGCACGTAGCGTCCGAATCTCCGGTTAAGAAACACACTGCATCACATTGGCCGGAGACAATTTCTGTGTGTCAAAATAAGGACTCGATTGTTCTATAGCTACAAAGATCGATAGCGCCCGGTCGTGGCCAAAGTCGAGTTTGTTTGCGAGTTGTGACTGTGACGTCAGCACGACGCTAGCCAGACAAACGCACACACCAGCATATGGCTGACGAAAGCTGCTAACAGATGCTAGCGGGTGATCGTTACTGCTATTCACAAATGTTCTCTCTTATGGTTACGCTTCGATAATGCACTACTAGAAGGAAAAATGCAAGGACTGTATTCAGCGGCACCAGGCTACATGTGCAGACTGCGGAGTTGCAGTGATAGTCAGTTTTCAGGTCGTCGGCAGTGTGTTGGTGTTCAGGAGGCTTTCTTCGCACCTTGTGTTTCGACTCTGCTGGCAGTAAATGTGTTAAGTTAGAGGCTAACACTATTTGCTAGATTACAGGGTACAGCAATGCAATGCCTAATCTACATTTACATCTACATGGAATACTCTGGAAACCAACTTTATACTATTTACCTCCCATTCTATTTTCGAAGAGCGCGGGGGAAGAAAAAACACCTGAATCTCTCCGTTCGAGCTCTGATTTCTAGTATTGTATTCTGATAATCTTTCCTACCTATGTTAAGTGGCAGTCAACAATGTATTTTGGTATTCGGAGGACAATGTTGGCAATTGGAGTTTCGTAAGTAGCCCACGCCGCAGCGACAAGCGCCGTTGTTGTAATGATTTCCATCCCAGATCCTGTATCATTTTCGTAACGCTGTCTCCCCTGTATCGTGACAATAAAAAACGAGCTGCCCTTGTTTGGATTCTTTCGATGTCCTCCGTCAAACCCATCTGATAAGGATCCCACACTGGGCTGCAATACTCCAAAATTGGACGGAAAGCGTAGTGTATGCAGTTTCTTTTGTAGTTCTGTTGCATCTTTTAAGGGTTCTGCCAATAAAACGCAGTCTCTGGTTGCCTTTCCCACGACATTATCGACTTCTTCTTTCCCGTTTAAGTCTGAAGTAATAGTAAATCCTAGGTATTTTGTGGAGTTTACGGCCTTCACTTTTAATTCATTTATCTTGAAAAACAAAGTTTAACGGATCTCTTTTCGTACTTATGTGCACGACTTCACACTTCTCATTATTTAGAGTCAATTACCAAATTTACACCATAGTGATATCCTATTCAGATCGTTCTGCATTTGATTTCGATCTTCAGATGATTTTACTAGACGGTAAATGACGGCGACATCTGGAAACTAGCAATAAAGAATTATATGCTTCTGTTGAACAGCTTCAGCCATGTCAACGGGGTCGCATTTTATACCGGAGGTAGGTGAATGACTGCATCGACGAATTGGTGGACACATTGTAACGCTGGTATGTGGCAGTGTTCTGTGGACATGTGTGTAGACCAGGTATTTGTTATTTACTTAGCATATGGTGCTACACATATGGTTTATACGCATAACATTATGAAATTATATGTTAAAAAACACTATAAAATACATACATACCACATGGTTGACTACACAGGCGGCAACCTTCTGTGAAGGATACATGCAAAACCTTGTGGCACGCTATGACAAGTGCCTACAAAATTTCGGCAGTTATGTGGAAAAGCAGTTTAAGAGTCATAGAATTTTGAGCAATAAAAATTTCTTCTGTATTTGTGTACATTTTCATTTTATTACCAAACGGAACTTACTTCCTGGACGCGCCTCGTATACTGGTACATGAAAGTCTCGAGTTCATAGGCAAATATCGGTAATGTATTAGAACTTTTATGTCTGTAATAATAGGATTCCATGTACTAAAACTACTACAGATAGCTGGATTTTTATTTTTTCTGCCCAATGCTGTATTAATATGTTGAAAATTAATTTTATTTTTGTAAATTGAGCTGTCTTTAAAAGGCATGTCTTGGATGTAAAATTTGTCAGCAAGCATTTGTCGACGAATATGGAGGGGTATCTCTCCTGCCTCCACTAATAGTGCATTGTAGGAGTGGAGTGCATAGCTCCTAGGCAAGTTCGCATGATTCTGTACTGTAATGAGTCTAAGTAAGGTGAAGGTGAAGCAGCAGAGTGATATAATATACAACTATAATCAGTGCAGGATCTAATAATGCAAGCGGCTTGCTCGTGTAAACCTGGCTTGAGACCAGTGTTGCCAGATGTAGGGAATTTTCCCTACACGTACTTCCCTACAGGTACTTTTAAGCATTAAAATCATGTAGGGAATTTTCATCCAAAACTCCCTAACGCGTAGGTACTTTGGTAAAATTTTACAATCGCCGACACAGGCCTAGCGGGTAATGTTGGCAACAGAACAGTTGTCAGCACGCGGGAATGAAGCCGACCAATTATGGCAAAGTTTGAAGTAGCCAATGATATTTTAGACGGCATAGTTGTTTTCTGTTCATAGTAAACAATATTAATTGGAAAACTTTGTTTCAAACACATTAAAATTGATGCGAACAATGATGATTTCAATGTATATCAGTGGAACGAAGAGTCGGTTTGGAAATAGTGTTAGAAAATATCAGCACAAGAAAAATTTATTGTTTCCATGAACGAACGATGTTTTATTACCTCGACTAGACATATTTCCGTAAGGACGACATACTAAGTAAGTAATTGTAAATGATAAGATGCTGACAAGGAAACGCTAAAGCACTTGCGACAGCGAACGTTAAAATGAATAATGAAAATCGAATTATGTAGAGCGACAGACTTCCTTCTTTTCTTTCCTTTTTTTTTTTTTTTTTTTTTTTTTTGCGCTTACTGTAATATAAATAATTACTACTGTTCCTACTCTTCCTACTCTATGGTTGATAGTGTCTCGATGATGTATCCCTGTGCGGTCAATAAATCAGTTATCCTCGTGCACTCGAAATTAGCGGCATATTTAGGGAAACTAATTACTACTGTTCCTCTACATGGTTGACAGGTTCTTGATGTACCCTTGTCCTCTTGTATAGAGGACTTGGAATTCGCGGCATAATATACACTTGACTCCAACAATCAGTAACGATCAGTCACTGGAAAAACATATCTATCAAGCGAAGCATGATGCCAAATATTTATTTTAAAGTTTTCCAAAATTGTAACATGTCACAGTAATGAACTGGTTAACCTCCCAGACCCAAATCCTGGTGTACAGGATGACCAGCCAGTCGAAAATAGGTTAGGGAAATAATTTAAAATTTTATTTCAAAACTTCGCCTAAGTTTTACAAGTGTTCTTCCGCCGCGATATACGCCTTGACAATGTGACCAAGCCTGTCCACCTTGCAGGCAGGCCCAGCCATAACCAGTATTTAATTCTTATTCTAAAATCACGCCACCCTTCTGGCGTCCGTGCTGAAACTACTGACGTTTCCATGCTACCGTGGAGCCAATAGCAGACACCCACGTTTGATCACGTGCGCTACTGCTGGAAGACTGAAAAATGCGAGAATCAGTTTCTTCGCTCTCTTCAGTTTGAGTTCTCGTACAGAACAGACACACTCCAGAGGCTCAGCGTCTGTGCGGGGCGAACGGCCGCATGCCGTCCGCTCCCGCCTAGCGGCTGTTCGGTATCAGCCGCCAACTGTGTGAACCGTAACCATTACCGTAACCTTCACCTTTTCCGTTTTCTAATCTGTTTAGACTGGCTCATTCATTACATCCGTTCCCAGGGCGAGTCCCGATATGAATCCCGTATTTCAGAATATACTAAATATTAATTTGCATCCTATCTTTTATTTGCCATTCAGCCACCCTTTCCTAGGGCGCCCACAAGCCTTCACCGCACCGCCTTCCATCCTGACAACGCTTCCAACACATTTTATTTATGCAGCACTGGAATGGGTTGTATAATTTTCCTATCGTTTGCGATTGGATTCACGATTTCCTATCAGAAAGGACACAGTTCGTTGTAATTGACGGTAAGTCATCGAGTAAAACAGAAGTGATATCTGGCATTCCACAGGGAAGCGTTATAGGTCCCCTACTCTTCCTCGTGTTTATAAATGATTTAGGAGACAATCTGAATAGCTCCCTTAGACTGTTCGCGGATGATGCTGTCGTTTATCGGTTAGTGAAGTCAACAGAGGATCAAAAGCAACTGCAAAGCGATTTACACAAAATTTCTACTTGGTGCGAAAATTGGCAATTGACACTAAATAAAGATAAGTGTGGAGTAATACACATGACCACTAAAATAAATCCGCTGAACTTTAATTACGCGATACATCAGTCAAACTTTAAGGTGGTAAATTCTACCAAATACCTAGGAGTTACAATTACGAACAACTTTGACTGGAGAGAACACATACAAAATATTGTGGGAAAGGCGAACCGAAGGTTACGTTTCATCGGCTGAACGCTTCGAAGATGCACCAGCTCCACCAAAGAGACTGCCTACATCACACTTGTGCGTCCTCTCCTGGACTACTGTTGCCCACTGTGGGACCCTCATCAGGTGGGACTGAGGGAAGACATTGAGAAGGTTCAGACAAGGGCAGCTGGTTTTGTTTTATCACGTTACGGGGAGGGGGGGGAAGCGTCACGGAAATGTTACACGAATTGGGGTGGAAATCATTAAAAGGAAGAAGTTATTCACTGCGGCGTGATCTGTTTGCGAAGTTTCAATCACCGACTTTTAGTTCTGAATGTGAAAATATTTTGCTAGCACCCACCTACTTAGGGAGACATGACCATCCCAATAAAATAGGAGAAATCAGATCGAAAACGGAACGATTTAGGTGTTCTGTCTTCCCGCGCGCTATTAGGGAATGGAACGGTAGAGAAAAGTTATGAAAATGGTTAATGAACCCTCTGCCAGGCACTTAAATGTGATTTGCAGAGCATCTATGTAGATTGAGTCAATAATTAAATCACTAAAGACTAAGGACTCTTGTGGATATGATGGGGTATCTAGCAGAATTCTAAAGTACTGTTCTCCATATGTTAGCCCAGTACTAAGCCATATTTGTAATTTTTCCTTTCAGAATGGTCAGTTTCCTAACAGATTAAAGTACTCAGTAGTGAAACCACTTTATAAAAAAGGAGAAAGGGATAATGTAGAAAACTATAGACCTATTTCTATGCCATCGGTTTTTTCTAAAGTTATTGAAAAGGCTGTATTTTCAAGATTAATTGATCATTTCAGTTCACATAATTTATTGTCAAACGTGCAGATTGGTTTTAGAAGTGGTTTAACGACTGAAAATGCTATTTTCGTTTCTCTGTGAGGCACTTGATGGGTTAAATAAAAGGCTACGGACATTAGGCGTCTTCTTTGATTTAACAAAATCGTTTGATTGTGTTGATCACAAAATATTGTTGCAGAAGTTGGAACATTATGGAATACGGGGAGTAGCCCATAACTGGTTCACCTCTTACTTTAATAATAGACAACAGAAGGTAATTCTCCGCAGTGTAGAAAATAGCTATGACGTGCAATCCCAATGGGGCACAATTAAGTATGGGGTGCCCCAGGGGTCTGTTTTGGGACCATTGCTGGTGACTGTAACTGGTGACTATAAAATATTTTTGTTTGCTGATGATACCAGCTTGGTAGTGAAGGATGTTGCTCGTAATATTGTGACAATATCAAATAATGCAGTTCAAGAGATAAGTTCATGGCTTGTAGAAAAGAAGTTGATGTTAAATCACAGTAAAACTCAGTTTTTACAATTTATAACACATAATTTCACGAAAGCTGACATTCTGATTACACATAATGGGCATGTGATAAGTGAGACTGAACAGTTCAAATTTCTAGGTGTTCATATAGACAGTAAGCTGTGATGGAAAGCCCATGTTCAGAATCTTGTTCCAAAACATAATTCTGCTATATTTACCATTAGAACAATATCTGAGATAAGTGATTTTTCAACACGAAAAGTAGTCTATTACGCTTACTTTCACTCACTTATGACGTACGGCATTGTTTTTTGGGGTAACTCGCCTGATGCAAAAAGGATATTTCTGGCTCAAAAACGGGCGGTTCGAGCAATATGTCGTGTAAGTTCGTGACGTCATGTCGACCCCTTTTCAGTAGTCTGGGACTTTTGACTCTGGCGTCACAATACGTTTTTTCTTTAACGTAGTTTGTTGTTAACAATATCAGCTTATTCCCACTAGTTAGTGGCTTTCACTCGGTGAATACTAGACAGAAGCTGAATCTGAATTTGCATCACACCACCTTAACACTTGTGCAGAATGGGGTACAATATTCTGCGGAATCCATTTTCAATAAGCTGCCACAAGAACTAAAGAATCTTAGCACTAATCCACATGCTTTCATGGCTCACTCCTTTTATTCTGTCGAGGAACTCCTAGAAAAGTTAAACAATTAAGCTAATTCATTTTTTCTTTATTGATTCTTTTCACTTTGTCTTAAGATTGTCAAGTGCAAAGGACTACTTAAAAACTTTCTATTACCATTCTTGTGTAACAATTAATGTATTGACTTGTTCCATGACCATGGAGTCTCACTCCTCAATTGGGTCCTGTTGTTGTTATGGTCTTCAGTCCGGAGACTGGTTTGATGCAGCTCTCCACCCTACTCTATCCTGAGCAAGCCTTTTCATCTCCTCATAAGAACGGCAACCCACATCCACTTGAATCTGCTTACTATACGCGTCTCTTGTTCTTCCTCTGCGATTTTTCCCCCACACACTTCCCTCTAATGCTAAATTTACGATTCCCCGATGTCTAAGAATGTGTCCTACCAAGCGATCCCTTCTTTTAGCCAGGGTATGCCAAAAATTCCTTTTCTCACCTATTCTGTTCAGTACTTCTTCATTGGTTATGCGATCTACCCACCTAATCTTCAGCATTCTTCTGTAACACCACATTTCAAAAGCCTCTATTCTCTTCCTGTCCGCATTCCTTATCGTCCATGTTTCACTCCCGTACAAGGCAACACTCCACACAAATGCCTTCAGAAAAGACTTCCTTACAATTAAATTAATATTCGATGTTAGCAAATTTCTCTTTTTCAAAAATGCTTTTCTTCCCATTGCCATTCTGCATTTTATATCCTCTGTACTGCGACCATCACATGTTATTTTACTACCCAAGTAACAAAAGTCAATTGGGTCCTATGGAACAGAAAAACCAATAAATAAATAAATAAATGTAGATGTAGATGTAGATGTAAATGTAGATGTAGATCATCTGTGGGGAAAAGATCAAGTGCTTTACACTGGCTACGACCGTGATGTAGGGCCATTAATGAGGTGGAAGGAAGAAAGTAGTGAAAACGTAGGTACATTTTTGTGGGACTGTAGGTATTTTCTCTGTGTGCAACCTGGCGACACTGCTTGAGACTGACCTCGTTGCGCAGCTTCTGCCCGTAGCCGACGGTGGAGAGGACGGCGTCGCGCTGGCACGCGCTCAGCCTGCCCTCGTCCAGCACGACGCCCCTGGCCGAGAAGTACATCTCCAGCAGCTGCGACAGCCGCAGCCGCCCCATCTCGTCCAGCCACGCGCGCAGCCCGCCGCCCAGCAGCAGACCTGCGACACGACACACCACAAGCCGATAGGCAAATGTTACGATCGCACTTAGAAAATGAATGGGCATCGTTTAATTCCGGGACTATGGATGTAGAGGAATTGTGGACTACATTTAAGTGCATTGTTAATAAAGGGTTAGAGAAATATGTGCCTGTAAAGACGACTAAAGGCTAGTCTACACGACGACACTACGTTGCGAAACTCGTTGCATGAAATGAATTGCGCGCAACTGGTTTCGTGTATGTCTGTAGACACGGCGCCAATACTATACGCTTCAGTTTCGTTGTTTTGTGCATGCCGTAGTCGCCGAAAAATGAAAGGTTTGGTAGCTGTAAGAGTTGTGGCGAATCTATTGCTTGTCTGTGTGAAGTCGCTACATAAGACTAAACATAAAAAGAATACGAAACGTGTTTGGATTCGTAAATGGATTAAAAAAAGACGTCAGCTCTGTTGCTCAGCGACCACGCTGAAAGAAATTGTGATTGAAGACCCTAGAAGCTATTTTAATCAACTTAGAACGTCACCAGAGCAGTTCACGTTCCTTTTAAACAGAGTTAGTAATTCAATAAAGAAACAAGTTACCGTTATGCGTGAAGCATTATTACCAGAACTGAAATTACAAATTCCATTACGTTTCTTGTCAAGTAGATATTCGTCTCAGCACTACTTGTACCATGTTCCGAAATCCACAATTGCCATATTTCGTTTGTATAGGTATTTCGAATTGGTTGTATTTTAGTCTGCAATTCACTAATCGTCAACCCATCAATATTTAATTTCACAACTAATTGCTAGAAGAGCACTAACACGCCGTTAAAATCGCACAAACACCTACGCAACGCATATATGTTCAAAAACCGAATTATTTCTTCCGTTCCCCTCTTTACGTTGTATTTCGTTCTGTATTGGTTATCACCTAATCTAAAAACACGCGCAATCAGTTTCGCCAAAGTTGGAAGGTGCCGAAACTGTTTAGTTTCGCCAACGAGTTTCGCGAACGCCTGCCGCGCATGCGCATTGCCCAGTAGCGCAGTTTCATGAAACCTAGTGGCGTCGTGTAAACTAGCCTTAAGGATGGAAAAGATCCACCGTGGTATAATAATAATGTTAGAAAGCTGCTCAGAATGCAAAGACTGTTGCACTCTCGATTCAAAAAAGAACACTCAAACGATGACAGGCAAAAGTTAGTAGAGATTCGTGCGTCTATAAAAAGATCGATACGCGAAGCATACAATAATTACCACAGCCATACCTTACCAAAAGAACTTTCCGAGAACCCGAAAAAAAGTCTGTTCCTGTGTAAAATCGATAAGCGGGTCATAGCCCACTGTCCAGTCACTCGTTGATCATTCCGCGGCAGTAATAGAAGAAAGCAAACGGAAATCTGAAGTTCTAAATTTAACCTTTAAGAAATCTTGCACGTAGGAGGACCGCACAAATGTACCATCATTGGATCAACGTACTAATTCCGAAATGGAGGACATATTAATAGGTATTTCCGGTGTAGAGAAGCAGCTGAGAGAGCTAAACACGAAAAAGTCTGCTGGTACGGATGGAATAACAGTTCGGTTATACAAAGAGTATTCTGCCCATTAGCCCCCTACTTAGCTTGTATTTATCGCGAATCTTTAATTCACCGCAAAGTTCCTAGTGACTAGAAAAAAGCGCAGGTGACTCCCTTGTATAAGAAAGGAAAGAGAACTGACCCACTCAATTACAGGCCATTATCGTTGACATCACTTTCATGTAGAAGTTTAGAGTATATTCTCAGTTCAGATATAGTTAATTTCGTTGAAAAGCTTCTTTCTACGAACCAGCACGGATTCAGGAACCATCGTTCATGTGAAACTCAGTTTGCCCTTTTCTCACATGACATCTTGCGAGCCATGGATGAAGGGCAACAGGCGGATTGTGTTTTTCTCGACTTCAAAAAGGCGTTCGACGCGGTGCCACACTGCAGACTGCTAACGAAGATACGAGCTTATGGAATAGGTTCACAGATTTGTGACTGGTTGGAATACTTCCTATTTAATAGAACGCAATACGTTGTTCTTGACGGCGAGCGTTCGTCAGAGACGAGTGTATCGTCAGGCGTGCCCCAGGGGAGTGTGATAGGACCGCTATTATTTTCTATATATATAAATGATCAGATGGACAGAGTAACTTGTAATTTGCGGCTGTTTGCTGATGATGCTGTGGTGTATGTGAGGGTGTCGTCTTTGACTGTAATAGCATACAGGATGACTTGCACAAAATTTCTAGTTGGTGCGAAGAATGGCAGCTAGCTCTCAATGTACAAAAATGTAAGGTGATGCGTATGAGTAGGAAAAACTATCCTATAATGTTCGAATACAGCATTAGTAGTGAGCTTCTTGATGCTGTCGCGTCGTTCAAATATCTAAGCGTAACATTGCAGACCGATATGAAGTGGAACGAACATGTAGGGACAGTTGTGAGTAAGGCGGACAGCCGACTTCGGTGTACTGGGAAAATTTTGAGAAAATGTACTTCACCTGTAAAGCCGACCGCGTATAAAACGCTTGTAATACAACGTCTTGACTATTCCTCAAGTGTTTGGGGACAGTTGCCCAGTTCGAGTCTTCCGTTTGTCACCAGAAGTTGCCCAGTTCGGACGAGCCTCCACAGATACATATCAGGCATTCCATGAGTGACGGACGGGCCATTCAGTCGCAGAGAAACCAAGATGAAATGTTTATTTTTATTTTATTCTGTGGTTTCTCTCTGGAATACAAACTTTCATTATTTGGTACAGAAGATTAAGGCGAAATTTTGCTAGTCCATCATTATTTTTGTCTGCAATATGGAAAAATAATGGTGTAACGGGCGGGACAAAAATGGGCCTCAAGTGCTGCAGCTTGCAAAACATTGCAATATTTCTGTTATTTATGTATACATATGAAACTCTAAGTAACATATACATGAACTTCAAAATTTAACATATACTATGTACAATATAGGACCATTAATAAATTTAAGTTCCTGAAACAATACATGTTACATGACGGACGGGACAGCTAATGTGACGGACGGGACTCTTCCAATGACCTGACTTCCAAAATTATATTTTACACCTTTGAGAGAGATAACATTACAAAAAATAGTGGTAGTAACTCAAATAATCCTTAAATGAAAGAAAGTTGTCTTAAAGACAAGCAAAACAATGAACTTTTAGTCAACTATGGGGGGGGGGGGGGCGGGTAAAATCACTGTTGACAACCTATTTTACTACTATCACCTATGATTGTAACATCTCTGAGTTGATGGTGATAAATTAAAGGAAAAAAGGAAATTGCAAGATGTTTCTATCCTATACAGGTAACTTCAGTACCTTAAGATTTTTGTGGAAGTAGTCATAACCATGATTTTCAGATTTTCAATTTTCACTCATAGGCTCACTCACTCGTGGAATGCCTGATTTGCGCCGAGACGTTGGTCGGCTGCAAAGGCACGCATAATGCACCGAGTTAAAGCTATGATTCTGCAATCTTTCTATGCTGGCATGTCTATATATCACTGTGAGCTGCACCGTGACGACGTCTTTGTTAGTTTATTACTGGAAGTGCTGGATTCCATGATTTATCTAGATTGAAACCACTAACTCTATTAATTAAATTCGTCATCAAGCGAATTTCAGTTGTCTCCTGCACTACTGAGTCCCAAAAAGATCATGTAGTTGCCAAAATTTTGACGTTATCATACAATATACAGTGCTCTGTCACTGTCAACTTTTTAGGTTGTAAAAGTCGTGTGTACCTTCGGTGTTCTGAGCATCTTTCATCGACAGTACGAGTTGTTTGTCCGATGTAAGAAGGGCCACATTCACATGGTATTTTCGGAGCAGCAAACTATGTTTGACGGAGCCCACGAGTGCAGCTTTCTTGGGCGGAGCGTCAGTCTTACGGCTCAATTGGAGGATGGCTCAACGTTATATAGCCGAAATATTAGAAGGAGAAATCTTGAGGTTGCGCATCCGAAACGTATCGAAACAATCTAGAGATTTCCAACATTGAGCAAATAAGAATAGCCTGGCGTCTTGGCTATTTGCTCACGGCATTGGACTAAAGACCGGAAAATTCATGTTGAAATCTACCCAGTACACCTACAGTCGTTGGTACACAAGTATCACATCTCTTACAAGTACTTCACAACTACCACAACTTCTTGCGTTCCGTTTAAGAGGTTTTGATTTCTGGTTTCCTCTTTAGTAGCATAGTTAACACTCTTTTATTTCTTGTTTTCATTTATATGAAAGATCTATGCAGTATCTGGCCTGTTCTCACATTCACTTGCAGCGGGAATATACTCTTACGATGTAAATGTAAGCGGAAGCTTAGCAGCCGTTCTCACAATCCCTAAAATTCTTCTGGGTGTGAGGCCTCATTGTCATTCTTTAAGAATCTGCGCGACGTTTCTGCCACTGTTGCAAGTGGCCTTTTTCTGGGTATTTCTCCAACTGCTGAATTAGTGAAGGCCTGGTTCTTGTATACTATTGCAAATAGTAGTTTGAGGATGAGGGGAGATGTTGTGCATTCTTTGTTTGTATTTGCAATATTTCACGCCATGAGTGGAAATGGGCGTAGCTGATTAGTGTTTATATGAAGTACTTCATCCATCTTGATATTCTGGCACCGATCACTTAATGTATCTCCTTTGTAATAAAGCTCTTAAACGTTTCCTAAGACTGAAGATTTTTTAGCTAGACCTGTTTTCGATAGTGATAGTACTATTCGTCGACTTGCCCAACAGGTAGGGTAAGATGACGAAATGGACATTTTATTTAGAGAAGAAAGACTTTTGTTGATGTTTCTCTCCTTTGCATCCTTGTGATTTAAGCCCGTACGCTGAACAGATTCTACTTCATCAACAATTATATATATATATATATATATATATATATATATATATATATATATATATATATATATTACATAGTGACGTAAAGTAGCCGGCCGCGGTGGCCGAGGGGACTGAGGCGCTCCAGTCACGGTCTGCACGGCCACTACGGTCAGGGGTTCGAATCCCCCCTCGGGCATGGATATTTGTGCCGTCCTTAGGATTAGCTAGTTCATAAGTAGTTTGTAAGTTTAGGGACTGATGACCCCGTAGTTAAGTCCCATAAGCTATACAAACATTTGAACAATTTTTTTGACGTAAAGTAGCTTCAGGGAAATTGAACTTCCCAGCGGCGCCTTAAACAGACTTACCACTTCTTACAAGCTGCATTGCCTCTTTCAATCATTCCTTGCTCCATTTCTTTCACCCTGTCTTCCTTATGAACTGCATAATGCGTCATATTAACCGCAATCGACATTTTGGATTCAGATTTAAGCATACACACAGTCTTACACAATAAATTCATTAAACTGTTATTAAAAAATCAGTAAATCCTCAAGGTTTAAGAGGAATCAACTAATATTCATTAATGCAAAAGTATTACTTTCATGAAGGTTATTTAAACCGCAGGAAAAATCGGTACAAAAATAGCAAAAAATGTTGAAATGTTTGTTAAGCTTATGGGACTTAACTACGGGGTCATCAGTCCCTAAACTTACAAACTACTTACGAACTACCTTATACTAAGGACGGCACAAATATCCATGCCCGAGGGGGGATTCGAACCCCCGACCCTAGTGGCCGTGCAGACCGTGACTGGAGCGCATCAGTCCACGCGGCCACCGCTGTCGGCTACAAAAACAGCATCCACTTCTGAGCCTCTGTTGTCAACAAAACATAGTGACGAAGCGGTTCTATTTCAACACAACACAAGGAAGCAGTACCATAGTGCACGTTGCACAATCGGTAGAGATATCGGAGAAATCGAAAATACGTCATCTGAGACTTCTCGTCAACTTACCCGACCTTCCCCTACATGAAAAAACTTTGAGATGTTGTACATATGGCTTTTCACGTTTCGTTGGATGTCAGGAATATCGGCAAATCATTTTCTCTCCGAAAGGAGTTTCATCGAGGGAATAGGAAGAAGTCTGCAGGACTGAGATCGGGCGAATGTGGTGGATGTTCAAGTTGCATCGCACCCTTTTTTGCTAGAAACTGTTTCACTATATTGCTTGTGTGTGGGAAATCCTTGTCATGCAACTTGAACATTAACCATACTCGCCGGATGTCAGTCCTCCAGACTTCTTCCTACTCCCTCGACTCAAACTCGCTTGGAAAGGAAAGAAGTTTGGCGATATTCCCAACGGAACGCGACGAGGATTTTGAACAACATTCCAAAGGAAGACTTCGTGCAAAGTTTCCAGCACATGTATTGCAGAGCTCAACGGTGCATAGTTATGGGAGGTGACTATTTCGAACGGCTGTAACTGTAGCTCATAGTTCATCTACGTTAATGTTACAGGACTATTCACCGAACTTCACTGACAGAAATTGTATTTTATTTTCCCTTTTTAGGCAACCTGACGATGGACCATTAGAGAGAAACGCGTTATTATAAATAGACAATGAAGTTTCTGCAATATTGGAGTACTTTGTTTTAAGAAATATTCAAAACCGGTTGCTGTAACAGACCGCCTAAAAGGAGTAAGGTCATTATTGATGTACAAGATTTTCTTGTGTTTCTGATCAGCTGTTTGCATTTTTGTCATTGTTTTTTCCTCATTTTCTTACTGTTGTTTTGTAAACTACTATTAACAACGGGAACAAACAAAGGATGGGGCCCCTCCACGCCCACACCAACTTGGTGACCAACTCAGTATTCTACTGTCACCTCCGTATTTGTTAGTTTTGCTAAGGTGGATCACGGAATTTGGGAGCCACGATGTTATCCGTACGTGTGGGCACGATCACCCATTAATCAGCTGGCATTGCCAGTCAGTTTGCTGTTCTGCAGGGGTTCGCCATATTCATCGTGTTTGTGAGCTGGTGGTCCCTATGACCGTAGGTGGTTAGTCTCTGAGGAGAAGTGTTTTGGGTCGCTTATGTTTCCACCTATGGTTGTGATCTTAGTTCCACAAGCGTAGGATGAAGGGGTTGTTCGAGTGTCTCGAGTTCTTGTACAGTCGTGTGGCGAGTTTCTTGAATACCACCGAGAGGCGCTCTAGGCGGTATTCATTGTG
The DNA here is from genome assembly GCA_026315105.1 of Locusta migratoria. Lineage (NCBI taxonomy): Eukaryota > Metazoa > Arthropoda > Insecta > Orthoptera > Acrididae > Locusta > Locusta migratoria. Next base: position 150,734,781 of record CM048745.1, on the reverse strand, counting down.
AAGATCCACGGTGCGTGTGTATCGTGGAGCGTTGCTGATGATGCGTAGTACCTTGTTCTGCATGAGCTGCAGGCGGGGCAGCCGTGTTGGCGCCGCGTATGCCCAGCACGGAGCACCGTACGTCACCAGAGGTCTAATATGTGTCATGTAGAGGTTCCTCGACACCCGGCTATTCAGTTTGCTTTTCCCTGTTGAGCACTGGGTAGAGTTGTTTGACCCTCGCGTTTGCTCGGTTGGTCATGTGTGTATGTGGTCCCCACATGTGAGTTCCCGGTCCAGCCAGACACCGAGGTATTTGACTTTCTCACGGAAACGTATTGGCCGTGCATATAGAGTAATTGGTCTACAGTGTTGGTGTTTGCGCAGTAGTTTCGGTCTGAGTGTGAACAGAACTGCCTCGCACTTGTCGACGTTTACTTTAATGCGACATTTCTCCAACCAAGTTTCAGCAGTGCAATATGAAGGCGTGAGTTAATGTTTGATGGCTTCCAATCTTGCGCCATTATGGCGGTGTCATCTGCGTAGATTGCGGTCATCATTATCATTAACAACGGGATAAACATTCCTTATTTTAAACTTCGACTCTGTTTCGTACAATATAAGAATGTCCGGCTGGGAACAAAGTTGTAAGATACTTGTCAGTACTGTGCGTCACATAGGTACACTTGTTAACCATGTAGTAATCGATAAAAGATTTTGTCGCGTTGTAAATTAACTTCTAGAGTAATCAGAATGTTTGCAGTATTCAGTATGTACCAAAATCATGATCATTAATCTCAAATTTATCGTAAAGTATTTTTCATAACATTTGTCAATGTTGATTGGAATAAACTCTTTAAGTTCTGATGAGAGCAGGAGTAAAATATATGGACCGTAAGGTTATTTACAATTTGTACAAAAAACAAACAGCGGTTGTCAGAGTTGAAGGGCATGAAAGGCATGCAGTGGTTGGGAAGGGAGTAAGACAGGGTTGTAGCCTTTCTCCAATGTTATTCAATTTGTACATTGAGCAATCTATAAAGGAAAGCAAGGAGAAATTTGGAGAAGGAATTAAAGTTCAGGGGGAAGAATTAAAAACATTGCGTTTTGCCGACGCCATAGTAATTCTGTCAGCAAAGGACCTGGAAGAGCAGTTGAACGGAATGGACTCTGTGCTGAAAGGTGCATATAAGACGAACATTAACAAGAGCAAAACTAGGGTAATGGAGTGCAGTCTAAGAAAATCGGGCGATGCTGAAGAAATTAGATTAGGTAACGAAACAATAAAGGAGGTAGATGAGTTTTGTTACTTGGGCAGTAAAATAACAAATGATGGTCGCAGTACAGAGCATATAAAATGTAGAATGGCAATGGGTAGAAAAGCGTTCTTGAAAAAGAGAAATTTGTTAACATCGAATATTGATTTAAGCCTAAGGAAGTCCTTTCTGTAGGCATTTGTGTGGAGTGTTGCCTTGGAGTGAAACATGGACGATAAACAGTGTGAACAGGAAGAGGATTGAGGCTTTTGAAATGTGGTGCTACAGAAGAATGCTGAAGATTAGGTGGGTGGATCGCGTAACTAATGAGGAGGTACTGAACAGAATTGGGGAGAAAAGAAATTTCTGGCATACCTTGACTAAAAGAAGGGATCGATTGATAGGACACATTCTTAGACATCAAGGAAACGTGAATTTAGCATTGAAGGGAAGTGTTTGGGGTAAAAACCGCTGAGGAAGACCAAGAGATGGATACAGTAAGCAGATTCAGACAGATGTAGATGGCCGTTCTTATGGGGAGTTGAAGAGGCTTGCTCAGGATAGGGTATTGTGGAGAGCTGCATCAAACCAGTCTCCGGACTGAAGACCACAAAAAAATCATAACTTCTCTATGTAATTGCTAGGAGGAGATAGTGGTTGTTCTTTGCTGGTAGAGGTTGGAGTAGTCTGGATATGGGGATCATGATTGGCTTCCATATGGAATGTTATGGATGTATCACGATCGCTCAGTATGTGTTTATATCAAAAGTAAGTTTTGCATTCGTCTATAGTTATTTAATCTCTTGGACATGCAATATATATTGAGTACAAAGGTAACCTACGGGAGCTACCTCATCTGGAATTAAGAACCTGCAGATTATACACACGGGACTTTATCTGAAATTGATCGTAAAATTGACTGTTACATTAGACTCAGAACTGCTGGCAATTCGAGAATGGATAGTGGCTTATCCGTTCGGCGCAGAGAGAGACTCATTCCCCAGACTCTCTCTCACGTGCAAAAAAATGAATTCACGGTTATCAGTTACACACAATTGTAAGCCATTAATCGAGAATCTACGAGCTGCATCGACTTCACAATAACCTGTGGTGGTAAAAAATAAAATAAACTGTGATTCCTTAATTTTTCCTGGCGAATAACAACTTCGAAAAACTTACGAGTATGCTGCCAGGTACCAAAATCGACGACGGCCGATATTTCGGCAGGAGACCACCCTGCCATTTTAAAGGCGAAACTGCAGTGAGGAAGCAATGTGCAACGATCTTTAAAACCTCGATTGTCAATGAGTAAACAGGAAAGACAACACACACCAAGTAAGCAAGCACACAGCGCCGACCCGACCAAAGATGAAACCGGTCAGAATATCGATAATAAACATCGGATGAGTTCGGATTAGTTTTGTCCCTCTGTTTTTTGAGAAGGGAGAGAGCAGGATCCCAAGCGGAATTCAAGCAGAAGCCTCCATCCCTATTCATTAGGTTGTCACCTAGTTTTATTTCTATTGCTTCCTTGTTAACACAGTCCCAGTAGTTGGAAGTGCATGCCAGAATTTCCTTTTTGTTGTATTCCATAGGGTGACCTGTGTCAAGACAGTGTTCGGCCACAGCAGATTTGTTTGGCTGTTGTAAACGTGTGTCACGTTTACGCTCAATACAACGGTCCTCAACAGTCCTAATAGTTTGACCAACATATGACATGCCACAGCCACATGCGATACGGTAGACACCCGCCTTGCGCAAACCGAGATCATCCTTAAAGGATCCCAACAATGCCTTAATTTTAGAAGGTGGACGAAACACACATTTTACATTGCTTTGAGGCAAAATGCGGCCAGTCTTGTTGGACATGCTGCCAACTTATGGCGAAAGGCCACTGACGTGGGTGCCGACTCTGTGCTATCATCACTAGCCCGTTGCACATGTGGCCGATAGCGCAACGCTCTTTTAATCTGCCCTTCACTATAGCCACTCTGTCGAAAAGTTTTCTCCAGATGAGACAGCTCAGTGGGCAAACTTTCTGGGTCAGAAATGAGCCCTATGCAAAAGGTGCAGTAAGGTCGTCGATTTTGGTACCTGGCAGCATACCCGTAAGTTTTTCGAACATATAAACTGTTCTCTGTCAGGGTTATCGCAGCGTGTTATCAGAACCTGACCAGAGACTTTTAAATTTCATTGAGTCTAAAGAAAGACTTAATGTGAAATAATTTATTATCTCAGACTTATTGAACTTATTTATTTATTCATTTATTAATTTACAAAGTCCACAGCAGGATACTCTGTCCAGTCTAGCTGTGTTGGCTGCTCTACGCGTAGACAACTGAATAGTTTCCACTCTCTGTGACTCTTACAGCTTTGAAACGCCTGCTGTGTCGAGATAAAGAGCCGCTTGGAGGAGTACAGTGGTTGTCTCACACGGAGTGTGCTAACGCTCGCTCCCGATCGGCTTCTCACGCGGAGTGATACGACACGTCTGCCCAGTTGGCTGCAGGTAACAGAGAAGCGCAAAGCTTTGCGCCCGGCCGCTAGTTCCGTGGATATATGCTGAAATACTGCCAAGCTTGCTTCGCCTACATCTGTAGGCCGACCGCTCGCCATGCATGACTCAAGGGCGGGCTAGAGGTCAGGGGTTACAGTTCCCGTGAAAATATCCGCCACAATAAACCTATCACTAATATTTCTTTGGTAAAAAACAGTCTTGGTTGCATAAAATTTGTGTTTCATTTATTTATACATGACGCGTTTCGCCGCTTCTGGGCATCATCAGACGTTGAAATGGGGGGGGGGGGGGGGAGGGGGAGGATTAACAAACTTTTTTTTAAAAAAACAGAACTAAAATACGTTAAATCTTTCCTAAGGAAGAAATATTAGAAAAAGAGAAGATGCAGGTTGATAAAACGAGTGGCCACTTGACCACATTCACGTTTTGGCGTGGGGGGATTGGAGATTGTTGGGGCAGGGAGCGGCTGTTACCTGAGTGAACAAAGCTTCGCGAGGCTAAATTAGGTTTTACCATTGACTTCGTTGCCCCTATTCTTGAGCAACAGTTTCCACATCTGTTGTAAAGGTTCCATTTTTATTGAATTTAATAATTTGACGCTCTGCAACCTCATAGATAAGTAATTTTATTTGTTGAACTATGCTCTTTAGCTGTATTTATTAGTACAATCTTTATTCCCCCCACTCCAAAACGTGAATGTGGTCATGTGGCTTGCAGTTTTATCAATCTGCCCCCTCCCTTTTTCTAATATTTCCTGCTTAAAAAAGATTTAACATATTTTTAGTTCTTTTTTTAAACATGTTTGTAAATTTTTTCCCCTTTCAACGTCTGATGATGCCCAGAAGCGGCGAAACGCGTCATGTGTAAATAAACGAAACATCAATTTTATGCAACGAAGACTGTTTTTTATCAAAATATCCTACTACGGTTGCTGTGCCAGCACCAAAAATAATGGAGTGGAGTGATTTCAGTTACAAATATTTCCTGTCTTTCGGCCTTCTGCTATGTGAAATCAACAATGAAACTAAATGTATATCACGAGAAACTTGCCGGCTGCGGTGGCCGAGGAGACTGAGGCGCTCCAGTCACGGTCTGCACGGCCACTATGGTCAGGGGTTCGAATCCCCCCTCGGGCATGGATATTTGTGCCGTCCTTAGTGTTAGCTAGTTCATAAGTAGTTTGTAAGTTTAGGGACCGATGACCCCGTAGTTAAGTCCCATAAGCTACACAAACATTAAAAAAAAACGAAAAACTGTTCTCTGTTTCGCCGCGCAGGAGTAGCCGAGGTCTGGAGCGTCACGTTGCGGATCGCGCGGCCTCCCGCGTCAGAGGTTCGAATCCTCCTTCAGGCATGGATGCTTTTGTTGCCTTTATTATAAGTTAGTTCATAAGTAGTTTGTCAGTTTAGGGACTGATAACCCCACAGTTAAATCCCATAAGCTAGACAAACATTTGAACATTTTTGAATTACCTTTGAATGAATAAAATATTCTAATACGTTTGGTTAGTATCACATTCTTTCCCTTTGTATGTCCAGTTTGTATGCCTTTTAGTGTAGAGGGAGAGTACCCTGTAGTTTAAAAACTTGACGTAATAGAGAAAAACTGCTAACAGTTTTGAATTCAGAGACCGAAAATTAGTTGATGACAAGTCACAGATCTAACACAACAAAATGGGTGTTCCCCAGTGTTATTTATCAAAGTAAAATTGTTCGCTGGCCGTGGTGGCTGAGGGGACTGAGGCGCTCCAGTCACGGTCTGCACAGCCACTACGGTCGGGGGTTCGAATTCCCCCTCGGGCATTGACATTTGTGCCGTCCTAGTTCGTAAGTAGTTCATAAGTAGTTTGTAAGTTTAGGGACTGATGACCCCGTAGTTAAGTCCCATAAACTATACAAACTATTGGACATTTTAAAATTGTTCTCCCATATCACACAGGGGCGTTACGAGGATCCAGTTAATGGGCGACATTAGAAACACAGCTCCATCAACACTAACACACACATGACAGTGATTCAAAGTATCTTTTACGATTGTATGGTGTAAACGAAATAATCGCAAGTGAACAGTTAGCATGTACTTTCTTTCATTCCTTCCAAGCAATAAGGTGGATCGACACAACCTAACATTTGATATGTCATACTGTTTCTGCTATCACTCTTATTAAGCCAGTGCTGGCTGACTCACAGAATCTCAATCTTAGTGCAGAAAGTCATAGATGGTAAGTACAGCATGTATTGCCGCAAGGGAAGACGAGTACGCGACATTACTGTTCATTTCATAATGATTGAGACTTTGAGCTCATATTCTAATCACATCGCACGACTAACATCGATGTTTTGTACCTCGCTGGAATCGTTGAAATGTCTACTTTTATTTGGTGTATGAATATTACATTTTATTTGAAAAGGGGACGACATACGCGGTAATATTTAAGAGAAAGCGTTCTTTTTCTGGCTTTTTTCGGCGAATGTCATTTTTAAGGATGCACAGAAATCAGACCGTAATTAGGAGAAAGTTTTCTTTTGTGCAGTTTAAAGATCCAACCTTGTTCTATTTACAGACGGAGTTTCGTTATTTTCTGATCAGTCGTTTCATTCTAATAATGGTAGGCGTAAACTGCTGCAGTTCGCCTAATGATGATATGTATTAACAAGATGGAAAGTGCAAATGCAAGCTCTGTTCTTGCCTTTCACAGCTGTTATATTTGTATGCTCATAATTCTACACCAAGCGCTAATATCACATCAATAATTTATTTGCTTCTTCGATCCTATGCGCTACTGGCTCGATGTGTGCTGTGTTGCCGTTCTTCACAGTTGAATAGGCGCTCATGGCGCATTGTAACAGTGGCGGCGCGCTGGTGTGACAAGTACGCACCTGTAACGAAATTGCTTTACAAATTCTTAACTGACAAACTCGCAGACAATATATTAGTATTAACGTCTGATGTCACGAAAAATAGTTCAAGCAGGTATTCGTAGTACGCGCAACTGACTTCACTTGCATGCAGCCAGAATCTCTATCTATATAAATAGCGAAAGAACACACATTCAGACACTCACTCACTCACTCACTGACTAAACACGAAATCTCGAAAACTACTTCACCTATGAAGCTGAAATTTGGCAGGAATGTAGTTTATAGGTAGTAGACGTCAGCTAAGAAACAATTTTGCGATAGGACCGATAGTTCAGGGATATGACGTCAAGAACAATAAAAACTTCCGCGTCTTGCGGCACGTGAGAGTGTGACTTTATCAGTCCACTGTTTGAGAAGGAGAGCACTCAGCGACTAGCGATAAACTTTAAACATAATTTCAAACCTTTGGAAAACTTTTCTCGCTGACAACCATAGCAAAATGATGAAAGGAAAAAAGTTCCTCGCTTACTACATTTTCGAGGTTCATGAAGTAAAATTACGGAGTTTGGCATGACGCTACAATTTATTACTCGTACACTATTAATTGTATTCGTGAGAAATCTTGCAGACAGTATACACACATACACTGAAAGTACTTTCAAAATTTTGTCGTAGTACGACACGCAGTTCATGAGATATGGAGTCATAAACAATTAGGATCATGAAAAACCGTCTCATCAGGCATTACATTTTGATTTATTGCGTCTTTCCTACTATCTCTGTTCGCGACGTATTTTCCATAAATTTTACATGTACACCACTGGATGTACCTTCGAAATGATGCCGTATTACGACATATAGTTCAGGTGCTACGACGTCAAAGACAATGAATTGCATGAAAATTCCCTCTAATACGCATGAGATTGTAATTTACTACCAACACCATTAAGAACACATTTGGTAGTCAGTTTTCTAATATTTCACCGTACGAACCTTGTAAATAATTTTTTTGTAGGACACATAATTCAGAAGGTATTCGATACATATAAAAGCGAAAGGTCAGTCACGCACTCACTCACTCACTGATTATACACGAAATCTCTAAAACTAATGCACATATTAAGCTGAAATTTTGCCGGTATGTAGTTTATAGGTAAAAGACGTCAACTAAGAAAGTGTTTTGCGATAGGATAGAATTAAGATACAATGGGGAGAATACTTTTCCCACAGACTGACGAATGCTACAGTATCACTGAATACCTCGGTCGCGCCGTAACTTGAGAACTTCTCGACCGATTTCACAGATATTTTTGGGTTGTTTTCGTTATTCTCAGAACAAGGGTTGTATGAATTAAAACTGGAAAGAAAGTGCGATTTTCAATGTGACCCTGTTTTTAATGCACACAAATCTGTAGTTTTTTTCCGATACTGATAAAATTTTGCATCTCTGAGCTTAAAGACAAGAGGAATGTCACTGTATAAAATGTCGGTTGTTGCATGTTGGAGGGTACTTAACTTACGGACTTTAACAAAATGCATAGTTTTGCTTCGATCTTGATTAAGTTTTGCACACATGACCTTTAAACTAAGAGGAAGGTCACTGGGCACATAAATGTTGGTATGGTACATGGCAGAGAGTAACCTTGTAAAAAACTTTGCCGAGAGAGGGAAAGGTGGAAACGTACAGAGAGATGGGGGAGAGAAAGAGATGGATGCAGAGACAGGAGGGAAGTGGAGGTGGACTAAGAGTGCAGGATAAGTAAGCATCCGGGTTTACAGATAGTTTATGTTTAAAACTGACTGAGGTCAGGAACCCTAAAAAGTCATGATTTGAACATGCTCTTCTTCAACAACCGCCGCGAAGCACGGGCATATAAGCTAGTCTGACATTATCCCTGAAGAACACGGCCAGCTATTTCACCTTCCAAGTGATCCTCTGACGGTACCAGACGAGCCGTGCACGTTCATAGACATCGCCAACGGACTAAAATATGCAGTGAGGTGTCGCACTTACGTCGCGAAAAAGTACAAAGCGAGTTTTTTTTTTTTTTTTTTTTTTTTTTTTTTTTTAAAGTAAGTTCCGCTTTGTTGTAGACACTAGTAGTTCGCTCGCATACCGCAACGAGCGCGTGCGTCGTGTATCAGCATGCCTCTGGAACAACTGTGCTCAGACACAGCTCTGTAGCTAATCTGCACGGGTCTGTTCTGTGCTCTCAAAATGTTTCAGGCTATCAACTCGCCCGCCGCGTGTATGGTTCCCTCAGTGATACGGTTTTGTTCAGCAAGGAACCAGTCAGCTGCAGAAAATCATCGACAGATTTGCGAAGTGGACGCTGATACTGTTAAGAGTGAAAGCATAGTGCGTAAGTGGGTACGAGAATTCAAGATGGCCGTGACAGCGTCCATGATGAGGACCGCTCGGGTCGCCCTTATTCGAATACAGACGATTTGGTGGATTATATTAGTTTTTAGTTCCATGTTTAGGAGATCCTCGTGGATGTGGAACATGTCAATAAACAAAATTTACAAGATGAATAATAGATAATACTAATAATATACAGATACATACTTTTCTTTGAGCTGATAATATAATAACACTAATATAGTATGCATACCGATACATGCATCATTTGGAACAATTTCGAAATTCACTAATGGAGTAGAAGGAGTTGGCCACTAGAAAGTTTTTTAGGCTCCTCTTAAACTGATCTTTATTTCTAGCTAAATTTTTTATACTTGATGGTAAATTATTAAAAATGTATATTCCTGAGTATTGGACCCATTTTTGAACTAAAGTAAGCACTTTTAAGTCCTTGTGTAGATCATTTTTGTTCCTAGTATTGTATTTATGAACTGAGCTGTTTGTTGGCAAAAGAGATATATTATTTATGAAAAATTTCATTAAGGAATAAATATACTGAGAGGCAGTAGTTAATAAGTTCTATGAAGTTCTATGAAGAGGCTTCTACAGGACGTCCGTGAATTTACTCCACAAATAATACATATTACACGCTTTTGGACTCTGAAGACTTTTGACTGACTTGAAGAGTTACCCCTAAATATTATACCATATGACATTATGGAATGAAAGAAACAAAGTATGCAAGCTTTGTTATTTTTATGTCTCCTATGTCTGATAACACTCGTATTGAAAATACAGATTTGTTGAGTTGTTTTTGCAGTCCTGTGGTGTGCTCCTACCAACTAAATTTATTATCAAGCAGTAGTCCCAGGAATTTAATATTGTCAACCTCTTCTATCTGCTCTTCTTCATACTTAATGCATACGCTGGCGGGAAATCTCTTACATGTTCTGAACTGCATGTAGTGAGTCTTTTCAAAGTTTAATGACAATGAGTTGCCTTTAAACCATTTATTAATGTTCATGAAAATATCATTAGCAGACCTTTCTATAAAATTATTGCAATACTTGTATCATCTGCAAACAAAACGAACTCTGCTTCTGGTAGTGTAACTGATGAGAGGTCATTAACGTACACAAGAGAAAGCAAGGGCCCTAAAATGGATCCTTGTGGGTGGCTTCAGGCGTTCTACCTCCATCTCAAACAACACCTCAGTGGCAACCGTTACAATGATGACGACGACGTGAAAACGGCAGTGAAGTCTTCGTTATCGGAACAGGCGGCAAGATTTTATGAAGAGGGTATTTTAAATTGGTTGAGAGGTATGGCAAGTGTTTGAACTAACTTCGCATCTAGGTCGAAAAATAGAGTATGTACTTTCCGAAAATAAATTTACATTTTTGAACTAATCTTTCCTTGTGTACTTATGTTCAAACGGTTGTTGTTGTTGTTGTGGTCTTCATTCCGCAGACCGTTTTGATGCAACTCTCCACGCTAACCTGTCCTGTGCAAGTCTCTTCATCTGAGAATACTTTCGGCAGCCTACATCCCTTTGAATCTGCTTACTGTATTCGTTGTTCGATCTCCCTTTACGATTTTTACCCCACAAACTTCCTTCTAATGCTAAGTTGACGATTCCTTGATGTCTCAGGATGTGTCCCACCAACCTATCCCTTCTCTTAGAATACGCCAGAAATTCCTTTTCTTCCCAATTCTGTTGAGCACCTCCTCATTAGTTACATGATGTACCCATCTAATTTTCATCATTCGTCTTTAGCACCACATTTCAAAAGCTTCTATCATATTCTTGTCTGAACTCCTTATTGTCCACTCTTCACTTCCACACAGTGCTACGCTCCAGACAAATGCCTTCAGAAAGGACTTTCTAACATTTAAACAAATATTGGATGTCAACAATTTTCGCTTCTTTAGAAACGCTTTTCTTCCCATAGCGATTCTGTATTGCTACCCAAGTAACAAAACTTGTCTACTACCTTTATTGCCTCATTACCTAATTCCCTCAGCATGCCTGATATTCTGACGCTACATTCCATTATCCTTGTTTTACTCCTGTTGATGTTCATCTTATAACCTCTTTTCAAGACATTGTCCATTCCATTCAATTGCTCTTCCAGATCCTTTGCGGTCTCTGACAGGATTACTATGTCATCGGCAAACCGCAAAGTTTTTATTTCTTCTCCCTGAACTTTAATTCCCTCTCCAAATTTCTCCTTGCATTCCTTTACTGCTTGCTCAATGTACAGATTCAACAACAATGCCGAAAGACTACAACCCTGTCTTACTCCCTTACCAACCTCTGCGTCCCTTTCATGCCCTTCGACTCTAATAACCACTATTTGGTTTTTGTATAAGTTGAATATAACTCTTCGCTTCCTATATTTTACCCCTGCTACCTTCAGAAGTTGAAACAGTGTATTCCAGTCGGCATTGTCAAAAGCTTTCTCCAAATCTACAAATGCTAAGAATGTAGTTTCCCTTTCCTTAGCCTATCTTCTAAGATAAGTCGTAATGTGAGTATTGCCTTCCCTGTTCCAAGATTTCTGCTAAATCCAAACTGATCTTCCCCAAGGTCGGATTCCACCAGTTTTTCCATTTGTCTGTAAATAATTCGTGTCAGTATTTTGCAACCATGACTTATTAAACTGATAGTTATGTAATTTTCACATTTGGCTGCACTTGCTCTCTTTCGAATTAGAATTACTATATTCTTCTTGAAGTCGGAGGGTATTTTCCCTGTCTCATATATCTTGCGTACTAGGTGGAACAATTTCTTCATGACTGGCTCAACTAATGATATCAGCAGTTCAGACGGGAAGTCATCTATTCCAGGGGCCTTGTTTCTACTCAAATGTTTTAGTGCTCTGTCAAATTCTTCTCGCAGTATAGTATCTCCTCTCTCATCCTCCTCCACATCATCTTCCATTTCTAGAATACTGCTTTCAAGTTCAGACGGAACTTACTTAACAAGCACGCCTCGTATCGCTGTTTTTCCTTGCGCCTTGTTTTACGTATGTATCGCCCGCCGTACTGCGGTGTTTAGCCGGTGGCGTGATTATGCGGGCGCAGCGTTAAACGGCCCCGCAAAGCGAGTTCCCTGCTCGGGTTTTACTGAATGGGCTCAAACTGTGTGAGAAAAAGCTGGAAGGTAAGCATTTCAAGATCCTAAAACATTCCGACTGAGTGGGCCACAGGAAAATAGAGAAAGCTAGTGAAAAATTTTCGATCACAGCACAAGCGAGTTACATTCAGTGTACGGGTGGTGCCCGAGTCGGCCCTACTTTGCGTGGGTCCCTGTGCAATAGTTCCGCATGGCTGTTAAATAAACTAAACTTCTAGGGGTTAGAATTACGAATAACTGGAATGAATACATAGATAAATGTGTAGAGATGATGAGTAAGAGGCTGGGTTTTATTGTCAGGTATCTGATAAAATGCTACGAATGCACTAGAGACTACCTTTACTACATTACCCTGGTCCGCCCTCTTCTGGGATGTCGCACTGCCTTACCATATAGCACTTATGGAGTACACCAAAGACGTCCGGTGAAGGGCAGCTCGTTTCGTCATTCAACATGCTGTACAAAAAATGACTGATGATTTGAGCTGAACATACTTGACGAAGGGGGAATCGCAAAGGCATACACAATAACAATAATAGTTCCCGACATTATCAATAGATAATACATGTGTGTATCGTCCGCAGAGTAAGACGATGTGTTCAGGGCAGCCTTCGGTGTTTCGGCAGGTGCAGGTGTTGGTGTCGCCCAGTCCCATTCGGAACAGGTGAGTGGGACATGGACCACGTCCTGTAAGGAAGTCAACCATACGGCGGCTGGGGTAGCTATGCTTCATCCTCTTTCTTTCTCTAATGTCTGGTAGTAGAATGTGTAGTCTACGTCCCTTGACGAAAGCTTCCCATTCCAGTTGCCATGAGTCCGTTCACCATGTTCACTCAGTTGGTGGTTTTTTACGATATGTGTGCCCGTTATTTCGTGCACTTTGTCTAGATTTCCCATTTCAAGCCAGTACGCAGCACCTCTATATTTTATTGTGATGTCAACTGGATAGATACCGAGAAGGACACATAGTGTTTCTATCGGTGTCGATTTGAATGCACCTGTAAGTTGTAATAATACACGTCTCTGCCCACGTCTTACAGTTGTTTTGTTGGTTACTAGGCTCAATCTCTGACCATAGGCACTAGCTGCAAAGCATAATACTGACTCGAAGAGAGCAGAGTGATATGTTTGTATAGTTGACAGAGGCAGTCTGTAAGTGGTTGAATTAAGCCTTGCCAACTTGTGTAATATTTTCTCTGATTTGTCTGTGGTTATCTTAATGTTCGAATAACTGAAATTGGAAATGACGGTTTTTCGTTTGGAGTCGTGAAGACAGGCATGAACTGCCAGCTATGGAAGCGCCGGTAAAGCTGGCAGTACCGCAACACACCCGAATTGGCATAGAAGCCTACCTTCAGCCTGCAGCAACCGCTGATGGCAAACACTGACTCCAAGAACACACACAGAATGTTCGCGAACTAATTGTGTGCCTATTTTCACAGATGCCAATCTACAGACTGAGGCGCTTCATATCAGTACGCCTGCTCGCAGATAAGTAAGGTCAGCCAGACGGCCTCAGAAGCAGTCGAGCTACTACACCGCAAGCATTCCGGAAGAAGAAGAGCCAGAAGATCATCACAGAAGACGTCGCTGCGAGAGGACCCTACGTCTACGTCACCTCAACAGACAGATTCCGTAAATCTGCTTATACGTAATTGTAGAAGTTGTACATCGTGGAAGTTGAAATCAGTACTGAGTACTTAACCCTTAACTACTATAGACGTTGACAGGAACGCAACTACTACGGAGGGGTCGCTCAGACCGATCTCTTATTTTCCATGTATTAAACTAGTGTTTTGCTAAATATATAATTTTCATTACTTCCTGTCGTTCATTACACATCTTAGAGGTGGCATTAGTAGAAATTTGACTTTTTTTTAACAATTTAGTATGAGTAACATGACGACAAGTAAAACACAGCGCAATTTGCAGTACATTTTTATTTTTTGTGCTACGAAAAGAACGGCAAGTAATTATGTCTCTACAAACTCACAATCATTATAGTGATTAAATTACAAATTCAAAGCGTAATTAGATAAAAAAAATCTTTCCATTTACGATTCCCCCAGAGAGGTTGCCACATTTTCCTTATAAAACAAAAAGTACAAACTAAAGATATCCTTCTATGTGCCACTAAATACTCTTATAGTCGCTTTGACCCCGCATGCACTTCGTGCTTAGCAGGCAGCGCTCACAAAGCCGACTGGCCGGGCGCTACGAGGCAGAGCCTGAGCCATCGGCACGCAGACACTATGGTCGGTCAGTGAGGCCGCGCAAGGCTTATAAATACGGAACAAAGAGCAGCAACACTGCAAGAATGCTGGTACGTCGACCATGTCGGCCACCAGGAAGGTACACGGAAGAGTCCTTTTAGCTTGGCAGGGGTGTGTGAAATATCTCGACTGAAAAAGTCATAGCGGTCTGAGAGACCGCAGATAGTAGTTAAGGGTTAACAACGCAGTGCCCTGATTCACGTGAATTCACGTCATTGTGAGCAACAGTTTTTCTCATTTACGGCTGAAATAAAGGTTTTATTTTAACATTAAAGCGATTTCACGTATTTCTATTACAGGTGTAGTAGTAAAGGTAGCTTCATTTATCCAACAGAACTAAATCTAATGCGATGCGTGTCATTTTTAATTGTACCCAGGTAAAAGGTACTGACCATTTTACAAGAAACAGAATTAACAGATCCTTAGCGTCTGTGTTACACTATAAACCTTTTACTTTGTGAATTGTTAATTTGTTTTTCGGCGTGAAGACCATTCCAGCTCGTCTTGACAGAGTTAATATATCAGTATATAAGTAATTTCTTATGCATATAAACTTGTAATAGCGTCATACACAGTTAAAGATGAATACACACTAATAATTACAACAACAACAAATGTTCAAATGTTTGTAAATCTATCGGACCAAACTGCGAGGTTATCAGTCGGTAGCTTACAAATTAGTTAAACGAAGGTAAACCTACCTAAGGACAACACACACACCCATGCCCCAGGCAGGACTCGAAACTCCGACGGCGAGCAACCGCGCGCTCCGTAGCGAGGCGCCTTAGACCGCTCGGTTACTCCACCGCGGCTACAGCCAAAAAACGTGGTCTACTTGTCGAGTTCCTCGGTAATGACCCACATCATATTATTTTAATTTAAATAGGCAATATGTTGCTTGTTTTACTTATTTTGTATCACTGTACAAGGCAAAGCCTTAAAATATAAATAATACTTGTTACAATCTGACACAATGGCTACAAACCGTTTTCAGTTATTATGAAAGTATAACAAAACATTTCAGTGTATTTTTTTGAGGAATCGTAAGAAAACGCTCTTTGCGAAACTGATATTTCGTCTTCTATTCTAGTGCAAACAGTAAACTAAAAGACTCGTGGTTATACAAAATCAAGTATTCACTTAATAACCGCAATTCTGTATGTTTGATTTCACTTAGCCACGTATGAAAGTTATAAAGTAATCATCGCAATAAAATCAAGAATTGAGGAGAAAATAATACGTTGTATTGTTAATATCACTACTTGATTTCAGCTATGCGTAAGAAAAAATATATCTCTCAGCTCCACTTCACCCTGCTTGTAAATTTCTAAAACAGTTTTCTGCCGCTAGTTACGATACTTAGATGTTGGTTTCAGCACAATGACGTCACACGCAGTATGTGCTACCTTCGGCCTACGCCACTAACCATCAACGTTCGAGTGCGAGATGAATCTCCGAGACCGTCAGATCCCCTCGTCAGTTCGCCGTTGTATTAACTCGCTGCAAAGTCGACGGACGCATGTGTGTACATACAGCCTTACTCCTGCTTATCCAGTTCTTCTTTAAATCAGGCTACGTCTGACTTGACTATTCGAATTTTCTTACGGCACCTATGGTTCTTTCGATTCCTAGCCCCTTTCATAGTGACTCAGACATGCACTTATAAGGTGCAATTCGGGTGCCGTTATCTTAACTTACACTGTCGTTTCTAGCAAGTTAGATGTTAATTGACGATGAATGGTTGAATGTGACTTAGCTGGCTTTTGTTTTTTGTTTGTTTTTGGTTTTTGTTTTTTGTTTTTTCCAGTATACCACGGTGACTGAAGAGATAATGCAATCGTAGCAGCGTTTCTATAGTCACTGTCCGTCCCCGTGGCTCAGACGACAGTGTCTACAGCTACATGGGATACTCTGCAAATCACATTTCAGTGCCTGGCAGAGGGATCATCGAACCACCTGTATACTATTCATCTCCCATTCCACTCTCTAATAGCGCTCGGAAAGAAAGAACATCTCAGTCTCTCCGTTGAAGCTCTGATTTCTCGTTTTTTATTCTGATGATCATTTCTACCTATGTAGGTGTGAGTCAACAATATAGGCCAATTTTCGCATGTTGGTGATTAGAGTTTCGTAAGTACACCACGCCGCAGCGATAAGCGCCATTGTTGTAATAATTCCCATCCCAGGTCCTATATCATTTCCGTGACGCTGTCTCCTCTGTTCGTGACAATACGAAACGAGCTGCCCTTCTTTGAACTCTTTCGATGTCCTCCGTCAGCCGGCCGCGGTGGCCGAGGTGACTGAGGCGCTCCAGTCACGGTCAGCACGGCCACTACGGTCGGGGGTTCGAATCCCCCCTCGGGCATGGATATTTGTGCCGTCCTAGTTCGTAAGTAGTTCATAAGTAGTTTGTAAGTTTAGGGACTGATGACCCCGTAGTTAAGTCCCATAAGCTTAACAAACATTTGAACATTTCCTCCGTCAAACGCACCTGATAAGGATCACACACTGGGCAGCAATACTCCGAAAAATGACAGACAAGCGTAATGTATGCAGTCTCTTTAGTAGTTCTGTTGTATCTTTTAAGGGTTGTGCCAATAATCTCTGGTTCACCTTTCCCAGGAGATTATCTACGTGTTCTTTCCAGTTTAAATTTGAGGTAATACTAATTCCTAGATATTTTCTGGAGTTTACGGCCTTCACTTTTGATTGATTTATCTTGTAAACAAAGTTTATTGCATTTCTTTTCGTACTCATGTGGACTACTTCACACTTCGGATTATTTAGAGTCAATTGCCAATTCTTTCATCATACTGATATCTTATTCAGATCTTTCTGCAGTTGTTTTTGATCTTCAGATGATTCTACTAGGCGGTAAACGACGGAGTCATCTGCAACAACCTAAGAGAGCTACTTAGATTTTCTCCCAAATCGTTTACGTAAATAAGGAACAGCAGAGGACCAATGACACTACCTGTGGAACGCCCGATATCACCTTTGTTTTAGTCGCTGCCTTACCATGGTACGGTGTCAAAAGCCTTCTGGAAATCAAGAAATACGGAATCAATTTGAGAATCCTTGTCCATAGTACTCATCACTTCGTGTGAGTTAAGAGCTAGTTTTGTTTCGCATGAACGATGTTTTCTATATCCGAGTTGGTCTTGAGTCAATTGATCATTCTGTTCGAGATAATTCATAATATTTCAATACAGGACATGATCCAGAATCCTGTTGCAAATTGACGTCAATGAAATAGGCATGTAGTTTAGTGTCGCTACCATGCAGAGGCCCGGGTTCGATTCCTAGCAGGGGATTGGGAGCTGTATGTTGTCCTCCTCATCATTTTCATTAGCATCGACACGCAAGTCAGATAAAAAAAGTTAAAAAGGCTCGCGCTAGGCGGCCGAAGAATCTCACACGGGACCTCCAGGCCAAAAAATGTCATACTATCATTTCATCTCATTTCTATGATCACTGAAGTTTCCATTCTGAAGAATTGATCGTTCTAAAGAATAATCGTTAATCATTCACTGTACAAATACGAAAGCGGTCACGATTTTTCAATAAAGGATTTTATCGGCATGAGAAGAAAAAATTTCATTTGATCTGCAAAAATACGCCTGCGGCTGTCCCCATTTTAAAGATGTAGATGGTTCAACGTCCTGATACTTCTGTTTTCAACCTTCGCTGTTCCAAAAAAAATTCGGCACTTCCTTATTAAATCATGCAATTGTGGTGATTTTTCTGGTTGTTCCAGTTATCTTCAATTTCAAAGATAGAACTCTACTTTCCTTGCTGTGAATTGTAATATTCTTCGCAGCAAACAGAACATATTTCACAAACCAGCACATTTTTTTTTCCGGTGCGACAGTTAAGTTACTCACATTTCGTAACACATATATAAATAACGAATAAAACTTGCAAGTTGTAATCTATATCTATAAATGTAAATGTCTGTTCGGTGAACGTTTATCACGCCTGAACCACAAGACATAAAGAGCTAAAAATTTGTACAGGTACTAATGTCTACCCGGGGAAGGCTTTAGGCACGGTTCTATGGCGATCGGATAGCTATTTATCTATATATATTAATCTGAATGCCTGTTCGGTGTACGCTTATCACGTCCGAACGACAAAACGCAGAGATTGAAATATTTGTACAGTTACTAATTTATACCTGTGGAAGGTTTTAGCCACGGTTTTATAGCGATCTGATAGATACTTAGTAATTTGAAGAATATAACGCGAAATGCGGAACAATAATTACTCTTTCAAAATTATTTTTGGAAACAGTTGTATTGGTTGCATTGTTGCTTGAGCGTTGATAATGATAAAAGGGTGGAGTATATTGGGATGGAAAGTTATCGGTGTATATAAAATTCTACGTGTGTGTGTGTGTGTGTGTGTGTGTGTGTGTGTGTGTGTGTTAATATTTCGCGCTGCAGCGAAAACTACAGAACGCAAACGAATGGTCTGTGTGCAATTGTTTTCCGAAGTCTCCCGTTGTACACTATAGCAGTTCCATGCCGATAGCTATAAGGGAATGGAACATATGGTGGTTGAAAGTCGTCAAATTATTTTTAAAAAATCGGACAAAGCCAGCGATGACGTTTGCGACACTATAGCAAGGAGGTTACATACAGCGAAACGTGATGTCGCAGTCGATATCTTTGGTCTATGCATGCTACAATGTCTTCAGCTCTGTCTCTGTAAGGATAAGCATACGAATAAGGAAATATAAGAATAAATAAATAAAGCAGTAAAAAAGAAATTTCTTTTAATACAAATAACGTAGTTCACCAGAATGCCCTAAAATGAAATTAAAATGAATATGGACATTACTCTCACCATACGTGTTGAGATATTGCAACACAGGCTATAAGGAATAATGCATGTATTATTTATGGTAAATCATTAACCACTTCACATAATTTTATTTTTTTATTTGAATATTGTTTCTAAAGAAGGTATTGTATTTCATTTCATGCTTCGAAACCAGTCTCATAGCACACTACGGAAAGATAGCTTATCTATCATAATCCACCAACACGCGGGTTTAAGCCAGTGATCTATAAAAATAATGCTAGGGGAAGTGTGGTGTCCTGTTCATGAGTGTATATGTGCGTGTGTAATTGCAGTATGCACTCAATCCACAGAAGTAAATATTGTTTTTTTATACAGAACTCTGCAAAAAAAGAGCAGTAAAACAAGAAACGTCTTCACCTTGTCCAAACAATTATAAAACCATCGACCATCTTGAATATCGATGCTCCTATTCAAGTAATGACGGCTGTCCTCCTTTTATATTGGCATCATAATTGTTGTAACCAAACTCACTAAAGAAACAATTATTTGGGATTATAATTTTTTTTTACATAAATTAAACGCCAAATAACTTCAATGCTGGTTATATTAGAACAAGATAACACCGATTACCAAAGACCTCAAACCATACATTATTAACATGATACATGAAAAATATGTACTGTGACGTCTAAGGGATTATAAACATTATCTTTGTCACCACTAACTTTCGTAACAAAATTGGAAAAACAATTAATACTGCCATTCAAATGGTGTAATATCTGAAACGTAATTAAAACATTATTTCGGGTAGACGCTACAGAAGGTAGGGTAATATGACGAGGAGTCTAAGATGACGAATCGTTAATTTAATGTGATTATCGAGACAGAGCAGGAAATGAAGGCGTTGCCTTGCTAGCGATTAGCACTCTACATGTACTACAGTATGTACTAAAGCTAACCGTCATCGTTTAGCACTGAAGCGCTATCATTTATGTTTACGCATATATTGGTTGTAATATTTCAGTGCACCGAAATAGCATCTAGAACACATGTGGCAAATTTTCCGAAGCTGGTTTCAGTTTTTTGGTAAACTATAAACCATGCTGTTTCCTTAATGTACTGGGTGATCAAAAAGTCAGTATAAATTTGAAAATTTAGTAAATCACAGAATTATGTAGATAAAGAGGTAAAAATTGACACATATTCTTGGAATGACATGGGGTTTTATTAGAAAAACAAAAAAGTTCAAAAATGTTCGACAGATGGTGCATCATCTGATCAGAAAAGCAATAATTAGCATAACAAATTATGACAAAGCAAAGATAATGTTATTTACAGGAAATGCTCAGTATGTTCACCATCATTTCACAACAATAGCTGTAGTCGAGGAATAATGTTGTGAACAGCACTGTAAAGCATGTCCGGAGTTATGGTGAGGCATTGGCGTCGGATGTTGTCTTGCAGCATTCCTAGAGATGTCGGTCGATCATGGTACACTTGCGACTTCAGGTAACCCCAAAGCCAATAATCGCACGGACTGAGGTCTGGGGAACTGGGAGGCCAAGCATGACGAAAGTGGCGGCTGAGCACACGATCATCACCAAACTACGCGCGCAAGAGATCTTTCACGCGTCTAGCAATATGGGGTGGAGCGCCATCCTGCATTAAACTCGTACGTTCCAGCAGGTGTTTATCAGCCAGGCTGGGGATGATGCGATTCTGTAACATAACGGCGTACCTCTCACCTGTCACGGTAGCAGTTACAAACCCAGAATCACGCAGTTCCTAGAAGAAAAAAGGTCCGATAACGGTAATCGTGGTTCAAATAAAACCCCATGT
This sequence comes from Locusta migratoria, assembly GCA_026315105.1. NCBI lineage: Eukaryota > Metazoa > Arthropoda > Insecta > Orthoptera > Acrididae > Locusta > Locusta migratoria. Next base: position 150,713,748 of record CM048745.1, on the reverse strand, counting down.
TATTCCAAGCATGTGTGTCAATTTTTACCTCTCTATCTACATTATTCCGTGATTTATTAAGTTTTCAAATTTATAATGACTTTTTGATCAGCCGGTATATATTTAATGCAAAGAGAAGTTAATGAAGTATTGTTCTTAGATTTCAATTATGAATACTCGTTTTGGGTATGTAGGCGAATTTACTGGGCAGACAAAGTGACGACTCATCATCTTTGCCAAAGAACTTGTAAATCGTATTGATGAGCTTTTCATACTAACTTGCAGTATTGAGCGTGTGTAACATGTATAAATGAAGTGCCAATAGGCATAAACAGTGACAGAAATGCAGGAATCGATTACAATCGTGGACGAGATACAGAATGATGCAGTGGTGTATGCAACTTCGAACAGAAAGTATAGGAAAAATTTGCCCTCATTGCACATCACAAACAGATGCCAAACTGAAGGAAAAGAAAAAAGAAAAAATAAAACAAATGCGATGAGGCACTCCTTAATTCCTCGATTCAGTCAACTACACCGAAGACGACGAGGACGGATTTCGCTAGGGAAGTACTTCGTGAAATTAAAAATTACTGTGATTAATTGGGAACTTAGTATGGTTGTTCATGCTGCCGTAAATGGCGCTATGCTGCCTGTACCGAACACACCGCGGCAGATAGGAAGCGTTTCTGTGCTTAAAATAAAACTATTTTTTAAATATTTATCCAGTTGTGTTTTACTTCGAGAAATTACCCGACAACATTTGTCATGTTACCTGCAAACAATGGCAAGATGAGTTGTCTGACATCATTTGAAAAAATGTCTAATAAACGCCCTAAACTTTACATTCAGGAAAACTCAAATCTGCAGTTGAAAACAAAACTGTAATGGTTTCTCTGCAGTATTGATGTAGGCGTCAAGTCTAAAATAATGGGATAAAAATTCAGACGCTTACTGTCGTCTTCTTACTCTGATTTCCGGTAATATTAGTTTACAAAACTGTAGTGAATGTAAGAACTGGATATATAGCGACGTCCTGATATACTTCTTGGGTTCTCGCCGGATCAGTACGTCATCCGAACACCAAATTTCGTTTGCAAGGATCCCAACTAAAGTTACGTCGACTGCTAGTACTTACAAAGTTCTTTTACGGTTTCAACAGACTGATATAGTAATACTACAACTACTATTCTGATGCACGAAGCATGTGTAATTGAGTATACGTGACTAGATGGCATTACGTTTTCTCTTTGGTTGTTAAGTGAATAAAGAAATGAGCTAAAAGAAAGTGATCCTATTTAAGATCGGCAGACAGCTACTATAAAATAGCTGCATAAGTGATGGCGTGGTATGAACACCATGATGGTACCAATTCCCAAGTAAAATCAGAAGACGTTGGCTCACTATGGTGTACCTTGCTGCAGAGTGTGCGGCTGTTCCCCGTCGGAGCTTCGACACCTACCTCGGGCTGGGTGTAAGTGTTATTATAAGCATAAATTATTCTAAGTGATTTGAGAGTTCTAGGTACCGATGTTCACGGGTCGCTTCCCACACTAGTCCGATAGGGTCACGAAAGTCAGTACACATCCTTATCGGACGAAACTATGTTGTGACGCTTCACAGTGACGTCACAGAGGAATATCAGCCCGGTGAAGTATCACGCATGTTAGCTGATTCTGCTTGCGCCTTAGACTATATGTGGATCACCCGCCGCACTGTAGAGTATGCAGGGTAGCGTAACAGCGCAGGCGCAGTATCAAATGACTAACAACGGGATGGTTGCTGTCTGATAATAAGGAATTTGTACACCAAGGTTCGTTGTAAATGGACCAGTAGTTCAGGAGGAGTTGTGGAATACACACACGTATACATACATATATTTCAATATAAAGTATATAGCTCCTAAGCGTAAATTTTACTGTGCTTAAATAAAATATGCCGAGATCGCAAATGTGGTATTATGGTTTTCTTGACATGCATCTTTACACGAAAAACAAACCATCATCGGATGTATATTGTGATGCTACGGAAAATGAGAAGAAAGAAAAACTCACTGGCGTGTTTTACGGACCTCTCTAGGTTTTCCCGTAGTTTTATCATTTTTACACATATTTCGAACCAAATAATAATAATAATAAAAGTATAAATAATAGAAAATAAAATATTAAAAAACAGTAATATAATATATAATTTATAATAAAATAATACAAAAGGAAATATAGGAAACATATACTAAATAATATTTTTATATATTTAATTTTATATAACATATCATTTGTATTTTTGTTAATTTATGTCGTAAATATTTGCAGATCAAGTCAATGCGAATATTTATTTGTATTATTACTTTAATCAAATTGTTCTTGACATTTCGTAACAATTTTATTTGTAGTTAGTCTATTTAGCCAGTTATGGGAAATATTTTACATTGACATCTGTACTTTCTACCTAATATTTAAATTTTTATCTTTAATTGTAAGGACGACGTTTTTCCACCTGGACGCCTTATTGTCATAATATTCCTATCTTTTAGTGCAGCGACTTCCTCTTTTATCTTCTTTATTCTTTTATTTAGTTGTACATTTTTCTTAGTTGTATTAAGTAAAGTTTTGTTTATTTTTTTTATAATTACTTATTTATTTAGGAAAAGGTATTTTCCTGCCATCGATTCATGCCTAGATAAAATATCAACCTCAAACCATTCTTCGAAGGTCCATTAAGTGACGTACAGCAAAAGAATACGATGCTTAAGCCATATCAAGTATTATATATTAACATTTGTCCGTTAACTTTCTGAGTCAAAATGTCGAAAAAAGTGTGAAATAGAAGTTACTCGATATCGAATTATAAACAGATTTTATATGAAATTGTTTTCGAACTGATACATAAAAACCGAGATAGGGCATAGTGGCGCCTTCTAGCGTTTATGCCACAAGAGAGAGTTCTGCACGCTGGCGGCCAGCAAATACGTCTGTAAAATTTGAGTGCCGATCGTTTGAACGTCGTGATCTAAAAAGTGGGAACACTTTACAGACGTATACACTCAGAGCAAGCTATAAATGAAAGCAAGGAGAAATTTGGAGAAGGAATTAAAGTTCAGGGTGAAGAATTAAAAACATTGCGTTTTGCCGACGACGTAGTAGTTCTGTCAGAGACAGCAAAGGACCTGGAAGACCAGTTGAACGGAAAGGACAGTGTGCTGAAAGGTGCATATAAGATGAACATCTAATGGAGTGCAGTCTAAGAAAATCAGGTGATGCTGAAGGAATTAGATTAGGTAACGAAACAATAAAGAAGGTAGATGAGTTTTGTTTCTTGGGCAGTAAAATAACGATGGTCGCAGTACAGAGGATATAAAATGCAGATTGGCAATGGGTAGAAAAGCGTTGTTGAAAAAGAGAATTATGGTAACATCGAATATTTATTTAAGCCTAAGGAAGTTCTTTCTGAAGGCATTTGTGTTGCCTTTTATGGGAGTGAAACATGGACGATATACAGTGCGTACAGGAAGAGGATAGAGGCTTTTGAAATGGGATGCTACAGAAGAATCCTGAAGATTAGGTAGGTGGATCGCGTAACTAATGAGGAGGTACTGAACAGAATTGGGGAGAAAAGAAATTTCTGGCATACCTTGACTTTAAGAAAAGATCGATTGGTAGAACATATTCTTAGACATCAAGGGATCGCGAATTTAGCATTGTAGGGAAGTGTGTGGGGTAAAAACGGCAGAGGAAGACCAAGAGATGGATACAGTAAGCAGATTCAGACAGATGTAGGTTGCTGTTCTTATGTGGAGTTGAAAAGGGTTGCTCAGGATAGGGTATTGTGGAGAGCTGCATCAAACCAGTCTCCGAACTGAAGACCACAACAAGAACATACAGACAGTGCCAAATTGGCGTTATTTGTGCAGTTATTACGAAAACAGTATGGGATATGGAGTAAACACAAGAGAGCGAAGTTGTAGACAATTCTCTCTTCTACAAATTCGTTTATTCACTTATCGTCTTAAAGAAAGGATAAGGCAATTTAGAGTTGTCAAAATGCCAATCGAAATGGCCCATAGTTACTGTTACTAACACCAATCGGGCCAAAATGACAGTTGGATTGCAGTGAGGCGCAGTGTGGTAATGCCCTAGAACTACCTGGCTGCAGCCACGTACTCGGGGCCCGAATACAGACAGCTAGCTAGCTACAGAGCTGTCAAGGTCTTCTCTGCACGTGAGCTGAGGTTGGGGATCCTAGCTCACGCGCCTGCATCTGTCACGCAGTCGTCCGCAGCACTTCGACGCTCACCGGCACCATACGCTGCCACGCAACGCTTCCGTTCCCTTGTCTCCGTGCACTGTGCACAAAGCCCATCAGCTGTCAGCTGCTTGACGTGCAGGTATCTTTGTACAGCCGTCACGTCATTGCTGTAGAAATATCGACAACACAGCCACTATGAAACAGTCTTCCAGTGTTATGCAGAAGAAAGTGATGAGCGTCCGCTTTTATTGAGTGCACATGCTGGCTCAAGACTCGTAGACCACCCACGGCTGTCACGTGCCGGTGTTAACACGCTGTGCGTCCCGTACAGGCTGCAAGGCCACCAGCAAATTTAACTAGTTTATCGTAACGCTTTCCCAGGGAGTGTTATAGGGCTCCTACTGTTCCTTATTTTTATAAACGAACTAGCTTAATTCCCGCTGCTTTCCACACGTAGACTGGATGGTCTGCATCGGTTTGATTTGATTTGATTTTTCCAGTGAAGCCAAAACAGTCTTGGTCAAACCCGCAACTGCCCGCACCGAAACTAAGTTTATTGTGCGGTATCGCTCCATGTATATCTAGTAAAGCCAACCAATGCCCTTGAACAGTGCAAGGAGTCCCTTTACCAGTTCTTCATTAGACACAATTTCTTCGGTTCTGGTTATCCCAAATGTTCCGTACCTTTTACTGTCCAATGCAATGCATCCGAAGATTAGATGTGATGCAGTTTCATCACCGTCATCACAGATCCTACATTTAGAGTCCTCTTCTGTTATTCCCATTGTATGTAGGTGTTTTTCGAAATTCCCATGGCCTGTCTGCAATCCAACCATGAGTCTATTCTCTCTCCTGTTCAGGATTGCAGAGCTTCTTTTAAAACATGGCTTTGCCATGTTTTTGTTGATAGACTTTGGTCCAATATTCTACGTGCTGTCTTCTGAGCCAGTTACGTAGCTCCAATTTGATCATTGCCTTGGTGATTGTCAGGACACTACGTGCTGTCTTCTGAGCCAGTTACGTAGCTCCAATTTGATCATTGCCTTGGTGATTGTCAGGACAGGTTCCGGTCCAATAAATGGAGTCTCTGCCCCCATCCTAGCTAATTTGTCGGCATGTTCGTTGCCACTGATCCCCGAGTGGTCAGGGACCCACAATAGGTTTACTCTATTGCTTTCACTGCATCGGTTTACTTATAAATATAAATTTTCATAGATCTAGCTTTAAATATGCTACCTAATCAAGTATTTTGATACAACTTGCCACTCCCTAATGCACCACTGATGGCAGAATTCAAAACATCCGGAAACAGATTTTGGTTTTAATTCTAACCATGGTTCCAACTCCAAATTTTCGCATTTCCAGCATCAAAATATTCTGCTTGAATTTCCAAAAATATCGAAACATGTCTTTTTAAAATTCCAATTAAAAATCTAAATCCGAAATTTTGTATTTCTTACTTCAAATACCAACGTATTTTCAAAAAAAGAGAAAAAAATCTTTCATTTCCTATTTCACTTCCTTAGGGATAGGAATATCGAAAAATAGCTGATGCGTACAGTTTAAGATAAACATCGTGTACTACTGTCAAATTTCTATCGTCTGTAGATTCACTTTTCAGCGCCGTTTTGTGTCATTTAGAAACGGATCGAGAACGAAAAATTTCTTTCTTACGCTTTGGTATCTTTCTTGGTAGTTTTAATTTTCAAATTGCAATATGCATTTATTTTTCTTTATTCGTATGCTTGTTACAGAGAAACAACTGAGGAATGTGCATCACGTTTCGCTGTATATAACATATTTGCTATTATAGTGTTAAAAGTCATCGCTGGTCTTCAGTCCGAATTTTATATAGATATTATATTTATATTTTATATACATAGATATCGTCAGATATCTATGAATCGTTTTACTGTTCGTGCTCTATGGTTGGGAAGTTCTCGGTGTACACTTGTCCGGTTAGTAAATTAGTAATCTTCTCATTTCCTGTTAAACGGTACACACGACGCCACCTAGCGAGCGCTAGCCTGGCCGCATTAAATGCAATTCAACCATTTATTTATTAATATGAATAAATAATCCCTGAGACGGATTTTCGTCTCAAATATGTCAAAGACATTATTGATAGATGTGAAGCATTGAATTAAAATTTGTGGTGCGGCCGGGAATCGAACCCGGACCTCCATGCTTACTAGGCAGACGTCTTAACCGTTAGACTACCACACCACTAACGATTAAGGCGCCTTGGAATAGTCTATGTACGATTTCCCTCCACAACACAAACTTTAATTCAGCTTCTTTGTTCCAAAGATAATTGCCACTACTGCTATTCCGCTGCATGGAGAGCCTTGGCAGTAGTGGCAATTATCTTTGGAACAAAGAAGCTGAATTAAAGTTTGTGTTGTGGAGGGAAATCGTACATAGACTATTCCAAGGCGCCTTAATCGTTAGTGGTGTGGTAGTCTAACGGTTAAGACGTCTGCCTAGTAAGCATGGAGGTCCGGGTTCGATTCCCGGCCGCACCACAAATTTTAATTCAATGCTTCACATCTATCAATAATGTCTTTGACATATTTGAGACGAAAATCCGTCTCAGGGATTATTTATTCATATTAATTGATATTTATATCACCATAACAGGATTGTTCCACCATGTCCATTGCTGAGGTGCTATTCCGCTGCATGGAGAGCCTTGGCAGTAGTGGCAATTATCTTTGGAACAAAGAAGCTGAATTAAAGTTTGTGTTGTGGAGGGAAATCGTACATAGACTATTCCAAGGCGCCTTAATCGTTAGTGGTGTGGTAGTCTAACGGTTAAGACGTCTGCCTAGTAAGCATGGAGGTCCGGGTTCGATTCCCGGCCGCACCACAAATTTTAATTCAATGCTTCACATCTATCAATAACATTTATTTATTGCTCTAGAAAACCTAAAATAAAGAAAACAAACACAGATGTTAATTACTCACCTAATTGAATAGTATTAATATGTTAGTAACGCGATACTGTCCGCTAAACCAAAGTAACCTATGACTTACGAACTTTCCGTCACAGACATACATTAACGTATGTCTACAGTCTGTGTATTGCAGTGAGCTCAAAGATAATATGGAAATGGTACTATGTATTATGAAACCATGACGCTCGACGTATATTTGTCTCTCTAATCCAGTTGTCAGTATTTTGATCCTAAGCACTACATTGTCTTTCCAATGTTTATACTGAGATCATTGGTGTATTGCCAGAGTTGTTAATGCTCAGTTAATGTATGTCTGTGTTTCCCAGTGTTTTATCTTTGAGTGTCTATTGATCTTGGTATTGCTCCACATTTTACGGATTTCTGTTCGCCACACTCACCCACCGCCACACACCGCGACTAAAACACCGTAGTGCACACCGCGAATCTAAGGGTTGCTCTCATGCATAACCGCCATTGGTCTGCAGTGAATAATTTTGGCTACCAAGTGAAATATAGGGACACACGTCCCACGTTCCATTTTTATATATGTATATTGATTAGGAGACAATCTGAGTAGCTCCCTTATACCGTTCGTAGATGATGGTGTCACGTATCCGTTAGTACAATCACCAGAACATCAAAAACAACTGAAAAATGATTTAGATAATATATTTGCATGGTGCAAAAAATGGCAGTTGACTCTTAATAATGACAAGTGTGGAGTCATCCATATGATCACTAAAAGAAATCCTTTACACTTCGTTTACACGAGAAATCAGTCAAAACTACAGGCCGTAAATTCAACTGAATACCTAGGAGTAACAATTACGAAGAACTTAAACTGGAAAGAACACACAGAAAATATGGTAGGGAAAGCAAACCAAAGACTACTTTTCGTTGGCAGAACACTTACAAAGAGACCCCGAAGATATCGGATTTTAGAATTTTTTGACATTTATCGTACGTAAAGTTCAGAACGCAAATAACAATCAACCCGAGCTATTCGACGCAACTCTCAAAAAATCTCAGGAAAATAGACTTTGCAATACATCAAAGTACACGTAAGTATAAATCATTAAACGACTTGCAGCATCTGTCGGCGTAGCTCACGTGGTAGCGTTACAACCGTAGGTCGGTGGTTGGAATGCTGTTGTAACAGATTTTTTACTTCTTTAAGTTGTGTTCGATTACTTACACAATTTTAATTTCTAACGTTTTACGAAAAGTGCACGTATATTTGTTTGTTCGTAATTTTCTATATTTCATAGAAAGATTTTCATAATTATGATTTCAGTAAAGAAAACGTAAGTTACATATTTTACAGTGTCGGCTTCACTATTACTTGACGACGGTAGTCTTTGATTGTTCTTTTTGTGAAGAGCTAAAATACTGTTTCGGGGAAATCGTCTCCATAGATACTGTTATATTTTATATAACTGAATTAGAAAAGTAAAAAAATCTACCACAGTGGGATTCGAACCACCGACTGTATGATCGCTGGGGCCAGTACGCTACCAACCGATGTTGCAACTTTTTCAATTATATATATATATATATATATATATATATATATATATATATATATATATATATATATATATATATAAACATTCCTGGTGGGTGGGTGTTTTAATTTGTATCTGTTGATGAGCGTATGCTTTGGGTATATATATATATATATATATATATATATATATATATATAGGACGTCCTGCGTTCGAATCCCAGCCATAGCACAACTTTTAATATTCAAGGCCTTCCCTTCAGTTTAATATCTCTGATGTATATTGAGACAAAATATGTCTCTGGACAATGGTTTATTATTTGAAACATACATGTTATCTGTGCTTCTGTGCTGTGGTAGCTGTACGATCTGCCACTGCTGCCCTAGCAACGCGATGATCTTGGCGGGCGTCTGTGAGTCCAGACCTCGTCTATGAGAGTGTTTACGATCACGCGCTATTTGCGATCACGTAGCACAGCTAACACAGCACGTCCAATTTGTGTGACAATTCTCCGAGAGGATCATCCCGCCACTCGGACGGCCATAATTTGGCCCAACTCGATCTGTTGGCTGTAGGGAGCAAGAGTGTAAATCAGTGGCAGTAAACATTCCATATTAAAAGGTACACAGACAGATGGTTCTCTGACAGCTATGTGTCTACGCCGTTAGCGGATGACGTTGAAACCATCATCAGTGATTCCACTACTCCAACGTGGCATTAGCCATCTTCCGATAATATTTTTTCAATAGACGTCGTCTTTCCAGGTGTTCAAAAAGGTTCAAATTTTTGTAGAACTTATGGGACTTAACTACGGGATCATCAGTCCCTAAGCTTACAAACTACTTATGAACTACCTACGACTAAGGACGGCAGAAATATCCATGCCCGACCGTAGTGGCCGTGCAGATCGCGACTGAAGCGCCTCAGTCTCCTCGGCCACCGCGGCCGGCTTTTCAGGTGTATCAATTTGTTTTCCGGTCGTATATTTAGATTGGTCTTACCACGCTCTGAACGGAAGAAACTTTTCTGAACTACCCCGATATGGTTGAAATACAGCACCTACCCTCATACCAATAACGTACAGGCAGACACTTCGGGTGTGGTAACAAGCGAGTAAAGACTTTCTTCATTTCTCTGACCATGATGTCCTTAGATCGTTCACAGTCATGAAGGATATTTTTGTTCCTTCTATACAAGTACAATTTTATATATGACCCAAAATTATCTTTCGTAACAAGAAAAGAGCTTGTTGATCTCTAAACTAAGTTCTACCTAGACAGCAGGTGCGGTAAAACCTTAAGACGTCAGCAACGGCCGAAATCTTAAATTATGGAAGAGGCCAAAAAGACGTCCTTATTTCTATTTGATGCGTCAGTACTTCATGTGTGAAAAACGAATCCAAACTTCTAAACGGCGAAGATCTAATGTCATCGATGTTTCCGTGATTACCACAGATTAACTGAAGAATAAATTCGTTATTTTCATCCTAGTGTATCCGTCTTCACAAAATACGGACAGGCAGCTACTGACGGTTCAGAAGTTTCTTCACTTAAAAAATAATCGACTGGGAGTTCTATGGAGGTCGATTACAGTTATGGCTTTTCTGATAGGATACTAAAAGTATGACATCCAGTATTTCGATACGTTCTATTAAAATTCACTACACTACAGTTTTATCGAAGTCTGAAATTATTTGTAAAGTTCAATTATGGAAGTTGAACTTTCTGTTGTAAGCTGGTTCAACACAAAATGTGTATTTTCACACCCTTCGGTCACGCTACCTCAATAAAAACAGTTGTTAGCTGTAATATTTGTATTATTTTGTTAAACTCTAAACGTAGCACTATACTCCTCAATGAGTGCGAATTCGGCTGATAATTACGCAAAATATTCAAAAACAAACTTTTCTTGCTTCCTAGCAGCCTTTGATGGGGATCGTGCCTTCGCATTCTTGTCTACTAATACAGATTGCAGAATTTTATATTTTTAAACAGTTTTAGGAGATAAAATATACCCAGTGTAGATACAGATCACATTACGTGGAATTTATCCCAATCAAGATAGCGTAACGCCTGCATCGGTAGGCTGCACGCCATTGCGTACTGTATTGAGTTTTATCTACACTGTCAGGAACGCGGATATCCCTACATCTTAATCTACAATTTGTATCAGGGGAGCTAGTAAACATACCTCCATCACATGCATAGAACTACGACGAAATGAACTCGGTTGATAATCCAGGGACGAAAACGTCATCATAGTGAAATTTTTAGACAAACATACACTCGGACTGAAACTTCCTGGCAGATTAAAATTGTTTGCCGGAACCGAGACTCGAACCAGGGACCTTTGCCTTTCGCGGGCAAGCGCACTACCGACTGTGCTATCCCGAGATGACTCACGATGCCGCCTCACAACTCTACTTCTGCCAGTATCTCGCCTCCTACTTTCCAAACTTCACAGAAGCTCTCCTGCAAACCTTGCAAGACTGGTAGTCTTGGAAAGTAGGAGGCGAGGTACTGGCGGAAGTAAAGTTGTGGGGCGGCATCGTGAGTAGTGTCGGGATAGCTCAGTCGCTTGACCGTGAAAGGCAAAGGTCCCATGTTCCAGTCCCGGTTCCAGCACACAATTTTAATCTGCCAGGAAGTTTAATATCAGCGCACACTCCGCTGCAGAGTGAAAGTTTCATTCTGGATACACTCGGACTGCTTTGAATGGTATTAATGGAAGATACGAAGTAGTACGTAAACGATTAATGCACCTACGGTTGGCACACATGTGCAAGAAGAGTTTAGGAACACATCCGAATCCGATGAGGATATTCTAAACTGCTAGGACTCATTTGTTTGATTAAAAGTGAGGGTGCCACAACATCAACTGCATGGCACAAACTTACCCCAGTTTATGGTAAGGGATACAATACTATAGGGCTCCTACAACATACCTTCATTGCGCAGAGTAAATATTAGCTTCAAATGTAATTGCCGCGTTCTAATTAAACTGGACAAAATCGCAAATTTAATATTATTTTCTTCCGGCATGAATCGTTTAAAGGGACCTGGCCGTGAAAATGTCTGGAAAATATAAACAAAATTGCCTCTATCGGAAAGACAAATTTCTCCCGTTTCCAAAAAATGTATGTTTTATTTATTTTTAAGTAGTTATTGAAGTCTTAAACGCTCTTTGAAGAAATGTCTGAACACTGGCCACGCTGATGCTACAGGCAAGGAATATCATGGAATCGTTAACATGCGATGCCTGCCACAGTCATGGAAACAGTAAAGCCAATAAATAAATAAATAAATAATAAAAAATTACTTAGAAAATGTCTACATGGCCGTACACAAAATCCTAATGAGAGTTTCAGTAGCTGTGTGTGGAAACATGGAAAACAGTGTTTGTTAGATGGACAGTACTCAAATTAGGTGTGATGGAAGCTGTTATCTGTTTCAATCATGGAGGTTAGAATAAAGGGAGATGGCATTATCTATGCCGTGTACATACGCCAGTTGAAGCCTGTACACCATGTTGGTCAGTTTTCGAATGCTATTTCTCCGTTGAAACTATGCGTTAAGTCCACCCTCTTACTGTTAACGCATTGAACTGACAGTAACTGTAAAGTATGTGCTTTCAAACAATATACTTTCTTGAATAAATAGTAATAAATACTCATCATAATATATTTGAAAACTTAATTTTAGCGGCTAATTTGTACTCTTTTAACACGTTGTACATCACGACAAATCTGTTGAACGTTTTATCCCCCTTTTAAGTGACATAAAACATTAGCTCTACAATACGGAAACTTCTTCAAAACTTAACAAGGCTTCACTTTTTCAGCGTAAGGGCGTCTCCCTGTATTCTAACCTCCTTGGTTTCAGTGATGGTGTAATTAGCAGGATAAAAGTAATGAAGAAAAGGAATCGAACCAGGAAATAATATCAATAATGCTTTGACTGGCATAAATCGTCAGCGACTATTTGAAGCTGAAAGGGCTGCGGAAGCCACCACTAAAGAAACCAGAGTAAGGTAAAAACTCCTGAAAAACTCTTCAGATGATAAAGAAGCAGCTGGCCCGCAAGATCCTAAAAGAGGCATACGGTCAGTCAAAATCACTGTGAAAATTCTTTCCTCATTTTCCCCAAACTACATTTTCAGAACATTAGGTTTATATATCTTCATGTTTTAAGTATGTTCACCAAATTTCTCCTAATTAAAGAATGGTGCAGTATCTTTGTATTATGCCAAATACAGTGCAGAAATGATGTATGTGTGTCATTCTGTATATAATTTTAAGGGTAATTTTTAGACAAAATAGTAATGAAGCGTAATAAGGGTTTTAATATTTCCTCAGATGTACTCCAGACTACAAAACAAGAGACATTATGTGTTCCTATGTATGATGATAGCAGACTGCCACTGCAGTGGCGTAACTATGGGGGGGGGATGACGGGGTTAAACCTCCCTCCCCCCCAGAACCCTAAAAGAAAAGAAAACGAATTTCGTTTAACAGCAATCTAAATGTAAAGATTGGAAAATTAAATGTTTGTATACTCTATGGGACTTAACTATGGGGTCATCAGTCCCTAAACTTACAAACTACTTATGAACTACTTACGAACTAGGACGGCACAAATATCCATGCCCGAGGGGGGATTCGAGCCCCCGACCGTAGTGGTAGTGCAGACCGAGACTGAAGCGCCTCTGTCTCCTCGGCCACCGCGGCCGGCTAAAGATTGGAAACTTGGGGTGTTTTACCATAAACTTTCATTGGATGGGAGTGAATTAGTTTCTTCAACGGGAGTGGTAGATGGTAGTCTGTCTGGAAACTGGTGACCGAGCAAACACGTCCCCACTGTTCCCACCGAGGAGCGGTATTATTGTTCATTATTTTACTTTAATTATTTGAAGGACAGGGTCTATTAATCTACTACGTTTGTTTTATTATAAAAACAGTCCATACGCTTTCGAGTAATATAATTTTCTAGAAAGTTTGTTTTAATTTGACTAAAATTTTGTTCGTCAAGCAGATATACCCCCCCCCCCCAATCCCCAAAGCCAAGTACTAGTAGTTACGCCACTGTGCCACAGTATACTTGCTATTAGAAGATGAACCAGATAATGGTTCCGGAATGCGAATGTGTTTTAAAATAACATCTATTAGGACAAATATTGTAATTCTTAAAATATATCAGATATTTCAATAAATTTCCTCTCGCAGCTTGAGTTAACGTCGTTCAGTGTTCGTACAAAACTTCCTCCGCATTATAGATCAAGAGTAATGTGCACCAAAACAAGGTATGAAAATGCATCCCCCTTCATGACCAGGTCCCCTTAAAACAGCGTCAGCGAGTGGTCCTACGGAAAAATGGCGGTTCGTTTGCAGTGAGGGCCCAGTTTTATGATGCACTAGAACTGCCTGGTTGCAATCACGTGCATAGGGCACGAGTACAGATAGGTAGCTACAAAGCTGTCAAGGTTCTCTGCGCACGTGAGGTGAGGTTGGGGATCCGTGGCTCACGTGCCTGCATCTGCCACGCCATCGTCCTCAGTTAGCTGGTGCTCGCTGGGAACGCACGCTGTCACGCAAGGCTTCCGTTCAGTTGTCTGCACCGCGCACAATGCCCGTCAGCTGTCAGCTGAAACGGTTCCCAGCTGCTAACCGTGTAGCTCTCTTTGTGCAGTTGTCACTTCAGCGCTGTGGATGTACAGGAAAAACCACGATTATGAGCCACTCTTCCTTGCAACACTGTTTTTCTGAAGTAAAAGCAGACTGAGCGCCTTTTGCGTGTGCACCTGTTGCTACGCGGCTTGCAGAGTGCCACCGCAGGTGTAACATGCTTCATGCTCAGTAAAACCTTCAACTGCATGAACATTTTTATTTCTCGTGATCCAGTGAAGATACTGGTTTGATGCAGCTCTCCAGGCTCAAAAACGTTCAAATTTTTGTAAATCTATGGGACTTATCTACTCTGGCAGTCCCTAGGTGAAACGGTAGGCCCTATACCGACAATGTTAAGTTAAACAAATTCATGCCTCATTTTTTCAGAAACTACAGAACATCTTTGTCTGAAGTTTCAGTGAAAATAAAATGATGTTCGTGCAACTCACAGAACCGAAATCGTTGTGGTATTGTAATTTATAATACACTATGGCCATTAAAATTGCTACACCAAGAAGAAATGCAGATGATAAACGGGTATACATTGGACAAATGTACTGTACTACAACTCACATGTGATTACATTTTCACGCAGTTTGGGTGCATAGATCCTGAGAAATCAGTATCCAGAACAACCACCTCTAGCCGTAAAAACGGGCATGCTACGCCTGGGCATTCATTGAAACAGAGCTTGGATGACGTGTACAGGTACAGATGACCATTCAGCTTCAACACGATACCACAGTTCATCACGAATAGTGACTGGCGTATTGTCACGAGCCAGTTGCTCGGCCATCATTGACCAGACGTTTTCAGTTGGTGAGAGATATGGAGAATGTGTTGGCCAGGGCAGCAGTCGAACATTTTCCGTATCCAGAAAGGCCTGTACAGGACCTGCAACATGAGGTCGCGCATTATCCTGCTGAAAGGTAGGGTTTCTCATCGATCGAATAAAGGATAGTAACACGGGTCGTAACACATAAGAAATGTAACGGCCACCGTTGAAAGTGCCGTTGATGCGAACAAGAGGTGACCGAGTTGTAACCAATGGCAGCCCATACCATCACGCCGGGTGATACGCCAATATGGCAATGACGAATACACGCTTCCAACGTGCGTTCACCGCGATGTCGCCAAACACGGATGCGACCATCATGATGCTGCAAACAGAACCTGGATACATTCGAAAAAATGACGTTTTGCCATTCGTGCACCCAGGTTCGTCGTTGCGTACACCATGGCAGGCACCCTCAATGAAAAATAAAGTTGTACAATGTGTTTATTCTGGGAAAAATTTACAGATCTGTGCCGAACAAGTGGTTAGAAGCAGCCTTCACCATAATCACGATCCTCAGTGTCTTTGGATTCATTTGCCTGTTTCCTCTTCCTGCTTCTTGACTCTTTAGACATTAGTGAAGCAACAAAATCTGACTTGGCAATATGCTAGCTGTCAAGTTCTCTTAGAATAGTTACAGTATTCTGTCCGGGTTATATGCCTAACTGTTCTAAAACTTTTAGTCTGGCAATGTTTCCATTGTTCCATTTTATCACAGCATCTGACACTCCTAGTTGTAAAGTTCTGCAACCAAGAAACACATTTTTAGGCATGCAGGTCCACAAGATATGGTTAAAGGCCTCATTTACCTTTCGAGTTTTTCCATGCAAGCACTTCCTCAATAGAGAAGGTGGGCAAGGACTGTGTAGATTGGTTTGATTTGATCCATAATTAACTCAGGGATAAAGAGCTAGGGTGTGAATTTGTTGAGGTTACCAGCTGTCTGTGCCTACCTAAACGTATCACGGAGTAGTGGACGTAGATAATGTGTTGGCTTTTCGTTAGTGGACATACGGTGGAAGAAAGTCGCCCACACTGCTTTCTTCGTTGCCTCCAGATCTCCAGAATTCTTCCTGATGGCATTCCCATAATATTCCTGCAACTCATTGATAATCTTATCTGTCAACCTATACTTCACAGACTTGCTATCAGAAATCTTTGTTCGCTCTTGAGTGAACGAAGGCGTGTGCCCATAATCTTTTTTAACATGCCCCACACATTCTAATTTTATTACTGGAGCTTCATAAGGTTTACTCTGGCAGACAGCACTGAATGCTTTGCTGTCTCCATGGCCTAGGTATTCAGATCTAAGGAAGACTGCTACAGCAGCAGAAACTTCCATCCCTCCACTTGAGCCTTCATAGTTTTGAACACATTTAGGTTTGTGAACAGCCATTCTGTGTCGATCTATGTCTGTTACTGAGCATTCATGGCAATTCTTAGTAGGTATTTGAAAGTCAACAACTTTTCCTGTGTTAACACTTGTTGCTATAGAACAGCCATTCATTGAAGTGTGCCCCCTCTTCTGCCAACTTCTATCAAAGACAACAGAAATGTCATTTCCATTGTCATTAATTTCTGCTGCTACTTTAGCTTTAGATTTTATTCAATATTATGCTACCACCGAATATGTAATCGCCGCGGCGGAGCGGCCGAGCGCATTGAGGCGCTATGTTACGATGCGCGAGGCCGTTCCCCGTCGAGGACTGGAATCACCATTATTTTAGTATAAGGTAGTTTTTATAAGTAGTTTGTAAGTTTAGGGACTGATGACCCTGTAGTTAAGTCCCATAAGCTTTACAAACATTTTAACATTTTGAATAATGTGTAGGGTTCTTTGACAAAGTCATTATTGCACATAGCACTTTACCACTGGTAAGACCCTCCCCTATGCATCGAAGACCATACACCAACCTCACATTAGTGTCATATAAATCACTGTAAGAACAATGTTGCGACGTGTAAAATAGTTTTTCACTCCTTCAGACACTGCACACTATTTTTCAATTTACTTACTAAACCTACTCTGGCACTTGGATCTTCACACAAACTGACTTGACTACCACACAAGTTGCAGGCCACCACTTCACTTATAACACACTGTAATAATCCTAGATCTACTGTAATATTAGTACTTCCACAACTTTCACCTTCTTCTGTATATTTATCAACCTTTATCTTCTTTTCTGAAGCACTTAGTGCAATTTCTGATACCAGACGCATGCTGTTGCAGCACTGATTTTTACCTTCATTTTCTACAGTTTTCTTGTTTTGATTTCCGTGGAATTTACGTTTCTCGAAGAAACCTTTTGGTTTAGTCATTATGGAAACACAGATTAACTGTACACCGCACTAAAACTTTCAAGAAACTTCATATTCATAAACAAAAGCAATCAACAAGACACGTTTTTCCAAGAGAACTTTGGTTTACAAGCTCGCCTGCAGACATTTGACTATCGAAACGCGTTCTAGCAGTTTAATCAACATATGAACCGTACATTTCTGTACAAAACACAAAAAAACGTAACCTCTGACTGTAAAAGAACCGGAGGTATTCTCCTTGATACGAAAAGGAGCGTAAATTATTACACAGTGACAGATTATATAAATTTTTTATTAAATTCAGCTCTAACTGGTGGACAGGAATAAAATATATATAAAAATGTTCACAAAAGAACATAGTATCTAAAAATGCAAAAAAGATTTTTTTTTTAATTTCAGCCTAACTTACGGATAACACACACACGCCCGCGCCGGAGGGAGGACTCGAAATTCCGACGGTGAGCAACTGCGCGCTCCGCACCAATGCGGCTTAGAACGCTCGGCCACTCCACCGTGGCCTATCCACGATATTCTATCCTGAGCACGCCTCTTCATCTTGAAACGGAACCGTCGTTCCACTTCACGACTTTTATTAGTTTTAAAAGGAGTCTAAAATTAAAATCAGATCACTTGCCGTTCAAATGGCGACTATTCAGGTGATCAATCCGTTGGTCAATCATCCTAGGATACAGAAATGGGTTTTGTTTGTTTATTTCTCCTAAAATTTCTTTTTTTTTTTTTTTTTTACTTGCACCATACTTCCTTTCCCTTCCCTTCCCATCCTTTCTTAGGGCGAGAGGAGAGCATGCTGTATAGTGTATACTGAGGTGGTGGTAAGTTGCAAAGAACTGTAGTAGAGCTTGTAGAGATAGGTTGTCTGAGGATACGGGCAGCTAAAGTCGGTGACCGACTATAGCTGGTTCGTCAGGTGCATCTTGAGTGCCGACTTTGGCAGGGAGGCCCTCAGCCAATGGCGTCGCTTGGCGCGAAATCGGGTTCGGTTTCGCGTGAAGACAAGGGAGATGACTAAAAGTCGAGGTCAGTTGCAGGAAGTCAGTAGAAGGGAACGTGTAAGGCGCTCGCCGGGAGAGCGTGGGAGCAGTGGAAAGGCAGTCGAGTTACCTGTAGGAGTCTTAGTTGGTAAAGTATGGAATTTTAAGAATTATTAACCTCGACAGTCTAGTTTCATTTGTTGCTGCCCGCGCACTTCTCGGTGCCTCAACATCAACTGTAATTTCCTTGAGGTACTTACTTAGCTGACTATGTTTGCCTCTAGACAAGGCCCTTACAAACTTCTTCTTGTCTTCTCTAGTCTATGCTTTTCAGTCAAATAGTGCTCAAATTATTTATTTTATATCTGTAGAGTAATGCAATGGACCTTCGGTCGGAATTTATTTATCTGCGATTTAACTATGCCTCTTTGTGTCATGCAATCTCATCCACGTGTTGAGCAGCGTAGATGAAGTACTGTTATTTGGTCATTTTGTTCACGTGTTTTGGGGGCAATATTAATATTAATTCATTTAACTTGAGTGTGACCGTAAAGACCGGCAATTTTAATATTATTTCTGTAAGTGGGTTTGTACTTTGAAAATTTCATCCACGTGTTGAGCAGCGTAGATGAAGTACTGTTATTTGGCCATTTTGTTCACGTGTTTTGGGGGCAATATTAATATTAATTCATTTAACTTGAGTGTGACCGTAAAGACCGGCAATTTTAATATTATTTCTGTAGGTGGGTTTGTACTTTGGAAATTTCATCCACGTGTTGAGCAGCGTAGATGAAGTACTGTTATTTGGCCATTTTGTTCACGTGTTTTGGGGGCAATATTAATATTAATTCATTTAACTTGAGTGTGACCGTAAAGACCGGCAATTTTAATATTATTTCTGTAAGTGGGTTTGTACTTTGCAAATTTCATCCACGTGTTGAGAAGCGTAGATGACGTTCTATAAATTGGCCACCTAGCTCATATATTTTGGAGAGAATACTGATATTTATTCATTTAAGTAGGTTGTGACCGGAAAGACCGGCGTTTTAATCAATATCTTAATTTGGTTCACACTTAGAAACTTTCATCCAAGTGTTAAGCAGTGCAGTACCTTGCTTATTTATTTCGTAACAAATAACAATATTTTCTAATAACTAAAGTACGTTCGTAAAGGACGAGAATTTGACACAAATAACCACGCCAGTCACTCAATAAGCAGTTTTAGTTATGTTGTCCTCGGCGCAAAATATAGTTTGATTATGGTGTTGAAGCTATTGGATACGAACCTGTACCGCAGACAACTTGCCTCTGCTCCTATTTTGAAGTAACAACGATGGTAGGTTGTGCATGCCAGTAGCTTCAAGGTAGTAAACCATTTAAGCGTCCTTTCTGTCCTCTTAGTATGGTTGCAAGTCTTTTACATGTAAGAGATCAGATAGAGTTACGATTTGATACTGTTTCGGCCAGCTATTCTTACCTTTGGAGCCCAATGTTAAACTATGGCAACCAAGCCAAGTTGCCGTTAAATGTATGTATGTTTAATATGTTTTTATTCTGCTTCGTGTTTTAGTTAGCAATAAATAATGTCAAAAGGAAGCCTTCTATTTAAATCTACTCCTGCTCTATCCCATTCAAAATTATGAAAAATTTTAATCGACCAGTTGTTCCCTGGAAATACATTTAGCTCTAATTTTGCTGTTGTCTATCGGATCATCCGATACCTGCCCCTTATTTTGTGACTGCTCCTTTCATATCTATGTTATCCTTTGCTTAAAATCATCTAGTCATGATACAGGGCCAAAGCTTACATTAATTTGGTAATTTGCAGTGCTGCAAGGAGCAGCTACACAAGATAAGGTGCCTGATCTATTCAGGTTAGTCTGTTTTATTGTATTTGATACAATAAATACACAGACATAATCGATAGACGTAGGAGTTGGGACGTAATTTGCACAGAGTCATCCGAAATTAAACCATATCTCAGCTCCGACAGCGCAGGTACGGTTCAATCTCCGCATAAGAATGGCAACCTACTTCCTTTTGAACTTGGCTACTGTATTCGTTCTCGCTCTGCGATTTTACTCCCTTCCCGACCACCACCATTACTACAGTAACTACTCCTTGATATGTCAGAATGTGATCAAATAACCAAGTCATCTGCAAAATTTTTGCACACACTCTCGGCAACATAGTGTTAAGTAAGATGTAGGAATATTTCCGCAACTGACACACGTGGATAAAACTCAACCCAGTACGCAACGGCGTGTAGCCTACATATGCAGGCGTTAACCTATCCTGCTTGGGTTATATTCCGTGTAACGTGATCTTCCTCTATATTTGGTATATTTCATCTCCTAAAACTTTTTTTTAATAAAAATGTTAAATATGTACAACTAAACGAGTATCCCAAGCCACGGTCCCATCTAAATGCTCTACGTATGCCAGAATATTCATTTTCCCCCATGTCTGTTCAGTGCCTCCGCATTAGTTACGAGATCTATTCACATAATCTTCATCATTCGTCTGTAGCACTACCTTTCAAATGTTTCTATTGTCTTTCTGTTTGAACTCCATATAGTCCACATTTCACTCCAGTACAAGAATACAAATGCCTTCAGAAAATTAAAATTTGATGTTAACAAATTTCTCTACCTCAGACACGCTTTTCATTCCATGACTTTTGCATGACCTCTACTGCGACCATCATGTGTTATTTTACTGTCCAAGTGACAAACTAATCTATCAGCATTGTCTCATTTCCTAATCTTATTCTCCCATCAGCGCCTAATATTCTTAGACATGTCATAACCGTTGTTTGCTCTTGTTAATCTTCATTGTATATCCTCCTTGCAAGAAAATTCACATCCCTTTAAACTTTTCTTCCAGTTTCTTTGCCGCCTCTAAAAATGTTCAAATGTTTGTAAACTTGAGTCCTCATCAGTCCTAAGTCTTGCAAGTTAATTAAAGTAACTAATGGAAAGGACAATTCACACACCCATGCCAGAGGGAAGACTCGAACCTCCGACGCGGAGCATCCGCGCTCTCCACAGAAAGGCGCCTTAGAGCGCACGGTCATTCCCTCGCTGCCTTGTAGCATCTGACAGAACCACAATGTCACCGACAAACCGCAAAGTTTTTACTTCTTTAATCATTAATTCCCATTCCAAATTTCTCCTTGCTTTCCTAAACAGCTTGCTCAATGTACAGACGGAATAACATCGAGGAAAGACAACACGCCTCTCTTACTCCCCACAAATCCTTCCCTTTCATACCCTTCATCTGTTATATCTCCTGTCTGGTTTCTATACAAGTTGTATATAACTTTCCGTTCCCTATATTTTACTCTTACTGACTTCAGACTCTGAAAGCGTGTATGACAATCAACATTGTCAAAAGCTTTTTCCAACTCCACAAAAGCTATAAATGTAGGTTTCCCTTTCCCTTATTTAATTCGGAGGGTCAGTATTCCCGACCTTGTTCCTACATTTCTCCTAAAATCAAACTGATCTTTTCTGATGTCGACATCTACCAGTTTTTCCATTCCGGTTAGAATTTCGCAACCGTGACTTCTTAAACTGAGACTTCTGTATCTGTACTGCTTCGGGAGAAATTGAATTTTCAAGTTGCCAAGAGAGGATTTGTGTGTCTGAACAGAAGCACTGAATTATTGCCAGAGATTTAATTTATTGACTTCCGTTCTTACAGGGTCTGCAGTAAGAAATGACCTGGAAAATATAGCAAATATTATCTGTTTCTTGAATATGTACATGTATTTTTATTAATAATAGGTTCATGTAGATGCTGCGTAATTATTAGTTTTATTACAACTGGCCTGTTTGAGCTACGAAATCAGCCTTGGTGAGATTTTTCGATTACATACAGATCGCATTGCATATTTGGCTGTTTACAGAATTTTTTCTTGCGTCTAGATGAAACTGACGTGTATATATTTTCAAAAATGGAAGCTGCAAGAAGTTGCTAAAAAGGAAAGGAAGATTCTGAGAAAAACAATCGGATCACAGAAGACTACCAATGGGACTTGGAAGAAAAAGAAAAACGAAGAACTCTACAAGCACACTAGAAAGGTCAGGAACAAAATGAGGAAGCGGAAGTTAAAGTTTTATTGACACCTGTTGAGGATGGATGAATGCAGACTGACCAAAAGCGTATTTAGTTACGTCGAGTGGTTAAAGCCTTCAACTAAATTGATATATGAAGTGAATGAAGATGCAGTAAGTTGAAATTGCACTAAAGATGGTTCACAACAGAGAAGAGTTCGGTGCCGGGAATCGAACCCGGGCCTCCTGGGTGAGAGCCAGGTATCCTAGCCACTAGACCACACCGGACTACGAGGCACATTCCCTTCACGATGACAGTATCGAATTATTTCAAGAGGAACTGCCAAACACGAGGCTCAAACGCCTTGTTCCTCAGGGAGAGAGAAAAAGAAGGAAGCGAACGAATGAAGATGTTCAGGGAGGAATACACTGTGGTAATAGGAAAGAGACAGCGTGGCGAATGGAGAGTTGGGCGTGGCGGGAGACGTGCAGGGAAGAGTCCTCTGCAGTCGGGCTGGTCACCGTGTCCTCGGTGGCGGAGTGGTCAACGCGTCTGCCTAGTAAGCAGGAGATCCCGGGTTCGAATCCAGGCCGGGCACAAATTTTCATTCGCCGCACATTGGTATCACATTGATATTACATCTAAACCTAGTACAGTGAAAGCCATAAGTAATCGCAAATTGCGATTTATTTCATTAAAACTGACCGCTGTAACGTCGTCAAAAATATATAATGGAATATAAAATAGATAGCAAAATTTAAGAAAGAAGAAATCCAGAGATTTCACTAAAGCATTTTCAGTTTACTTTCCTTCCCACGTCATTTATGAATTCAAAGTAATTTACAACGTATGACTTTTGCATACCTGCTGTTATAATCACACTTGAGGCAAATGGGCGCGGCGGAGTGGCCGAGCGCATTGAGGCGCTATGCTACGATGCGCGAGGCCGTTCCCCGTCGGGGGTTCGAATCCCCCCTCCCTCTCGGGCATGGATGTTTGTGCTGTCTTAGTATAAGCTAGTTCATAAGTAGTTTGCAAGTGTAGGGACTGATGACCCCGCAGTTACGTCCCATAACCTTTACAAACGTTTGAACATATTGATATTTTCAGGCAAATGGGAGCAACGGGGATTTAAGAATAATTCAAATCACATAACGGTTTTACGAGGAATTGTTAATTAAATTTTCGTGTAAGCAAATATTGATACTCCTTTGGGTATATCAATTCTATATATGAAATATGTTTGCACAAGATAGCGGAACATTTATATGATGCTGTTATTTACTTTACTGTGTCGATTCACCAATAACTCCTTTCACTTGGGCTATCTGAATAGCCCAAGTCTGCGTCAGGCAGCGACGCGGTGAGGACGGGCGTGTTTACGTCCCGCCGCAGAGCTTCTCGCGCACGCGCTTGTTTACGTGTTCGGCCGCTCTCGCGGGTGAAGTATTTCCTATTATAGAATGGCTCACTCATGGCGCAAGTCGACGATAAAGATCAGCTTTTCGAACGAATATGCCCGACCTAAAGCTCACGAAATCGAACGCTTTATACGAGAAGAGGTTAAAATCGATCCACAAGATCTCATAGGCATACACCTCTCTATCTTGAGCAGTGTTGTCTACTTGAAAATGATCAGCGAAGAAGTATGTGAAAGAATAATTCGAGCTAATAAGCATGGACTCAAATTTAAGCATGCAGACGGCCATGTCGGCGATGTGGTTATTGATCATGCAGGACTCGGACTACGTACAATACGCATTTTTGAACTCCCGTTCGAAGTGCCATCTGAACTCGTGATTGAAGCGCTCCAACCTTATGGTACGGTGCTCAGTCATGTTGCGGAAAAGTGGTCCACTTTTACGACGTACCCAGTTCTTAACGGGGTCCGGCAAATCCGGATCGAACTTACCAAACACGTCCCGTCTTACCTGTTCATAGGAGGATGCAGGGCCGTAGTCATATACGACGGCCAGCCGAAGACGTGCTCAGGATGTGGTAAAGGGGGTCACGTTCGCTCTGAGTGCATGCAGCGGAGGATCGCACAAGTACCAACAGGAGAAGCTGTGCTAACGCCCGCGCCGACGTCACTCCCACTGTCATACGTCAATGTGCTCCGGAGAGACGCAACGCCGAATATTGACCCACCCATTCCACAAGAACAGATACCAGAACCGTCAGAATTGGTGGCCGCTGACACAGATGTGCTTCCGAACAACCAGAGCACAATTTCTCCGTCGACATCGACGGCTGAAGAGAAAGAGCCGGAAGCACGAATGGACGTTGACATGGCAGCACCCACACCCGCCGTCGTTCTTGAACGCCGGGAGTCGCTGCAGCACTCTGATACGGAGGTACACACACGCAAGCAACGATCGCCGAAGCGGCACAAGAAACGCCGTCTATCGCCGTCGGACACCTGTTCCACGGGAGACGCTGCACCACACAGAGAGGATGATGAAATTCAAAGCACACACGTGGAGTCCCTTCTCACTGCACAACAGAATGACGCGAACCGCTCAGTACACGAGAAACATCCGACGTCGTTCATCGGAGACCAACAAGTGAGTCCGACGCCCAACCCTGATACAGATCCACCGCCATTGAAAAGCCACGCGGGGATATCTCAGCGAGATTCGCCTCATATCATCTGATCCGAGGATCACGATGATGATGACTTAATGAACGACGACACGGACGCGGCAGCGGCCGCGACCTCACCCAAACACTAGTCACTCAGGAGATGCGGAAGATTCCGAAGGACACGATAGCAATCAAAAGATGTTCAACTCCACACCAACAAACTCAAACATCACGAACGCTTTCCACCGTGCAGTGCAGCAGCAGGCATATCGAATAGCATCCATTTACATCAATACGATTAGAGCACACTTCAAACTACAGCTATTAAAGGACATGTTGAGGGCGTCGGATGTTGATATAGTCCTCCTACAAGAAGTCAATGTAGACAGTTTTCCCGCACTGTATGGCTACGACACATATATTACACCAACGCATGACAGCGCCAGCGGCACGGCGATACTTTTACGTGACGGTATCGATGCTGAAGACGTGGTATATCTGCCGTCAGCACGGGGGCTTGCGCTGACAGTACTTGGGCTCCGCATCATCAACATATATGCTCCGTCAGGTACAGACCGAAGGCGGGATCGTACCAGATTCTATGCAGAGGAGATTTCTCCTCTTTTCTTGGGTCAATATAATTACTTTTTACTTGGAGGTGATTTCAACTGTGTGCTTGCCCCGAAAGACCAATACCCACATTACACCTCGTGTCAAGAGTTACGACTGCTAGTGAGAGATACTTGATCGATACTTGGGAACGCGTCCATGGCAACCGGACCGGATACACGTACTATACCAGTCATTCAGCAAGTCGTATTGATCGAGTTTATGTTACACGTGGTTTCACAAATGCTGTTCTTGATGCAGAATTGTGGCCCGTTGCCTTCTCAGACCATACCGCATACATATGCACGATCGAACTCCAACGCCAAAAGGTGTGGAGGAGTCGAGGTACCTGGAAAATGAACGTCGCACACCTCCGGGATCCGGAGTGTAGACGCTTAATAGAAGACACTTGGAACACCTGCGAGCGACGCCTACCGACATTCCCCACGACTCTACAGTGGTGGTTAGACTGCGCCAAGCCTGCTATACGCCGAGCGATGATTGCATACGAAAGAGAACAATCCTTGTGGAGACGGAACACCGTGGACTTTTATTTTACTACGCTACGGGAGCTGTCCACACAGGCACCTTCACCAGATCGGCAATCTGCAGACAAACGGGTACAGGCTCAGATAACGTCTATAATGCGCCGCAACCTAGAAGGCACTGTCGTCCGAGCTAGAGTTTTTGATCGAGTACAGGGAGAACCACCATCGATGCACCACGTCACCAGGGAGAAACGACGCATTCGGAGAGCCTTAATATATGCCGTCGACTTGCCGGATGGTAACAGTCTAACATCGCAGAAAGATATTGCCGCCGCTTTTCTGGAACATTACCGACACCTCTACGGCAGAGTGGAACACAATGAGGCAGCGTTTGATGAAGTTCCACAGACACTGTCGGGTACCCTTGATGCGACGGCGGAAGGATTACTCATGGCAGAGGTTACGGAAGATGAAGTGGCAGAAGCTCTGGGTAAAGGCGCGGCAAACAAATCACCAGGACCGGACGGTCTCCCGTTAGAATTTTATCGAACATTCAAAACTCTCATGCTGCCTCGGTGGACTGATATGTATCGAGAACTGATGTCTCCGCGTACCCCTCTTCCATCTGCCTTTGTGGAGGGCATGATAATTCCTGTCCCCAAACCGTCAGGTGGGAAAGGAATACAAGACTACCGGCCGCTGACACTACTCAACTCAGATTTTAAGACCTACACAAGGATACTTGCAGCTCGCATCAAACGCGTCCTCCGCCAAATTATCTCCCTTGATCAAACGTCTCTCGGTGGTGACAGCAATATTCAGGCAGCGCTCAGTGACTACCGTGACGTGATAGCATTGGCAACAACCTGTCGTCTCAATGCTGTTTTGGTGTCCGTGGACTTTGATCGCGCTTTTGACAGAGTGAGCCATGCGTACATGACAAAAGTGATGACGAAAATGAACTTTCCACAAGACTTCGTTACCGTAGTAATGCGACTACTCCACGGTGCTTCCTCCACAGTGCTCGTGAACGGGCGTGCGTTAGGACCAATCAAAATCGCCAGATCTGTGCGGCAAGGGTGCCCGCAGTCGTCGATACTCTACGCCATAGCTATCGAGCCGTTACTTTGTGGCCTTAGGAACAAGCTAACAGGAATGACATTCAGGGGTCACACATTCATCTGCAGAACATATGCAGACGACCTTACCTTCCTGGCGCGGTCGGGGGACGAGATACGAACGGCACTACGCTGGATTGATCTGTATGGTTCGGCTACAGGAAGTCGCGTAAATATGGCGAAGTCTGGGGCTATGAACATTGGACGAGGGCTGCCAGATAACAGCGTGGCACCGTTAAGATTAATGGACACAATGACATGTTTGGGAATTACATTCACCAACGACGTCAGACGCACGGCAGCGCTCAACTATAGACGGCTCCTGCAGTCTATCAGAACGAGTGTTCGAGATAACATGTTAAGAGCATTAGACATGATGCAACAGGTCACTTTTGTGAATACTCACCTGGCATCGCGCATTCCACACTTGGCGCAAGTGCTCCCGATGCCGGTGGTTATGGCACGCTGCCTCCTAGCGGCCTTTGGATACTTCGTGAGCGCAGGTCTAATTTTCAAAGTCCGATACGAAACTCTCACCCTCGCCATTAAGCGAGGGGGACTCGGACTCGTCCACGTCCGCGACCGCGCTGTGGCTCTCTATGTCAGTACGATGGTCAAGATGTGGCGTCGACACCAGTCAAGTCTGTCCGGAACTTTGATAGAGGAATTAGCGCCACCTTCCCACAGAGCGCCAGCTATGGTCGGGCACATATCACCGTCTCTTGCCCATATTCGTACCTTTTTCGTCGAATACAGTTATGTACAAGTGGACCTACCGACTACCAGGACCACAACAGCACGTGACATATATTGCTTACTGTTACGGGGACGACCAGGCAACGTGATAGAGAGACGGCACCCGACAGTAACGTGGACAGTGGTATGGCGGGCAGTGCACCATGCGTTTCTTGACACAGAGACACGTACGCTGTGGTATCAGATCGTTAATGGAAAATTCATGACGCGTGCCCGATTACATGCTATACATAGAGTGGACACACCTTTGTGTATTCAGTGCAATGAACTGGATAATGAAGAACATCGCCTGACATGCGGCACTTCCGCAGAAGCGTGGAGTTTGGCGCAAAAAATTATAGCTTTTTTCCTTCGAGTTGCTCCGCACGATATCGAACCACGGATATTACTCTACCCGGACGAGACATACTACCCCCGAACAAAGACCAATGCAGTAACTTGGATTCGAGGATTGACAGTCCTCTACCTTTTCAGAGAAGGCCCCAAGGACGTACTTGACTTTTGGACATTTCTACAAGAACGTCATTCTACTATCAAGAACCACAAGAAATACAAACTTTACTTTGCTAACTTTCTAGGAAGTGCTATGAGCGATCCCCTGCGCAGTTGGGGAGTACCGGGTATGAGAAGTTAATTTATGTATTCGACGACTTAGAGCTAGGACCGATCAGGACAATGGAACTTACTCTAAATTCTATCGAGAAGACGTGCCCGACTCCAACACGACGCGCGTTGGGGATCAGCGAGGTGAACTTCTACTATTAGTTTAGCAGCCAGCAACAGTGCAATAAGAACTGTGTTCCACAGCGTTATTACTTTCATTTCAATTATGTTTATATGATTTTTTGTTTGAAGAAGACATTTAACTTTCATTTCTGTGTTTAGAGAAGTAAAAATTTTAATTTTCTTACTGTGACGACCAACACGGCATTGAAGCCAAGCCGAGAAGGCAGAAGATGGTGAGCGAAAGGCGGGGCTGAAGGGGAGGAAGGAGGCCCTTTAAAAACAAAAACAAAAAAAAAAAAAAAAAAAAAAAAAAAAAAGTGGTCAACGCGGCTGCCTAGTAAGCAGGAGATCCCGGGTTCGAATCCAGGCCGGGCACAAATTTTCATTCGCCGCACATTGGTATCACATTGATATTACATCTAAACCTAGTACAGTGAAAGCCATAAGTAATCGCAAATTGCGATTTATTTCATTAAAACTGACCGCTGTAACGTCGTCAAAAATATATAATGGAATATAAAATAGATAGCAAAATTTAAGAAAGAAGAAATCCAGAGATTTCACTAAAGCATTTTCAGTTTACTTTCCTTCCCACGTCATTTATGAATTCAAAGTAATTTACAACGTATGACTTTTGCATACCTGCTGTTATAATCACACTTGAGGCAAATGGGCGCGGCGGAGTGGCCGAGCGCATTGAGGCGCTATGCTATGATGCGCGAGGCCGTTCCCCGTCGGGGGTTCGAATCCCCCCTCCCTCTCGGGCATGGATGTTTGTGCTGTCTTTAGTATAAGCTAGTTCATAAGTAGTTTGCAAGTGTAGGGACTGATGACCCCACAGTTACGTCCCATAACCTTTACAAACGTTTGAACATATTGATATTTTCAGGCAAATGGGAGCAACGGGGATTTAAGAATAATTCAAATCACATAACGGTTTTACGAGGAATTGTTAATTAAATTTTCGTGTAAGCAAATATTGATACTCCTTTGGGTATATCAATTCTATATATGAAATGTGTTTGCACAAGATAGCGGAACATTTATATGATGCTGTTATTTACTTTACTGTGTCGATTCACCAATAACTCCTTTCACTGGGGCTATCTGAATAGCCATGGTGTCTATTTGAATAGGTTTTTAACTTCCTGATTGTCCTGCAGTGTAGTAAATGCCATTAAAGGACATTGTTAAAAAAAAATTCCTGTGTCACTGCTCAGAGTTTAATATATTATGCAGCTGTTGCAGCAGTTTGCCATTTTCCGTGTATGTAACAATTAAATTTGTTAATTTCATATCTTATTATGATTCCACAGTGACGAAATTACATATAAAATTTTACTTACGTCTACGATGTTTTGACGTTCGTAATTAACATCTGGCGTTATACTTGAAAACTGCATAAAATATGAAAGTTAAAAGAAGTTTAACATCACGCCACATCAAACATCAGAAGTAAACATGTATATAATCGCAAAATACATTAATAATACATGGCAATCATTATAACAGCAACCACATATATTAATTACGAATGGAAAAACATCGTAGACGTAAGTCAAATTTTTATTTATAATTTTGACTCTTTAGACTCATAATATGTGAAATTAAGTAGTGTAATTCTTATACACACACGCTGGCATTTGAACGTGTCAAATTGCTGAAACGGTTGTAGCGTTAAATATTATACTTTGAGCAGTGGTACTGGATCTTGTTACAATGTCTTTATTATTTGAATAAGGCTTATTGTGGGCAAATATACAGTTAAATTGCAAGGTCTTTAGCTGAAAACTGCGTCTTTCTATTTAATATTGGGCTAATCGTACAATACTAATTTCACATTAACAGAAATTAACTTTCTGGAAATTTCCCATTTTGTATCAATCATCTATGGAGAAACTGATTGTGACCTATCGATCGGAACAGTTTTCATGATTCCACGTAGTATACTCCTGGCATTGTATACACTCATTTTTATTATTTGTGGATTTTTCGTCTATTGCAGCTATATGAAGGGTTTTTTTTTTGTGCAATACACATTTCGCTTCTTTATTTGTGAAGCATCATCAGTGACTTGTAATAGATGTTTGTTTTTTGTGTATAACACTTCACTGCAGAACAGTTATAAAAATTTGCTATGTTTCACAGTATAACAAAAAAAATTTATGGGACTTAATTGTGTGGTCATGAGTCCCTAAACTTACAAACTACTTATGAACAAACTTATGCTAAAGACAACACAAACACCCATGCCCGAGGGAGGATTTGAACCTCCGACGCAGGAGGCCGCCTGATCCGCAACGTGGCGCTCCAGACCGCTCGGCTACTCCCGCGCGGCACAGTATAACAGTTACATATCTTTGCTATGTTACAATTTCTTAAATTCTAACCTACGAGGTTAGAAACAAATCTGTAGCACAAGTTTTTGCGAAGTTGATTTAATTTTTCAATATTATTTGCGGATTTTTGGTGTTACACCATGTATGTCTTCATGGAGCTATGTGTGTATTCTCCAGATGGATAGATGTTTTGGTTCTTGATGAACACATTTATTTCATCACTTCAGTGTGTACTGGTTTTGTGAAGGTTTCTTTACAGTGTATAGTGATACCAACTTTTCATGTGTTTTGCTTGTGTTCCTTGTATCTCTGAGTGTATCAACTGTTTTTTGTTTGTGATGTTCTCTCTCTCGGTGTGTGTGTGTGTGTTAATATTTCTCTTAGCTGGTTTTTTGCCCAGCTTGATCAGTGAGTTGTTGCTTATGTTGATCTGATCATTGATCACTTTCTTATTCATTGTCAGGGCTCTTTGTATATGAAAATTCTCCTGCAGTGTCAGAAGTTTTCTGTGTCGATTATTGACTTAGATAATTTTCGTATCTTGTTCCACGTTGGATGGTCCATGTCCGAGTTCTATTAGGTTTCTGCAATAGTGGAATGCCTATTTTCATACTTCGATCTTCTTATATGTAATGGCTCACAACAAACTACCTACAGACAACGTCAGAGAAATAACCAAAAATTTTTTAAAGTAGCCAAATCCGAAAACTACTTCGAATTTGAAAAAGAATTAGTTGCGATAGACGGAGATACAACTATACACATTTTCTAAGCAAATAAGGACGACGGAAAATGGAAAAAAAATCATTTTATCTTTATCTGGAACACACGACAGTTAAGGGCACAACGTCGTTGACATTGCTATAAGAATGGATGTCTAAATCTTTTAGCGCAGTAGAGAAAATTTGGAAATCTAACTGGTTGTCGTCGATCAACTAGAAAAAACTCGTTTCCGAATCCAAACTAACATGCCAATTTCGTCTAGAAACGGTGTAAGATTAAAGAAGGTTATGCACTTACTGTATCACGTATAGAGTAATCAAACCTGATATACCAAACTAGACACACGCAGACAGATGCAGAATTTGATGTCACATGAAGTTTCAAAGACAGTTCGAATAAGGTTATTGAAACATTAAGTTACGTGTTCACATGCACAACCTGGCGAAAAGATTCCTCGATCAAACGCAATCAGACAAGCAGTAATTAAAAAGAAATAATAGCGAAACCGGTCGGTAATAATATACAGAAGTGACCCCTGCGCGCCACACGTGGGAGACAGGTTTCGAACCTGACACTCGCTACTTGTTGCTAAGCGACAGCCAGCGAAGTGCGCCTCTGCTCGATCATGTTCCACAACGCGCAGCGAAGCGCCGTAGTTGGAGAGGGCGCAAGTTTTATTTAGATGCCTTCTCTTGATACATATTCCTGTTTCATTCGCATATTTTGGCAACAACAGTCGGGTTTATCTCTGCTGACCTTGTTGCATCGCTGAAGGCGCGGAGCGCTGGCATAATTCGAGATGGGGATACCACCCGTCAGCTTTGAACAATGACGTCATTATTCAGGGGGGTTATATGCGTGGCTATCGCATGTATACCAAAGAAGTTCATTTATGCTCTTCGGAACAAAGACATAAATTAATTTTAGTATTTGAGTATTGATGAAACCAAAGATATATAAATATTTGTGCAAATAACGTAATTTTATAAGCTAATATTACATACGTGGTATATACTATGAATTTATTGTAGATATTCATATGATGAAATTGCGGAAAATAAATATCACACGGAAAAAAAGAAATAAATCACTGTAACGAGGTTATCGCAATAAAATCGGTATCGTGAACTCCAATTGACCTAGCGCTTTCACGCATGCGTTTAAGTACGATATGATTCTTCGTGTTTCATTTAATAAAAGAAAAAAATCTCAAGTGATGCCTACATATCTATCTTTTACTGCAATCACAGGATTGCCCAGATTAATGTGCGGCCATTCGTATTTACATGTTTCCGCGGCGGGAAAATGTAGTATTGAATGTCTACTATTCGCTGATTAATGCTATTACTGTGTGCTGTGGTTGGCTGACTACATCACGTGGCCTGTGCTCAGCGTAACAAAGGAACATCGCGTAGCGTAACCTTCTATTCAAGGTGCGTAGCGTAACCTTCTATTCAAGGTACTCTACCGTATTTGTCGGATTTCGTATTTAATCTTACTTACTACGAAAATTTGGAGGGAAAATGAAACATTGCATTAAAGATATTTCCATAACAGGCATTTTAAGTTAAAGTATGCTGAGTAAAAGTACTTAGAAGTGAGATTTACATACAGAAAATTTATCCGAAGGAAGTAAATTAATAACAAATTTCCACAGATATTATTTACTTATATACGAAACATCAGCGACACAATGACGTCGTACAACACAACACGACTACGTCACGGGTCAAAAGCGACGAGTGGTATCCCCTACTCGAATTGACCCCGAAGCGCTTGTGCGTGACGAAGGAAGGCATATTAGGATTTGACGTGTCGTCGACATCGTGGCCATTACAGATGTAACTCACGTTCGATTGAATTTTTGTAAATGATGGGGGAGAAAATAGGCCGTGTCCTTTACAAGGAACCATCCCGGAATTTGCCTGGAGTGATTTAGGGGAGAGTATGGGTCTTGGGGTAGCTGGGGGAGTGTGTGTAAAGGCCCCTATAAACGTTCCGATCTGACGGGATCAGTTTATCGGCCGTCCGATAAATTTGACGCGTGGAGGCGCTTCCCGACCAACTTTTCTTGTCGGATGGTTGGTCGGACCTGACCGTCTGAAATCCGACCCCCCTTCCACGCTACCCGACAAATTGTATCGTTTGTAGCGTTACCCGACCAACTTCCTACCTGCGATCGTCTGTCTGTACAGGAAAAACTAGAAAACAAAAGCAGTTCGACAAACGGACACCAGAACAGGGAGGCACTGCTATCGTTGCGTGCAGTTGGTCGAAACGTGTGTAGGCTGCTACGAATTTGGTTGGTTGGATGGTCAGTTTGTTGGTCGGACGACGTGTGTAGGGGCTTGGTGTAGAGTGGGGACTATAATATGTTACGACTGCAGAGGGACTGTTTGTGGAAAAGTGAATATCAAAAATTTCATAGGATTACAGAAAACGAAAAGATTTCTCTGTTGGAATCATATGGAACTTTTTGACGTGATTTGAAGTTTATATTGATATTTTTTTTTCTTTTGCCAGGATTACGACAAAGGCAAGAACTTTCTATTTCGTTGATTTTTAGTATGTGAAGTGGTTTCAAAATACAGCATATGTGGTCATTCCCAAGAATGCAATCGACGTAGCTCGGACTGAAACTATATATATCGAACGTAAAACTCTAAATCGATTACGTGGGCATTGATGCGCGAGTTGATAAAACATGAATGTTTACGAACGTATAATTACATACGAATAATTATGACGAGTGGTACTATGAAGCTGCGTTGACCTGAATATTTTTATAGCAGAATCGTGAGACTTTCGAAGAAAATAGTTCACTGTGTTTTGATTAACTTCAATGTAAATGAAATAATCCGTATCTACGCAACAACATATTCGGAAATCGTGACTGAAAATACTGTTAAGTGACATTGAACTATTTTTCATATTATTTTAAGTGCCCGTTACTGGTCATTGAAGTTTATAATTTTATATCACAGCATAGCACGTCGCTGCTAATTAAACGATGTCGGTTTTTGAAGTGATTGTTTCTCTAACAGTGAGGGCATTTGCTCAGATCCTAACCTTGATTATGATGCAACGCTATTTCATACTTTCATGATTTATGTTTATTGGTGGTTCTGTCTTTCACAGACTGCTCGTGTCCATTTTGCATCTTCTCTGTTGCGCAGGACCAGTCTTTGAACAGACTCATAAGGAGACCACCACAAGTGTAAATAACGGATTTTGATGGGTCTCTGATATGTTGTAGAGAGGGACGTACCTTGAGTATGAGGCTATCCGCTATTTTAGCAACGGGCTTTGGTTTTCGAGAAAATTTATGCTGAAGTTTACTGCGCGATGTAAGATTTGATGTTAGGCGCATTCCAAGCAAGTGAGCATGGCGCAGCGGTTAAGGTCTGTAGCTACCACGCTGAAGGAACCCTGTTCGAGTCCTCTCCGTGTTTTAGCTTTTTTTTTTTTTTTTTTTTTTTTTTTTTTTTTTTTTTTTTTTTTTTTTTTTTTTTTTAAGTCAGAATAGTCCGAAATTTGTTAATTTAAATTTACAGAATATCAACAAACAGTGTTCATTGTATAAAATTTGTATAAAATTAGTAAGAAATATTAAATTTTGTGTACTAATTTAATTTTCATGTCACTATTACAAAATCTTACTCGCCATCGCCTGCATCGATTGCTATGCCACAACAGAAATCCGGATGATATTCGTCGTAAAACCATACTCATTAATTTCGCATCAGTTCAGGGAACTTGCTTTTTCGAACATCATCAAATACTGATGATTCGCATCAAAGTTAACGGATGAGAGAGAAATGTAAATGATTTTTTTCTGGTATCGCTCTTAAACACTCAGTGCGACTGCAAGACAGCAGCTTTTATCAAATGCGCTTGATGCTGTAAAACTTTTTTTTTTCGGTTGAATATACGACACCTAACATCCGAATTTCTGTTGTGGCATAGCAAGCGATACAGGCGATAGCAAGTAAGATTTTGTAATAATGACGTGGAGATTAAATTAATACGGCAAAATTTATTATTTCTTACTAATTTCACACAATGTACACTATTTGTTCATAATGTGTAAAATAAAACGGAAAATGTCAAACTATTCTGATATTTTTTTAAGTATAAATACGGAGAGGACCCGCACACAGTACCCGCCACGCTCACTTGTTTGGAACAGGGCTAATGTTACACACGTCTTACATAGCGCAGTGAACTTTGATACCAATTTTGTCGAAAACCAAGGCCCCTCGGTGAAAAGAAAACAGGATAGCCTCATACTCATGGTATGCCCCTCGGCAACAGAGACCCAACAAGATCCGTTATTTACAGTTCTGATGGTCTCCTTGTTATCAGAAAAATATGCCGACAATGATTTTTCCGTGATTACAAGACATCGATTTTTTTTATTTACGTAAGCACAGCAGAACAAACCCCTTTTAAAAATTAGCACCAGTGCTATATTTGTTCCGTTATAGAGAACTATTATGTACGATTTACTGTAGCATATGGGTAGTCAGACGAAATTAGAAACATTTTCAGTTTACAGACAATTCTACTTCTGTCTAACCTAATTAATTGTGGTAACAGTTACGAACCACACACAGAGACAAACACAGACATACACAACACATTTCATTAATTTATAAATATTTATTATTACACACTTTGAAACTGTACAAGCCGATTTCACAACCGCAGGTAATCTGGGAAAATTACGTAACTTTACGTAATAGTGGTGCGACTGTTACTTTTATGCGCACAATGTACTTTTCTTATATCTTTCGCACAGATTTTAACAGCGTAAAAAACGCAATGCTGATTACTACTATACACAGTAAATTAACCAGGCCGGCCGCGGTGGCCGAGGAGACTGAGGCGCTCCAGTCACGGTCTGCACGGCCACTATGGTCGGGGGTTCGAATCCCCCCTCGGGCATGGATATTTGTGCCGTACTAGTTCGTAAGTAGTTTGTAAGTAGTTTGTAAGTTTAGGAACTGATGACCCCGTAGTTATGTCCCATAAGCTGTACAAACATTTGCACATTTTGAAATTAACCAGAATAAAAGATGAAACATTCTCAGCACAACAGAAGGCTAATATGTCCTCTATACTCTGATTTGACGCCATCACACAACTGTATATCTAGCCAATTCTCGCACCAGTTGCCAGTTATATAAAATTGTCAAAAAGACATGTTTCTCAAGTAACTTTATCCCATTGCGAAGGACGAACGACACTCCTTGGCGAACATCAATGATAGAATGAGAGTGTTACACAACGAAGATAAATGA
Organism: Locusta migratoria; assembly: GCA_026315105.1. Lineage (NCBI taxonomy): Eukaryota > Metazoa > Arthropoda > Insecta > Orthoptera > Acrididae > Locusta > Locusta migratoria. The sequence continues at coordinate 150,676,547 of CM048745.1, read as the reverse complement.
TGGTTGCTCTCTAGAAGAGATAGAGGCATTCTGCGCACTAAAGAAAGAATCGAACAACCTATTAAATGAAAAGACGGAACTTTCCAAAGGGCATTTCTGGGCCCATTTTAATAATGTCCTCCTGGAGAAATAGCAAAATTTATAGGTTTTCAACTATGCAGTCACGCTTCATACCTTTTTAGCGCCTTCTTAAATAATTTTAGTGGAACACAATTGGCCTCTTCCGTGGTAGTTGCACCGACAATCATCTCTGACTTGTAGCTGCTCATAGATTATCGCTGAAACAGTGCAGCTAGTCGGCAGTTCATAGTGGTTCCTCAAACAGACATGATGTCAGATGATTATTGCTTGACAATGTTCCGATGCTGCATATATTTTAAGGTGGACGATGTCTAATGTCTGATCATTTTAATTTTTAGGTAAGTTATCCTAGAAAGGATAATTGTATCATGTGTTCGCATCTTAATATTGAAATGTATTTTACGTTCTTTCCTTGTTTCTTGTAGGACTTGAGAACTGGATAATACTGGTCCAGAAAAATGTCGTTCTGACAATTTTATATAGCTGACAACTGCTCTGAGAATTGGCTAATATGTCCTCGACAGAAGGACAAATATAAAAGAGGAAAGCAACATTTCAAATACGGAAGGAAGATTAGGATTTAACGGCCCGTCGATTTATGTTGTTTTTATGGCTCATGTACCGGTCTAACTGTTCATGTTACCACAAGAGGCCCACGTCCACTCAGTTCGCTGCCCAAGTGCGTCAGTTGCCCATAGTGTGTAATACATTGTAATTAATATTGCTCTCGCAAATTATGCTTAAAAAGTGTTTTATAATTAAATAATTCGCAGCTTCTATGGCTGCACCAGCCGCCACCACGACCATCATAGAATGGAATAAAAAGTATTTTATAATTTTTTCTGAATTTCAATGCACGCCACATAAAGTTCTGTTATGACTGAATTGAATTGGAAGTGTCCGTTAAAGTTGAATGTACTGTTTGATTAGGTGAAGAGACAAAAACATTTGATGAGTTTTGTTATTTGCAAAATAATATAATGGCCGGAGTACAGAGAGTGTAAAATGAAGAATGAGTATGAGATGAGAAGCAGTTCTTCAGAAGAAAAATTTGTTGATATTGAATAATGAAAACAAAATAAAAATTTGTAAATCTGTGGGACGAAACTGCCGACGTGATTGGTCCCTAAACTTTAAAATTACTTAGAGTAACTTAAGGATGGTACGCACACCCAAGGCTGCGGAAGGAATCGAACCTTCGACGGGGAGCGGCCGTGAAATCTCGTGCATGGCGTCTTAAACCGCGAGGTATTTACCTTGTGGCTGTCCAATATTAACTGAAGTATTATGCCAATGCCTGGAGTGTAGCCTCACACTAGATTGAAACATGAACGATAATCAGTTCAGACAGAAAACATAGATTTGGAAATTTGGTGCTACAGGAGAACGGTGAAGACGAGAGGGGTAGTTCGCATAAATAATGATGAAGTACGGTACAGAATTGGGGAGAAAAGAAACTTCTGACATATCTTGACTAAAAGTAGAGAATATTGGCGGAATCACTCTGAGATGTCAAGGAATCGTCAGTTTAACATTGTAGGCGAGTGTGTACGGTAAGAATCGCAAGAGGAGACCGAGTGACGAATACAGCAAGCACTATCAAAACGATTCTGAGTTAAAGAGGCTGGTACAAGATACGGTCGCGAAGAGATCTGCATCAAAATAGTCTGCAGACTGAAGCCCGGAATACAACTCATATTTGTATGAAATAAATTTCACTGTTACACTGAAGACTTGGTTTAAATATTATTATAATCTAATTTTGTGCTTTATAACCTCGTTCCCTCTGGGCTATGTTCTTAGCACTCCTGCGTTTGAATGTATTTCACCTCGGCTCTGGCTTTTATAATTCTTCTGAACCATGTTACATGGTTCGAGTGTTCCTTTGCCATGGACTGACTGCAGCCATTTGATCGAAGCTCTTCGGTGCAATCGTGAAGAGGCGTGTAAGGCGGGCGAGGAAAGAAAAGCGAGGAAGTGGCGAGCGAGGAAGTGGCGCTGCGCATGCGGGAAGTTGGTGACCGGAACGCCTAGCGAGCGGTGGTGGTCTTGGACAGCTGCGAAGGGCAGAGGGACGTTCATGTGAGACGCATCGACAGAAACTTTCGGGAGTTCTGAGCAAGACGTCGGTACGCTGGGGCAGCCATCCTCTGTAGAATGACGGTATGTCGCCTTGCAACTTTTGAAACCCGAATTCGCCCCGATCAAGTGATATTGTCATTTGCTGGAACTGCTGTGAAGTTTTCTAAGAGAAGAAAATACGGACAGCACCAGTAAGGAGTGAGTCGTTTGGTTGGCCGGAGCTAAGGCACGAACTGTACCTGCTTAGTTGGACAACATTTCTTCATCTGGAAGTCAGTCCTGTAACGAGGGGTACCTGTAGTATGAAAGCATGACCGGTCTGAGGGGTGGGTAGATGTTAAGTAACTTTAAGTCAGCTTAGTTTGTATGTGCTACTTTAATCAGGTTTTTGTTATTGTAACACCTCGCTGTGTGCTATTGTTTGTAGTGCTGACAGTGCCTTGCATTGGCAGAGTAGTAATTACGGATATCACTGAGAGCTCTCATGATAAGGTGTTGATTGAATTTCTTGTGGTAAACTGTTAAAATCAATATTGCATGAGAATAGAAGCAGTTAATTTTCTGGATGAGCTTTTAAAATATTTATCTGATGTTCTCGTGAAGTTTTGGTTGAACTGAGTTAACTTGTTAAAGTTTAACGGCAAGCGTTGATGAACGGGCTGTGTAAATTGCTGTAAAGAACTGTTCACTTTCCTAAGTGGCCGAAGCACTGCAGCCTTGGGCAACAACTGAAAGCTCTATAACCTGATTATAAACAGTAAAAGCGTCAAGTGCGTTGGGTACACTGTACCGTGTTCCAGATATTAAAAATCTGTTAATACCTTTTTTTTTTAATTATCATTTACAATTTTCTTGTAAAGTCTTTTTTAAAGTTCTGCTCAGTCAAAGGTGTTGTTTAAAAATTACAATTAACAATTTTCTTGTAATATCTTTATTTTAAAGCTCTGCTCAGTTAAAGGGCACGATAAAATGAAATGGTAGGGCACGGTGTTGATTGTTCAGCCAATGTAAGAACATTGTTTTCTTTTTGGGCTATTGAAGGTTAATAAACCTTGTAATAAAGTGTTTGACTTTCAATATAAAACCAGTTCGCTCCATTTCCCACAGAATCTCGTGTCTCTACCTATCATCTTCCTATGGAAGTTTTAAAATAAAATATTTCATAAAACTTATCGGCAGTTCAGTCTGTGTCCTGAAGCTCATAATTTCGTCTACGTGACGAATTAAAATATTAGTATCATGAAACTGCATAAGACATTAATATCTCCAATTGAAGAATAAATAGCATTGCAGTCGCATCATAGAAATCAGAAGGAAACAAGATTCTGCAAAAAGAGACTCTTAACAGATAAATAGAGAATATTACCTGGCATAGTCGGGTTTGGAGGCGATCTGATCGTTTTATAGTGTTCAAAATGAAAAGCCAAGATCGTACATTAATAATTTATTAAATGACGACTGGTTTGCTGCACTGTGTCACCATCATCTGATCACGTATGTGTCATAAGCTGGTCATCTTGTTAAAAAAAATTGTGTATAAAATGACAAGTGCAACATTGCACTTAGTCATTATATAAAAATACACTTTTTAACTTATGTATTTTATATAATGACTAAGTGCAATGTTGCACTTGTTATTTTATACCCAATTTTTTTAACAAGATGTCCAGATTATAACATATATGTGACCAGATGATGATGACACAGTACACCGAAACCGGACGTCATATAGTAAATTATTAATGTGCTATCTTGGCTTTTCATTTTGAAAACTATAAGATAAATAGAGACTCAGCAGGAAGGCGTCAGCACGAACGACCCAGCATGCAGTGATGACCCCTGGCGTCAAAATCGAGAGCAAAGCGAATGTATTAGTCTGTTAGAAGACTCACCGTCGATGCCGCCGCGGAGCTCGGCGTCGGTGAGGTCTACGTAGACCTTGTGCCCGATGGCGTAGTGGCGCGGCAGCAGGGCGTCGTCCCAGACGCCGGGGGCGCCCACGCGGACCGGAGACACGCGGGGGCCTTGGTAGATGGCCACCTCTGACAGGTCTCCTGCAAAACGCACCAAGCACCAGCGTCAGTAGGCAACCGCACAGCAGGCCTGAAAAGTAGCACTACCCTAGTCTAGAGCCACTCGTCGATTCCGATACACTTCAAATGTTGGGTTACCGACTATTACAACAGTAAATTACATAAAATGCATTTTTTTAAACCATCAGCTGTTTATTAAAACGTTATACATGTACCAGTTTCGGTCATGGATAAAAAGGTGTTAAAACAGAATGGTAAAATACATCAAATAAAATACATCCAACTGAGATAAACAGGAGTCAGTATAACTAAAAGTGTAAAAAATTTTACTATGGTGATCTTAGATAAAATCTATAAGTCAAACAAGACATAAAAGGTGAGAACAGTCTATTCATACTGATAGATTTTATCTAAGATGACCATAGTAAAATTTTTTACACTTTTAGTTATACTGACTCCTGTTTATCTCAGTTGGATGTATTTTATTTGATGCATTTAACCATTCTGTTTTAACACCTTTTTTATTCATGAAGATGGTCCATGACCGAAACTGGTACATGTATAAGGTTTTAATAAACAGCTTATGGTTTAAAAAAATGCATTTTATGAAATATATTACGGCTGTTGACACTCGCCTCACCAAAGCATTCAACGGTAAATTAGTCTACTTGAGACCAGATGTGTGCAACTTGGTGTCACTGTTTGCAATTGAACTATATCAAATGAAATTTTCTATGTAATTAGTGCAATTGTAAACAGTGACACTAAGTGGAAATGTCTACAAGGAACACATGAAGAGGGCAACATAAAAAAGTTGATCAACGACGATGCTTTAAAATAAAGTGAAACACGTCTGGTCTCAAGCAGACTAATGTACCCTTGAAATAGTCGGTAACCTAACCTACACAAATTGTATAACTACAACTGTATTCAAGGAGGCCAAAAAGATAAAGATTAATTAAGTAAAGTTTGGATCTAAATATCAGTGCCCACATGGCTGTTGAAGTGGTAAAATCTTTCTCAGATAAAAGGCTGTTGTCTTTCTGACACATATTGTCAAGACAGTAGAAGATGTAACAAAATATTGAGACATAATTTCCATGGATTCTACTGTACTTTACAACTGTGACGTCACATTTTGATATATTTCGAAATCATCTCCTTGCAGTTTTTGAAACTGTAGAAAGTATAGCAAATCTAATAGTATATTTAGCATCAAATTCAACCATATATGTTAAAGTTACATCCTGAAGTCGAACTTGTCAGGTATAACTTGTAAGCAATCCTCTGTAGCACTATACGTGGTTAAATATACTACTAGATTTCCAGCAGGAGGGTAGGAGTTCGAAATATATCGAAATGTGATTCGTTGGCGCGATCTGTAATTAATTTACAGTGATTTCCAGCAAAGATAGCTGTTTGTTTAATTTTTGATGACCAGTTTCGATGCTACTTAGGCATCATCTTCCGATATTCATCACTCCTAACAGAAATATGTTGAGAGTGTAATACCGTTCTGTATGAGTGACACTGTCAACAATTTGTGTTAGGATGAATGGTGGAGATCTGACGATATGCCTAAGTATCATCGAAATCAGTCATCAAAAATTTAAAAACAGCGTTCTTGACTGAAAACCATTGCATATATGCTTGACATTTTTCACGCGAGGGTTTCACCGCTCTATTCTATCCAAATTTATGAGGAAACTAGGAGAGCTATAAAAAAAGCTCTATAAATAAAAGCCGGCCGCGGTGGCCGAGGTGACTGAGGCGCTCCAGTCACGGTCAGCAAGGCCACTACGGTCGGGGGTTCGAATCCCCCCTCGGGCATGGATATTTGTGCCGTCCTAGTTCGTAAGTAGTTCATAAGTAGTTTGTAAGTTTAGGGACTGATGACCCCGTAGTTAAGTCCCATAAGCTTAACAAACATTTTTTTATAAATAAAAAGAAAAGTTCAATTCATTATCTACAACTTCCATCCCCATGAACGACAGACATTACCGAGTTGGGGTGGCTTGCATGCCTCAACGATACAGACAGCCGTACCGTAGGTGCAACCACAGCGGAGGGGTATCTGTGGAGAGGCCAGACAAACGTGTGGTTCCTGAAGAGTGGCAGCAGCCTTTTCAGTAGTTACAGGGGCAACAGTCTGGATGATTGACTGAGCTGGCCTTGTAACATCAGCTAACGTGGTTTTGCCATGAAGTTACAGCGAAAAGCTGAAAGCAAGGGGAAACTACAGTCGGTACTTTTCCCGAGGACATGCAGCTCTACTGTATCAATATATGATGATGGCATCCTCTCCGGTAAAATATTCCGGAGGTAAAATAGTCCCCCCATTCGGATCTCCGGGCGGGGACTACTAAGGAGGATGTGATCATAAGGAAAGACAACACTGGAATTCTACGGATCGGAGCGTGGAATTTTAGATCCCTTAATCGGATAGGGGAGTTAGAAAATTTAAAAAGAGAAATGAATAGGTTGAGGTTAGATATAGTGGGGATTAGTGAAGTTCGGTGGCAGGATGAACATTTTTCTCATCCAAGGTAGTTAATATTGCAGTTTATGATGCAGTTAATATCTTTAATGGTGGCAGCTCAGAGAGGATAACAGTCTTGTAGAGAATGGGCTTCAAGCCCAGAGTTTTCACTCGCGACCTATTGAGGGGGATTGACACTCGAGGTATACTTGCAGCCATTAAACCCATTAAAGACCTTGCAGAACAAAAGAGAAAGAAAAGAAGAAGTCAGAAGAGAAGTCTTGAAGGAAATGAGGACATTCATTACAGATCTGGAGGCTTTTTAAGGTAGGAATGGCAACTAAAAAGCATATTTAACTTTAAAATGCATTTTCTAATAACTACAGTATTTATTATTCGGGTACATTTTTCTCCAAAACAAGAAAAGATTTGACTGTGATTTTTGGCATATCTTTTGCATTATATATAAGAAACATGTACACAGAGCGAATATTTAATATCATTCATATATATCAAGATAGAGAATAAAGAAAGTAGAATTTCTATGTGTAGTTTTTCAATTAAAAAAATAATGAAACCTAAAACTTCGTTTAATATCAATAAACTGAAATGATTCTGTGGGTTTCTTTATGTAATGATTGAGATTATATTGCAAAAAATTCAAGACAATTTCGTAGAAATTTTCTTAGTAAATGGTACTTTTGTGAATTATGAGTTCATAAACTTAAAAACTTCAAAAAAATTTCAATTAAAATTACAAAACATTTTCATCCATTGCATATAATTTCATTTATGTAACTAAAAAGTAGTGGAGTTTATGACAGGTTATATTAGTACATGTTTTTCGTGTACACCCCCTCCCCCCTCCCTTTAAAGTCCTGCGGATTCTTCCTGAACAGCTGCAATCCTTCCTTGCATCACTTCATACGATTCCGTTTTTGGACAAGCGTGAGCAATCGCGCCATCCATCTTGCGGATAGCTTTCTCATGTCCAAATGTTTATGCAAAATATTATGTCCAGGGAGTCCAGAACATTCAGCGTAACTTGTGCGCATATGGCCACTCCGAAAATTTTGAAAGAACAGTCACCATAATGTTTATCAAGCTTTTACGTATTCTCGTGAGGCGGTTCGCCTACCATAAAGTGGTGTTTAACCACCATACTAAATTCAGTCTTTGAAAATTACTTGATTTCCTAGATTCACACGAATGCCAAAAACAAAGAAATAGACCATTATGGCTGAAATGTGGTGTGAGTTCTTTCCAAAGATGCTACTAACTAAACATTACCTCGATCTTAAGAGTATATATATGGAGTAAGCATTCTGATGCGCAGAACGAGAAATCTGTCCGATACATCTCTTGCGGTCAGGTCACGTGCTGCCCGTATAGTGCTAAGCGTATTTCGGGTGATATTACTTCGTTATTACACACAGATAATCTACAGAAAACTCGTATACCTTTTTATATGTATTTATAGACATCCTAAATGTTTGATACTGTGGACGAAGCCAGTTTAAACATGAAAATATCGGCAGTATTTTACGTTTTTGCTATAGCTGAGATTCCCGTTATTCACGGCCTTTTTCTGAAAAGAAGTGACTGCCAAGAATATTTTTTGGCTCGCTACTGTTATTCGAATGTTTATTCTAGTTCATTACCCTACAAGGATACTGGAAAAGCGTTCCAAAATGTCAAGGAAAAAGTGAAATAATTTGTAATCGTTAGCGGAGCAGACCGTATAGCGCGAAGCGTATTTCGAGTGGTATTACTTCATTATTACATTCATATAACCTCCAGAAAAATCGTAAAACTTTGTTTATGTATTTATAGACATTCTAAATGCTTGATATCTTGGACGAAACTGTTTTAAAGTCAAAAATATCCAAAGTATTTTGCGTTTTTGTCATAGCTAAGATTTCACCTTATTTACGGCCTTTTGCCGAAAGTAACTGACTGCCAACAACATTTTTTTGCTCACTACTGTTTTTCGAATGTTTCAAATGCTTGTATAGCTTGTGGGACTCGTCTACAAGGTCAGCAGTCCCTAAACTTACAAACTACTTATGAACTAGCTAAGACTAAGGACGGCACAAATATCCATGCCCGAGGGGGGATTCGAATCCCCGACCGTAATCGCCGTGCAGTCCGTGACTGGCGCGCCGCAGTCCCGTTGGCCACCGCGGCCGGCATTCGAATGGTTATTCCAATTAATTACCCTACAACGAAACTACAAAGCGATCCAAAACGTAAGCCTAGTTTACAGATATTCTACACTGTTCTCGTAAACACGTGGCAAAAACAAACAGAAAGACAGGGAAATTGGTTCTACAGGGTGATCAATCCTCAGCGCAACCGCCTTTGCGGCGTGCGACTTGCCGGCGACGGCAGCTGCGATGCCCGCTTAGCTGGCCGCCCGGCATCCGCACTAAATTTAATACAGGTTGGCGCGCAAGTTGTTTCTGATATACACAACGCATCTCGATCCCAGCCGCAGCATAGTTCACTTCTTGACAGGACACGGCTCTTATCCCACGCACTTAGAATGCGTCACTCTTACAGCAACACCATACTGCACATGTGGGGAGAGGGGATCTCCCAAAGAAGTTGTCCTTTCCTGTGGGGCCTACAATCACCTCAGAGACGCATCACCAGCACTACATACTCACACAGAACAACAAATATACGAGGCCATAAGACAAGAGGACCGATGGACTACACTCAATATACTAACAGATAAAATCTCGCACGCGACATATGACGAATACAAACGAAATAGACCACACAGAAGGCAACGACATATGCAATGAGCAAACACAGTGCATAGAGTGTACCAGCTAAGGAACCGAATTCGAGAACATGGCAGGGACCACAACGCGGGCCTAAACACAGACACAAACACGGACAGTGATCAATAATAGTGTAACTATAGTAGTAAGGACAAATATGAAATTGTCGTTCTTTGTCACCGGCAAAACAGCACTATAAACCTGTTAACCTGTTTTAGATAATACTAACAATGGTTGAGGGTTGACGACTTGATGGGAATGCCAAGTCCTCGAACCTCAAGTATCACAAAGTGTCGGACTCGATCTTCTCCACCTTTCTCTCTCCTATCATCTTCTTTTATTAAATAAATCCATGTTATTCTTTCATTGTGTTTTTCAATATAAACGTCTGTAATTGCCCTTATTTTTTACTTCTTCTTCTTGAATGGATATGTATTATTTAATTAATTCTTCTAATTACTATTTATAGTTAAGCTGTATATTGTTAAATTTAACTAGATATAAGAACAAATTATTCAGTGTAAAAAAAAATACAATTACCTGTGTAAAATACGACCTGTTTTAGCATCTAGATAACAGGTCATTGTAAAAGAGAGCAAAATAAATAAATAAATAAAACAAATAAATACACAACACAGTTAGAAAGAAAAGTTTATTACTCACCTGCATTACACAAGGAAGTGCTGGAACTGTCTCCCTTCGTTGTTCAAGCATTCCTGACTCCTGCTGAGGAAGTTGCTAACTACACTCATTGATTCTGAAAAAGGTGCATGACGGATAAATTGACCCGAAATTAACTTTCTTTTCGGACGAATCATAGTTCCACCTAAGTGGGTGTGTTAATTCGCAAAATAATCGTTACTGGAATTAGGAAAAGCTTGACTTAATTCACGAACAGCCCTGCACGATCAAAGGATAGGAGTGTGGTGCGCTGTTAGCGGCGAGAAAATGACAGGCCCTATATTTTTTCAGGAAACAATTAATAGTGACAGGTACGTTTGGAAACATAGTGCGGCCTTTATTTTCCCAATTAACCGAGAGAGTACGTGCTTTCGCGACATTTCGTCAAGACTCTGCAACGGCACATACAGCGAAATTGGTAATTGGTAATGTGTTCGGTGAAAGATTGATCACTCATTTGACCCCCTTGTTCTCCCGATTTAACCCCGTGCGACTTTTATCTGTGGTGAGAATTATTAGAGGAAGTGTACAAATCAAATCCCCACACTTTAGATTAACTAACAACAAACATTCGTTAATAAATCACTGCAATTTTTGTGGGCGAACTTCAGACTGTAATGAGCAACTTCTTCAGCAGGTGTCAGAAACCCTCGAACAACGAAGGGAGACTATTTCAGCACCTATAACACTGACTGTTAGTATATAAAATTTTTAACATTTAAACTTAATAATAACAATACGTTATTTCCAAGCAGACCCTAAGTTGTACACACCCATGAAAAGTAACTATACCTCCGTTGCCGTTCTTTCCCTTGCATCCATAGCAACAACAATATTGTACCAAATCTGCTACTAACTCACAACATACAGAAAAGACACGTAAGACAAGAAAAACACGTGTAATATTCAAGTTTCGTTACTGTCACAATACGCAACCTAGCAGTGTCGTCCCAAAATCACGAGACTAGCCCGGCGAGATGTTGAGAACATGCGCAGTACATAATGCTCACTCCATAGATATCTATACTATACTATAAAAAGATGAGGACGCTTGCTCGTCATCGTCGAATTCATCAAATGTTCAAATGTTTGTAGAACTTATGGGACTTAACTACGGGGTCATTAGTCCCTAAGCTTACAAACTACTTATGAACTAGCTAAGACTAAGGACGACACAAACATCCATGCCCGAGGGGGGATTCGAACCCCCGACCGCAGTGGCCGTGCAGACCGTGACTGGAGCGCCTCAGTCCCCTCGGCCACCGCGGCCGGCTCGAATTCGTCCAAATATATGATACACGTAGGGTGTGGTGAGATATGAACTCCAGATGGCTAAGCGTTTAGAAAATAAAAGGAATTTTGATACTGGTCTATCACCATATGCACCTTATCAACTGCCCCTAACAGAGTCTGTTTAGAAAGCGGTTTTTGGCTGAGCTATAAGAGAACGGATGTTAGTTGAAACGTTCGCGGGTTCGATTTCGTCTGGCGACAAATATTTTTTTTTTTTTTTTTTTTTTTTTTTTTTTTTTTTTTTTTTGCTCCTTGGCAATACGTACACTACTGACTTAACCATTAACGGCAAAATTTATATGTGCACAACATCAGCATGGGATGTCATTATTTAAATTAAGCATATTATTTTAACGTGCTCAAGATGAGGTGGAAATTGCTTTTCCTGTTTCTTTGATGAATATCACTCCAGTACATGTAATTTATCAATTGCAAAAGAATGTAAGTATCAATTTACAAGCACGACGTCCTTGAGTACGCGTTAACTACGGTCGCTTTTTAAATGTTTGTAGTCCCGAATTCCATCCAGTGCCCTTTCGTTTTTTGCTGATATAAATTAAGAAAATAACCTATATGATGTTGCGGTTAATTGTGACGTCAGTCTAAATCTACACCAATAATCTGCAAACCACTGTGAAGTGCATGGCAGAGGGTACATCCCACTGTACCAGTTATTAGAGTTTTTTCCCATTCCATTCACGTATCGAGCGTGGGTAGAATGATTGTTTAAATGTCTCCATGCGTGCGGTAATTAATCTAATCTTGTCCTCACGATCCCTACGGGAAAATATATGTAGGTGGACCCATTGCCAAGGAGGGAAAAAAAGTAAATAAATCAAAAATTTGCCGCCAGTGGAGTTGAACCCGCGACCTTCTCAATACGAATCCGATCTTTTATCGCTTTTTTTCACCAAATGTTTTTTATTTCATTTCTTAAACATTTGGACTGATAACCCTGCAGTTTAGTCCCCTCTAAATAACCAACAATCTTATACTTTTACTGTATATAGTTAACATCAATTATGAAATCTTAGGGCACATATAGGATACTTTACACAAGTACTCTTAATGATATACTCACATATACACAAATATAAAACATGTTTCTTGTAGCCATCGATAAAACTGATATTAAATGAGTCCATGTATGTATAATAAACTATCTCCATTCGTTCAAATACGATAATAATCATGTTTCCATATTTGGATTTTTGGTCCACATATTTGGAAAGTTTGTTATATTAGCTCTGCATGTATAGCTTGAAGTCAATGCTGGTGTCTGGTCTAAGATTGTTAATCACGTAGCTCACGTATTTTCGCAGTAAGCAGTATACTGCATTTTTTTTCTCTGGAAAGTATATTGTATCTGGTCTACACAAGTATAGACGGAGATATGTATTCAGGTGAAGTTCTTGTTAGAAATGCTGACCCACACAGCGCTTCCTAAACATGCAGTTACAGGGACAGTTGATAAGATGCATATGGTGATAGATTCGCATCAAAATTCCTTTTATTTCCTAAACGCTTGGACATCTGTCTCGGGGTACTTTCGTGTTTCGCCACGCCCCACATGTACCATAAATTTGGACGAATTCGGCGATGACGAGTAGGCGTCTTCTTGTAAGACCTCCATACGGGCCGGTGGTGCCATCTATTGGACGTTTCAAACGCCCTCGTGGTAGCAGCAGGGCGGCAGTCGAGTCACGAAACTCCCAGTAGTTAACTGCAACCTGGCGACTGCAGCGCTGCCAAGCGGCCGGGTCGTAAGAACCAACCGTGAGGCGAGAAACCGTTGTGGATTAGACATGGAGTTGAACGACACATTTAAAATGTGACTGCATATCGAAGCTTATTGCGGCGCGATAAATTGTAGTTAGAGGAAAACTAAGAAAATGTACATTTTCTTAAATATGAAAAGCTCTTACAATGTAGGATAGAATAAAGTGTTAAATTTTGAGGGTGTATGGAATCTGTAACAGAGAGAGAGAGGTAACTAACTCAGTATTTTTCTTCAGTTTTGATAGTATACTGATAGGTTTGTGGAAGTCAAAACAAAGTTTTGCACAGTAATCTACTATTGATGATGCAGCAATGACAGCCGAAAGTTGACAGGGATTTGTTTGTAAAAAATTTTCAAAAAATGTTCAAATGTTTAAGCTTAAGGGACTTAACTACGGGGTCATCAGTCCCTAAACTTACAAACTACTTACAACTAAGGACGGCACAAATATCCATGTCCGAGGGGGGATTCGAACCCCCGACCGTAGTGGCCGTGCAGACCGTGACTGGAGCGCCTCAGTCACCTCGGCCACCGCGGCCGGCGTACAAAATGTAAAATAAAACGTAACTAACTGTCGTTTATCGTGTACAGACAAACTGAGATTTTGGCAGGAAAAGATTCTTATAGATTTACAGTACCTTTACATTCCTGGCGAGTTGGTACGATGAAAACATGACAAGAACGGCACGTGCAAGCCATCTGGCCGAGAATATAGCGAAAAGGGCTTTAATAAGACGTAACACTTGGTCTTTAAGAATGTAAAAATCGTGCCTAGTACCAGTATCAAATGTATTAAGATGTTCAAAATCTGCAGAAAAAATACATGTGGAACGTGTAACTACGTACCAGTACATCACATAACTATAAATCAGTTGCTTTTGAACTTAAAAGCACCTGGTTACAATATGCTTCTTGTCTTAAACCGTTTTTGGAAGTTAGTATTACGTTGTTGTTGTTGTTGTTGTTGTTGTTGTTGGGGCTTTAGGGCGCTCATAGTATTACGACCGTGCTAGTGTGAGCCGTACGTATTACAATGCACTGGCATGTTATTATTACAAACTGACATAAACAGGAAACGGGATTTTCGTTTAATAATGTTTTCGTAATTGTGTCACGAAATACAGTACCACGTTTAATGCCTAGGAAATATATAAACAGCAATAATCTAATATATAAAGCAGAGGGTCCGTATATTTGTACGTGTTGCATGAAAATCTAAAGTTTTGTTCCAATCTTTATGAAATTTTGTACACGTAAGCTTCAATCCATGAGGACGGTCGCCGTAAGTTTAAGAATCACATATGACGTCATAAACAATGAGATGCGCGAAAAACTGCTGCGTTGAGCGTCAATGCTGCTCATTTTCTCCTAAACCATTAGACCGATTTCAACCAAATTTGGTACACACATTCCTTACCGTGAGATAACAATTGCTGCATGGTTAAGAATCACATACGGCACATGGTTCAAAAGATATTACGTCATAACCAATAGAAATCGCAAAAAATGCCATATAATGCGGCGAGACTTTCGAAATACACTGTATGAGAATGACAGTACTTAGCGACTTGCAACAAACTTTAAACATAGTTTCAAACCTTTATTAAACTTTTTCTCGCTGGCAACCATAGTAAAATGATGAAAGAAAAAAAGTTTCTCGCTTACTGCTTTTCTGCTGTTTATGGAGTAAATCTACGACTCTCGGTATGAAGTTATAATTTATAATTTGAACACTACAAATTGTAGGGACAGTAAATTTTGCAGACAGTATACACATATTTAGTTACATTTGCGTTCTAAATTGTATCACATTCCGACATCTAGTTCATGAAATATGTGCACGGAAACAGTAACGTTCATGGAAAACCGCCCCATCACGCATAAAGTTTTAATCTATTACATATTTACTACTAATTGTATTCCCAAGATATTTTACAGACATACAGCCGTTATATAAATGAATATATAGCTGAAAATGGCAGGAATAAATAAATAAATACACGGGCAACGCCAGGTTTTCAGCTAGTAAATAATACATACATGTGGCGTCTGTTCCGAAAGAAGAAACGTTACTTCTGATCCTGCAGTTATTATTTAATATTCATTGAATATATGACATCAACTGCGATTGGGCAAAGCTGAAAATGTGTACCCAGTCGGGATTCGAACCCGGGTCTCCTGCTTTCTAGGCAGTTGCGCTGACCCCTACACCACTGGGGACACAGTGATCACCGCACCTGCAAGGACTATCTAAGCACGCCTCCCGTCAGATACAAATCCCCAGCTTCGCCCTGCCCACAGTACTCAAACTTGTAGTTATGAAACTAATTCCCGTAAGAGTAAGTGCTTCAAACTTGCCCACCCCTCCCCATTAAGTTTGAAGCACTTACTCTTACGGGAATTAGTTTCATAACTACAAGTTTGAGTACTGTGGGCAGGGCGAAGCTGGGAATTTGTATCTGACGGGAGGCGTGCTTAGATAGTCCTTGCAGGTGCGGTGATCACTGTGTCCCCAGTGGTGTAGGGGTCAGCGCAACTGCCTAGAAAGCGGGAGACCCGGGTTCGAATCCCGGCTGGGTACTCATTTTCAGCTTTGCCAAATCGCAGTTGATGTCATATATTCTATGAATATTAGTAAATAATAAATTGTTAGTTTCGGTAGTGCCATTTTCTGAGCTTGCTACCAGCCGCTTGTAGCGGTAGTATCGCTTCAGCTGTCAAATGGTTGCATTTCTTTCCCTACTGAGTTTCGCGAATGTCTGTGAGGGTGGTGTCGACCTACCTGCCAGGGTGGAGGCCCAGAGGCTGTCTACAGCTGCGGCGCTGCCCATGTCAGAGTAGGCCCTGAAGCGCTGCAGCTTCTCGCGGTCCCTGGGCGCGGCCGCGGCGGCGCCGCCCGCCAGCACTGGCGCCAGGCCGGCCTCTGCGGCCGCTGCCAGAAGCTCCCGCAGGCTCACCGTCTGCGGCTTGGACGCCGCGCACAGCGCAGACAGCAAAGTTCCAGCAGACACCGTGCCCACGCCGTCCAGCACCGCGCCGCGCTCACGGCACCCCATCTGCCTGCAACCACGACGACAATAACAACACCAACCATCAACTTCCTGCAACTTGCCTCTGTCAAGCAAATAAAATATAAATCAAATGTTTCTAAATCTACGCCAGTTTGGTTATCAGTCCCTAGGCTTACAAATTACTTATGGGGGGGGGGGGTGTTGATAAGAAACACACACTATTACCAAAATACACCAAATCCACAGTTTTGGAGATATGTCAAAGAAATTCTGTTCCACGCTTTACATGAAACTAACACGTCATATATATTATTTCTCATCGGTGTATTTTTGTGGGTACGCCATATCTTCCGTCAGTGGCACAGCCACAGTAGGAGGAGGGGTGGAGGGGGAGCTAATGGGGCTGAAGACCCCACCCAAACACCTCCCAAAGATTATCTATAAAAAAACTACTGCGGAAATTTGAAATAGTACATATGTAATAAACCATAACGTAACTACGATTTTCCAAGCACAACTTAACATGATATAGGGTCACCAGCATGATGCCGCCACTGGGAATGTGTGCTGCTGCTAATGTGAGGCCGCGCGGGAGAATCCGAGCGGTCTGGAGCGCCAGGTTACGTATCACACGGCCTCCCACGTCGGAGGTTCGAATCCTCCCTTGGGCATGGATGTCTGTGTTGTCATTAGGTTAGTTTAATTTACTTTAAGTAGTTTGTAAGTCTAGGGACAAATATCCAACGTAGTTTCGTCACATAGCATTACCAACATTTGAACATTATTTGCTACTGTGAGCTGTTTCAATGCCGCCGCGGCCAGCTTTGATGCTGCCGCTATTGATACTGTTACGCTGAAGTTACGAGCCGATTGTTCGTATGCGGCGACGCGCTGCTTAGCATGTCAGCGGCGAGTGGAATCTTATTAACAACTATAGTGTTATTTTAGTTCAATTTTTAAACATATAGTCTCATGTTAATTAAACAGTTATAAAATCGGCGAGCTCGTTATATTTCTGATAGCGAATGATACAAACGCTTTACCCTTAATAAATTCAATAGGTCAGAGGTGCCCACATGAAGGGGGCGTGGGTCAAGACGCAAAGTGCGTCGCTGAAATTTCTGGAGGGAAGGGGCTAAAAAATAAGTACTTTTAGCCGGAAGGGTGGGGGGCTTTATAGAACAATTTACAAAATGTGAAACAAAAAATATTTAATTTTAATACTAAATGGCAAAACCAAGGGGTGGGATGAGTCATTGGCCAAGGGGGGGGGGGGCACCTCTGCAATCGGCTCTTTTTTTTTTTTAATGAGCCCCCCCCCCAGAACCAAATCATGGCTAAATTAATGATTGAGGTATCATTTTTCTAGGTTTCGTTCTCCACTGATTACGAAAAATACGAATAAAATTATTGTTTTCTCCAAAAACTTTATTTTGAATAATATTGTACTGTTCTTACAATCTAAGCTCATACCCGGCGAACGATGGTAAATGAGACATGTATTTACGGTTGTTCCCATACGCCACCGCGCCGAGTATCAACTTTGCGCGGCCGATATAAAAGCTATGTAGAAAGTGCCATCTATTGACAATCTCAACAAATTATATATTGTGGACATCAGCAGCTGTAGACTTGAGTAATATTGAATGGAAACCACTTCAACTGATGATACTTGTTTATTGAACAAACTAGTTTCGTGGCATTAGAGCTCCATCATCAGGGTTATCTGCATACAAAGACGAGCAAATGCCAGTAACAATCACTTTATGCTATTTTACATTTGGCCTATAGATAAGAAAGATAGGTGTAAACACAAGTTATTTCATATTTTTCTCGATGACTCTAGACGACGCAACATTCTCTGCTGCTATTTCGTAAATTGGATTGCCCGAATTGAAACAATGTGTAAGTGGTAATTATACATACATTGGACAAAAAGGGAGAAGTTTCTGCACAAGATTTAAAGAACACATGAATCTTGCTAACTCCAAGTCTGCCTTAAGCAAACATCTACAGGAAGAGGGGCATTCCATTACAAATTTACAAAATAATTCAAAATTTCTCTAATGCCACGAAACTTGTTGGTTCAATAATAGAATACCCTACATCTGAAGCGGTTTCCATTCAATATGACTATTGACAGTGTGTTTAACTAACATGAACGACAGCTCTTGCTGTTGTTTAGATTCTTTATGCTAGCCAAATACCTTCTTTGATGCAAGGCTAGGTTATCACACGATTTCGCTTATACACGTCGATGTAACGACAAAAAACATACAAATGGTGCAAGATTAGTGATGACTTACTTAGACGAGTACATCACTGCGGTAAAACTGTGCTAATACCCCGCATTAACCTCACACCCTTTGAACCAACCATGCCTTTCCAAATCGTAAGAAGACAATTCCCAATAAAAGTAGCCTTCGCTATGGCCGAAAACAAAGCACAAGGTGAGACGCTTCAAAGGACAGGATTATTTTCACCAAAACCTGTTTTTTCGCATGGACGTTATATGCCAACCGGTCTAACGCGCCTCGCTGCGGAGCGCTCGGTTGCTCGCCTTCAGAGGTTCGAGTCCTCCCTGGGGCATATGTATGTGTGTGTGTGTGTGTGTTTGTGTGTGTGTGTGTGTGTGTGTGTGTGTGTGTGTGTGTGTGTGTTGTCCTTAGGTTACTTTACCCTAGTTTAAGTAATTTGTAAGCTACGGACTGATGACCACGCAGTTTGGTCCGAGACAGATTTACAAACATTTGAACATTTGACAGTTATACGCGGCTTTTTCACGAGTACGCTCATTCAGTGATATTTATGTTAGTGCTAAAGACACAATAGCGAAAAAGTAGACAATGGTCACATTATAGCTACTAAAATTGTTTTCAAAGAAGTTTTGTAAAACAAACAAGTTTTCAAAAAATTAAATAGACATGAAAAAGTCAGGATAGAGTGCGAATTATCTGCACTGGTCAACTAGTTTACATTTAAAACCCTTTGATCATATACGTATATACCATTTTATAATGAAATTTGAAGTTTTATTTTCAAAAAATAATGTATGTTCCTTTTTATCAGAAATTATTCAAAAGATTTTTACAGAAATCTCTCTGTTTCATCTCTTTATATGTTGTAAGCTTCTCTCACGAGGTTTTGGAATAGGTACAATAAGAGAATCTACATAATTTTTAATTCTAATTGTACAAGTACAATTTTAAATTCATGCAAAATTCCAAGCACTGTACCCCATACCTCAGCTTGCAATCAGAATTTTAAAAGTTGCTCTTGAGACATCGTTTATTAGGTTTACAGAAATATGTGTACAAAATTTCATAATTCTAGCATTCATAAAATCTGAAGAATAGGTTACAAGATTAAAAAATAAACTTTTCAGGAAACGCATTTTAAAGTTCAACTTAAGTTTTTTCCTTTTGTCACTTCTTCAGAAGGTAGGACATTTGTACACTGGGTCGTCCTTCTCTTCTGGTTTCTTGTTGTCTTTCTTTCCTCTACCAGGTCTTCAACTGACTTTTCAACTGCAGAGACGCGCTATAAGTCTATTTTTCTCATGATTTCTTGAGTAAAATTTCCTATCATGAAGCCCATTCTTTCTAATACCTTCATCCTCCCGACGTTCGCATTATTAAATACAAGAAATGCCTTATAAGTTGCAATTCTGACAACTATAGCAGATGCAAATGTGGTTTTAGGCCATCGTTTCCATGTGAGTGAATTTAGATGCTCATTTACATTCTGGGCTTTGCCATGAACACACTTTTTGAGAATTCAAGGTCAATTACTCTAAATACAGTGTACCGAGATTCATCAACTAACTAATTTTTCGCTTGTAGCTGCTGAGAGACGAGTTCACATTTTCAGGAGATGATCTTACTTCGGACATAGCCTCATTGGTGGTTTGTCGCTGTTTCTCAGGGCTTCTATTCACTAAGTCAGTCAAACGCAGTTTATCCAGTTTTTTACAAACTCTTTGTGATCGTGGCATAACTGAAGGGAGAAATAATCGAACTCTACTATAAATCTCCGTCAGTATCACAAGTCAAAAATAGAACTGCTTGGTCATAAACATTGCAGCTAGTTTGCTATTGTTTATAAGATACGTAATAGAGTCAAAGATGTTCTATAAAACCAAAGAGTATGTGTCCCGCACATGTTTCGTTGAAAGTAATACACAGAATCGTTATTCACTGAGCTGGTATTGAAGTGCTGCTTCAAAACGTGGAAGTGGCAAGCAGGCCGCGTTACATTTTTAATTTTCAGGCACATCGGATGCGATTTCAACTTTGCCAATTTATTGTCCATGAGTTGTACAAACGTGTATAAAATAAATCAAAAATTGACATTTTGGTCAATTTCATCAAGTCCCCCCCCCCTTAAGCTAAGGACAACACACACACACACACACACACACACACACACACATGCCCGAGGGAGGACTCGAACCTCCGACGGCGAGCAACCGTGCGCTACGTAGCGCCGCGCCTTAGACCGCTCGGCACTCCACCTCTGTCAGGCTGACATCCAAGCTGGCCAGGTGTCAGACACTGAGATCGCTACTAAAGACGTAACAAGGGTTGGAACTCAAATAGTGGCAACTACATTCAAAACCGAAGTGGCAACTATTTATTCAAAACCGTTTGCACCTGTTACTGTCCTTCAAAGTAGTCACCAGCGTTGTGTAGAACCTGTTGCCAGTGATGTGGAAGGCGTAGTATACCGTTAGCAGAACCTGTGCTGTTGATGGTGCGAATGAAGTGGTCTACTGCCTGTCGAATCTCTGGAACAGTTCTGAAGCGAACGCCACAAAGTGGTTCCTTCTTCTTCGGAATCAAATCAAAGTCACAAGAAGTCCCATCGAACGAACAGAGCAGCCACAGCTTGCATTTCATGCGCCCGCGCATTGTCGTGCAAAATGATTGGTGGCTTGCGTAGAGTGTTACCGCTTCTTCCGAAAAGCTATTCGCAGGTAATGCTCCACAAAGCTAATCATTTGCGTATCATAGCATCTTATTCCTGTCGGTTAAACTTCGCGTGTGTAGCACGTCATCTTCGTGATGTAGCAATTTTGATGGCCAGGAGTGTATTTTATAGATCCCCGGAGAGAAAACGGATCTTTCAATAATGCTTCATTGTGATGAATTTGGCGAAGGAACTTCTCGTTGATTTGGGTTATTAAAGTGACTGCCTTTAACAAGGTCGGCTAGCCTGTAAGGAAAATAACCTACTAAACGTTAGGAGACATAGGTGGACTACAAAGTGCTGGCCTTATGGACGAGGGAGTTGCTGTTTATAGAGGGATTTTTATTGTATAGTCTATCAGAATGTCACGAGACACGTTGCTTCTAGCAATGTGACCCAAGTTTCTTTTTCAATTTAAGGTCTGAATATTAGCTTATGAACAGAAAACAAATGTCACTCTGCAACTTATGCGCTTATATGAAGCTTCCTGGCAGATGAAAATTGTGTGCCGGGCCCTTTCGCGGGAAAGCGCTCCAGCACTGAGCTATCCCGACACGACTCACAGTCCTTTTCCCTTAGGCTGTGGCTAAGTCATGTCTCCACCATATCCTTTCTTCCAGGAGTGCTAGTCTTACTAGGTTCGTGGGAGAACTTCTGTGGAGTTTGGAAAGTAAGAGGCGAAGTGTGGCAGGATTGAAGGTGTGAGGAGGGACCGTGAGTCGTGTCCGGATAGCTCAGTGGTAGAGCGCTTGCTCGCGAAAGACAAAGTTCCCTGGTTCGAGTCGCGGTTCCTGCACACAATTTTAATCTGCCAGGAACTTTCAGAAAACAGACCAGCTAAATAAAAGTAAACTTGTAGAACTTACGCAAAATTTTGCTTTAATTCAATATGATGATGTTCAACAAAAAACCGACGGAAGAATCAGTGCAAATTGCCTTTATCTGGGTTACATATTAACAGCTGTATTTAATAACTCAAATTTTCTGTGCGCGGCATTTTTATTGCAGTTCGTCTACTACTCTTGAAATAGCCCATAAAGGATACAGCAGAGACATTCACAGAAGAAACTTCCAGTTGAGAGGCAGCAGAAGCAGCTGGTGGCAGGTACTTACATGGGCATGCTGGAGCTGTTCGTTGTCTTTGAGAAGCACTCGGAAGGATCAACTGAACTCGACAGCATGATGTGCAAAGCACACTGTAACAAAAATCAGGAAGAGCCTATCAGTTATTTTGTGCCCCAAATAGAGCATAAATTAAGCAGCACCTAAACGTATTCATAAACGGCTCCGTACAAGGTGTACTAACAAGTGAACCTAAGAAAGTGTCACTCCCCGATTTTTCTAAAATTTGGGTATCTTCTTCTTCATATATAAAGCAATGTGTCCGTGTGATTGTGTTTGTGTGTACGTATTGCATACAAATCCACCGTTTTGTACCGATCTTTATGAAATTTTGCACACGTAAGCTTCAATCATGAGGACGGCCACCGTAAGCGTAAGGATCACGTACGACACATAATTCACGAGATATGACGCCATAAATAATAAGATGCGAGAATTATAATTTTTACACTACAAATTGTAACCGCAGGAAAATTTACAGACAGTATATACACACATAGGTGAATGTTCCTTCGAAATTATTTCACAGTACGACACATAGTTCATGAGATATGAACACAAGTTAGAGCTGCAAAAATTAATATTTGTATTGTTAGTTAGAATTTAAAAAAATCGTGTTTCGGTATTTTTGGAAATTCAACCATCAAGGGGGTTAAATTGGAGAGGGGATGTTTTTCGAAAATCTTTTGCTATTAAGGCAATTTTGAAGCTACAACCACATAAATTGGTATATGTTTCCTTGGTCAGAATTAAAAAGACACGTGTTTTGGTATTTAATCTTTTAGAGGGTGAAATAGGGGATGAAACATTTTTTGAAAATACGTTGGTACTAAGCCAGTTTCGAACCCAGAATTACCAAAAATGTTATTTACATACTTGGTTGGAATTTAAAAGACATGTGTTGGGGTATTTTTCGAAATTCAACAATTAAGTGGTGCCATGGGGGTTGCAAGTAGTAAAATTAAATTTTCTAATATATATAAATGTTAAGAGACTTAACTACGGGGTCACGAGTCTCTAAGTCTTAGAAAGTAATTGAACTTAGACTAACTTATGCTAAGGACAACACAAACACTCATGCCCGGGGGGCGAATCGAACCCCCGACGCTCAACAGCAGCGCGCACCGCAGCATCATGACACTTCAATACGCACGGCCATTCTGATAGTACTTAAGCTATATCTATGAAAATTTATATTAAGAAGAGAGGGGGGGGGGGCTCACAGTCACAAGAGGTAGTATTAACACCATAAAACAACTAAGTATTCAATGATACAAAAACGTATGCCTAAGAGAAATTTATTTAATGTAAAAATTACGGAGTTAGTTATGTAACATTAATTATGAATTGGATAGATCGTATATTGTTTTATAATATAGTGTGTTAATGATGAATAAGCGCAAAGCCTCAATACTGTTTACAGGGACCAATCGATAGGTAAAAGAACATGATACAATAAGAAATTCTGAAAAATTCGAAAAAAAAAACCACTCTTCGTTGCAAATCGTCTATAGAATGGAACAGTTCTTAATGTGCATAATTCGCTTCTAAGTTTTGCCTGAAATGCGAACACTAGTTAATCAAAATATATTTTTCTGTCGGAAATCATGTAAAAATAGAATAATGTGTTGCATTCGGGAAAAAAAGAAAAGAAAAACAGAAAAAAATTCGTCCAACAATTTAAACGACAGCTGTAGTAAAATAATGAACATTAAATTTATTAAATTTGTTTCCTTTGAGATGACAGTTTTGTTATGGTACGTTAAGATGGAGGGATTTTTTTTTATTTTTATTTTGCAAGGGGATCACCAGAATATTTTTACCTGGAAGGGGGTGACAAAAGTCGAAAAGATTGAAAAACAGTGCTTTAGCACTTGCAAGGCAGTATAACGGCTCCCGCACGGACTACCTGCAACTGAGGACCAGCTATTCACCAGTCATCATGACAGATGAAATGTGCGTTACTGGCTTCTAGACTCTAGTGCAGTGGTCGCCAACTGGCGGACCGCCGTCCAGGTCCGGACCGCGTAAGGTCAAAAGTTGGACCGCCAAATATATTTTTAAGTGTAAGTTGTATACTCAAATTATTTTTAAAAATTGTTTTCTGTAAATAACAGTTCGTATGAAAGCCATCTTCATAAATGTTTTCTAGAATTGTACAATTAACTGCTGAATATTTAGAACTTTTTATTATTGTTATAGGTAGATTAAATGAATAGTTGTTATGATGGGCCGGCCGCGGTGGCCGAGAGGACTGAGGCGCTACAGTCGCGGTCTGCACGGCCACTACGGTCGGGGGTTCGAATCCCCCCTCGGGCATGGATATTTGTGTCGTCCTTAGGATTGGCTAGTTGATAAGTAGTTTGTAAGTGTAGGGACTGATGACCCCGTAGTTAAGTCCCATAAGCTCTACAAACATTTGAACATTTTTGTTATGATGGGCAACGCTGGAGAGTACACTGACGAGCGGCGACAGAAGTGAGTAAGCTGGCCGGCGTTGAACCGCATAGGAGCTCTGTAGTATATCCGAATACAGCACAAGCACTTTATTTAAACAACAAGGAAGTTCTATAATATTTAATACAGATAAAGAATCCCTGAGACGGATTTACGTCTCAAATATGTCAAAGACATTATTCATAGAGCTGAAGCATTGAATTAAAATTTGTGGTGCGGCCGGGAATCGAACCCGGACCTCCATGCTTACTGGGCAGACGTCTTTTTTTTTTTTTTTTTGCTCTATGTGTAGTTCTGTTCGTTGCGGACGTTGATCAAGTTTGTTCGTTTTTGTTCGATGTGTTCTTGGCTCAGCTTTTTTATTACAGAGGACGTTCAGCCCTCTGACCGGACGCGCTGAGCCACGGCGCCCGGCAAACGTCTTAACCGTTAGACTACCACACCACTAACGATTAAGGCGCCTCGGAATATAATGATCGTTAGTGGTGTGGTAGTCTAACGGTTAAGACGTCTGCCTAGTAAGCATGGAGGTCCGGGTTCGATTCCCGGCCGCACCACAAATTTTAATTCAATGCTTCAGCTCTATCAATAATGTCTGAGCCCTTTATTTAAGTATACCGACATAAAAGAAGTTTGCTCGAACTTCTGCAGAAGTCGCCTGGCATTCGATCAATCATGCGACGTATTTAACGAAGAACGAATGTCCATTTTCGGGACAATTTTTGGTATTGAAAGAAAATAATTTAGGCAGTAATTAATTACAGGGCAAGATTCGCGGAAAAGATGTATTCAAAACTTTTGATGACTTGATAAAAATCAAACAATGGCTATGGTAAAATAGCGTCTTTTTCAACTGACGGGATCCCAGCGATGATCGGCAAAGAAAAGGACTAGTAAGGAGAGTCAAACATCACAATCCTGGGCTACTATCTTATCAGTGCATAATGCACCAGGCAGTCTTTTGTGGTACACTTAGTGTGACTCTGAAAGAAATCAGTGCGATTCGGTGCATTCTAACTTACTGCAGTACAGCAACGTTTGTTGAGAAAGTAAAGGTCAAGTGAATGAAAGTTTTAGACAAATAAAGGGAGAAGTGACATGCTTCTTAGAAAACCTGGATTCATCAGAAGCAAGAAACTATTTGCGTTTCTTAGCGAAGAACGCAGTATGCTAGCTGTGGCATTTTAGTTTTTTTGTTTTTAAGACATGTTGAAACATTTAAATGCACTCAATACCGACCTTCAACGAAATGGTAAATCAATATGTAATTTGGTTCAAAGTGTATCATCTTATTCCTACAAGGTGGATAAAAAAAATGTTCAAGTGTTTGTATAGTCTATGGGACTTAACTACGGGGCCATCAGTCCCTAAACTTACAAACTACTTATGAACAACTTACGAACTAAGACGGCACAAATATCCATGCCCGAGGGGGGATTCGAACCCCCGACCGTAGTGGCCGTGCAGACCGTGACTGGAGCGCCTCAGTCTCTTCGGCCACCGCGGCCAGCTACAAGGTGGATATCGCTCAAAGATTTATTTTAAGTCAAGAATTTCTTCATTTCCCAATAATTTTTTAATATAAAAATAATTGTGAAATAGATATTTCCGTATTCTCAAACTTCTTGGCAGACCTTAAGAAGGTATTTTCAAATAGATGCAAAGTCTTTTCAGAGATAAACAAGTTGTCACAACTACTAATATTGCTTTTCGAGGTTTCTCCGGCAGCAGTCTGGACGGATGTGGATGCGAAGCCATTACTCCAAATGGAGATAACAGTCTTTACAGTAAGACTTTCCTTGCAAACGTATAAAACTGTATCCACTAAGAATTTTGGAATCAATATGAAAATTGCAAAAAATTAGCCATCTATCTGGCAACTACGTTTGGTTCCACATATATTTCTGAAACTTCATTTACAAATAAGAATTTCTTGAAGAATAAATATCGCTCAAGATTATCAGCTGCCCACCTTGAAGACACTATTCGCATAAACTGCTGCGCACGTAAAACTAACTTGAAGAAACTGTCTAAAGACAGCAAATATAATATCTCCCATTATATATATTACAAAATCCGCACATTTCATTCCATTTCATACTTTGTTAGTGAAATTTAAAATAAAAAAATAGTATGTATATTGTATGACCTATTCCTGGATTTTTCAATAAAAGCTTGACTGTGTCCTTTGAGTCTTTCGCGACGGCATTCTTCCATAAAAAAATTCTCGGTTTACAAGCCGCGTCATATCGGATATCTGACATAACGCGGCTTGTAAACCGAGAATTTTTTATGAACGTTTGATTATTTATTTTATTTCATACTTTACGTGAGGGAAAATAAAATTAAATAAATAGCAATTTTTATACGTTTCGTGGATTTGTTTATACATTTTTATTTCACATCTATTGAAATTCATATTAGTTCCAGAGTGAAAATTAAAATTAAAAAAATTACTAAATAATATGACTTTTTCTGGATAATTGAATACAAATATGCCTGTCAGTTGTATTTCATATTATTTTGTGGATGAAAATTAAAATTTTAAAAAGGAATAAGAGGTTTTACTTCTGGGCCTCGATATAAATTTTCAGAAGTATCCGGACCCCACCTAAGATTAGTTGCCGATCTCTGCTCTAGTGGATCGATTGTGCCTACGTAGCACACGTGATGTCAATGTGTGCGAGACATTTTTCGAATATACTTTTTGAGGAGCCAAATGCAAATCTGTAGAAGAATGTATAACAAGGGGAAAAATAGACACCGCCTACAGGAAAATAAAAGAGACATTTGGGGACAAGAAAAGCAACTCTATGAATATCAAGAACTCAGATGGGAAGCCAGTTCTCAGCAAAGAAGGGAAAGCTGAAAGGTGGAAAGAGTACATAGAGCAGCTCTACAAAGGAAATGAACTTAGAGACGATGTTGTAGGAAGGGAAGAGGAAGTAGATCAAGATGAAATAGGAGATACTATACTGAGAGATGAATTTGACAGAGCCTTGAAAGACCTAGGTCGGAACAAGGCCCCAGGAGTAGATGACATACCCTCAGAGCTACTAAAGTCTCTGGGAGAGCCAGCCATGACAAGACTATTTGAACTGGTGTGTAGGATGTATGAGACAGGCGAAATGCCCTCAGACTTTACGAAAAATGTAATAATCCCCATTCCAAAGATATCAGGCGCAGACAGTTGTGAAAATTACAGACCCATCAGTTTGATAAGTCATGGTTGCAAAATTTTAACACGAATTATCTACAGGAGAATGGAAAAGCTGGTAGAAGCTGACCTCGGGGAAGATCAGTTTGGATTCAGGAGGAACATAGGAACCCGGGAGGCAATACTCACTTTACGTCTTATCTTAGAAGATAGATTAAGGAAAGGCAAACCTACATTTTTAGCTTTTGTAGATTTCGAGAAAGCATTTGACAATGTTGACTGGAATACATTCTTTCAAATTCTGAAGTCAGCAGGGGTAAAATACAGGGAAAGGAGAGTTATTTACAACTTGTACAAAAGACAGATCGCAGTTATTAGACTCGAAGGGCATGAAAGGGAAGCATCAGTTGGGAAGGGAGTAAGACAGGGTTGTAGCCTTTCTCCGATGTTATTCAATTTAAACGTCGAGCAGGCGGTGACGGAAAGCAAGGAAAAATTTGGAATAGGGATTAAAGTTCAGGGGGAAGAAATAAAAACATTGCGTTTTGCTGATGACATTGTAATTCTGTCAGAGACAGCAATGGACCTGAAGGAGCAGTTGAATGGAATCGACAGTGTGTTGAAGAGAGCGTATAAAATGA
This sequence comes from Locusta migratoria, assembly GCA_026315105.1. Lineage (NCBI taxonomy): Eukaryota > Metazoa > Arthropoda > Insecta > Orthoptera > Acrididae > Locusta > Locusta migratoria. Next base: position 150,647,973 of record CM048745.1, on the reverse strand, counting down.
ACATTAACAAGAGCAAAACAAAAATAATGGAATGCGGTCTTACAAAATCTTGCGATGTTGAAGGAATTAGATTAGGTAACGAAACAATGAACGTGGTAGATGAGTTCTTTTACTTGGGTAGTAAAATAACATGCGATGGTCGCAGTTCGGAGGATATAAAATGCAGAATGGCAATGGGAAGAAAATCATTTTTGAAAAAGAGAAGTTTGCTAACACAGAATATTAATTTAAGGGTAAGGAAGTCTTTTCTGAAGGCATTTGTGTGGAGTGTTGCCTTGTACGGGAGTGAAACATGGCCGATAAGCAGTGCGGACAGGAAGAGAATGTGGTGCTACAGAAGAATGCTGAAGATTAGGTGGGTAGATCGCATAACTAATGAAAAGGTACTGAACAGAATTGGTGAGAAAAGGAATTGTTGGCATACCCTGACTAAAAGAAGAGATCGCTTGGAAGGACACATTCTTAGACATCGGGGAATCGTAAATTTAGCATTGGAGGGAAGCGAGTGGGGTAAAAATCGCAGAGGGAGACCAAGAGACGCGTATAGTAAGCAGATTCAAGTGGATGTGGATTGCCGTTCCTATGAGGAGATGAAAAGACTTGCTCAGGATAGGGTAGGGTGGAGAGCTGCATCAAACCAGTCTCCGGACTGAAGACCTTAAGAACATAACAACAACCTTTTGAGGCAAAGGCGAACGAGGAAACAAACCACACGCCACGCGACAGTGGAAAATATGTTCTTACGACTCGTCACAGTGTGCCGCACTTACCCCCCCCCCTTTCGTCTCCAGAACTGCAGGTGAGTTTGGTCCTTTCTGACAAAATGTATGTGTGGGCTGTTAGCAGGTACCTACCTTCTCGTGGTGGGTGAGGCTGTCCTCCGGGAAGAGCAGGGAGTTGCCCGGCAGCAGCTGCTCGGCCAGGATGTCCCACTTGAGCGCCTGGCGGCCGCTCTGCCTCACGGGCACCACGAACTCGCTCAGCACCGCGTCCGGGTCCCGCTCCAGGCCGTCCGCGCGGAACCTGCAACCAAAACACATCACCAGGCTCTGCCAGTGACTGGCAAAGGACTGTACTTAGACAGAAAAAACTCTCTGCAAACTCAACAGGAAACATATCTCAGACTGCGAAGTAAGTGGGAATTGCGTTCCACAAGGTTCAGTTTTGGATCCATTCTTATTTTGTGGTATCATCCACTGTCGATTCAATTCAGAAGTCGAGACGGCAAGGATAACGGTTAACAGAAAAAGTATGGCGACGGTCAACCACAAGTCGCCTCAGCTTTCGGACGTCCGTACGAACCACTGCCATGCCAGAGGTGTACACACTCCGCTTACAACTCGCCCTTACTTGTCTGCGAGTCAGGCGGGCAGGCAGCCGCACATAACAGAACGGGCCGGCTGCTTCACTCACAGTCAAGCTAAAGCCAACCCAAGCAGGCTGCGAGAAATTGGCTTGACTGCGTGTTTTACCGTTCTGCTGCGCTATGTAGCAATTTATTCTCACAGTTTCCTTATAGTATTATGAGTAGAGCTCGAAAATTTATTTCATCGCAATTTCGAAATACGCTGCGCAATATTACTTATACGGGGTGTATCAAAAACGATGGCGCAAACTTACACGTTTGAAAGTACACGATATTAGAAGCATAAATGTTCCAGTATACATGGGTCCGCAAACGTTTGCGAGATAATTACGGCATTGGTTGTAACATCGTACTGTTTACCCCTTGTGCACTTGAAAGCGTCCTAAGGTTGTTGTTTATACAACGGAACATAGCCGAGAGATGGAGTTGGAATCACATCATGCACGGACAATATACAGGACGGGCACATTACACACTCACAAGGTATCAGTCGCGTCTGAGGAGTGCCACTTGTGCTGTGTTGTAGTTACAATGCAACCTTACAGTAACGAAATCTATGCGGACATGCATTTAATGTACGGTAGGGCTAGCGGCAATGCACGGGAGGCTGAACGCTTGTACCAAGAGGTATATCCTGATTGAAGACACCTCGAAAGTCCTACATTTACAAGGGTCCATCAACGCCTGACAGAGCATGGGGGTTTCGCACTTGGCAGAGGCTGAGGATATGGTACTGGACGCAGTACATGTATATCCAGGAACCTCGGCGAGAGGAATTTCCTCACAAGTGCCTGTATAACAATTAAGCGACAGCAAAGTAAGGAGAATTTTACATTGTAATTTAGTGTATCTTTACCACCTCCAACGAGTTCGTGTCTCAATGATGCAAACTTTGTTCCTAAAGTGATGTTTTGTCAGTAGATGCAACAGCAACCCTCGTTTAGCATTTAACATTTTATTTACAAACGTAGCAGGATTCACACGCGATGCTGAGAGAAATGAGGCCACGTGCTGTTCATGAGTCACCATATTAGCAGAGCTTCTCACTGATCGTGTGATTAGGGGTACTAGGTGATCAACTCACTGGGCTAAGACTCCTACAAACCCGAGCTGAACTGTCCGCCATTTTTCTCCAAGCTGTAGCAGTTGCCACGTTCCTGACGAAGCTCAAACGTTACCTTGCATTTCATTCAACTCGCTCATATTCGCAAACTACTCACTGTATGAACGTGGAATTTTCATCAATGTTTTCGTGAAAACTACACTACATTTTCATTTTAGTTTCATTTGAGGTAATAGTTGATTAAGAGGACATACTGACAGTTTACGAACATGCACTTTCTGACGACGTTACGGAATTTTCGACATACGGGGAACTTTTTTTCTGTTGAAGTTAGGTGAACACATTAAGCGAATGAAATGTTCAAAACATCAAATTTTCATCCTCTCCAAACAGAAACTGTGGGAGAAACGTTTAGCTTGAGATAATGTCAGTCAAATATGAAACAATGGATCCGCATGCCCGTCTAGTAATAACTCGTCTTCTTAACCCATTAAATTTAATAGTCGCAAACTACAAAAGTGTTGTCTGTGTAGGTAAAATTCAATTTCAATTTTTCAGTTATATAAAAAGGACATTCTAAATATCTCAATACAGAGTGCTTTATTGTTTGAGGACATGGAAACAAGTTAGTTCATTAGGTAGTAAAGAGATTCTTGGTATCTTTCATTTTCTACTATTCTTGCATAAAATCCATGTTAGATGTAGTAACTTTCGTTCTGTTACTGCTAGGCGATAAACTGAAAGAAATGTAACTCCTATTATTTTTTGAAAATGGAGTTGTAGCTTTGAAACGCGTTGGACAACAAGTCAAGAAATAAATATTTGTGACAAATGAAGGAATACCTTTACACCGATTAATAAATCCCTAAAATTACTATTTTTCATTTTAAAAAATCTACATCTACTTGAATAACGCAACAGTTAACGAAGTTTTGCATAGTAACCACATGGCAAAATGCGCCCCTCTTCGCATGTTATCATTTGCTAAAATATCATTTTGATACCTCTAACCGTGTATGAGACGTTATATTTCCATCTGGCCTTATCGTCGTCGGAAATGTGTTCGCTACTTAAAATAACTTTGAGCAATATGAGTAAAAGCTAAAGATCTCCTCCAAAGTCGAAAATAAGATTCAGTACGTTAAGTAAATTTCGTACGCAGCAACATATGATGTAACATGCACCAAACAGAATATCATAGCAGCCCCTATTTTGTACTGCAAACCTTTCCTAACCTAGCGCAGTCTCTTAATTCAAAGCCAATATCTTACTAACTATGACTATTAACAAGATGATGCACAATTCGTCACAATGCTGATATATAAAGATTTAAGCGGCGAATAAATTAATTTTTTCTAACAATTAGTTTTGACGAAATCGTTTGTGAAAGATGGCAGACTGTACGCCTCTATGCTGTTAGTACTGCGCAATTCCACCCATGTTGGGGAAAACATGGCGGACGATTGAGCCTGGGTATTTAGGAGCTCTACACTGGGCCACACATTCTTCGACCAAAACTTAATGGACGGGGGTACCTTAGGTTTCTGCGGTGTCATCTTTCATTATTCCTTGAGGATTTTCCCCTTCAGCAACATCAGAGTTTGTGATACATGCATGATGGAACTCCGGCACATTTTGCTGCTGGTATGAGACGGTATCTAACGCGCAGATACGGCCTGAGATACATAGCAAGAGGCGGACCTGTACCTTGACCTCCAAGATTTTTTGTGTCGGGGGTCACCTCGAAAGCGAAGTGCGCAGCACTCCCGAAGAACTGGAGCGGCGAGATGTACACACTTGTCAAGAATTCAAAATGTTCAAATGTTTGTAAAGCTTATGGGACTTAACTACGGGGTCATCAGTCCCTAAACTTACAAACTACTTATCTACTACCCTATACTAAGGACGGCACAAATATCCATGCCCGAGGGGGATTCGAACCCCCGACCGTAGTGGCCGTGCAGACCGTGACTGAAGCGCCTCAGTCTCCTCGGCCACCGCAGCCGGCGTCAAGAATTCCGAACTGATCCAAGGGAATTTGAAAGTCATTAGACACGAGCACAGTATTGCACACGGATGCTACGAACACACGTTAGTGAAATGTGAACAAAATTCTATGTAAATCCTAATGGCAAAGTCTAAATTTCAAATTAAAATGTACTAACTAGGACGATGTTTACAATGACGTCAGTGGCGCTTTGGAAGCATACAGCCGTATTTACGTCGCAAACGGCTAGTTTGCTGACCCATGTTTACTAGGACAATTTTGTCTCGTGTACTTTCAACCGTGTAAGTTCGCGCCATCGTTTTTGATACACGATATACAGAGTGACACACTAACAGTTACCACGAAGAATAACTCCGGTAAGTTTGTGGGACAGAAGTTGCTTGGGACAACGGGGGCCGGAAAATGAAATTGGTTTTTTGGTGCTAGGTGGGTCGCTTCAGAGACATGGAAGTCAACATCGTTTTTATTTTATTTTATTTTATTTTTTATTTTATTTATTTATTTATTTTTTTTATTTTTTTTTTTTTATTTTTTTTTGAAGGAATACATGATTCACATTGTTTGCTTCGACGATACGAGTCTTACCGTTCCTATTAGTGTTCTATTGCGCAACCGTAGAAAGGTGTTTACATGTCAATGGCACATTATATGGATACGCCGTATTTGGCAAATATTTACTACTTTCACGATATACGAGAGAGAATTGTCAGAGCTTATGTTTCGATAAGTGCCGAAGTGATACGGTGTACTCCTCAATCAATGATAAGGAAGTTGCAACACTGCAATGTTCATGCCACCTTTTTTACTTTTGTTGACCTTCGAAGACCTTACTATTATACATCACTAGATTCGTCTCGATAGCCGCTATCAGAAAAGTACCAAACTATAGCATCCCATTTTTAAAAACGTATAATAACGAATATATGGCTCCAAGCTGCCACTGACGGCATTGTTTGTAACGAAGGTACCTTAGTTTCTGCGGCATCATCTTACGGCTAGGTTTGTGGACGTTCCCTTTAGGAACGTCAGAGTATGTGAGACAGCATCTAACGCGCAGATACGGCCAAAAATGAATAAGTCGAGGCGGACCGGTACCTCGGCCTGCAAGATCGCCTGATCTAAATCTTAGCGGTCGTAGCTACAGTTCCTGCACATGACCTGGTTCACACGAATGGTTCGAAGGTTGAGAGGCAAGTTGGTTTTTGTGGACGTTCCTGACAACCAGGTTGAACAGCACTCTCTGCCGGTTGGCTGCAGCGTCCATACCGCAAAACTGGTGGCGATTTCCCGCGCTCTCGACCACATCTGCTCCTGCTCAGCTGAGTCCTTTCTCATCTGCAGTGAATCCCTGAGCAGCCTTAGAGCCCTCGACCAGTGCTATCCGCGTTGTCCTCTGGTGTTAGGAATTCAGGAGATCAGTGGTGTTCCTCTGGTCTCCGGGTCATGTCAGTATTCCAGGCAACGAACGTGCTGCTACACTGGCCAAGCAGGCTGTCGATGCGTCTGTTTTAGAGATCGGTCTTCCGGATTCTGATCTCCGGACAGTTCTGTGACATCGAGTGCGTGAGCTTTGGTCTACCGAGTGGCGTAGCCTGACGACATCCAACAAACTCACGGCTATAATGCCTAGTTTACACGACGATCGAAAGTTCACAAGAAAGATAACTGTCTGCTGCAGTGCTCCAAGCGTACTAATTCGGTACTAATGACGAGCGACCATACAGGCTTGGTTGCATTAATACGATAAACTTCCGTCTACAAGTCTTATTACAACTAACAGCAGCGCCTGTGCGAAAATACGGGCTTATTACTGTTTTTGTACGTGGATGGTTCACGTTTGGGTGTATGTCATAGCTGATAATATACAACATTTTTTACACTGTTGGCGGTTGCAGGAGCTGTAGCAATGTTCGTTAGAACACTACAGTGAAGAAGAAATAGAAGTTGGATGTGTCCTTGGAGAGGAAGAGACGATGAATGAAATGTGCACTGCATGGATATGATGAAGTAACTCATACCAGAGGACCTCAATGAATTCAGATTTTTTGTTTTACGAATATTAATTGCTGAGTGTTTTACCAAGTTGCTTTCGTTCGTCCAAGGACAAAAATACAGCAATGAGAGAGAGAGAGAGAGAGAGAGAGAGAGAGAGAAAATTTCGCCAAGCTGAAGGTACGAAATACTTTTTACACTTGAGTTACATTTTCAGCTTTGTTAATGTTATGCGTCAGTTACTTCCTGTAATTGTTATTTTTTGCCGGTTCGCTATAGCATTGCAATTTCTAGCGACAGGAGAATCTTTCGAAAGCCCAGCCTTTGCACAAATTGCTGTTGAAGTCTGCACACCAATTTCAATTTCCGATCCATAATGGGACCTCATTCAATTAAATTTTGCTTTGCTTTTAGCATCACACTATCGAGATTATGTGTAGCTGACTTTCTGACATGCTAAAATTTATAGAATTTTAAAAATATGAAGTTAATCAACAAAACGTGTTCAAAATTCACTTAAATCTACACTTTTCTGTTATTTTCTTCAAAAATGACAGTCTTTGTACCTTTTTACAATAGAGAGGATTTTCTGCAGCGACCCTATACGCCTCAATCGAAAGCGCAATTCCTGCTCTGCTCCACTGCACTGATGCAAAACGTATCACTCCAACAAAGCAAGGAATTCTGGTAAGAACGCGGCTATTTCCACACATAAACATGATAACCACACAACGAATTCAATTCTGCCCATGCGCATCCACTTCGCTACTAGTGAATTTAGAACCTGTCCTAAATCTTACTAGCTAGAACGAAATGCAGTCTATGCTCACGAAATGCTAGTAGTTCCGCGTTTACGTCGCTAGATAGCGCGCATTGTGATCCATTACTAGCGCGATCATCGTGTAAACTTGGCTTAAAGAAGACCATGGCTGTGTGGCGTTCCTCCATGCGGGCCTGCCGCCGGGACTCTGTAGTCCTGTGCAGGCTCCGCATACTAGCGTCTAGGGACAGTAGTTCGTCGGACCCCAGTTACTCGTACCAACCGATAGATGTCTCTACGGTCGCAAGTTATTTCCTGCAGAGACCCCATCTTCCCTTTCGTATTTTCATGTTCTCCTTATAACTCGCGTGTTGCTATTTCAGAGTTACGGCACACTTAACCCTCCTCTATAAACGTTGCTGGTGACCACACAAATATAAACATTGGGTCGTATCCGACCCCTTGCCTCATAATTGCAATTTCTGAGTACGGAAATCAATATTGCGCCTAGTTTTATATATAATATAGTTTATTTAACATTCAATTACATATATTCAAAGTAATGAATGACTAAGGCACCTGAAAGAAATGTTTCAGTCTTTTCGAATATATTATAAAACAAGTAAGACATTGTAAAAAAAAGAAAAAAAGAAGAAACACAAATGAAATAAAATAACTTAAAAACAATTATTTCAGAATTATATTCTAGCCATTTCTAAACATATACTTCGATTAGAGACTAAAGGAAACTCATATCACGTAAACTTTGTGACTTGGCCCGGGAAGATGTGTCACTTTATTTGAACTAGGCATTCGTGAATATTGTTAAATCAGAGGCTTATATGTCCATATAGTCTCCCCATCTCTACCAATTTCAAAATTTCTGTCGTCGTGTTGCTGAGGGTTTTCAACTAAAAAATCATTTCCTTCATCCAATTCAAACTCATCATTTTCAAAATCATTATTTGACAATATACCATCATCAGATTCTGAGACTATATCAAAAATTTCATCATTGAATTCCTCATCAGATTCTACTTCCTGTCGTCTGCATTCAGCCCATATATCGTGTAATGAGGTAAAATTAGTGTTTGTACTACTTGCCATGATTGCAGAAAATGGAACAATAACATATAACAATATTATACATAATAATCAATATAAGACTGGAACACAATAATAAACACTGGGTCACATCCGACCCAACGAGGAGGGACAATACTATAAACAATGGGTCGGATCCGACCCTGGATCGGGGAATCTATCGTTGTACAGCAAACAAACAAATGTGGCGCTCATTTAAGTCTGATGTTGTCTGGACGGAGCGTGCGTCATGACTGCCTGGGAGGGTACCTGGGGCCGCGTATCCCTGGAGGAAGGGGGAAAGAGACATGCGCACTTTTCTAACTGGCGGGTCGGATCCCACCCGAACGTTTACATACGAGGGTTAAGAGGTACCAAAAATATGTCGTTCTTAGTCCAATTGATTGTAAATTACAGTCAATAAACGCCATATTAGCGAGTAACCCTTGATATTGATGGTAATCTAAAACCGAGAGCTTTCATTAACGTCATCCTTGTTGCCCAGCGAATAAACGCGACATGTTGAGGAGTTGTTGAGCGACGTCGGTGGTTGGCTTTCCGGTCTCGACTTGTTTCTTTCTTTTTTACCTGACTCCTAAAAGCTTTCTTACACTGTTATTAATTAAAAGGAATTTACACTTTGCTATATTTCGACATATTTACATATACAAGCGCTTTCTCTAAAAAGTGCGATTGTTCTCTTTAGTGAAAATACCGTGAAATATGAGCCAACCAATTGCAAACATTGTCTCGTGAACTACCTGCACATAAACTGAAGACACACTATAATAATTAATGTCCTAAATGTCATGCTGATTCAAATAATTTTATATATACATTATGTACTAGAGTTATGTGGCAAATGTCGTTTCTTAATGAGACTGAAGCGCCTTGTTCCTTTTTTGGAACAGCTATTATGCACGATCTTGAGTCCAATATGCACTGTTTGTCAGATAATTGTTCTAATACTGTAGCCATTTAACTGATCTCAAGAGCTTTGTCTGTATTTTCTAGTAAATGTATGAAACAATTTGTACGCCTATCATGATATCATTTGCAACATTCACTATAAAAATGTGTCGGTACATTATGTGCAGGTACCTACTGTAGTTCAGAAGACAGTGATTACAATTTGCTGTACCATATTTCACGGCATGCTCACTAAATAGAACAAACGCACTTTTAAGAAAAAGCGGTTGTACTTGCAAATATGTCGAAAAATCGCAATTCGTAAATTCTATTAAAAATGTCAGAAAACTTTTGGGAGTCAAGGTGAAAAATAAAAATATTGTCGGAAGCGAGAAACGAATCACCGCCCACACACACGTCTGTTTTTAGTTTCTTCTTTTATTTTGCATTTTTTCTCTTTTGTTGTTTTATTCCTTTTATATACCGTATATATATTTCCCCTAAGCTCTGCCACTTCAGGCGTTGACTCCTAATACCTATATTACCACCAAAAATTTACTAAATAAACTTAGAAAACAAAATATCTAGTGCCACCGCCACTTTCACCGCAAGCTAAACTGACATAATATCGCCACTCTTCAGGCGCCACCGTCAACGAAACAAGAATACATTCAGTTTCCTCTAAAAGCAGATCTTTTCTGTCTCCATCTGTGAAATAATAACAATACACCAGTACCATTAATTCTTATGTAAATGACACTGGTAAACTAACACCTGAATATTCTCAATAACAAAACCTAAATTCATGTAGAAACTCAACTCTGCTTTCCACATTATTTATCAGGAAAGTATCCTCCGCTTTATGTTGCGTCTTTTTACAGTTTAAGTTTCAGACTTCCAGTTTTAGACTGCTGGAAAGTCTTACTGTGATTTTACTAACGCAGAAATATGGAATATTACAGACACACTTCTATTACAGTAATACTGAAGTCTTAGAATGATTCATATTTCGATTTGCTAAATACGAAGGTAAAAATATTTACGTAAATTAAACAGCAGGAATGATCAATAGAAGCCCTCAAAGAGGTATATAAACAACATAGAGAGGCTACAGGCAAGTTAACAGCGCTCTGGGAGGCAGCACTAAGCAACACTGGACGCCATATTTGAGTTTGAAGCACAAGCGTGAGCAGACGCTTCTGTTTGTAATCTGAACTGACGTGTAAGCGCTGTTATTAAGCCCAATGTATGTTCGGTGTACAATTGCAGCAACTGCAGTGATAAAACTGTTGGAATATCATAAAGAAAGAGATATGTAATTATAAAGGTCGTTGTGTATCAGCGTGTATTTGGCTATAAACATTCATTATACGTAACTTTCGCATTTACCAAGTGTCAAAATTATGTTTACTTCACGACCATCAAAAAGCTAGGCAGAGGACGGATGTTTATTTGGTGTGTTTTAATGTAATGACAGTTGTTTTTATAGTGTACAAAAGCGTATTAACCACAGGGTAGGCAGCCTAGGTATATGAACTGTAATTAAACAAATTCTTTATACAGATTTTCTTTGAAAAACAAGTAGTTGCTAACCCAATGGGTAACCAGTATGAGGCGTGATAAGTGGCATCCTACAAAGTATAGTTACATATGCTCTTGTCATTCTGAAGAAAAGTTATGGATTGTATCACCGATCGAAAGCGGCCATTTGCATATGCCATTTATTTTCGTTTCCTGAGCACCTACAGAAACCAAAAGCTGTAAGGAGAGTACCAAGGAAACGTCAAATTTTGGAGAGTTTGATAAATACGTAATGTACTTCAAAGCATGAAACATCCCTTGAACCACAGGCAGAATAAAGGTAATTAAAGACTTTTAACAGTGGCGGCGCTAGACGAAAACTGGGCGTCGGCGAACTCGTCTTTGCGAGGCCCCTTTCATTTTTTCAGTAAGGAAGAGAACGTGAAATAAAATGAGCTGAATTATACTTCAATAATCATTATAGTAAAATTTTATTAGTATAATGTACAAGTATTATTGCAATGACAAAAATTACAATAATCAATTACAAATTAAAAGAGAGAAAATTTTCGTATTACTGAATTTTTTAAGCTCATATCGTAATTAATACTAGCCGCTACTTTGGCTTCAGTTGATAGTACTGACAACGCAGATGGTCTTTCTTGGCTCATTGTGCTTCTCAAGCTAGTCTTAATCAATTTTAAGTTTGTAAAGGTTTTCTCGGCAGAAGCTGTATTGACTGGAATTGTGAGCATGATTCTGATTGTTATATAAACATTTGGATATACTTCTTTCGATTTGTTTTCTAAAATGTACTGAGGAAGATGTTTTGCAAGTATTTAACTAAAAATTACATTACTGCTGCACTCATAGGGAAATAAATACGGGCAACTAAATAGCTGCCGGCCGGGAATGGCCGAGCGCACTAAGGCGTCATACCACGGTGAGCGAGATCGCTCTTGTCCTTGTGTTCGTCCTTTGGTTAAGCTAGAGTAAGTTAGATGTAGCTCATCGCTACATAACCTAGCAGTTGAAAAACGCCATTAAACATCAAATATAAAAAATAGAAAATTTGAACAACGTTTTGCAAGGCCCTCACAGCCGCGAGGCCGTCGGCGGTCGCCGACGCCTAGCGCCGCCACTGACTTTTAAAAAAATTGCCTGTTTTCTTAGGGAAGATATGTCGGCAAATACAAACGATTATTGACATTATAGTAACATCAAATAATGCAGCAGTTCGACGATTCTAAACATTACACTTACGATGCAGTAATAAACGAGAAATGCTATTCGTAGTGGGAATTACTTTCCGAATTGCGTCGCTCAGAAATTAAGGAAAAATCACGACTGGCAATGATTAATATGAAACCTACGATTCAGCGTTAGCAGACGCCCAAGTAACAACTGGCGTGACACTGACGTTCTCAAAGATGGCGGCAACCTTTACAATTGGTTTCAACTATGGCGGCGCTGTGGCCAGTCTATGTTGTTTATATAGGTCTTTGGAAGCCCTGGACTTGCATAGCATCACGGTAGCATGACCGTAGAGACATCTATCGATTCGTACGGGGTCCGACGCACTACTGTCCCTAGACGCCTGTGGTCCGCATTGGCCATACTTGGCTGACTCACGGCCATCTCCTACGTGGCGATGATCCGCCTGTGTGTCGCTGTGGCGCCCGCCTGACGGTGGCGCACATCTTGGTGGACTGCCCCGTTTTAGCCCCTCTGCGGCGGAGTTTTAATTTTCCTGCACTTTTATCCCATGTGTTAAGTGACGATGCCAAAAACTCTGATACTGTTTTAAGTTTTATTCGGGACAGTGGTTTTTACCCCTCCATTTACAGCTTTTCTTCAGTATTCTGTCTGTGTCCGTCCTCTCATGTCCTCTGATTGGAGGTTTCCACGTGTTTCCATGTGGTTGACTTTTCCTATTTTTAGTCTCACGGTCGCTCAACCACAGACGTCGGCTTTTACATTCCATTTCTTGTCGTTGCTTGGTGACTTTGTGTGACTGTCACATTTTGCGTTGTCTCTTTCCGACTTTGTTGTCCTTGTTCTGACTCGGGGGATATTCCTCCCCCTAGCTGTTCTCACCTGTGGGCCCTTTTACACGTTCACGCCTCTTTTTGTGACTCAAAATGATGGAATGGGGGACTGATAACCTCCGCAGTTTTGTCCCCCTAAAACATCCAAACAACAACAATCTAAATCCTTTGGATTTTTGTGTCTGGAATCACCTAAAAAGCGAAGTGTACAGCAGACCCGTCAACACGGTTGAAAACCTTGAGCGAAGACTTGTACACGCTTGTCAAGAATTCCGATTTTTTTTCCTTTATTGTTAATGAGAATTCCGAAATGATCCAGGGGTTTTAGAAAGAATTAGAAATTCATTGCAGAGACGAGCACAGTATTGCATCCAGATGCAAGGAAAACACTTGGAACATCTTCTTTAACACGTAACCCATAGGTGAAATGTGAACTAACTGCTAGGTAAACCATAATATTAAAGGCTAAATTGCAAATTAATGTGTAGGACGATGTTTACAATGACGTCAGTGGCGGCTTGGAACCATACATTCGTAATTATATCGCAAACGACCTATCCATCTTTGGCCGTCCCTGCGCATTACATGGGAAATTTTTGCTTCTATTATCGTGTACTTTCAACCGTGTAAGCTTGCGCCATCCATTTTGATACAGCCTATATACAGTAAACAAAGTCTGCAATAGGCTGCTACCGCGGTGGAGTAGCCTAGCGGTCTAAAGCGTCTCGCTGCGGAGCGCGCGGTTGCTCGCCGTGGAGGTTCGAGTCCTCCCTGGGGCATGGTTAGTTTACCTAGGTTTAAGTAGTTTGTAAGCTATGGACTGATAACCACGCAGTTTGGTTTCGATAGATTTACAAACATTTGTTGTATTGCGCAACCATCGAATGGTGTTTACATGAAACATTTGAAAAAAAGTAGGCTGCATAGGTCGTTGTATTGATTAAAGTCATGAAGTGGTTACAGTATGACTTTATTTGACGCGTTCCGGCCTGGGCCATCATCAGAATCTTTCATACATTGATTACAAGTACGTCAGTACAGATGGTTACATGTTCTTGTCGTAACATCAAGGAGCAGACCAGGCCGAAACGCGTCAAATAAAGTCACATTGTAACCACTTCATGACTTTAATCAATACAGCGACCTGTGCTGCCTACTGCAGACTTCATGGTCGTCTGCCTCCTCCGTGAATTTATGTCACAACCATTACCCTGTATATGTATGTTTATATGTTCATTAGAGGCCATAAGGATGGTGTAGTTTATTTGTTCTTTTTTCCTTTTCGATACCGCTTTTCTGTTTATTTATTACTATTTGTGCGTTTAAACGCGGTTCTCTGCAACTGGACTTTCTTTCAATTACTTCTGACTATTCTCAATTTCAACACTCATGAGATTAGATAGAATACAGGTTTTGTTTAGTAAGACGAACTATCTCTAAACATGGAACTACTCTGCACGTAAGAACCTAAAAGTTATTATTGTACGACAATATCAACGAGAACTAAATTAAGTTTTTGTAAGTCCAGTTTCTGTAACCCTTAGTGTATAACACCAGGTATAAAATTTTACAAAAAAAAATGGTAGCACGATGTATATTTCGAATTCGTTGATGTAATTCGAAGAGGCCAAAGTTGTTCACCCAAACTTACCCAAATGCATTAGTCATTTCCCGTTGATAGGTCACGACCGATTTCGTTCTCCGACCTTACCCAAACAATCCGAGCATGAGCTCCATCACTAGTAACCACTCTCTCAACGAGACATCAAACCTTATTCTCCCTTCCCAAAAGCATTACAGCAAAAAAGAAGTTCAAATTCTGAACAAATTTCAGCCGACCAGTTGCATAATAAGGTTTATCACGAAAACTTTGACCTAGGTTTTGGCAAAAATAATTTTGCCTTCTTCAGAAGATTTACAAATTAGCTCAACATAAAGGTTGTTGTTAAATAAAACAATCAAGTGCCTCAATGAAGGTATCTCCATGTTATACGATAAAATTTTTGAAATATTAAAGCTGTTATGTTTAAAAATTAAAAAGACAAAAATTGTGAAGTATGCCACACACAGGCAACACAGGCATGTGTTTCCCATTGCTCCATAATTTTTATATTTTTATATTGTAATCATCACAGTGTTAATATTTCAAAATTTTATCCCACCACATGGAAATATCTACATAGGGGCACTTGATTCTGTTTTATTTAACAACAACTTTTATGTTGAGCTAATTTGTTAATCTTTTTAAGAAGACAAAATTATTTTTTCCAAAACCTAGGTCAAGATTTATGTAATGAACCATATTATGCTACTGGTCGGCTGTAAGATATTCACAAATTGATCGTGTTCCACCGTTGCTGAACTGCAGTCATATTTAAGATTTTTTATAAAAGTAGTTCATTTTTCAGTTTACTTTAATATAAAAATGCATATTTGAAAGAAGACGATTTTCATTCATGTAATGCTTTCTTCGGACTACGCATAGCAGCAGAATATTGGATTTTCAGTTTGGTTTATGTTTTTCGTTATACTATCTAGACTTTAGGTCTTTTTAGGATTTTTTCGGATTACTTTTACATGTTTCGGTTTTCAATCTATGAAGCCAAGCTCTGAGACCTCTTTTAATATACCGAAATGCAAAAATAAAATTATTTTTCACAATATTCGAGGAAATCAACACAAAAATTGTATATTTAGCAAAAGATGTTCTGTATTCACTTAATTGATAGCAAATGAATATTTTATTTTATAGGACACATCGTCATTTACTAAATTCTTCCAGTTCGGTTAAATGATTTATTTAGGACAAACCAGATACTCTTAAAATATTTCTCTATTATAGAAACAATAAGTAATTCAAAATTTAACAAAGCCAATATCGCTGATTTTATTTTAATTAAGATCATAATTCAAATAAAATAAGCTATCTTGGCTTTCAGTCATTCGTTACTAAATTATGTGCTCCTTACATGATGTAAAATGGTTTATTAAAGTAAGCAGTAAGCTGAACATTCCTAAGTTTCTCCCGGTATATGGCGTATTCAAAATGTTTACGGGTATGCAGCAAGGTGTAAATGTCGGCCGGAGAAATGCAAGACAGGAGAAGAATGTGCAATTAATGGAAAGATAGATAACGCCTACGGGAAAATAAAAGAGACATTTGGAGACAAGAAAACCAGCGGTATTAATATCAAGAACTAAGAGAAAAAGGAAAAGCGAAAAAGTGAAAGGAGGGCCTTTACAAAGAAAATAAACTTGAAGTAAGTATTCTAGAAATGGAAGACGAAGTAGAGGAAGATGAGATAGGAGATACGATACTGCAAAAAGAATCTGATAGAGCACTAAGAGATTTGAGTGGAAAAAAGGCCCCTGGAGTATAAGAAAGACGAAATATCCTCCAACTTCAAGAAGAATATCGTAATTCCTGTTCCTTAGGAAGCAAGTGCAGGCAAATGTGAAAATTACAGATCAGTTTAGTAAGTCATGGTTTCAAAATACTAAGACAAATTATTTATAGACGAATGGAAAAACTTGTGGAATCCGATCTTGGGGAAGATCAGTTTGGTTTTAGGTGAAATGTAGGAACACGGGAGTCAATACTCACATTACGACTTATCTTAGAAGACAGGCTAAGGAAAGGCATACCTATGTTTTTTTAGCGTTTAGATCTGGAGAAAGCTTTTGACGATGTTGACTGGAAAACTGGAAAAAAGGTCTTTCAATTTATGAAGTCTTTCATTTTCTGAAGGTAGAGAGCGACGAATTATTTTCATCTTGTACAAAAATCAGACATCAGTTATTAGAGAGGGGACTGATAACCCAGCAGTTTAGTCCTTTAAACACCCAAAAACAACAACAAGTTATTACAGTCGAAGTGCAAGAAAGGGATTCAGTGGTTAGGAAGGGAGTAAGACAGGATGTAGCCTTTCCCCAATGTTGTCCAATCTCTACACTGAGTAAGCTGTGAAGGAATGCAAGGAGAGAATTGGATAGGCAATTAAAGCTAACGAGAAGAAATAAAACTTTGCGATTTGCTGATGACATAGTAATTCTGTCAGAGACAGTAAAGCACGTGGAAGAGCAATGGACAGTGTCTTGAAAGGAAAGTATAAGATGAACATTAAAAGAGTACAATAATGGTAATTGAACGTAGTGTCAGAAAATCTGGCGATGCTGAAAGGAATTAGTTTAGGTAATGAGACAATAAGAGCAGTAGATGAGTTTCGTTATTTGGGCAGGAAAATAATTTCTGATGGCCGATTTAAGGCAGATATAAAATGGAGAATGGCTATTGGAAGGAAAATGTTTCTTAAGAACGAAATGTTTTGACATCCAATATTAGTTTAAATGTTAGGAAGGTCTTTCTGAAAGCACTTACCTGCAGTGTAGCATTGTATGGGAGTGAAACATGGACGATAAGGAGTTCATACAAAAAGATTATAGAAGCTTTTGAAATGTGGTGCTACAGACGAATGATGAACATTATATGGGTAGATCACGTAACTAATGAGGAGGTTCCATAAAAGATTCTCGGTTTACTAGCCGTGTCATGTCGGATTAAATCCTCTAGCTTTCGATGGCAAGCTCCGCCATTGCCATCAGGAGGAAAATCAGTCACTGCCGGTGTTGGCAAGGGTCCTGCTTACATAGCTGCAGCGCTGCGTCTGGAAGCTTCTGGAGGGCCGGAGAGCGCCTGCGCGGGAAGACAGCGCGGGCCGATGGGCCGCGGTACCGAGGCCTACGAGAAAGACAGGCCCCGGCGCGCACGGCATGCGACGTAAGCATAGCAGTCCTGAGCCGGCCGGCCGGCTAGCTAGTTGGCCGGCCGCTGTGAGGCGGTGGGCCGTGCCCCAGCGGCCGGCCAACTAGCTAGCCAGCCGGCCGGCTCAGGACTGCTATGCTTACGTCGCATGCCGTGCGCGCCGGGGCCTGTCTTTCTAGTAGGCCTCGCACGGTACCGCGTGACGTCACGTACAGCGTATATACCGCCACAGCGGCGCCACACCAGAGCCTGGCGCTCTCGCTTCGTTATTAGCGCGAGACCTCTGTTTGCGCTCTACGTCCAGGGCCCGCCCCCACGACCTGCTGAGTGTTTAGCCCAGCTCTCTGTTGAAATTGTTGACGTTTAATCTAATTTCAGCCGCCTCTTATATAACAGAATCCCAGTAATATGATGTTTGGGCCAGAATTTTCGTGTTTTCAAATAGTATTTTATGCCCATTTGTTAAGCAATGTTCTGGCAAGGTGACTTTCAAGTTCTCTTTGTTTTATGTACCGAGTGTGTTCTGCACACTCTTCAGCAAGCAACAGTTCTAATAGTTTGTCCAATGTAGAAAAGTGTAAGGTGATGCACATGAGTAGAAAAAGCAATCCCAAAATGTTCGAATACAGCATTAGTAGTGAGCTTCTTGATGCTGTCGCGTCGTTCAAATATCTAGGCGTAACATTGCATAGCGATATGAAATGGAACGAACATGTATGGACAGTTGTAAGGCGAACAGCCGACTTCGGTTTATTGGGAGAATTTTGGGAAGATGTACTTCACCTGTAAAGGAGACCCCATATAAAACGCTTGTACGACCACGTCTTGAGTATTGCTCAAGTGTTTGGGACCCGCAGCAGATCAGTTTAAAGGAAGACATAGAGGCGGTTCAGAGGCGAGCAGCTAGATTTGTTACCGGTAGGTTCGACCAATGCGCGAGTGTCACGGAAATGCTCCGGCAACTCAATTTGGAATCGCTGGAAGAAAGACGACGTTCTTTTCGTGAATTTCTGTTACGTAAATTTAGAGGGCCGGAATTTGAAGCTGAGTGTAGTACGATCTTGCTGCCGCCTACTTACATTTCGCGTAAGGATCACAAAGACAAGATAAGAGAAATTAGGGCTCGTTCAATTTTGGAGTGGAATAGTAAAGGAAATGCCTAGTAGTGGCACAGTGTAACCTCCGCCACGCACCTTACGGTGAATTGCGGAGTATGTGTGTAGATGTAGAAATACTTCCACACTCACAGGGAACGTCATATACACCCGGAACAGGCAGACCTGTACTGTCCCCAATAGGGCGTAACATGTCTCTGATCTTGGAGGCGGGCCGGAAAACTGGTCTCAGTCCACGTCTCTTCAGGAGGCGTCCAGTCTTGCTGGTCGTTGCTCCACAGAAAGGGAGGAATGCTGCTGGATTGGCCTGGTTCGTGGATTCACGCGTTTCCTTACGTTGGTGACAATGGAAAGCTTTAGAGACTTCACTTTTGCTGTAACCGTTCTCCTTGAAAACACGCTTCAAATATTGAAATTCAGACTCCAAATGGTCGTCGTGAAAAATAACCATTGCCCCGTGTACTAGCGTGTTCAGGACAGCTTTCTTGTGTACAGGATCATGAAAGCTGTTGCCGTTCAAGTAGCGATCTCGTTTGTGGATTTCCTATACACTGAATGACCAAGACGGCCTACTGCTTTTCGCTCGACCAAAACATCCAAGAATGGGGGAGATTACCATCCTTCTTCCTCTCGACAGTGAATTTTATGTTGGGATGGACACCTTTCGTGTGGCCTACGATCTGCTGCAGTGTCTCCTTGCCATGATACCATATCACGAAAGTGTCGTCAACGTAGCGTAGGAAGTAGGATGGACGCAACCTCGCCGAGTTAAGTGCCTGTTCTTCAAAACGCTCCATAAAGAAATTTGCCACAGCCGTAGACAGTGGAGATCCAACTGCTGTGCCATCTGACATCTCATAAAATTCGTTGCGGTAGTGAAAGTACGTTGTTGTTAAGGTATCGCGGAAGAGATTGACGATCTCAGGTGACAATGAGGAGGTGCTCACAGAAAAAGAATTTCTGGCATAACCTGACTAAGAGAAGGGATAGGTTGATGGGACACATTCTGAGACATCAAGGAATCGTCAAATTAGCGTTAGAAGGAAGTGTGTGGGGTAAAAATCGAATGGGAAACCGAGGACGAATACAGTAAGCAGATTCAAACGGATATGCCATACCGTTCTTATTCTCAGTTGAAGATGACAGGGCAGAACATGGTAGCATGAAGAGCTGCATTAAACCGGTTTGCGGACTGAAAACCACAACAACAACTCCTGTAAACACAATCATTTCTTGTACTCTGTACATCTACATACATACTCCGCAATTCACCGTAAGGTGCGTGGCGGAGAGTACACTGTACCTCTAGTAGGAATTTCCTTTCCTATTCCAATCCCAAATGGAACGAGGAAAAAAAGAATGCCTATATGCCTCCGTACGAGCCCTAGTTTCTCTTATCTTGTCTTTGTGATCTTTACGCGAAATGTAAGTAGGCGGCAGCAAGATCGTACTACACTCAGCTTCAAATTCCGGCCCTTTAAATTTACTTAACAGAAATTCACGAAAAGAACGTCGTCTTTCTTCCAGCGATCCCCAATTGAGTTGCCGGAGCATTTCTGTGACACTCGCGCATTGGTCGAACCTACCGGCAACAAATCTAGCTGTTCGCCTCTGAACCGCCTCTATGTCTTCCTTTAAACTGATCTGCTGCGGGTCCCAAACACTTGAGCAGTACTCAAGACGTGGTTGTACAAGCGTTTTATACGCGGTCTCCTTTACAGGTGAAGTACATCTTCCCAAAATTCTCCCAATAAACCGAAGTCTGCTGTCCGCCTTACTCACAGCTGTCCTTATATGTTCGTTCCATTTCATATCGCACTGCAATGTTACGCCTAGATATTTGAACGACACGACAGCATCAAGAAGCCCACTACTAATGCTGTATTCGAACATTATAGGATTGTTTTTTCTACTCATGGGCATCACCTTACATTTTTCTACATTGATAGCTAGCTGCCATTCTTGGCACCAACTAGAAATTTTGTCTAAGTCATCATGTATGCTATTACAGTCAGTTAAAGACGACACCCTCCCATACACCACAGCATCATCAGCAAACAGCCGCAAATTACAAGTTACTCTGTGCTTCAGATCATTTATATAGATAGAAAATGATAGCGGTCCTATCACACTCCCCTGGGGCACGCCTGACGATACACTCGTCTGTGATGAACACTCGCACTGTTTCGACAGTAGATCGTGACTGAATGGGAAAGCTCTGTGAGCGTGAAGTAGTCTTTACTTCCTACATTGTATATCGAATTCCCATAACTTATCTAGGATTAGGGAAGCTATTGCGCGGTGACAAGCATCGTGTAACGGCAGCGTTCTGGTGTCATCAGCAGCACACTTTTGACTGGGGCAGCCGCTCCTCTAAGTTGTGGGCAGCTCATAAGAGTGGTGGCCCTGCTGGCGGTTTGCCTACCTGTGCAGCAGCGTGTAGGAGAGCGTGCGCAGGTCTAGCGTGGCGGAGTTCTCCATCCTCTCCACCTTGCGCACCAGCGCCACCAGCGACGCCGTGCTCAGCGGCACCGGGTTCGAGCCCTGGTCGCGGTAGCAGTCCAGCAGCTCGTCGGGAATCACCCTGCCCAACGCCATGCCCGCACCTGCGCACAAAACACCTTTGTCTGACAAAGTGGCCAAGATATTCCAATAACAAATTTACTTGGCGAAAAAACAAATATTTTTCTCGCATCTTGCAGTCTGATATTTTGGCTATATCCGTGCAAATGTCACTCCCTGCATCCGTTCCAACCCCGTATTCCTACCACCAAAATCGACATTAAAATGGGCTTGGGAAATATACATAGTGAACCGTGCGGTTCGATTTTCGCGTTCCGCTCCGTGGAATTGCGATTATCGTTGCCATTTTTCCGCCGATATATCTCTGTTTCCCCGAGTGGGAGGTGTGGTGATTTTTCGGGGCGAAGGCGTGTGGCGGTTGTTGACGTAGCACGCACCAGGGGGCAGTACCTTCCGTGGGCCGGGCGAGTCGGCATGCTCGCGCAGTGTGTCAGCAGACGGTGTTGGTCGGCGACGGTAACACCTGTTGGCGGTTCTGTGCCCCATGGTTCTCTAGCAAGGGAATGTGGAAGTCAAGTTTGGTACCGGAGTGTGACACTTACCAGCGGATGTTTGAGTGCTGTACTGTAATAATTATGTCTGTTTCAGAAGTGTTGTGCATTATTTAAGTCGCCAAGTGTCTCGCAAATAATTTGTACGTCGTGGAGGGAGACGCCTGTTGTTATTGCCGTGTGATATTGTGTGGCTGGATAGAACCGTGACGCCTCACCTGAATACGGCACTAGTTATTTGGTGATGTACTTGGTAACAAACTGATTACAATTCGGTAAGCTTATGCTCGGTGGACTTGAGGTAATATCATTTCCAGTAAGTTGTCACAAGATCTGTAGGGTTATTTGGTGATAATAGCGCTCGCGCACATTTAATTTGTGTCTGTGATACTGTTTTATATTTTATGTGCACCGATTTTGTGAGCGCTTATATTTGATATTTATTCATTACTGACACACTGCGCTACCTTTCCGTGGTCCTTGAGTGTAGGGGACTGTTTAACGCGGGGTGCAAATGCCTATGTTGGCGCATTTTCTTCCACATTTGGATTAACGATAACCGATTGTCCCGTAATATTTCAAAAATTTTGTGTAGTGTATTTGATTACTTTTAAGCTGTTGTTGATTTATGGACATTTTAGTAATTGTTTCCTTTATATTTGTATGTTCCAGTTCTGAATTGAGGTTAAAGATTTGAAGTCTGGCGGTCGGACCCAGCGGACAGGGCCCGGTTAGGTTTCCATTCCAATGGTGTGCTGGTTCCTGCACTTAGTGTTGAAACCTAGTATCAGAGTATCTGTAATTGGTTTCACGATAGTTTTCTCCTTACGGGCTCTTGCCCACTGCGGTTCGTCGTCAAGTTAAGTTAAATTCTTGTCCTGTAAATACTGGTTTTCTTTATATATATATATATATATATATATATATATATATATATATATATAGTTTCCTTAATTAAGTTTTGCTAATGTTCCTTCTATGTAAAAAAAGGCTTGTAAAGATTGATCTGCCTGTTAGCAAATTCTATCTTGCCTTATGGTTGTTAATCGTATTTATCCCATCTATTTTGCTTGATTCTCTATTGTCGAGATTTGTTTATAGAATAAGGAGCTGTTCAGGTTCCTTTAAATAAATTGTTCTTTAAACTGGTAAATGGGGCTTGGGCCTTCCGTCAGTACACCATTTTTCACATAGCACAGTGACTCTTCTGCTCCTTAGGAAGCATACTTTCCAACGTAGGGGTATCTCTGTATGTGCCTGACATCCTGTGTCAGTACACTGTAGCAGGTGCTCAAAAATGTTCAAATGTTTGTATAGCTTATGGGACTTAACTACGAGGTCATTAGTCCCTAAGCTTACAAACTACTTACGAACTAGCTAACACTAAGGACGGCACAAATATCCATGCTGTAACACCACATCGCGGCCATAGCATTAGAATCACGGTATTCCGACCTTTTTCATCGTTACGTAATTTTAATAATTTATTAAGAGGCAGAATTCTCATTTTTCAAAATTTTTAGTAAATTCAAATTATATCAGCGTAATTTAGAGTGATTGTATCCAGGGAATACTTAGGTCAAAACATCTCGTATATCAGAGATCATTAGTCAGACTGCTATTATAAATAGTACCCGCAGTTGAGTTACTCTCTCTGTGTGTTCAGCTCTCTGTGTGTTCTGCTCTCTATGTATTTACCTCTGTATGTAATGATCTCTCAGTGCTTAGCTAAAATATTATACGCGGTTAAATTCCAAGATAGGAAAAAACCCGAAAACATATTTAAGATTTAATATAAACTTTTATATCGTGAACATATGCGAAAGCGAACATTATCTTTGGTCTTTGATCGGGATAGGCTAGGACGGAAGAATTAGAAACTTCTGCGTCCCTTAATAAACTGATGAACATTCCAGAGAAATTAATACAATCAAACTTTGACAAAAATAATAACGAATTGTGAACTTATAAAGTGTGTACTGTAAAAGTGTAGTGAATGTAACTATTGATTTCAGAATAGAGAATCTATGAAACTTAAAAAAATCTTAAACGTTATTCGGGTATTTAGTTCCCTAATATTGTCCCAGCATATTCTAAAAGTGAAAGAATATATCTAACAGTAGTGGTTAGGAGAAACTTATGGTGAAATTTTCTAAAGAATAATTCTATAAAGTAAAAGGATCAATCAAAAACTTTATCTTTGTGATGGACGTCAAATTATCTGAACTACCGGGACTCAATGATTCGAATTTTTATTCTTTGGTTTATTGAATATCAGCCCCTGAGAAACGAATTTTCATGCTCAAAAATTAAAATAGGTCTTTACATATAATGAAATCCAGAACCAATATTTACAGTGAAAAATTCAACAAAGGTATAAATTTTATTAACTACGAAGAAGTACCAGGGCTACCAACTGAATTTCCATACTGAGATGACAAATATAATTTTGAACCTATGCATCCAATACAACTGTGACAATCAAGACGTAATCTACAGCTTAAAAGTTGCAAATTTAAAACCTTAATATAAAACGAAACAACACAACTGTCGCCCCAATCACCAAACCAAACCATGTCGCCGCCCAGTAACAATGCCCGAGGGGAGATTCGAACCCCCGACCGTAGTGGCCGTGCAGACCGTGACTGACGCGCCGCAGTCCCCTCGGCCACCGCGGCCGGCTAGCAGGTGCAGGGAAACCGCTACAATAAGCGATTTCTGTCTGTCAAAGGGTAACTACTGTTGTAGGAAGAGATTGTGGCCATGATATGAGCATTTGGTAGAGGAAGAAATATTACTTGTAATCAGTAAATTTAAATATTTTTGAAATAAAGTAAATTCAAAAGAAATCAAGGGTTTTTATTTTAATTTTTTTCATTTAATAGCAACACATCGCAGCTCACAAAATGGAAATGGGAAATCCATTTACCACCGAAG
Source organism: Locusta migratoria (assembly GCA_026315105.1). Taxonomy (NCBI): domain Eukaryota; kingdom Metazoa; phylum Arthropoda; class Insecta; order Orthoptera; family Acrididae; genus Locusta; species Locusta migratoria. Next base: position 150,623,335 of record CM048745.1, on the reverse strand, counting down.
TGGAAAGCTCACAAAGGCACTGTGTTGGTGTACATACAACCACAGCAACCGCAGTTGTTAGACATTTGAAATCTTATCTTATACTAGCTGCAAGTACCTGGCTTTGCCCGGGTTTAAAATAAGATTTTCTGTCATGCACCGAACGAAATTTCATGTAGTAACCTTCATCTTGTTTTCAAGGTCAAGAGTACAAAATTTCATCTAGATCGGAGCAAAACTGCGGGTTTTGGCGAAATCCATAAGTACCCTCCACCATGCACTGAACGAAATTTTATGTAGACAGAACCCTTCCTCTTGTTTTGAAGGTCAATTGTGCAAAATTTCATCAAGATCAGCGCGAAGATATAGATTTACACACATTGAAAACGCACTTTCACTTTTTCACTTTTCTCAAATTTTCCGGTTGGTTTTACAAAAAAAAAAAATAAATAAATAAATAAATAAATAAATAAATAAAAGGGAAAAGAAAAAAGGGAAAAGAAAAAAACCTATTTATGAACCTTCCCCATGTAATTTTGTGTACGTGTACCAAATTTCACATTAATTGGTTGTCTGTATCTTGAGTGATAAGAGAACAGACAGACAGACAAGAAATGCGTCTTGTAAGTATAGAGACATTAAAAGAAAAACTAAAAAAAGAAAAAGAAAAACTAAAAAAAAAAATACCTCAGAGTCTTATGAACGACCTTTTATATGTTCATACATGCTGGTATATGTAAATGACCCATAGATAACAGCCGAAGTAAAATGAGGTGTTTTGCGGATGACGCTGTACGTGTTATGCAAAGAAGTCGCAACGTTGGTAAACTGCATATCGACTCTTGACGGTGGGAGTGTCAGTTGACCCTCAACGTAAACAAGTACTGCTAATACGTAGAAAGGAAGATCCTTTAACTTACGGCTACAAAATTGCCGATTAATCACTGGAAGCATTTGCTCCCTGGATGCATAAGGTTTGAAGTGGGAATACTACATAAAATCAATTGTGCCGTACCGTCATTCATTGGAAGAATTCTCAAAAAAAGTTGTGCATCAGCAAAGGAAGTAGCTTACAAAAGGTTCGACGAATGCTGACCGCATCGGGTTTCGAAACAGGGACCATTGCCTTTCGCTGGCAATCGTTCTACCAGGTCCGTGAAGCGTGCCGGGATAGCTCAATTGATAGAGCGGTTGCCCGCTAAAGGCAAATGTCCCAGGTTCGAATCACGGTACTACACAGTTTTAATCTGTAAGGAAGTTTCATATCAGCGCACACTCCGCTGCAGAGTGAAAATATTATTCTACTTTAATTAGATTTTTTTAAAACTACAACCATCAATCGCAAGCTACATTTGAGTATGTTACCTAGGTTTCAAAGTCGCAAATGACACCTTCTTCAGACAATATAAGAAAAGGGTTAAAATTACATGTGAAATCTTAAAAGACATTAAAGTTACAAAAACATACGAGGGGCGTTTGAAAAGTCCGTGCAAAGTCCGAGAGATGGCACCACCAGCGCGTATCGAGGTCATGTTTAGTTAATAGCATCTCTGCAAAGAAAGCACACTAAGTTTCAGCCATATTGGTCTATTTCTTTGTGTTTGTCATGCGTGTGAATCAAGGAAGTCGAGTGATTGTCAAAGAATGGACGAAAAAGAATTTCGTGTGGTGATTAAACATTACTTCAGGAGACTAAAGAGAAGATTGATAAATATTATGGTGACTCTGCACCTTCGATTTATAAATGGTTTCAAATTTTTGGAGTGGCCTTATGGGCACAAGTGAACGCCCTGTGGAGGTTACAACTGCAGAAATCATTGATAAAATACATGATACAGTAATGGATGACAGAAGAGTTAAGGTGCGTGAGATTGCTTGTGCTGTGGGCATTTCGAATGAACGGAAATAAGAAAGCTAATCGCAAGATGGGTGCCGCGATTGCTCACGCTTCACAAAAAACGGAAACGTGTGAAGTGTTGCAAGGAAGGTTTGCAGCTGATCAGGAAGAATCCGCAGGACTTTAAGCGTCGTTTCGTCACTACTAATGAAACGTGGATACATAACTGTACTCATGAGTCCAAAGAACAATCTAAACAATGGGTTACCAAGGGAGAATCTGCACCAAAAAAGGCGAAGATCGGATCTTCGCGCGGAAAAGTTATGGCGACGGTCTTTTGCGATTCGCAAGGGGTGATCCTCATCGACTATCTGGAACAGGGTAAAACTGTTACAGGTACACATTAGTCATCGTTATTGGGCCGTTTGAAAACCGAGCTGCAAGAAAAACGCCGGCGATTGGCCCATAAAAATGTCCTTTTTCATCACGACAATGCACCAGAACACACCTCAGCATTTATGGTCGTAAAATTATTGGAAATAGGATTCCAACTCGTTTCACATCCCGCCTATTCTGCAGACTTGGCTCCCTCGGACTACTATTTGTTCCGCAATTTGAAGAAATAGCTGGTGGGACGAAGATTTCATTCAAACGAGGAGGTGATTGCAGAAACTAATAACCATTTTGCAAGCTTGGACAATTCCTATTATTCGGAAGCGATAAACAAATTAGAACAGCGTTTGAAAAAGTGTATAAGTCTAAAAGGAGACTATGGTTAAAAAATGGTTTTCCCCAAACCCGTTAGTAGTTTCTATTTTCGCACGGACTTTTCAAACTCCCCTCGTATCTGCCGTGGACAGTAGTCATACCTAAAACAGGAACCTCAGAACAGCTAACCGGAGCAGCAGCTACATGCAGAACTTACGAATTCGAAGTTGTTCTACATGTCAGATTACTGCATGACATTGCACGGATGCTGCATATATTTTAAGGTGGACGTTGCCTAATGACTGTTTCATTTTAATTCCTAGGACTTGAGAATGGGATAAGGTTGGTCCCGAAACAATTTTATATAACTGACAACTGGTGCGAGTATCGGCTGGATACATAGTACAGTTGTGTGATGGCGTCAAAACAGAATATAGATATAATACAATTGCTGTTCAACATCCATGCTTAAAGTATTACGATATTACTTTAATATTGGCCGTCGTTGTGTGATCCATACTAAACAGGATTCATAGAGGAGATGGAGAAGATCCAAAGGAGAATAGCACGCTTCGCGAAAGCGTCACGGAGATGTTCAATTATGCAGGTATAAGACAGACGTTTAGCATCATTGGCTGGGCTTCGAGAGTGTACGTCTCTAAAGGTTCGACTAATTCCTACATATATTTCGTCAAATGTAACAAGGATAAAATTAAAATTTAAATGTTTGTAAAGCTTATGGGACTTAACTGCGGGGTCATCAGTCCCTAAACTTACAAACTATTTATGAACTAACGTATACTAAAGAAAGCACGAACATCCATGCCCGAGGGAGGATTCGAACCTCCTACGCGGGAGGCTGCGCGGTCGGCAACGTGGCACTCCAGACCGCTCGGCTACTCCCGCGCGGCAGGATATAATTAAAAGAGATTAGATGCCACACGGAGGCTTTTGTAGGTTTCCACGCGAACCATGCGCGCCTGGAGCAGGAAAAAGAGGAAATAGCAGTGTTAAACAAAAGTACCCTCCACCACACACTGCGAGGTGGATCGCGGAGTATGGATGTACATGTAGATATCTGATACGGCTAACTGTAGAGATAATGTTCAAAGATTACATTAGATTAGATTAATACTTATTCCATAGATCATATATGCGACATTTCGTAATGATGTGGAAGGTGTCAGTTTAGTAAATGTTGTCTACACTTGACAATCAATATTTTAAGGATTTTTTATTACAATTTTTTTAAAGTTTTATCTAAAAATTCATCTACATTGTTGCCATGCAGAAATTCCTTTAATTTCTTTTTAATTACTAGTGGGCTACTTGGTAAGTGACCGAAGACTTTTGTGGCAGCATAATTCACCCCTTTCTGAGCCAAAGTTAGATTTACCCTTGAATAGTGAATATCACCCTTTCTCCTAGTGTTGTAGCTATGCACACTATTACTTTTGAATTGGGTCGGATTGCTAATAACAAATTTCATACGTGAATATAATATTGTGAAGCTACAGTGAAGATCCCTAGATCCCTAAATAAATGTCTGCAGGATGCTCTTGGGTGGGCTCCAGCTATTATTCTGATTACACGCTTCTGGCCAATGAATACTTTTTTACAGTATTTAAGCTTATCTAGAAGATCACATGATTTACACAATCAAAAGCCTTTGAGAGACCACAAAAAATCCCAACTGGTGATGTCCGGTTATTCAGAGCATTTAATATTTCATCAGTGAAGGTATATATAGCATTTTCAGTCGAAAAGCTTTTTTTAAAACCAAACTGACATTTTCTTAGAACTTTATTTTTACTAATATGTGAAGCAACTCGAGAATACACCAAAAAACAAAACAAAAACTTGCTCCAAAAGAACTAACTACTGCACCACAAAAGTACCATTACAGCTCGTTCTGATTCACAGTTGATGTTTCTCTCTGCTGATTGCCCACTTCATTCACAGTTAAGATTTGAGAATACTCTAGTGAGCAATGTTAAGTAATCTCGAAGTATTTACCTAAAATTTATAATCTATTTTGCACTCAGTAGTTCTTTGGTATTTGCGCAAAAGCTACATTGCGCTATTGTGGTCAGTGAATCACTGCAATCCTTGTAATAGTGCCTAATCTACACGGAGACGCATGTGTACCCCAGTTGATAATGTATGAGCTGATACGGTTGTGCGAGTGAGTGTGTTTAATTTTGTGTTTCTCGTCCCACTTGTTCTGCGTATTAAGATAAGAATGCATTGTGATACGCTCCCGCAATCATAGGGGTCTATTACTGTGTCTGTTTGTTGCTTCCGCAAAGTTTCAATGAACTTTGAAAGTGTTAATTATGTCTTTGGCTCAGTTTTGCTAGTAGTGATCTGTGGTTTTCAGTGGAACGATTAGGTAATGTCTTTCCAACAAGCACTGCAGAAATCTTAGCCTAAAACCATCAGATAGACCTGGTATACAATGGGTAGCGATAAAATTTAACTACCAAGTTGGACGATGAAATTTGTTGGTGGTTCTTTTAAAGTCTCGATGTTTAGAGGATACAATAATTTTACATAATAAATGAAAGAGTGAGCTTACATTAGAAGGGTACTAGGATAGCTGCTAGCAATGCAAGTAGTGATGGTCACTGATTTCTAAGAACCTTGCTACCAACTTCAAATCCCCGGGCAGGATAAATGGCAAGTCATTTATGTATCGGGTGATCAAAAATTCAGTAAAAATTGGAAAACTTAATAAATCACGGAATAATGTAGATAGAGAGGTAAAAATTGACACACATACTTGGAATGACATAGGGTTTTATAAACAAAAAGGAAAAAAAAAAGTTCAAAAAATATCCGACAGATGGCGCTTCATCTGATCAGAAAAGCAATAATTAGCATAACAAATTAAGACAAACAAAAATGATGTTCTTTACAGGAAATGCTCAATATGTTCACCATCGTTCCTCAACAATAGCTGTAGTCGACGAATAACGTTGTGAACAGCACTGTAAAACATGTCTCAAGTTATGGTGAGGCATTGGCGTCGGGTGTTGTCTTTCAGCATCCCTAGAGATGTCGGTCCATCACGATACATTTGCGGCTTCAGGTAACCCCAAAGCCAATAATCGCACGGCATGACGTCTGGGGAACTGGGAGGCCAAGCATGACGAAAGTGGTGGCTGAGCACACGATCATCACCAAACGACGCGCGCAAGAGATCTTTCACGCGTCCAGCAAGGGTTTTTTTTTTCTTACATATTTCACTGCATTTCGTGTTGGAACGTATTTGAATTTTGTTTATAAAAATATTTTATTAGTTGTAAGTTCTACGTAGTTAAGAAATTGTGTTTCAAAAGCACTTCTTTAACTTTCTATGTAAATATAACTTTCTATATAAATGAAATTGCATAAAATCCTAGAATTCTTTTAAAATTTTCGATCCTCTAAATTTGGTATTATTATACACATTCTCCCCTGTGTACGTAACATTTCGTTGTCTATTGAGACCAAAACGTGCCCTGGCGTGTGCTTATGACATATAAAACATATCCACGAATCTAGGCGAAAACTTGAAGTAAGGCGAAGACAATGCCCAGCGATGGGCACGTGGTCCGACAGTGATACTTCAGAATTCCCACCGGTGGGCACAAGGCGCTCAAACTGTTAATGTGCTATTGCAACCGACGAAGGAGGAGGCGTGTTTATAGCGATAAAAAGAGCACTAGTATCGAAGGAAATTGACGGAAATCAGGTTCGGACAAAGTAATCGGGTGTTTCTATAGGCCTCCTGGCTCAGCAGCTGTTGTGGCAGAACACCTGAAGGAAAATTTGGATAATATTTCGATTAGATTTCCCGATCATGTTATAGTTTTGGGAGGAGATTTTAATTTACCTGATATAGACTGGGAGACTCATACGCTTATGACGGGTGGCAGGGACAAAGCATTCAGTCAAATTGTTTTAAGTGCATTATCTGAAAACTACCTTGAGCTGTTAAACAGAGAACCGACTCGTGGCGACAACATATTAGACCTCCTGGTGACAAACAAACCCGAACTATTCGAAACAGTTAACGCATAACAGGAAATTAGCGGTCATATAGCGGTTACAGCACCGATAATTTCAGCCGTAAATAGAAATTTTAAGAAATGAAGGAAGATTTTTCTGTTCGGAAAAAGTGATAAAAAGCGGATTTCAGAGTACTTGTCAACTCAACACAGAAGTTTTATCGCAAGTACACATAGTGTTGAGGAACAGTAGTCTAAGTTCAAAGCCATCGTACAATATGCATTAGATGAGTATGTACCAAGCAAGATCGTAAGAGATGGAAAGGAGCCACCGTGGTACAACAACCGAATTAGAAAACTGCTACGGAAGCAAAAGGAATTTCACTGCAAACATAAACCTAGCTAAAGCCTTGTAGACAAACAAAAATTACACGAAGAGCTTACTTGTGAAGGCAGTTACCCGTGTCACTGATAAAAACATAGGTTGTTACAATTAAACTGATATGCAAATTTAACTAAATTAATTGGGGGTTGAGGTTGGGAAAGTGGGCATCTGTGGGGAGTGGAGGGGTGGGGTGAAGACGGTAGAAGAAGGTCGGGCAAGTGGCAGAGGGTGGTAACGATTCTCATTGGGGTAACAGCCCTATTGGATCTCAGTGGGGCGGTGCCCCTATTGCTGTACTACTGTCGGAAGGACTGGTTCAGAATAAAAAGGAAGTCACAAAATCTTCGATGAAATTGAAAGCAGGGGCGATAACATTATAAACGCAACGTAATTTCCTGAGCAGATAATATAATATTACTATCTGAAAACCCGGCGTTGCCCGGGTATTTATTTATTTATTCCTGCCATTTTTCATGTATATATTCATTTGTATAAGGACTGTATGTCTGTAAAATCTCTTGGGAATACAATTAGTAGCCGCGGTGGAGTAGCCGAGCGGTCTAAAGCGTCTCGATGCGGAGCGCGCGGTTGCTCGCCGTGGAGGTTCGAGTCCTCCCTGGGGCATGGGTGCGTGTGTGTTACCCTTGGGTTAGTTTACCTAGGTGTAAGTAGTTTGTAAGCTACGGACTGATGAGCACGCAGTTTGGTCCGATAGATTTACAAACATTTGATTTGATTTTACCATCAGTAGTAAAGAAATAATATATTAAAACTTGGTGCGTGATGGGGCGGTTTTCCATGAACGTTACTGTTTATGTGCTCATATCTCATAAACTACGTGTCGGAATGTGATGCAATTTAGAAGCTACATTCAGCTATATATGTGTATACTGTCTGTAAAATTTCCTGGCGCTATAATTTGTAGTGTTCAAATGATAAATTGTAACGTCATACCGAAAGCCATAGTTTTACTCCATAAACAGCGGAAAAGTAGTAAGCGAGAAACTTTTTTCCTTTCATCATTTTTCAATGGTTGTCAGCGAGAAAAATTTTAATAAATGTTTGAAATTATGTTTAAAGTTTGTTGCAAGTCGCTAAGTACTGTTAGTCTCATACAGTGTATTTCGTAAGTCTCGCCGCATTATATGGCATTTTTTGCGATTTATATTGGTTATGACGTAATATCGTTTGAACCATGTGTCGTATGTGATTCTTATCCATGCAGCAATTGTTACCTCACGGTAAGGAATGTGTGTACCAAATTTGGTTGAAATCGGTCCAATGGTTTAGGAGAAAATGAGCAGCATTGTCGCAAAATGCAGCAGTTTTCCGCGCATCTCATTGTTTATGACGTCATATTTCGTGAACTACATATCGTATCTGATTCTTATACTTACGGCGACCGTCCTCATGGATTGAAGCTTACGTATAAAAAATTTCATAATGATTGGAACAAAACTGTAGATTTGTATGCAACACGTACAAACATACGGACATTCTGCTTTATGTATTAGATGGAAACAATGCATGGTAGGCCTGACCTGAGTGGATTTTTTTTTTTTTTAATAATATTATTTTTTTCCGTTGTGTTCGAATACTTACACAATTTTAATATGTAATGGTAATTTTTACGAAAAATGCATGTATTTTTCTTTATTCGATATTTTCTGTATTTTATAAGAGGTCGTTAATAAATAAATCACAGAGGTAACTATTCTTTTCAGTATTGATTTCACTATTAGTTGACGACTTTAGTCTTGGACTGTTCACTTTGTGAAGAGCTACGACGCTGTTTTTGGAAAGTCATCTCCATAGCTACTAATGGATTACCAACCTACTCAACATCATTTTACGTGACGAGAAGGTGATCAGCTAGTCTACATTCACATAAACAAAAACTGACAGAACACCTGAAATCAGAGATCCCAAAATGTTTTATATAATTAATTCGAAAAGAACGAAAACATTGTGACACAGCGGGATTCAAACCACCGACTCTACGGGTGTTTTATTTATTATTTATTATTTAACATGCCCCATTACATAGCAATATTACATGTTTGATGGTTTGATTCAGGCGGTTACATCAAATGTTCTTACAAACACAAGTACAGTATACAAGTTGACAGGGTTTACAAAGGAACAAACAATTTTATACATTACTTAATGAATTACAAGAATTGTAAATGTTTTATACATTAGGAAATCTTATTGAATTACAAAAATTGTAAAGACAGTAGTGTATTTATGTACTAAGTCATATTTACTGACGGGCCATCCTCCTCCTTTGGCAGCTATTTTTTTCCTGAGATGGTCCCTCTCTTTCAATAAATTGCAGCAGTCAAAAAGCACGTGGTCAATAGTTTGGACAGCACTGTTACATGTGCACGTTCCGTCTTCAATTATTTTGAACCGCTGATAGTATGCTTTCAGTTTCCCATGACCTGTTAGCATAGCTGTAAAATTCGGAGATATTGGAAGTTTAATCATTAAACGTTGTCGTATCGTAGGAAAATACGGTTTAGTGCTTCCCCCGTTTTTTGTTCTGTGCCACTCTATGTCCCATTTGTTCCTAAACTCTTCTCGAAGTTTCTTCTTTACGGCACTTGTAGGTATTTTGTTATAGCGTGTTGACTGTTGTGATCGAGCTGCTCTTTTAGCAAGGTTGTCAGCTAGTTCATTTCCCCATATCCCTTGATGTGCCTTAACCCATTCGAAATGCACCAGCCAGTTGTTGTCTGCAACATTCTGATATTACTTCTTATTTCTTCAATCAACAAGTTGTGGTTCTTCGGATTTCGCAAAGAGTCCAAAGTAATTCTGCTGTCGGTGTGGACTCTACGGGTGTGAAGCCAGATAGCTGCTACCTGAGCTACACCGACAGATGGTGCACTTGTTTGAATTATTGGTTCTTACGTGTACTTGGTAAACTTCAGACTCGATTTTCTACAGAGAATTTTTGAGGGTTGCGACGAATGGCTTTGGCTGATTGTTACTTAAGATCTGAACTTCACGTGTAATAAATATAAATAAATCCTAAAATCCGATACCCATGGGGCCTCCTTGTTAAACGGCTATATTTTCATCATTGGCGATATAACTTTTCATTTTGATCTTGGTTTTATATATTTCATGTGTCTCTTTAAACGCCCACCGGTGGAAATCAGGTCCCAGGAAGCAATTGGGTATCACAAACAGCCTGCCACATAGGCAACTAAACACCCACGTCATTTCCCCGGGCAGCATAAATGGCGAGGCGGCCATACATACCGGGTGATCAAAAAGTCAGTATAAATTTGAAAACTTAATTAATCACGAAATAATGTATATAGGTAAAAATTGACACACGTGCTTGGAATGACATGGGGTTTTATTAGTACAAAAATAAGAAAAATAAATAAATAAATAAGTTCAAAAAATGACCGACAGATGGCGCTTCATCTGATCAGAAAAGCAATAATTAGCATAACAAATTAAGACAAACAAAGATGTTGTTCTTTACAGGAAATGCTCAATATGTTCACCATCGTTCCTCAACAATAGCTGTAGTCGAGGAATAATGTTGTGAAAAGCTCTGTAAAGCATGTCCGGAGTTATGGTGAGGCATTGGCGTCGGATGTTGTCTTTCATGATCCCTAGAGATGTCGGTCGATCACGATATACTTGCGACTTCAGGTAACCCCAAAGCCAATAATCGCACGGACTGAAGTTTGGGGACCTGGGAGGCCAAGCATGACAAAAGTGGCGGCTGAGCACACCATCATCACCAAACGACGCACGCAAGAGATCTTTCACGCGTCTACCAAGGTATTCTTTTTTTTTTTTTTTTTTTTTTTTTTTTTTTTTTTTTTTTTTTTTCTTACATATTTCATTGCATTTCGTGTTGGCACGTATCTGAATTTTGTTTATAAAAAATATGTTATTAGTTGTAAGTTCTACGTAGTTAAGAAATTGTGTTTGAAAAGCACTTCTTTAACTTTCTATGTACCAATCGTGACAAAATATAAATGCATTTGCGTAAAATTCTAGAATTCTTTTAAAATTTTCGATCCCTTAAATTTGGTATTATTATACACATTCTCTACGCATCGTTGTCTATTGAGAGCAAAACGTGCCCTGGCGTGTGCATATGATATATAAAATATGTCCACGGATGTAGGCGAAAACTTGAAGTAAGGCGAAGACAATGCCCAATACGTGGTCCGACAGTGGTATTTCAGAATGCCCACCGGTGGGCAAACGGCGCTCAAAGTGTTAATGTGCTATTGCAGCCGACGAAGGAAAGAGCACTAGTATCGAGGAAAATTGATGGAAAAGCAGGTTCGGACATGGTAATCGGATGTTTCTACCTGAAGGAAAATTTGGATAATATTTCGAGTAGATTTCCCAATCATGTAATAGTTTCGGGAGGAGATTTTAATTTATCTGATATAGACAGGAAGACTCATACGTTTATGACAGGTGGCAGGGGCCAAGATTCCAGTGACAACTACCTTGAGCAGTTAAACACAGAACCGACTCGTGGCGACAACATATTAGACCTTCTGGTGAAAACAGAACAGAACTGTTCGAAACAGTTAACGCAGAACAGGAAATTAGCGATCATAAAGCGGTTACAGCACCGATAATTTCAACCGTAAATATAAATATTGAGAAATGAAAGAAGATTTTTCAACAGATAGTGTTGAGGAACAGTGGTCAAAGTTCAAAGCCATCGTACAATATGCATTAGATGAGTAAGTGCAAGACCGTAAGAGATTGGAAAGACCCACTGTGGTACAACAAGCGAATTAGAAAACTGCTACGGAGACAAAGGAAACTTCGCTGCAAACATAAACAAAGCCAAAGCCTTCTACAAGGGATACTCTGCAAATCACATTTAAGTGCCTGGCAAAGTGTTCTTCGAACCTCCATTATACTGTTTATCTACCATTCCATTCTCGAATATCGCGCGGGAAGAAAGAACACCTGAATCTCTCCGTTCGAGCTCTGATTTTATTCTGATGATCATTTCTACATTTGTAAGTGGGAGTCAACAATATATTTTCGCATTCGGAGGAGAATGTTGGCGATTGGAGTTTCGCAAGTAGCCCACGCCGGAAGCGATAAGCGCCGTTGTTGTAATGATTCCCATCCCAGATCCTGTATCATTTCCGTAACGCTGTCTCCCCTATACCGTGACAATACGAAACGAGCTGCCCTTCTTTGGACTCTTTCGATGTTCTCCGTCAAACCCACCTGATAAGAATCACACACTGGGCAGCAATACTCCAAAAATGGACGGACAAGCGTAGTGTATGCAGTTTCTTTTGTACTTGTGTTGCATCTTTTAAGGGTTCTGCCAATAAAACACAGTCTCTGCGCAGCCTTGTCGACAACAAAAATTACACGAAGCAAAATGTAGTGTGAGGAGGGCTATGCGAGAGGCATTCAACGAATTCGAAAGTAAAGTTCTATGCACTGACTTGGCTGAAAATCCTAGGTAATTTTTGTCTTATGTCAAAGCGGTAGGTGGATCAAAACAAAATCTCCAGACATTCTGTGACGAAAATGGCATTGAAACACAGGATGACACTCTAAAGGCTGAATTACTAAATGACTTTTTCCAAAGCTGTTTCACAGAGGAAGATTGCACTGTAGTTCCTTCTCTAGATTGCCGCACAGATTACAAAATGGCAGATATCGAAATAACTGACAGAGGGATAGAAAAACAATTAAAATCGCTCAAAAGAGGAAAGGCCGTAGCACCTGATCGGATACCAGTTCGATTTTATACAGAGTACGCGAAGGAACTTGTACCCCTTCTTGCATGGTGTACCGTAGGTCTCTAGAAGAGCGTAGCGTTCCAAAAGATTGAAAACGGCGCAGGTCATACCCGTTTTCAAGAAGGGACGTCGAACAGATGTGCAGACCTATAGGCCTATAACTCTAACGTCGGTCAGTTGTAGAATTTTGGAACATTTATTATGTTCGAGTATAATGACATTTATGGAGACTAGAAATATGCTCTGTAGGAATCAGCATGGGTTTTGAAAAAGGCGATCGTGTGAAACCCACCTCGCGCTATTTCGTCCACGAGACTCAGAGAACCATAGACACGGGTTCTCTGGTAGTTGCCGTATTTCTTGACTTCCACAAGACGTTTGACACAGTTCCCCACAGTCGTTTAATGAACAAAGTAAGAGCATATGGACTATTAGACCAACTATGATTGGATCGAAGAGTTCCTAGGTAACAGAACGCAGCATGTCATTCTCAATGGAGAGGAGCCTTCCGAAGTAAGAATGATGTCAGGTGTGCCACAGGGGAGTGTCATGGGACCATTGCTATTCACTTAACATCGGAAGTTCACTGAGGCTTTTTGGGGATGATTCTGTATATAGAGAGGTTGTAACAATGGAAAATTGTACTGAAATGAAGGAGGATCTGCATCGAATTGACGCATGGCGCAGGGAATGGTAATTGAATATCAACGTAGACAAGTGTAATGTGCTGCGAATACATAAAAATCATTTAGCTACACTTAGCAGGTCAGCAACTGGAAGCAGTTTATTCCATAAATTATCTGGGCGTAGACATTAGGACTGATTTAAAATGGAACGACCATATAAAATCAATCGTCGGTAAAGCAGATTCCAGACAGATTCATTGGAAGAATCTTAAGGAAATGCAGTCCGAAAACAAAGGAAGTAGGTTACAGTACACTTGTTCGCCCACTGCTTAGTAATCGTGAAAACAGTTCGGAGATGATCGATAAACTCCAGTGGAAGACTCTGCAGGAGGGACGCTTTGTCTCTCGGTAGGGCTTTTGTCGAAGTTTCGAGAACATATCTTTACCGAGGAGTCTAGCAGTATATTGCTCCCTCCTATGTATATCTCGCGAAGAGATCATGAGGATAAAATCAGAGAGATTAGAGCCCACACAGAGGCATAGCGACAGTCTTTCTTTCCGTGAACAATCCTTGATTGGAATAGGAGGGAGAACCGATAGTGTTACTCAAGGTACCCTCCGCCACACACCGTCGGGTGGCTTGCCAAGTACGGATGTAGATGCAGATAAGACGAACGAGTGCCTTTAGAAAAAGCACGACATCGCCTTTAGAGCCAGTCGTGGACTCGTGTCCGTACCAGTTGGACCACTAGCTACCGGAAAACCGTGGCTTGCACAGACGAATGCCGGTTTCAGTGGTAATAGTTGATGATACGGTTGGAGTGCGACGCAGACCGCACTAAGCCGTGGACCTAAGTAGTCAAAAGGCACCGTGTAAACCAGTGGTAGCTCCACAAATCTGTGCTCTGTTTTAAATGAAACAGCCTGGATCCTCTGGTGGAAGAGAACCGATAATTGACGGGAAATGGTTATGTTCGGCTATGTGGAGACCACTTGTAGTCTTTCATGGGATAAATTGTCCCAAACGCCGCGGTGAAGTGGCCAAGCGTTCTATGGCGCCTACTGTGGAGCGCTCCGCTGCCCGCCGTCGGAGGTTTGAGTCCTCCGCCGGGGAAGGATGTAATCGTTGTCCTTGGCATAAGTTCGTTTATTTGTAAGCCAAGGACTAATGATCTGAATAGTTAAGTCTCATAGATTTACAAACGTTTGATTTTTTTGTTCCCAAACAGAGATCAAAATTTCATGGATGACAGTGTGCCATGTCAACAGGACACAGTTTTTCTCTACTGGTTTGAATGGCATTCTGGACAATTCCAGCGAATGACTTGACCACCCAGATTGTCCGACATTAAAGCAATCGAATATGTACCTTCATATATAGACAAAGTAGAGTCTTCGAGTGTATGTTTGCCTGTGTGTATAACGTTGCCCTTGCTTCTTATGATGCCATAATTGTTAAAGTAGATTCCGCGATTATATTTTGGACAAGCAATTGATGGTACCGAATTTTTGAATTTGAAATAATTTAGTTAAAGTACAGCACAAAATGAACATTAAAGCAAATAAACCGCATATTAAAGTCGGCCACCATACAGACTTGCGGAAAGCATCTAGCTGGATCCTGCGCTTCGTATTGTAGAAGCTGGAAATGATAACTTTTAGTTATTTAATACGTGAACGTTCGAGATACTTTCCGTAGGAGATCAATGTTCAGACTGTTCACTTCGCTTTTCATTGTTGTGTGACCGTGGGTGGATCATGAAGTTACTGGTAAGGATAGAATAAAAAAAAAATCATCGGACTTCATGAAATTACAAAAGAAATGACTGCAGGTTTCAAAAATCAAGCAAAGTATTGTATAAGGATGATTGATTGAATACTCAAATTCCTCCACAATATCGCAGATATTCTGTAGTATGTCCTCTATGTGTTCATAAACCATTCATTCGATTGCAATGTAACTTTAGTAAACTGTTTACCGTACGCCCACGAAGGCTTCTGAGGCAAAAACAAAAGAGCATAAGAGATATGACGTCATAAATAACGAGAGGCCACCGCGTGAAAATACCCAGATTTATGCGTCAATTATTGGAAAATGGGAGTAGTTAGTGACTTGCAACAAAGTTTGCATGTAATTGTGGACCTTTATGAAGCGTTGTGTAACTGACCGCCTCCCCCCCCCCTACAAACACGCGCGAAATGACGAAACGAAGTCTACTGCGCACAACATTTTCGCTGTAGATGCCGTAAAACTGTCGCATCAGGTGTACCGAACATCCGATTGCGATAAAACTTTGTCAACTCATTGCTTGCACTCGCGCAAAGGTTATGGGCATGCCAACATTAACTTCGTATGGTGCATGGCGGAGGGTGCTTCGCAATTATTAAATTCGTTTCTCACGCCTTCACGCTGAAGTGACTGGATCGGCAAGAATGAAATTTGGAACAGAGGTAGCTTATACCCTGATTAATACATGGGCTACCTTTCGTAAACCACCGTACGGTGCGTGGCGGAGTGTACCTTACAATGGGTTAACACGTTCGTTACTCTTCACGCTGAAACGTCTGGACGGAATTGAATGAAATGTGGCATGAAGATGGCTTATACCACGAATTAATACATGGGCGAACTTTCGTAAGTCTCCGTAGGTGCATGGCGGAGGGTAGGATACATCAATGTCCAAATCGTTTTACTGGTCACCCTGAAAGTCGGCACATAAATGTATGTTTTCATGAATGAGATGCAAGCCAGTGAATGTAGCATGGCGGAGGTTACCTTGTAACTTTGACACCGTTTGACCAGTCACCATCAAACTTCGCTCATATATGTATGTTTTCATGTATAGGAGGGAGAGGTATAGGTGGAGGAGGAGACTGTCAGAAAGGGGAGGGAGGAGACGAAGACATGGTAGAGGAGATGGAGAGGGCAGAGGAGGAGAATGAGAGAGGGGAGATGGTGACAGAGAAGTGAAAGGAGAACAGAGGGGGAGGAGGAACTGGACAGAGGAAGGGAGAGGAGGAGACGGGGGGAGGAGCAGGCGAACAGAGAGAAGGGAAAGGAGGAGATGGACTAATATGTATAGTTAAATTTCGCTAAATGTATTTATTATGGACTATAAAGTCAATACTTGTTTCTATCATTCGTAATTAAACGAGCTATCACTTTCAAATTTCACACGTTATTTTCACAATTATTGCTTCTGCGCCAGCAACGCGCCGGGTACCAGCTACGATAGCCTACATAAATTACAGGAGGTATATAACTAAATAAATCACTTAAAATATAAACAAATACATTCTGAAAATTTCTAACTATGCCACCAACTACTAGCGTGATGAGGTGGTACTCACTCGCTGGTAACATAATAACTGTACTTCTCTTTTTTTAAACGGTAATAGAACTTTGAAAATATAAGGAATTCATTTGCAAAGGGCATTTGCTATCTTTGTGTGTGAAATCTTCCCCTTTTTAAGTTATTTTACATATATTTCATGCCTTAATTTTACCATGTAACAGAAATTCATAATTTCCTCTTTCTCTTCTCATCTTGCACAAGCTCTTGCCTTTATTCCTTTTTTATGTTTAACAGCCAGCTTCAGAGCTCTGTATAAGGAGCCTTTTATGTTAACTGTTATTAGTTTGGTAATACATTGTTATCGTCTCGAGTCTCTAGTGGCGCTTTTCTCCAGAGTTTCAGTTATTATTGTAGGCGTCGTCGTCATTCAGTTTATTATCTGTGAGCGCCGAGAAAAAGTGGGTGCGGGGAGCGTACCGCGACTTTTAAGTTGTCTGTATATGTGACCAAACTATTCAGTAACACAGCATACATGTATTCCACTATATGGTGCTCTAAATGTTGAAATGTTTGTGAAGCTTATAGGACTTAACTGCGAGGTCATCAGTCCCTAAACTTACAAACTACTTGTGAACTGACTTGTACTAAAGACAACGCAAACATCCATGCCCAAGGCAGGCTTCGAACCTCCGACGCGGGACGCCGCGCGATCCGCAACATGGGACTCCAGACCGCTCGGCTACTCCCGCACTATGTGGCTCTGTTCAAGAACTATGGCTCGATGTGGTCTTGAGGAGAGTCAAACACGTTTGCTTTCATGCCTAGCAACTGCATTAGCTGCAAATAGTACTTCGTACCTGTAATTCTACAGCCAAACACTCTATCCACAGGCGAACATTTGCGGAACAATAACGACATATAAAATAAAGGTAAATCATTAATTAACAAAAGATGCTTTATTTTAACGTTTGCAAATTATGTAAGCAATGTCAGATAATTCAAACACATGTTTTGATCTATAGGAAGTGACCTGATACAAAATAAAAATTAATCTTATAAAATTAGCAGAACAGATGTGTTAACTGCGTTATGAAGAGAATGGTAGCAAAACCATCTACTAAGTAATAATCGACGAATAACATATCAACGCTAGCAAAATCTCGTATACAACCACAGTTCAGTTACAATTCCGTAATGAAAATGGAAAAAGTTGATGTCCTTAAAGTGGATTTCATTAGCCCTTCGAAAGTTACAATGGCGACTAAGTGGCCAATTGTTTTTAATACTGTCACAAAAGAACAGTTCAGTTACCATGGTAGGTCCTGCTCCTTCCAAGACAAGACATACAGCCGGCCGCGGTGGCCGAAGGGACTGAGGCGCTTCAGTCACAGTCTGCACGGCCACTACGGTCAGGGGTTCGAATCCTCCCTCGGGCATGGATATTTGTGCCGTCCTAGTTCGTAAGTAGTTCATAAGTAGTTTGTAAGTTTAGGGACTGATGACCCCGTAGGTAAGTCCCATAAGCTTAGCAAACATTTGAACATTTTGAACAAGACATAAATTGCTCTTAAAGCCCCAAGGTGCTCTCTGCATGAATAGCGCAAGTATTTTACTTGACTGCACCGGTTTTCTGCCCTAGCCACTATCTCATTGGCAAGTCGTCATGTCCTCCGAAAGTAGAAGAGTTCTGAACAGGAAAGATTTGTTTTGATTAAACTTTGACTACTCTCACACCAATTTAACATTTTGACAACATTAAATAGAAAAGTTATAATAATTCAGTCACCTTGTGACTATCATCAGCTTTCATTAGCTTGACAGCTCATACTATACAAGTTACCGGTAAATTACACAAACATTCATTAAATAGTTCAAATGTTTGTAATTCTTATGGCACCAAACTACTTTGGCCACAAGTCCCTAAACTTACAAACAACTGTAAATTAAACTAACCTAAGGATAACACACACATCCATGCCCGAGGGGAGATTCGGACCCCCGACGTGGAAGGCGGCGTGATCCGTAACGTGGCACTCCAGACCGCTCGGCTACTCCCGCGCGGCCATTAAATAGTTACAAGAAAATGAGTAAAAGAGGGGCTTATTATGCTGCTTGCAACTGCTGAGTTACTGTGGAGGATACGATGAACTGACTATTATTTCCATAATAAATTTATATTATAACTGTAATAAATCCTTAAATAAATAGATACAAGAGTTTTTGTTACAAGATGATAGCTTGAGGTATAAGCTATCATCTAAAACAGTGTTTTTAACCTGTGGGTCGCGACATCCAGACCCCCAGGGAGGGGAGTCGCAAAGTTGAATAGAACAAAGTTTGTTTTATAATAAATACATCATGTTAACAATGAATAAACGAAATACCTGGAACCTGTTTTCAGGTACCAGGAGATAGTTAAATTTACAAGATACAATTAGTAAGTTTGAGAAATTCGATTGTTTACAATTGATTATACTGTGGGACCTTGCTCAACGAGCGTAATTCGCTTCTGAGATTTACCTGTAATGCTAAACCTCTTTATACAACTTGTATTTTTCTGTCGGAATTGATGTAAAATAGGATTCGTTCCATTCAAATAAAAGGACTAAAAATTTATCCTATAATGTACAATACGTTTTTTACAAGAAACTGGTATCAACAGAAGAAAATTGAATTCGATGCCTTTGAAATCACACACATAGTTGTGTTATGTTTCGAAGAATGGGTGGGATTCGCCATAATATTTTAGTTAGAAGCGGTTCCTGTGTTCAAAAAAGTTGGGAAACACTGTTCTATAACACTTTGTGGAAATCACATGACACGTTCAGGAGTTTGTAATTTTAAGCTTAATTTTGCTATATTCAGCTATTGTGAACATTAACTTTAGTATTTATGAAGATATTACAAATATTGTTGGTTCATGAGATGCGCCTACTTTTTCTGACATCATAGATGTCTTCAGAGTTGACGAGAACATTCAACATTGCACTGTAATTTATCACTTGTTTGTAAATAAACAGCGTCTGTTCCCTTAGAAGTACAGGTTTACCTGTTTTCCGCGACTGGCCATTGTCCACCAGGGTGTTACCCGGTCTTCAGCGGTTGCTTGAGCCAAACTCAGGCTACTTGATAGCTGGCCTGGCCCACCTAAACGGCAGCTGCACACTTCAGCCCGCCTCCCATACAAATCCAGCAAGTTGAATAATTACGTGACATGCGGAGTACCTGTCCGTTATGTCACAGTACGAAGAAAGTTCCGCCCACCAATTCCTAATAAATGGACTGCCGAGGGCGAAGCAGAACAAGGCCAGACTACCTAACGCAGTGCTGGAAATTCATTGCTGTCACAAACAAATATTACAAGCTTTACCATTGTAATTGAACTGCGGGCATTTTATTGTTCACTTTACCGTCCTACCGCGGATTCGCATATCAGGAAAGACTGGAGTGAAATGCGTAGTAATATCCGTAATTAACGCTGAGTCCGGTGTGACACATAGCCAGACCAATTGGTGGCAGGTGGCCCAAGGAAGGTGTTTGCTAGTTTCCAAGAAATAAGAACAGATTGAGGATTGAGTAGTGGTAGAAGGTATTATGAAACATGCAATTCCAATATGAAGTCTATGAACGCCTTTATCCAACAGTTTACGTAAAACCGCTGCTACTGTAGCTGATTTTGAGGTAGAAATAAATAGAAAAACAAAAGTAAACAGTATAATTTGAAATATTACAGATACAGCATATTCACAGTAGAGATGACCACCGTTTCATTGTTTCTAAACTATGTTTCGATACGCGACCATGTTTCAGTGTTTCAAAACCGCCATGTTTCACCGTTTCAAAACAGTCGTGTTTCATTCTGCTCGGTTTCGCTTCACATTCGAGGTCGACACTGAAACTGCTTTGTCCTGTCGGTTACACTGTTTCAAAATAGCGGTGTTTCAGATCAGTAATGCAGGAAGGCGGGACCGATGAATTGCATCGAAACAGTGGTGTCTTACTTGGCTAAAGCTCGGCACCGCCACACATTTAACTTATTAGTAAATGAACAGTTTCAACAGTGTCAAAACTAATGGATAGGCGTGAGTCTGCAGCTTAACATTAATGAAATCAAGATTCATTTCTAAAGTGACTGATGTTTTCTGAAGTGACATAATGTCTGCTTCATAAAGGCAAATTACAATAGAACAATAGTGACTAGCAGTATTGAAATATCCAGTAAAATTCTAGGTTTATGTCTCCATTTACGATAATCATATTAAAAACATACGACTAAACCTGCAACTTCCTTTTTTTAAATAAGGAACAACATAAATCATGAAAAGACATATGATAAATGTAACATAAAGTGACACATATGAAGTACTTCATTTTTATATTTGCATATTACGAAAATTAGGACGGTAAATGAAACTGCGAATTACAGATATTTCCAAAACTCGAATTTTAAAATAAGGTTTATTTTAGTAAACTATGCAGCAGTGCGATGACAATGTATAAAAACGTAACCCTCTCAAAATGTTAGCACAATAAGTTTAATATTGGGACCTCTGAAGGATTCTTTTCAAGTTACTTATATTAGCAATGAGAAGGACGAAGGATCTGAGGCTCAGAAAGGTATCGTTGATAGAGGTCTTCACCAGTTCGACACCAAACAAATAGATTTATTGCAGTGACATAGCAAATTTAGATACATAAATTCAAGGTTTAGCCTTTGGAAATAACTTGGCTCTTAAAACTTTACGACTTTACAACTTAAAGTAAGACAGTGTATTGGTCTGATAAAATCTTGCAAGCCTATGACACAAATAGCAAAATCATTAATAAATTTGCCAAGATTACAAAGCAGATAACAAAAGATTTTCAAATATCTAGTTAAATAATCTGAGTAGTACAATTACAGGCACCAATGCATAATTTAACAATAACTCCCTCTTTTTTTAAGGAACAACTACCAATAGTAAAACTATAAAAGGAGCTAATAGTATCAAAAGTTTGACAGCTGTCTTTGAAATATCTGGCCAAAAGACTTTGACAGAACGACAAAAACAAACGTCACTATGTAATCAGACAAGGCCTTCTCCTAAAGTTCACATACAAAGGTAACAAATAATTAACTTGATAGGATTAAGAGGATTGATAATAGTGACCCTTTAAAAGTAGTTTAAGTGACTTGAACAGTACAACCACAACCACTTCATAAAGCCTTGCCTTAAAATACCAAAACAACAACCGTAATGTAATTAACTGACCCAATAATGTGGCTTCAAAATCTTTGGTTGAGAAGTTTCCAGTAAACAACGGGCATCCCTGCGATAATTTACAAGACCTTCTTCCGAAACTGACATACAAATTGTGAGATAACGTTGAAAATATACAGCATAAATACAATGTTATAACTTCTGGTAACACTAGGCCTTCACAACTTTAATAAAATAGCTATCATAATACAATCTCTTGGCCAAGAACATGTTGCAAAGCTCAGGTACATACAATAATTAAGTAACTTTACAAGATTAAGGACATATAACATCGACCTTTAAAAAATATAGTTAAATGACTTGAACAATACAATCACAGACGGCAATATGTAATTTACCAAAGCCCTTTATAAAAATCTATTGAAATCATTGATCAAGCGTTAACAACGGCCTTAAAAACGTCTGCTTAAGTGTTTCGCCTTTTCAATACCAGGTACCAGGCACCATTACGTAATTTAACAAGGCCCTCTTTAAAAATGTTAAAATCATTGGCCAACAAATGTTAAGAACACAGTCAATAGAGGCCTCAAAAACGTCAGATTAAGTGACTTTAAGTTTACAATAACAGGCGCCACTACATAATTTGACAAGGCGTTCTTCCAAACTCAGATACCAAGGTAGGACAATCTTAGTAGGGACAGCAACGCCACAGCTGACGTCAAAATGAGAGGCTACAAGTTAGCAATAAACCTTCCCGGGGCCACCCTCAAAGGGAAAGTCACAACTATCGGCCACGGATCAAAATATCTGCCATGTATATGCAAATGACCAGGCCACTCAAAAGCACTAACCTTAGAACACCAAATTACGACTCGTGGTCGTACTCTCATGGGAGACGAGATATGAGAAATGCAGAATAAATTAACACAGAGTTTCGAAACCTCGCACTGTACGGTTTCAATTTTTCCAAAACTGTCGGATGCTTCAGTTTTCCCAATTCACAGGCCATGTACAGTAGTATGTTCTGCATTTCAACTGACGCGGTGGAGTGGCCGAGCGCATTCAGGCGGTACGCTCCGTCGGAGGTTCGAATCCTTTCTCGGGCGTGGATGTTTGTGCTGTCTTTAGTATAAATTAGTTCATAAGTAGTTTGTAAGTTTAGGGACTGATGACCCCACAGTTAAGTCCCAGAAGCTTAACAAACATTTGAACATTTTGAGCATTTGAACCATGTCGATCCCTGGGTTCAAATCAACACGACATCGTGGCGCAACACAAGTTACCGGTAAAATCTGCCTGCAGTAAACCGACAGTAATGGATCAGTGGGAACTGAGGAGAGTTACTGGATACCTCGGCGACGTACGCGCGAATCGTACCGTGAAATCAGAGAGGCTGAAGTAGCGCGGATTATTAGCATGAGAAATGTGATGCATTCATTTGGGAAACTGTGGGATGAAATGTTACAGCAGTGCAACGGTTGTGAGCAGAATGGTTCACGGAAGGCCGTAGAAGACGACGAGATGGGTCAGATTGCATCAACCAACCCCTCTTCCCCCAGAGAAGATCTACAACTCATCTAAATGATTGCAAAACGACATATTGACCATAGCTGTTTATTTTTTATCTCATTGCTACCGGTTTCGATTAGTTTACCATTTTCAAGCGTTAGCAGAGTTTAGCTAATAGCTAATAGACTCTTTAGTCCCATACTGAGGCCCAACCTCTTATTTTCCAATGACTTATAGGGAAGGAAACAGTATTCATGGTGGAGAATTATGATGTAAACTGCAAAGCGTTGTAGAGCATTAGTTCGCTCAATCAATGCCGACTGCTGAAGGAGAACGGATCTCTTCCATGCCATCTTCAACTTTAGTACAGACAAAAATAGAATAACTGGCATCTTGTAATACACTGCTCAAAAGAATCAGGTGAAATATCATACATAATATACATATGGTAAAACGCTTTTTATTCTGGCATTGGCTACAATTGTAATTTCTGTGTGTTACAGTACGATATTTTGCTGCCTCAGTTCTTTACTTGAGGTTTCCATGGCGTCTACTTATAGTGAAAAAGTCATTTTCGTTACCCTCTAATATGATGTGTGATAACCTCGGACGGCTAATACAGTACGCCTCTGTAGCATGAAGAGTAAGAGGTTGTCAATCAGGTCCTGAGGGATATTGAGCCATTTTTTCAAGAGGGCAATATCCAGCTCTGCAACCGTTGGGGGAGCTGCTGATCTGGCTGCAATGCGTCTGCCAAGTGCATATCGGACAACATCCATCGGGTTTAAGTGCGGTGAACAAGCTGGCCACTCCATTCGGTCAATTCCCTCAACTTCAGCCATGTCTACCAGTGCAGCTCTGTGAGGACGAGCGTTATCGCCCACCAAAAGGACTCCATCTCCTTTGGCACCACCGTAGACCACAACAAAAGGTCGAACGATCTCATCCCTATGCCTCTCTGCTGTCAAAGCGCCGTTCTGAATGACGTAGAGATCCGCACGTCCGCTAAAACTGAGTGCCGCCCACACCATTCGTCCACCACCATGATATGGAGATGTTTCCTGCACATAAGCAGGATTGTTCCGAGTCCCATGTTCTCTCTAAATTGAGGGAACGACGATTGTCCGGCTGAAAACAAAATCTTGACTCGTCTGTGAACAGAACACGGCGCCATTCGTTAAGACTCCAATCCTGATGTTCCTCAGCCCAGTTTCTGCGGACTAAACGGTGTCGTGGTTTTAATGAGGCACACACCGTAGGCCTCCGTACTTAGAGGCCACATTCCCGAAGGCGAATTCGTTTTTGTGATGATATTATGCGTTTTCTTGCTGCCTGGAGGGTG
The DNA here is from genome assembly GCA_026315105.1 of Locusta migratoria. NCBI lineage: Eukaryota > Metazoa > Arthropoda > Insecta > Orthoptera > Acrididae > Locusta > Locusta migratoria. The sequence continues at coordinate 150,598,695 of CM048745.1, read as the reverse complement.
CATTCAAGCTGAGTTGGCTTGAGTCTCCTGCTCGACGGGCTGTTAACCGGAGGTAACGATCATTCTCTTGCTGATGTTACCCGTGAACGACCTTGTCCTTTCCTTCTCTTAATCGTCCCTGTTGTCTGAAATAGCGTCTAGCTCCTGCAAATTACACTTTGGGGCACTCCAATAGTTGCAGCCACCTACCTCTGTACCAAGCGAGGTGGCACAGTGGTAAGACACTGGACTCACATTCGGTAGGAAGGTGGTTCTAATCCACCTCCGGCCATCCACATTTAGGTTTTCTGTGATTTCCCTAAATCACTCTATGCAAATGCCGGAATGGTTCCTTTCAAAGGGCACGGCCGATTTCCTTCCTCATCCTTACCCAAAAACTCCGAGCGTAAGCGCCGTCTCTAATGACCACGCTGTCGACGGGACGTTAAACCCTAAGCTTCCTTCCTTCCTTCCTCTCTCTGTGCCTGTCCTGTTTCCTTCTTACGGCTCTCCATGGGTGTCACGTTCTTGTTGCATTGCACTACCTGCTCACTACACTATCTGAGCCCAACTGCTTGTGTAATTCGTTTGGTAGAGTAAGTACAAGTCGACACCAACGCTCTCTGCAGCAACTTTTTGTTATTACAATTATGTCGGTTGCAGTAACGTTCTTGTCTGCACCGCCAGGAAGAGTGGAACTATTTTAGTTCATTCTGTCGGTGACAAAACTTCAGAACCTTCAGAAAATATCATGCGAAACACAACTAGCTCTTCACTCACACGAAGTGATGAGTGCTATCGACAAGGGTTCGCAAATCGGTTTCGTATTTCTTGATTTCCAGAAGGCTTTTGACACCGTATCTTACAAACGGCTTTTAATCAAACTGCGTGGTTGTGGAATATCGCCCCAAATTTGCGACTGGAGAGGACACAGCTTGTAGTAATCGATGGTAAGGCATCGACTAAACCTGAAGTGATATCCGGCGTTCCACAGGGTAGGGTTTTTGCACCTCTGCTGTTCGTTATCTAAGTAAACGATTTGGGAGAAAATTTAATCATCTCTCGTAGGTTGTTTGCAGATGACGCCGTCATTTACCATCTAGTAAAATCATCTGAAGATGAAAACCAACTGCAAAACAATCTAAATAAGACATCACTATGATGTAAAAATTGGTAATCGACTCTAAATAATGAGAAGTGTGAAGTCGTCCACATGTGTACGAAAAGAAATCCTTTAAACTTTGTTTACAAGATAATGTATGTTTGTATAGCTTATGGGACTTAACTACGGGGTAATCAGTCCCTAAACTTACAAACTACTTATGAACTAGCTAATCCTAAGGATGGCACAAATATCCATGCCCGAGGGGGGATTCGAAACCCAGACCGTAGTGGCCGTGCAGACCGTGACTGGAGCGCCTCAGTCCCCTCGGCCACCGCGGCCGGCGTTTACAAGATAAATCAATAAAAAGTGAAGGCCGTAAACTCCACCAAAACCCTAGGAATTACTATTACTTCAGTCTTAAACCGGGAAGAACACGTAGATAATGTCGCGCGAAAGGCGAACAGGGTACTGCGTTTTATTGGCAACATGCAACATGCAACATGCAACATGCAACAGAACTACAAAAGAAACTGCATACACTACGCTTGTCCGTCCTCATTTGGAGTATTGCTGCCCAGTGTGGGATCCTTATCAGGTGGGTTTGACGGAGGACACCGAAAGAGTCCAGAAAAGGGAAGCTCGTTTCGTATTGTCACGACACAGGGGACAGAGCGTCACGGAAATGATACAGGATCTGGGATGGGAATCATTACAACAACGGCGCTTATCGCTACGGCGTGGGCTACTTACGAAACTATAATCGCCAACATTCTCCTCCGAATGCGAAAATATATTGTTGACTCCCACTTACATAGGTAGAAAAGATCATCAGAATAAAATACGAGAAATCAGAGCTCAAACGGAGAGATTCAGTGTTCTTTCTTCCCCGCGCGCTATTCGAGATTGGAATGGGAGATAAATAGTATAAAGGTGATTCGATGAACTCTCTGCCAGGCACTTAAATGTGATTTGCAGAGTATCCCAAGTAGATGTACATCAACATCTGCCGCAGCAAACAATCTATCCGTCGATTATTTGAGAGTTTCAAAACCATTTTTACTTAAGTTCTGACCTAACTAGCCTACGACATTCGCCGCAACAACAACCAAGTTTAAAAAAGTGACTTGGTTATCTTTATCCTACAACAAATGAATCTATCCATTTCGGAAGACATAAACAAGTTATTGCACACATCTCCTCTACTAGCTCCTCCTCCGACATGTTTTTAGAGTAATCCCATTGCATAACTGCCTATCCCAAACCAGTACAACATTTGAATGCCAAGACCAATCCTGTCGAGATTAAACATACATGCAGCACCTCTTTCTTTCTTTCTTTCTTTCTTTTTTCATAATCAGCTGTGTTCTTGAGGTTCACTGAACGAGAGACAGCCACTGGTTTGTTGCCTATCCTAGCACAACACCTGCCTGTTCTCTGTCCCTCGCTTCCTCCCTGTCTTCCTTCGTACGCTTTGAAAACAGCGCGCAGCCTACGCGCCGCCTGCTCGCTCTTATCTTATCGGACAAATCAGTGCGAGTGATTCACGGGGAAGCCGCGCTAAGTGCCGCAATGCACGCTTTATTGGTTTCGTTTATCTGGCCGCCTCGGCGACGTCACACGCCGCTTTATCTGTGACACGTTTCCCAGGCTCGCCTCTGCCATCTCTGCCGTCTCTTTCTACGCCACAGTGTTTGCAACACATTGCGGAGCTGCCACACAGACGCCGAGGACTGACGTCAGCGAATGGCTACAGAGAACAGCCGAGGAAAGGTGGTGTCTTCGACAGCAGACATGAGGTGCACAGTAATACTGTTCCAAGTGATGCGGAAAATGCACAATTTCTTTCTGATACATCTACATCCATACTCCGCAAGTAATATGACGGTGTCTGGCGGAGTTTAAGAGGAACCTAAAAGACTTTCTAGTGGCCAACTCCTTCTATTCCAATAAATAAATAAAATATAAAAGTAAAAAAAAAATTAAAAAAAAGAAGAAATAAAAAAAACACTTAAAATGTATGTATCTGTATTTATATTATTGGTATTATCTATTATTCAACTTGTAAATTTTGTTTCTTGACATGTTCCACGTCCACCAGGATCTCCTCAACAGGGATCTACGGAACGAAAAACTAATCTAATCTAATCTAATGTAGTACCACTACCGGTTCTCCCTCCTATTCCAGTAACGTATCGTTCGTGGAAAGAAAGATTGTCGGTATGCCTCTGTGTGGGCTCTAATCTCTCTGATTTTATCTTTACGTGAGATATACGTAGGAGGGAGCAATATACTGCTTGACTCCTCGGTAAAAGGTATGTTCTCGAAACTTCGACAAAAGCCCGTACCGAGCTACAGAACGTCTCTCTTGTAGAGTCTTCCACTGGAGTTTATCGATCATCTCCGTAACGCTTCCACAACTACCAAATGATCCTGTAACGAAGCGCGCTGCTCTCCGTTGGATATTCTCTACCTCCTCTATAAATCCCACCTGGTACAGATCCCACACCAGTGAGCGTATTCAAGCAGTGGGCGAACAAGTGTACTGTAAACCCACTTCCTTTGTTTTCGAACTGCATTTCCTTAGGATTCTTCCAATGACTCTGAGTCTGGCATCTGCTTTACCGACGATTAATTTTATATGGTCGTTCGATTTAAAATCATTCCTAATACATACTCCCAGATAATTTATGGAATTAACTGCTTCCAGTTGCTGACCTGCTATAGTGGAGCTAAATGATAAAGGATCATTCTTTCTATGTATTCGTAGCACATTACACTTGTCTACACTGAGATTCAATTGCCGTTTCCTGTACCATGCGTCAATTCGTTGCAGATACTCGTGCATTTCAATACAATTTTCCATTGTTACAACCTCTCGATATACTACAGCATCATACGCAAAAATCTTCAGTGAACCGATGTTATCCACAAGGTCATTTATACGTAATGTGAATAGCAACGGTCCCACGACACTGCCCTGTGGCACACCTGACATCACATTCGTGCTGACATCATGCTGGGTTCTGTTAGCTAGGAACTCTTCGATCCAATCACACAGTTGCTCTGATGGCCCATATGTTCTTACTTTGTTCATAAAACGACTGTAGGGAACTGTATCAAACGCCTTGCGGAAGAAACACGGCATCTGCCTGGGAACCCGTCTCTAAGGCCTTCCTAGTCTCATGGACGAATAGCGTCCGCTAGTTTTCACACGATCACTTTTCTCGAAACCCATGCTGATTCCTACAGAGCAGATTTCTAGTCTCCAGGAAAGGCATTACACTCGAACATAATACGTGCTCCAAAATCCTACAACTGACCTACGTTAGAGATATAGGCCTATAGTTCTGAACATCTGTTCGACGTCCCTTCTTAAAAACGGGGATGACCTGCGCCATTTTCCAATCTTTTGGAACGCTACGCTCTTCTAGAGACCTAAGGTACATCGCTGCAGAAGGGGGGGAAGGCGGCCAAGTTCCTTCGCGTACTCTGTGTAAAATCGAACTGGTATTCCATCAGATCCTGCGTCCTTTCCTCTTCTGAATGATTTTAATTGTTGTTCCATCCCTCTGTCATTTATTTCGATATATGCCTTTTTGTCATCTGTGCGACAATCTAGAGAAGGAACTACGGTGCAGTTTTCCTCTGTGAAACAAATTTGGAAATACAAACAAAGGTGGTCGCCCTCCTAGGTAACAGTAATATTACTAGGAAAGACTTATATGGCATCCGTTGTCCCACATTTTCGAAGACACCTTGCTCGGATTCTGCTGGACCTCTTCATTCGCCTCCTTTACAGTGTACTCTATAGTTTCAAACAAACTCTTTTCTTAATACATAGTTCTTCTAGAGGAATAGTAAATATTTTACAGCTGTTAGTATGTAACCAAAACAAAGCAAAGACAAATAAGAACGTTCACACTTTATTCTCAAAAGTTCCACCACAAAACTCAATGCACTTTTGAAATCTCTTGATAACACCACGTCTAGCTCTTCTGACACCCAAACCTTCAGATGTCAGACACTCGCGGTACTAAACGTTGTGTATCGACAGAGTATCAACCGAAACCTCTATATAATTCGTGCTATGTGCTGTCGTCCACGACAACGTGCGAAAACGGGAAATAATATGTAACACATGTCCTACGTAGCACAGTAAAAGCGTATCTGTAGGAGTCTGCCGCGCTGAACTCCCGTGGGATAGTTGATAGAGCGAATGTTTGACGTTATGACTGTCCTCGGTTCAAATCCCAGTGGCGCGAATTTTTTTTTTCTGTATGACGGTGTATATTGTTCTACGTCGACAAACGTACACCGAGTGTTACATGTGAAAACCAGTTCCTGAAATATAGTGGAGATCAGTGAAGTTCGGTGGTAAGAGGAACAGGATTTCTGGTCAGGTAAGTACAGGATTATACATACAAAATCAGTTAGGGGAATTACAGGAGTAGGTCTGATAATGAACAAGAAAATAGGAATGCGGGTAAACTACTATGAGCATCACAGTGATCGCATTATCGTAGCCAACGAAGCCAACACCGACAACAGTAGTACAGGTTTATATGCCAACTAGCTCTGCCGATGATTAGGAGATTGAAGAAATATATGAGGAGCTAAAGGAAATTATTCAGACAATTAAGGGAGAGGAAAACTTAATTGTTATGGGAGACTGGAATTCGGTAGTAGGACAAGGAAGGGAAGGGAACATAGTAGGTGAATATGGTCTGGGCAAAAGGAATGAAAGAGGAAGCCACCTGGTAGAATTTTCCACGGAACATAATTTAGTTATAACAAACATCTGGTTCAAGAATCACAAAAGAAGGTTGTATACGTGGAAGAGACCAGGAGACACCGGGAGATACCAGATAGATTTATAATGTTAAGACATAGATTTCGCAAACAGGTTTTAAACTGTAAGACATACCCAGGGGCAGATATAGACTCTGACCATAACTTGTTGGTTATGAACTGTAGGCTGAAACTGAAGAAACTACAAAAAGGTAGGAAAATAAAGAGATGGGACCTGGATAAATTGAAGGAACCTGAAGTTCTTAAGAATTTCAGAGGGAGCTTTAGGCAACAATTGACAGAAACGGGGGGAAATAAAACAGTAGAGGAGGAATGGGTAGCATTGAGAGATGAAATAGTGAAAGCAGCAGAGGACAAAATAGGTAGGAAGGCAAGACCTACAAAAAAAATCCTTGGATATCACAGGAGATACTAAATTTAATCGATGAAAGGAGAAAATATAAAAATGCAGTAAATGAAACAGGCAAAATGGAGTACAGACGACTAAGAAATGAGATTGACAGGAAGTGAAAAATGGCTAAGCAGGAGTGGCTAGAAGGCAAATGCAAGGATGTAGAAGAATGTATAAATAGGGGAAAAATAGATACAGCCTACAGGAAATAAAAGAAACATTTGGGGATAAGAAAAACAGCTCTATATCAAGGACACTGATGGAAAACTAGTTATCAGTAAAGAAGGGAGAGCTAAAAGATGGAAAGAGTATATAGAGAGGCTCTATCTAGGAAATGAACTTAGCGGCAATATTGTAGAAAGGGGAGAAGAAGTAGATGAGGATGAAAATGGAGATACTATACTGAGAGATGAATTGACAGAGCACTGAAAGACCTAAGTCGAAACAAGGCCCCTGGAGTAGATGATATTCCCTCAGAGCTACTGACGTCTCTGGGAGAACCAGCCATGACAAAATTGTTTCACCTGGCGTGTAAGATGTATGAGACAGGTGAAGTACTCAGACTGCAGGTGCAGACAGGTGTGAAAACTATAGAACCATCAGTTTAATAAGTTATAGTTGAAAAATATTAACACGAATTATTTACAGAAGGATGGAAAAGCTGGTAGAAGCCGACCTCGGGGATGATCAGTTTGGGTTCAGGAGAAATGTAGGAACACGGGAGGCAATACTCACTTTACGACTTATCCTAGAAGATAGATTAAGAAAAGGCAAACCTACATTTCTAGCTTTTGTAGATTTGGAGAAGGCTTTTGACAATGTTGATTGGAATAAACTTTCAAGTTCTGAAGCAAGCAGGAGTAAAATATAGGGAACGTAAGATTATTTACAACGTGTACAAAAACCAGACAGCGGTTGAGTTGAAGGGCATGAAAGAGATGCAGTGGTTGGGAAGGGAGTAAGACAGGGTTGTAGCCTTTCCCCAATGTCATTCAATTTGTTCATCGAGCAACCTATAAAGGAAAGCAAGGGGAAATTTGGAGAAGGAATTAAAGTTCAGAGTGAAGAATTAAAAACATTGCGTTTGGTCGACGATTTTGTAATTCTGTCAGATACAGCAAAGGACCAGGAAGAGCAGTTGAACGGAATGGACAGTGTGCTGAAAGGTGCATATAACAGGAACATTAACAAGAGCAAAACTGGGGCAATGGAGTGCAGTCTAAGAAAATGAGGTGATGCTGAAGGACTTAGATTAGGTAACGAAGCAATAAAGGAGGTAGATGAGTTTTGTTACTTGGGCAGTAAAATAACAAATGATGCTCGCATTACAGAGGATATAAAATGCAGAATGGCAATGGGTAGGAAAGCGTTCTTGAAAACAGTACCGTCTCTACCATAGGGGCACAAGGGGCAAAGGCCCAGGGCCCCCAGCCTGATGGGGGCCACGAGAAACTCGTTCCTTTCTCCTGTGCAATGACGTTTTTTTTAAGTGAATTTTGGTCACAGTTATTCATTGTACAGACCCAGAAATTGTCACGAAACGTGTCATATACGGTGTGGCAAGTGACATGGTTTGCTGCCTGCATGCAAAATCGTAGTTATTAATGCGGGCCTTAGCTACGGAACACATGGCGACACTGTTGTAGTGGACCTTGTGGCAGTCTGTTTGAGATATAAATTGGCGAAACATTGTATCCAATAGCGGCCTGCACACGACGCCACACGGGGCTGCTGTTGACCGGCCAAGCAGCTGCCAGGCGTTTACGTCACGAGACGTCAGCGATTTTACAAAAGTTAATTCCCTACAGTCGATGGAGCACTGGTATAAATCGCTGTTCCTTTCATAACAATGAGCACGCTGCTTCATCGTGGTCAAAGAAATACATCGACATCTCGATACTGGGTTGGAACTGCACCGTTCGACCGGAAAAGAAACGGCCGCGCGGCCACTCCGGAGCTGGAACGGGAGCGGCCACGAGACCGGGACCGCCGAAGTGAACGTTCCTTATAATCATTTCCTCGGTCCTTCCTTTCACTCTTGTAAACTGATCCTTTGGATCCGTTCGTTCGCGAACGACCCATCTCTGCAATGTACAGAGCAGTGACAATGGATGGTAGAGCCAGTTATTTGAACTAGGAGTCATTTTGTAGTAGTATTTCAGAGTACAGTAGTTTTCAATATTCAAACACACGAAAATGAACAGTGTAGTAGTATTTCAGAGTACAATAGTTTTCAATATTCAAACACACGAAAATGAACAGTTCATAAAAAATGAAAGATCCAATGCTTTGAAAACAGGTCCAAACGGTGAGAAAGGAAGGATTTCAAATGTGGAATAATGCCTACAGACTAGCTTTCGACAAAAGCATGCAACTAAAAAACCTATTTGGAGCACAGTACTGAATGTTTCCTTTTAGCATTAATATCACTTGTATGTTTGTTTTATCATCCCCATACAAAAACGTATAAACGAGGTTTCACTGCATATAATTGTGATTTCCTAGTCACATCAAAAATTATGAACATTTAGCCAATATGGCATTTCATCTTTCCCCCTATGTATTATTGCTGGTTTTTCACACCAACGTCAACAACAACGGAGTCTCTCGGCAAGTTTTGTGTCAGTTTATGTTCTGGGCACCTGATATATATATTACGTCAATGTGTAACCGTTATACAGGATGTTACAAAAAGGTATGGCCAAACTTCCAGGAAACATTCCTCACACACAAAGAAAGAAAATATGATATGTGGACATGTGTCCGGAAACGCTTAATTTTCATGTTAGAGCTCATTTTATTACTTCTCTTCAAATCACATTAATCATGGAATAGAAACACGCAGCAACAGAACGTACCAGCGTGACTTCCAACACTTTGTTACAGGAAATGTTCAAAATGTCCTCCGTTAGAGAGGATACATGCATCCACCCTCCGTCGCATGTAATCCCTGATGCGCTGATGCAGCCCTGGAGAATGGCGTATTGTATAACAGCCGTCTACAATACGAGCACGAAGGGTCTCTACATTTGGTACCGGGGTTGCGTAGACAAGAGCTTTCAAATGCCCCCATAAAGTCAAGAGGGTTGAGGTCAGGAAAGCGAGGAGGCCATGGAATTGGTCCGCCTCTACCAATCCATCGGTCACCGAATCTGTTGTTGAGAAGCGTACGAGCACGTCGACTGATATGTGCAGGAGCTCCATCGTGCATGAGCCACATGTTGTGTCGTACTTGTAAAGGCACTTTTCTACCAGCACAGGTAGAGTATCTCGTATGAAATCATGATAACATGCTCCAGTGAGCGAAGGTGGAATAACATAAGGCCCAATCAAGACATCACCAACAATTCCTGCCCAAACATTCACAGAAAATCTGTGTTTATGACGTGAATCGAGTACAGTACATACTAACGAAACAATTGGGTATTTTGACAATTGTCTGCACGAATTATTTCAATTTACTTTTAAAGAGAAATACTAAAATGAGCTATAACATGGAAATTAAGAGTTTCCGGACACATGTCCACGTAACGTATTTCCTTTCTTTGTGTGTGAGGAATGTTTCCTGAAAGTATGGCCGTACCTTTTTGTAACACACTGTATAAGTGTACCTCAGTAAGATAGTAAAAGATAAAAAAATTCACTTGAAGAATTTGCAGCATTCATTTCGTCATAGTAATCTTCTCTTTTAGCTCCAAATTTGAAAATTTAAAATTTGTTTAGTACAAGAACTACTACATTTAATAAAATTCAATAATTTGATACAGGAACATTTCCTACATTTTTTATTAACGCATTTATAAAATGTTTGTGGCCATTGCAAGTAAATTAGTTTTTGTTACCTACACGTGCTCTAATTAGACGTTGTACTACATTCACAGGCTGTAGTTTGTGAACTGCCCAAATATGTCTCATTGACATATACGATATACCTACCCTGTTCACAGAACATTTTTATTTTACTTAGTCAATGCATTTACTACATACATATAAACTTTTCACAAGCACAGTACCATTTTTATTTATTTATTTATTTTTTTATTTTTTATTTATTTATTTATTTATTTATTTATTTATTTATTTATTTATTTTTTTTTTTTTTTTTTTTGTAGCTTTGAGCACATCTTGTAAATAACTGAAGAGTTACTTATACTAAGATTTCAAAGTGTAAACAATAGATGGACATTAAAAAATATTTTCTGATATACCTGAAGTCTAACATATGTAATAGGTACTTCACTTAAAAGACGTATTTTCTCTTATTCCGGAAGAAGTGTCTTTATTGTGGGACGCTGCTTGTCATGTGGAAGTTGCGTATCAGTCTCTCCACAAATGTAAGAACTCTTCTTTTTATTCCGCTTTTTCTTGCAGAGCGTTCACTTTCCGAGTTAAAGAGAATCAAAAATGAATTACGAACGACTATGCTACAGGAACGACCTTCTAATTTGTCATTCACGTGCATAGAAAGTGACGTCCTTCAACAGTTGGACTTTAAAGACATAATGTAAAATTTTGCATTTCAGAAATCCCAAAAGAAACCTTTAACAAGTCCAATTTGCAAAACAGTAATCACTAGTATTTTATTTGTGTATTTATAACCATAAGGAACAATTAATTCATCATTCTGATGAGTTCATTCAAAGGGAATTACTGTTTTGTTGTAGCGTCCCCTAACCTGTGTGACAGTCATCTGTATAGAAAAAGACATACTCTAAAAATTGTATATTTCGTACTCAGGAAATCTTTAAAGATATCATTAATTTTAAAGAAAGACTAATTCGTGGAACTAATCATTGGTGTTTGGTTTGTAATATTTTAACCAATTAAGTCACTAAATAAATGTAATCATTCTAATTTTTTTAAGGGCCCCAAATCACTCAGTGCCCAGGGGCCCCTGCATGGCTTAAGACGGCCCTGCTTGAAAAAGAGAAATTTGTTAACATCTTATATTGATTTAAGCCTAAGGAAGTCCTTTCTGAAGGCATTTTTATGGAGTGTTGCCTTGTATGGGAGTGAGACATGGACGATAAACAGTGCGGACAGGAAGAGGATTGAGGCTTTTGAAATGTGGCGCTACAGAAGAATCCTGAAGATTAGGTGGGTGGATCGCGTAACTAATGAGGAGGTACTGAACAGAATTGGGGAGAAAAGAAATTTCTGGCATACCTTGACTAAAATAAGGGATCGATTGGTAGGACACATTCTTAGACATCAAGGAAACATGAATTTAGCATTGAAGGGAAGTGTTTGGGGTAAAAACCGCTGAGGAAGACCAAGAGATGGATACAGTAAGCAGATTCAGACAGATGTAGATGGCCGTTCTTATGTGAAGATGAAGAGGCTTGTTCAGGATAGGGTATTGTGGAGAGCTGCATCAAACCAGTCTCCCGACTGGCGGTGTTATCGCCAGTTTGCTTCTGCTTCGTTTTATTTGAAAGTAGCAAACCTGTAGAGTATATTCGTAGAAGAAAAAAACAATTGTTCCATACGTGCGGAAGTATTAAAGTAATAATAATAATAATGAATGACTGCTAGATAGGCATCACCGCCGTTCAGCGGATGTGCGTGTTGTGGCTAGAGTGCCGTGTGTTTACCCACACCATCAAGTGGGGCTGACGTTGCTGTCCAGTCCGCTCGCTACTGCTACTGCTGCAGCTGACAGTGCTGTTTTGCGAAATTAACCCACGGAACGTTATAGACATTCTCTTTTAACAATTTTCAACGTACTGCAGTTAAAAAGAAGGATCTACGCGGGGCTCGAACCCACGATCCTCTGGTCGATGAACTAACGCTTTACCAACTAGTCCACGGTAGTAGAACGTGATAAGGTCTCATAGTTATGCTGTTCCTCTACTCCGTAGGTTAGCTGTTTCTTATTATTATAATTTACGCATGTTCTCCTGGACGGCAGCACAGCACGAATTACCGGGTGATCAAAAAGTCAGTATAAATTTCCAAAGTAAATAAATCACAGAATAATGTAGATAGAGAAGTTGACACACATGCTTGGAATGACATGGGGTTTTATACAGCATGGCGCCCACCCCATATTGCCAGACGCGTGAAAGATCTCTTGCGCGCGTCGTTTGGTGGTGATCGTGTGCTCAGCCGCCACTTTCGTCATGCTTGGCCTCCCAGGTCCCCAGACCTCAGTCCGTGCGATTATTGGCTTTGGGGTTACCTGAAGTCACAAGTGATCGACCGACATCTCTAAGGATGCTGAAATACAACATCCGACAACGCTAATGCCTCACCATAACTCACAACACGCTTTACAGTGCTGTTCACAACATTATTCCTCGACTACAGCTACTATTGAGGAATGATGGTGAACATATTGAGCATTTCCCGTAAAGAACATCATCTTTGCTTTGTCTTAATTTGTTATGCTAATTATCGCTTTTCTGATCAGATGAAGCTCCATCTGTCGGACATTTTTTGAAATTTTATTTTCTACTCCTTTTATTTCTAATAAAACCACGTGTCATTCCAAGCATGTGTGTCAATTTTTACCTCTCTATCTACATTATTCCGTGATTTATTAAGTTTTCGAATTTATACTGACTTTTTGATCACACGGTATATAGCAGTTTCGATTGATTTTCTATCGACATGCAACGTTTGGTACCAATCTGAGTGTCTGACATCTGAAGGTTTGGGTGAGAGATTATCTATACGTTCTTTTATTAGGACTGAACTATTCATAAGTGAACTATCAAATTGGTTCCTATGTTTATTTCTTCATTTCAACCATAGTCACAATCAAAAATCGAAAGGAGCGAAATGTGGGGACCTTGGTGACCAACAAATATGGCCATATCTAAATGTTCCAATGTTTGTAAACATACTGGACCAAACTGCTATGCTCATCATGCCTCAAAATACAATTTAAACTAACTTACACTACAGAGAACGCACGCACCCATGCCCGAGGGAGGACTCGAACCTCCGGGGGAATAGCCGCCCAGTCCGTAGCATGACGCCTTACACCACGCGGCTATTCCGTGCGGCTGCCCATATCTATAGATCCATCTTAGTTAGATGATGAGCCACCTGATGACTAGAAGCTCCGTAATGCTGGAAGAATATAGCCATTCTTGTAGCCAAAGGAATCTCTTCTAATAATGCTGAATGGTCATTCTCAAGAAAGTTTAGATATCGGGGACCTGTAATACTTTGCAGTAACACAAAAGACAATTGAACGGATTGTCTTTCAAAACACACTAGACATCAGGCAAGCGTTCTTTAAAATTTTTGTTTATTATGGAATGTGGATTTCTTCGGACCACTGATATGTGAATTATGAGTATTATTTATGCTATAATGAGCGAAAGTGGCCTCGCGCATTGAGACTCTATGCTCCGATGTGAGAGGCCGTTCCCTGTCGGTGGTTCTAATCCGCCCTTCGACATGGATGTTTGTGCTGTCTATAGTATAAATTAGTTCATAAGTAGTTTGTAAGTTTAGGGACTGATGAACCCGCAGTTAAGTCCCATAAGCTTAAGAAACATTTGAACATTTGAAATTTTGAAAGTGGCGTCGGTTTTAGAAATAGTACTTGGCCACTTACTTAGGTTGCATTTATTGTGAATCTCTGATCCAGCGCAGAATTTCAAGTTAATGGAAAGGCAAAAGAACGAACCAGAAAAATTATAGATCTATATGATTAACACCAGTTTGCTGTAGCATTCTTGAACATATTCTGAGTTCTAATACAGTAAATTTCCTTGAGATGGAAAAACGTCTGTCGATGCATCAGCACGGCTTTACGAAGCATCGATCGTGCGAAATGCAGTTTGCCGTTTTTGCGTGGTATGGATGAAGTGTAACAGGCAGACTGCAAATTGCTAGATCTTCGAAGGCCGTCTGACACGGTGCCGCACTGCAGACTGCTAAAGAAGGTAAGAGCATGTGGAATACGTACCCAAATATGTGAGTGGCCCGATGACCATTGAAGTAATAGAACCCAGTGCGTTGTCTTCGTTGGAGAGTGCACATCAGACACTAGGGAATCGTCAGGGGTGCCCCAGGAAAGTGTGATAGGATAGCTATTATTTTCGATCTATATAAATGATCTGACGGACAGAGTGAGTTGCAATCTGCGGATGTTTGTTGATGATGCAGTGGTGTGACGTCATTGACTGTAGGGGTACGCAGGATGACTTCCATCAGATTTCTACGTGGTGTGCGGAAGGAATGGCAGCTACCTCTTCATGTAAAAAAAAAAAAAAAAAAAAAAAAAAAAAAAAAAAAAAAAAAAAACGCACTGACGTGTTTTACGGTCCACATTAATTTGTAGTTTTATAATTTTTTGAAGACATTTCGGACAGAAAAAATAATGTAAATAATAAAAAAAATAGTGATATGATCACGACCTTACTATTGTGATAATATGTATGCACCCAACACGTAACCCTTTTAGGAAAAGAGGAGAAAAACGTATGGTAGTGGCGGAACCCGAACCACGGACCATTTGCATCAAAATCCAACGCGCTGCCCACTACACTACGACGAACAATTACGAAATTGCTCCTTTTTTTTTCTTTTTTATTGATGGCAGTTGATAACTGATGGTAATATGGCATTTTTAGACACTAGATTATCATTTATCGTACGAAGAACGACGTGTTTTTGTTAATTCATCAGTGCGCTATTGCTTTGAAATGACAACGTGTAAGTTCAATAAGAAAAGCATCAAATACCCAACGCAAGATGGCGTATGCCAGAGAGAGTTCTGGGCGAGGAATGCCACGTGACATCTCCGAACGGCTGGTGTTCGTTAATTCATTGGAGGGTGTCAAATCTCCGTTATTTTTGCAAAATGTTCAAATGTTCAAATGTTTGTTAAGCTTAAGGGACTTGACTACGGGGTCATCAGTCCCTAAACTTACAAACTACTTATGAACTACCTACAACTAAGGACGGCACAAATATCCATGCCCGAGGGGGGATTCGAACCCCCGACCGTAGTGGCCGTGCAGACCGTGACTGGAGCGCCTCAGTCTCCTCGGCCACCGCGGCTGGCGTTATTTTTGCAAATATCTCTCAAACGATACGAGGTAAAGTAGTAGAGAATTTCCTCCTCTACAAATTCGGTTATTCAATTTTCCGTATTTTCAATTAAAACGTTTTTTTTTTTTTTTTATTACTAACGTAATTTTTGTCCGAAATATTTGAAAGAGCGAGATTCTGGTCTCTGGTAGCCAACAATTGTCTGTAAAATTTGGTACCGATCGGTTGAACGGTTCGACCTAAAAAGCGGGAACACGTTACAGACAGACAGACATCGTGAAATCGCCGTTATTTTTGCAAATATCTCTGCAAAGATACGAGATACGAAAAAAAAAACCATAAGAGAGCAAATTTGTAGAGAATTTTCCCCTCTACAAATTCGGTTATTCAATTTTCGTGTCAGATGAATGGGTGAAGCCGTTATTTTCATTTAAATTTCGAGCTGTCAAAAGACGATCGCAAAGGCCCACTTTTAGTGTTACTACAGTAACCAAAAGTGAGCCAAAAATGTAAAGTGATTTAGATCAGTAGGAGAAACAATCCCGTTATGTTCGAATATAGCATTAGTAGTGTACTGCTTGACAGAGTTTCGTCAATTAAATATGTAGGCGTACCGCTGCACAGGGACATGAAATGGAACGAGCTTATAAGGACAGTCGTGGGGAAGCCATACGGTCGACTTCGGTTTATTGGGAGAATTTAGGGAAGGAGACCGCATATAAATCGCTCGTACAACTGCATCTTGAGTATTGCTCAAGTATTTGGGATCCCCACCAGACCGTTTTACAGGAAGAGGCAATTCAGAGTCCGGCGTCTAGGATTTCTAACTACTGCGTTCGTATAATGCGCGAGTGTTACTGAGATGCTTCGAGAATTCACATGGTGGTCGCTGGAAGAAACGCGACCAAACAACTTTGAAGAAATTATAGGGCTGGAATTTGAAGCGGACTGCAGAACGATTCTACTTTCGCCAACCTAAATTTTGCGTAAAGACCGCAAAGATCAGAGAGCTTAGGGCTTGTACAGATGCACACATGTATTTGTTTTTCCCTCGTTCTATGTAAGAATGAAATGGAACGAGCATATAATAACAGACGTGGTACCGAGTACCCTCCTCCGTGCACCTTTGGGTACGTAGTATGTACGTAGAAGCAGATGTACATCAGTGAAGAGTGAAAATGGGACTACTTGGCGATTATTCTACCAAGAACCGAGGGAGAACCAGTGTAAATGTCCACATTTGCCATTGCTTTAAGTTTGTTTGGGTTACATACTAACAGCTGCCTGTCAGTACTCAATATAAATTGGACACATGCATTTTATTGCAATTTCTTGTTATGGTTAATCTATATTTTTTGTTTGGTTTTCCTAGTTAAAGTTACAATTTAAAGTCTTTATGCTTATGCGCGTGTAACTGCATGTTATATGTAACGTATTTGTGAGTCATACCAGTAAGTTATGTAAATTCGTAGAACATGTAAATACGACCTTTGCAGCTAAGCATCAGAAAACGATCTGGAGTCCGCGAACGGAGATTCACAACATCAACTGACGAATTTACGACCATGTGAGATGGCTGCAGGTTCCTTGTCAGATCTGCTTTCTAGCTGCTCGCTGATTACATCTCAGGATGTCTGAAACACTCTTGAATGTTTACATGAGAGTTTTTTGAAGTTTTTTCTTCGTTAATTCTCACCTTGATTATGTGTACGGAGTCGCGAAGACGGCTTCTTCTTTCTTGTTGTTATTATTCTACGAGAAAAACGCGTAACGCGAATCTTTTATTGCATTTACTTCCTTTTAACTGATACAAATCAAATATCAACATTCCTATCCATGTATCGGAAAACTAGCCTCATTCAGTCACCAAAAGGAAATCAAGATCGAGCGAGTCCACAAATACAGAATAATCATATAATCTCTTTGACATAATAATCTATGATACAGTACAATCGCAGCACTGTACTTTGATAGATACTTTCGAAGCACTGTATTTAGCAATCCGTGGATATGCAAAATTCCACTACATCGCCTATACTATCATCTGCTAAAGTATCTACTATTCCTAGTGAAACACCCTGTATAAACCACCAAAATCTCCTACTGATAGAGTTTATTCTGGTGACACGAGTTTTGACTCGTCCAGAGAAATTTCGGGCTTGCGGAGACACTAGTCACATTTCAATATATTTCACGATATACCTACCGGGCATCTGACACTCACCCTCATGTGACTCCAGGTAGACTCCTTGCAAGGACAGCAATATTGAGATCTGAAGCCGCAACATTTTCTTGATATAATGTTCAAATGTTTGTATAGCTTATGGGACTTAACTACGGGGTCATCAGTCCCTAAACTCACAAACTACTTATGAGCTAACTAATACTAAGGACGGCACAAATATCCATGCCCGAGGGGGGGATTCGAACCCCCGACCGTAGTGGCCGTGCAGACCGTGACTGGAGCGCCTCAGTACCGTCGGCCACCGCGGCCGGCTTTTCTTGATGAGTCGGAGTTTTCGTCTGCGTACCAATTGTGTTGATACTAGTAAATCCAATCGTGGTTATAGGGACGCTTATGTATTTCTTTACGAGGATGGGAGGCTGTGCGTTTGAGTTATTTGTTGCTGGCATTACAATTTTTAACTAAATCGATGGCACTAGCCTTGGAACATTGCGTGAAGGGGCTGTTATCTTTTTTATTATCATTAGTGTTGCAGCATTTCGAGACGGGTTTATTAGGAGCTTTTATTGTTCGTGTGTTTGGCGATTTTCGAACTATCAGAACTTAAGGTAGGTTCTTTCAGTTACTGTAGGCCCACCCATCGTTCTTTCTTTCTTTCTTTCTTTCCTTTTCTGTAGCATTCGATTTCTTTTTTTCGTCATTTAACTTATGTGTCCCTTTTCTGTGAAAGAGTTTGTCAACAGCTTAACAACATTGTAATTTACTCGTGCAAGCTTTGCTCTGAGTTGTTATTTTCCGTAGGTTTTCGCCTTTGTAGAGCTGTTAATCTGTAGCTGTATCCTGTTGATGGTTATTTTATTTTTCTAGTTTCCATTAAGGTTAGTAAGACCCACAAATAGGTAAAACATTTCATTTTTTTTTCTTTTACTTTTTTAAGCAAGATAATAGATTTACGATGTGAAGAATGTGTACCTGCAAAAAAATGTAAAAATACTAAAAATGAGCTTTTTAAACAGCTTTAAAGTATGTAGTGGTCGTGAATGACCCGCCCACTTTCTGTCGTACTTTACATCGTTGCGTAATATGTCGAAGCTAAAAGAGATACGCTTTGGCGCTCACTTCCGCTTTACTGTATAAAGCGTATTACCTATGTTGGTAACACTGACAACTTCCAGAACATTTGTTGTTTTTATGTTGTTTTCGTTTAGTTGTTGTTGGAATTATTGTAGTGCTGCGTTTCAGATTTTTTATTTTTTATTTTTATTTGTTTATTTATTTATTTTTAATTCTCTCATCAACAATGGGTCGAGCGAAATTATTTGGGAAGAGAAAGTACAACGGAAACCGTTATTCACGGAAATACCGCTATGAGAATATTGGTGAAAACAGGAATGACTCATTAACGTCAAGGGACCCTGCACCCAACAGGGCCACATGTCCATCACACACAACTGAAACTCCAGCTAGTTCCTCGAAGAAGCAACTGTTTCATTCCCAATCATTCTTCGAGAAAATATGGGAAAATCAGCTTTTCAAACATACATGAAACTGGTAGGCTTCAGTCAGATAACGTAATAGTGGACGTTGAACTTCTTCCAGGCGCCGTTTGTAAATACTCGCGTTGCAAAAATTGTAATGCAACTCATTCTTTATCAGATTTCGAAGAATATGGTAAACGAAGAGGTTGGCATTTTCTCTAGTTATTGTTTGTTTTTCTTGTCATAAAGAGAATTCATTTTATACATCAAAAACCACTAACAACAGGTATGATGTGAATGTTAGATTTGTTTACGGAATGAGATGTGAAGACAAGAGGAACGATGGAGGTAAAACATTCTGTGCAGTAATGAACTTACCAAAGCCCCATGCGAAATTCCATAAAATTGCTGAAGTATTATCGAGTGTGAGAAAAGTGTTTCAGAAGATAGCATGTTACAGGCTGCCAAAGAAGCGATGCAGTTTAATGACGGAGATACAAACATAGCAATTGCTGTCGATTGGACCTTTACGGTGTTAAGGTGGCTACTTCTCTAGATACTGGAAAATACTAGATAAAGAACTGCTTTCTAAATTCTGATTTGTGTCTAAGAACAAGGGTGAACACATGCACGAAAACTGTGCTATAAAGTTTCAGGGACCAAGTGGGACTATGGAAGCGGATGATGCAGTGCGAATATTTCAATGATCTGTTGAGACAAGAGGAATGGTATACAAACGCTACTTGGGGGATGGAGACAGCAAAGGGATCATGAAGGTGGTACAGAGTAAACCTTATGGAGAAAATATTTTACCAGAGAAACTGGAGTGCATAGGACATACAGAAACTCATGGTTACACGGCTCCGTAGACTGAAAAAGGACTATGTTGGGAAAAAGTTGTCTGATGGGAAAGGTATTGGTGGTGCAAATATACTTACAGACAGCTTGATTGACCACTTGCAGAACTAATATGGCCAAGAAATTAGAAATAACGTATCTGATTTGTCCGGAATTAAAGCAGCTGTATGGGCTACTTACTTTTCTCATCTCAACGAACTGATATATGGACTTTGTCCTAACAGACAGGATTAATGGTGCAAATACAACCAGAAAGATCCAAATTTTAGACACTACGGGATACGCCCTACTCTAGCTGATGTTATAAAATCGGTGTATACGGATTTAGCACATCCTGATCTCCTGAAAAAGTGCCTCCATGGTAAAGCGCAGAACGCGAATGGAGCATTCAACCATATATTGCGGTCAAGAATTCCAAAGACTGTGTTGGTGCTAATACATATCAAATAGGACTTCCTGATGCTGTTCTATCATTCAATGATGGAAATGTTGGCAAGACTAAAGTGCTACAAAAGTTGAACATTGATCCAGGATTCATCACTGTGAATATTTTGAAATAATCAGATGGAATTCGTTTGAAGAAAGCAGATGTACTGATGGAAGAAATGGCTAAAGCGGCAAGAAGAATTCAGAGAAACGTGACAGTTACTATGCCCGTCAGCGTATCAACATTTCATTGTTAAAAAGAGATTATTGTGCAGATACAAGTTTATTTAAAGTGTTCGATTAAATTACTGACTGAAAGTTACCTTGTGTCGCTCTTCGTAACTTCAGACCACTAGCGTGCACCTCAAATGAGTTTAGCCGCTCGTATTCAACGTAATTCAGATGTCGCTGCATGAATGCGAATCCAGATACTGATATAGCATTACATTTAATATTTCTTTATTAAAATTATATCTACGACGCTTGCCGCTAGCATCCGTTCTCTCTGCCAATATATCTCTGATTATTTAGTTTTATAAGAGACTTTCAATTTTTTAGAACGGGTTGGAGAGAAAATGGAATCGCTCGTCGTCTTTCGTCTTCTTGCTGTTGAACAGATCAAACGTCTTTCATTTGGTCTCTCCACATTGATCATGTAAGTGAAAGCTAAAAGCAATTAATTGCAATAAATACCTCAGTCCATCTGAAACTAATATGTAATTCAAAACTCCTTTCCCCATTTTTCATTAATTTTGTAATCTTTGTCTCCAGCATAATTCGTAAAATGATGCTTGACCACTTACTGTAGATCGCTTCGCGACTGCGAAAGAACATTCCAAATGGGAATTTCACTTATGCACATTTTGTGATAATTTTATTTCAAAGCCTGGAGGAATTCTTTTCTCTAAACGAATTCAGATAATTTGGCAATTTTAACCACTAATAGTAATTGGAACTAAACACGATCATGAAACTTTAGCAAGTGAAGGTTGCACAAAAAAAATGTTTGTATACCTTATGGGACTTAACTGCGGGGTAATAAGTCCCTTAACTTACGAACTAATTATGAACTAGCTTATACTAAAGACGGCACAAACATTCATGCCCGAGGGGAGATTCGAACACCCGACGGGGAACGGTCTCGCGCCTCAATGCGTTCGGCCGATCCGCCGCGGCGAAGCTTACACAAACAAGCATTATTTTACAGTAAAAAAAGAAATTAAACATTCAATACAGGTTCGTCTACAGTGATATGGCTGCAGTTCAACCTCAATTCTTCTGGCAGGTAAAGAACGGATTCCGTCATTTTCTTTTGTAATGATGCTTTCTGGTGTTGTCTTTATGCTAACCACTACTACCGCTAAATCCTGATGGCGGAGTCTTTCATGTTTTTCTCAGTGTAGCTCTCTTCAAAATTATTATTCATTGCAATATTTCACATTATGTTAAATTTCAATAGCGGTACTTTAATCTTGACGACAACACCAACGAAGATCATTACAGAAGAAATGGCGACCACGACGGGACTTCGAAAATATGATATATAATTTGATGTATTTAAAAACCTTTTATTTCATTGTGCCAATACGATATTTTGTAACATTTTACCAACGCGTGTTATCTAATCCCAATATTGTGTTCCTTTTTCATGCTCAACTACTGACTGTAAGCGATATAAAATAAAATTATTACGCCGGACACTGAATTAAAATTTGGAGCCATGCGAGCAGTTAAGGCCAGACTTATTATTACGCTTATTTGGTGCTTCTTATTTTCTCTTAGTCAATTGCGAGTACACAGTTTCAGGATTCAGTCCCTTTTTCTCTTTGCAAAAATCCACTTTTCAAAATTTCTTTCGTAGTTAGATTTTTTTCAAATAATAATTTGGAGAAATGGCCAACATGGCTGCCGAATCGTTATTGTAGCAAAGTGATCCTCGCTTGTCTCTCACTCGAAATTTCTCTCATGCGTGTGACGATTATTAATAGTGACTAAATTGTATCAGTGTTAAAACAATTTTGACGAATTATTATTATGGTTAAAACCCGCAAACAGATTACTACCAAGGAGTCAACTAAATACTAGCATTTCACAGCAGTCAGCAAAAATGTAGATAACATGGCTGCCAGATCGATTGAAATGATTACACACATAGTGGAGGAAAATCTTGCATCCATGTCACGTGAATCAGATTTTCCCACAAAGACCGACCACCAATCCGCAAATACGCAAAAAGATTGGTTTAAGCGATTTGTGGTACTATTTGCCAACATGTCGTAACAAATTAGTAATTTACAGATATCCACCAAAAAGGAACTTGATGAACAATTCAGATAACAACAAATCGCTACAAACAATCAGATTTCAGGCTTGACCAACCAAATTAACCATTTACATGAACTTAACAGTTTACAGGCCAACACAAAACATGATTTAGAGCAGTTGCAAAATAACACGAAGCAACAATTGGACAGAGATGAGGAACAGCAGAATCAAATCGTGGCACAAATAACGCGTGATGAATTTGAGTCGAGATTTAAAAACTTAGATTCAGTTTTACAAAATTTACCGTCACTCATTTCTAACGAGGTAAAGTAACAGACGCACAAATACACAATGTTGAATGGGCTATAAACAGTAGATTTTCTAACATACAACAGAAAGTAGGATGAAATCATGGACACAGTAGATGCAAAAATCTGTTCTGTAGTTGACGACGTAACTAATTACAAAGAAACAGTTAATACATTACCAACAGCTATTGACAATCTTACCCAGGATCTCACAGAACTTAATATTAAAAAAAAAAATTGAAACAACTGTCACGAGAATCACTAGTCAGGCAGAAAATATAGTCAAAGAAAATGAGGATAGGGTACAACAATTCTTGTTTAATACAGAAGCAAAGTTAAATGAAAAGATAGATGCAGAATTAACTAACGTAATTCAAAATGTAGCTGCAAAAGTATATGAAAAACACAACCAACGTTAAATCTTAACAAACCGACCCGACAGCAGTAAAATCAATTTTAAAAACACAGATGACACAATCTAGGCAAGATACACCTGTGACAAACGTGCTACATGACTGAAAACAGGCACGAATTGCAATAAATACCCCACACTCTCCATACAATCCGGGCACAACTAGCAATTTCACGTCAGACAAGACGCAGACTGACTTTCGCTTGACAAGCTCTAATGATCTTGAATGACTAGGTAGAGAAATGAAACCGAATATGACACCCACTCATTCACAACAAAATCATTCCACTGCAGAAGTGCTTGACGAAAGTATGATAAAGCACCACCAGTTTCAAATCGTTATTAATGAAAATCGTACTGTGCACCCAGTTATCTTTCTCCAATCCTTCAGAGGCTTATTACCTGAAACATGGTCTGAAAATAGAAAGATTTGTTGTCGGGTATATCCAAGGTGACGGGGCAATCTGGGCTGCAGAAGCTTTACAATGTTGTAATACCTTCAATGAATTTGAACGGGCATTTCTATCTACTTTTTCAAATGTTCAGCTGTTTGTAAATCTATCGGACCAAACTGCGTGGTTATCAGTCCGTAGCTTACAAACTACTTAAACTAAAGTAAGCTAAGGACAAACACACACACACACACACACACACACACACACACACACACATACACACCCATGCCCCAGGGAGGACTCGAACCTCCGACGGCGAGCAACCGCGCGCTCCCCAGCGAGGCGCCTTAGACCGCTCGGCTACTCCACCGCGGCTATCTACTTTTTGGTCGCCTGTTGTGCAGAGAGGTTTCGCAACGAAGTTTACAATTCGCAACCATTCAATGAGAGGAACGGGAGTCTGCGGAGATCGAAAAATATATAAACAAAACAAAATTATTTGATGACCCTCTCCCGCACAGGAAAGTACTTCGTGTGTTGATCAATTAATTGCCTAGGCGGTTGCGATTGCAATTAGCTAATGTCCTATCGCATAATTTAGAAACTTTGCATTCAATGGTTGGTTGATATACTTCATTTAATTTTTAAAGATAACCGTGCACGGAGTAATAACAACAGGTACGGTAACGGCACTAGTTGCTTCAACCATGCTGGTAATCAGCTGATTCATGTCAGCCAGCAGCAGCCCAATAAATAAAACCTGCTACGCTTCCCACAGATGTTACCGCAACAGGCACGGATACTAGAATAGACGGTTGGGGTCAACCGCCGGATGCGCAGTCATATGCCGCGTCACTGACGTCACCAGGAGACCAGCACAGTTTTCCCACGCGACCATAGCGGTTGCTATTATATGTGTATCTCCACAGAAGTGGTTTCCCACTGGCTCTTTATAGTTTGTGTATGTATGAGACCGAGCGAGTGGCGCAGTGGTACACAATGGAATCGCATTCGGGAGGATGGTGGTTCAAATCCATCTCCGGTCATCCAGATTTAGGTTTTCCGAGATTTCCCTAAATCGCTCCAGGAAAATGTTGGGATGGTTCCTTTCAAAGGGCACGGCCGATTTCCTCCCCCATTCTTCCCCTAAAATCCGAGCGTAAGCTCCGTCTCTAATGACCACGCTGTCGACGGGACGTTAAACTCTAAGCTTCCTTCCTTCCTTCCATTAATGACGATGGTATATTGTGCTGTTGCGTGCTGTACGAACCGCGGCAGACAGAAGAATGCGATATTTCATAGATTTCCGAGAGATAAAGAGGTAAGGTGAAAGTGGATAAACGCGTGGAAGTGATTAGATGCTCTCAACCCTGATACTGGTCGTATATGTTCAGAATATTTTAAAGAGTCTGATTATGTTCAAGGCTTGAAAAATGAACTTATAAACCTTCCATTGAAACGTATATTAAAGGCAGATGCGGTCCCTACTTAGAAGCTGCCTAAGTGCATCGACGTAGTCAAGACAGGTTCTTCTGAATGCCGTAAAGTCAGAGTTGAAAGACGGAACAACCGAAAAAAAGTTCAAATGTTATTGTTAACAACAAATGACAAGGATAACAGAGTAAATTGTATAAGCAATTCCGTTGAGGAACTGAGTAGGTGTACTAATTCCTAAACCCCCTCAGCGAGCACTGCCGTTGACAATGAAGGAATAATTGTAGCTGAATTAACTAAAAAAGCTGACTATTTAAGAAGTGAGAACAATAAACTAAATATTTACTTCAACATGTTCACAACATTCATACGCAGCAACATATGATCTAAAATGAATAATACGCAAAGTCTACACAATGCATTTTTACCTCTACAAAATCATAAAATTTATTGCAACCATTTACTTCATTTATACAACAGAAAAAAAGTATGCAGAATAATAAAAAGAAATTCAGTCCTTCATCGAGCGGAGATGTCAAGCTAAAGATGTAAGAAAAATCAAATTATTTCACTAAATAGTTTTCCTGCAATCGTTTGATAAGTTTTTCGTGGCGGCCGTTCGCGTCGGCTGTGATCACCGAGGCCGACGAGAGAGACAGGCTGCGGCGCGCACGACATATCACGTGATCACGCGATCGCTAGCAAAATGTTCAAATGTTTGTAAATCTATCGGACCAAACTGCGTGATCATCAGTCCGTAGCTTACAAACTACTTAAACTAAGGTAAACTAACCTAAGAACAACACACACACCCAGGCCCCAGGGAGGACTCGAACCTTCACGGCGAGCTACCACGCGCTCCGCAGCGAGACGCTTTAGACCGCTCGGCTACTCCACCGCGGCAGACCTTCTTAAACTACGTTGTAGGAATATTCAGGCAAAACTGCACGGCTGATTCTTTATCATGAGAATGAACACTTCCATCCACAATCAATCATCAGTGGCACACAAGGCAGAACGCTGGCTACGATTTTGGCGAATCTGTAAACATAATTAGAGTGGCATCGATATATTCAGCAATGACATTACAGATTGTGCAATTAAAGGCATGTGTAATCCACTTGCTTTTCTTCCGTGTATGACAAAGTCCTCACTCGCATTTATAATTATCTGTATCACGATTGGCCTCTTAACAACCGCAGTGACATCTAGACGTCTGCTTAAGTCTTGCAGAAAAATGACGCACTCCATCACATTGACTGGTATTAAATTATCCTGAACCCACATTTCATTTGTAGATATATAACTTCTGACATTTCCTTGACGTTTTAAATTTTCTTGCCGTTATTTCATCGTCATAAAAGAGCACTACCCATCACTGCTAGTAACACTGTATACCAGACGCCAAGACTAACTGGACACCTCTTCCGTCGTTAACTCGCAGTGCCTGAGATCCAGTGAGTCACGTTGCTAGACCGCCACCTCCACTCGTGTTGATATCACTGCTATCGCTGGATACCGACGCTTGAAGAATGTTCCGCTTATCAGTGACGTACAGAGGTGAGTGCAGTGGCCAATTTCCTTGTCCTGTAATAATCTGAGCGGTTCTACTGTAAGCTATGTATAGCCACTTATATTATTTGGCATAAAAATTGTTTAACAATTGTATTTGTATGTGAGCTACTTTTTTCGTCATTGTTACCAAAAATCTTACCGAGTTTAAGTCTATTCCTGATTCGTCTCCAATCAAGTACTTGATTTATTGAAAATTTTAATTTATTTAAAATGGGAAGTTTAAGTTTTTCAGTTCGTTGTTTCAGTAGATTGTATTGAAAATATAAAAATTGCTCTTCAGTAATTTGGGTGAATAATTTATTTTATTGAAATGGTTCATTACT
Source organism: Locusta migratoria (assembly GCA_026315105.1). Lineage (NCBI taxonomy): Eukaryota > Metazoa > Arthropoda > Insecta > Orthoptera > Acrididae > Locusta > Locusta migratoria. The sequence continues at coordinate 150,571,740 of CM048745.1, read as the reverse complement.
TGAAGTTTTGTACAGGTACATCTTCCAATTTAAAGTATACTTTTGTTCCTGGTTTGTTTCCCAAATATACAAAATATTCTATGTATACATGTGGCGTCTATTCCGAAAGAAAAGACGTCACTTTTGATCCTGCAGTTGTTATTCCTCAGCAGTTTGCTGAAGTATTTATTTGAATTGTTAATTTATTTAAACTGTTGTATACGTAAAATTTTCATTTCACAGTTAAAGTTTCTTCCTGGTTTTCCATTACCATCCACACTGTAATATCCTATCACTCCATCCATTTTCCCCTATTGCATTTATTTATACGTAGTTGCCTAAGTTACGCAGAATATTGTTTGCTAGAAGGGTCTATTCTGATATCAAATTTCAGTATAATTAATTTTTAAGTTACTGACGCTACCCAACTACTCCAAATATTAGTTCTTTCAGTAGTATGAAAAGGCTATTTAAAATAGGCTGTTCTCCGGCAGTCTGTCTACTAACTTATTTATCGAAAGGGTTAATTGTTTAAAATGTTATAGACATACATTTTCTAGCTTAGAGTTATGTTTATTCCTGGTTTGCACCCGCTTCCTGTATATTTATTTATAATTGGTTATTTTTTACATTTTTAATTGTACTAACACAGTAGAACCAACGGTGTCATTTTTCTGTTTTCAAAGTTTAGAAAAATAACATGTCTTCCATGTCTGCAACTAAACAATGTAACTTCTTTGACAAATAAGTAAAGTCTGAAGATGGCCTTGAAAGGCATAAAACTGGTTAACCAAATAAAAATAAAGTGGTAAAACATACACAAAATTGTGATTTTCATTCGGAAATCAATAATGATCTTCAGCAGATGACATGAGGGATAGGATGTTTGACTACATATCGGTCCGAATTCTAGCGGCTACCACAGTTTTTAAAACTCTTAATCCATTGTTGACTGGTTTCAGTCTGGCGTGGAGAACACGATGGCTTGCTGAAAAGGAAAAGCCTCCGAATTTTTTTTTTCTGTTCTCAGTATTGATTGACGTTTTACTTGTAATAGTACAAGGAGACCAAACGGGGGCCGTATTTTTGTACGTTTGTTATATTTATGCTATGTGAAATTCAGAACTCCAATACCAAACAGCCAAAGGCATTCGATGTAGCTCTCAAAAGTTCTCGAGAAAACTAATTTCGAAGTTTTATTTATCCCCTTTTATTGCTTGAAGTATCGACAAAGTTTCCGACAGCTTCCGTGTTTCATCAATAGCGTTGTTAATTCATAATCAAGAAATAGTAAAGTCGAGAGTTCGAATCCCGTTTTTCTATTTTTCCGTTGTTTTAGAATACATATAAAAATAAATTCATCAAATATACGGTAATTAACACATACCTAATCGTAGTTATAATGAAAAATATACGTTTTATATTCTTATTTTCAGCCGGCCGCGGTGGCCGAGGAGACTGAGGCGCTTCAGTCACGGTCTGCACGGCCACTAGGGGGGGGGGGGGTTCGAATCCACCCTCGGGCATGGATATTTGTGCCGTCTTTAGTATAAGGTAGTTCATAAGTAGTTTGTAAGTTTAGGGACTGATGACCCCGTAGTTAAGTCCCATAAGCTTAACAAACATTTGAAGATTTTGATCTTATTTTCAATATCTTTTAAAAGTTTGCCGATGGTTTCAATAGAATAAAGATCACAAATTACATTTTTGAAGCAATAATGGAAAACTCTTCACAAAGTTAACAAGCAAAGGTAACCGCCCTCAATTAATGATGAAGTGGATATCGCAAAAACGTATTTTGCTATTATTTTCTGATTGAAACGTTTCATAAAATATTGAAAATTAAGAATAAACATAAGACCGTCAGTTTTGGTAAAAAAAATATGATTACATACATTTTAATTACAACGTATTACATGTATTTAAAATTTAAATCGTAAAGATATTTAAACACAACAAAAAATAATAATGGAGGATTCAAATAATAGGCCATACAAAATTATGTCAATCCCCACCTCTTCCCATGTTCTACGACGACTATCAGAAGCTCTGTCCCTTTTACATGTAATCAAGGGCTTCAAAAACCTCAAAGACGATTTTCTCCAGAAAATTCACATATTCACGTACCGTAAATACAAAAAAAAAATCAGAAATCAGTGGTCTGCTAGTTATTCGGTCGACCTCCTCGCTTCGCTGAAGTCAGTCACCTCTGTCGCTAGAGCACTCTTAATTCTTTCATAGCAGGGTCTATAAATAAGAAAACAGCGCACCGTCTTAGAGTTTACCTCCTTCAGCTAACTTAAATCACAAGGTGGCAGACCTCCCCTGATAAATTGATTCTCGTGTGAGTCGTTCAAAGGCCACGATAAATTGGCAGAAGTTTACGATTTAGCGTCTTGTCGACTACGAGATCATTACCTACGGAGGACTCACTCGGACTAGGAGGAGGTGGAAATCATTCCTTCCCGGCATTTACCTCGAATAATTTGTCTAGGAGGAGTTTTGAACAGCCCTTCTTCTGATTTCGAAGTCACTGTCCTAACTGCTACGATTTAGCGTCTTTTCGACTACGAGATCATTACCTACGGAGGACTCACTCGGACTAGGAGGAGGTGGAAATCATTCCTTCCCGGCATTTACCTCGAATAATTTGTCTAGGAGGAGTTTTGAACAGCCCTTCTTCTGATTGCGAAGTCACTGTCCTAACTGCTCCTGTAGAAGTAGAAAACGAAGAAGAAGAGACAGAAGAAGTAGAAGATGATCATGATCATAATGAAGCTGATAGAACATAGTAATTGAGAAACCTCTGAAGTCTCCTAAGTATATATGGGAAAAGGAAGGAAATTCAACTCGGTATTTAAAAAGGGCAGAGAATCAACGTGGTCTGGCATTCGCAGACGATCTTGCTATCGTGATCAACAAATAGAGGAGGAACCGAACTTGCACTGGAGAAGCTTCACGAAATATCACAGACATTTGGGCTATAAATTTACTACGCGAAAACTTCGAAAGCAAGCCAGCAAATGATATACCCATTATAGTAGAGTGCCAAAAGTTACGCACTTCAAATATCTAGGAGAGATCATACAACTATCGAGAAAGAATTTCCATATTAGGAAACGCATTTAATGTTCACTCGTAATCACTTGAAAGGCAGGAAAGGAACATTCTATAGAAAATACTCGGACCAAAAAAATGTTCAAATGTTTGTATAGCTTATGGGACTTAACTACGGGGTCATCAGTCCCTAAACTTCCAAACTACTTATGAACTAGCTAACACTAAGGACGGCACAAATAACCATGCCCGATGGGGGATTCGAATTCCCGACCGTAGTGGCAGTGCAGACCGCGACTGAAGCGCCTCAGTCCCCGCGGCCACCGCGGTCGGCTACTCGGACCAGATTTTCGTGAAGGAATTTGCATAAAGAGACGGAGAAAAACATTTATAAACACATAGAAACAATAATGAATATTTTCAGAAAGTGTAGGTTGACATTTTATGGACATATCAACAGAATGAACAGGAACAAGGCAAATCTTGAGATAGTAAACACGATCGAAAAAAAGACAAAATATATCACTGAAACGGAAGAAGACAAAGAACTGGGTATCACAATCGAGAGAATTTCAGAAACATCATAAATAAGCATACATTTAAAGAAAAACACACCGAAACAATAACGGATATAATTGGTTGGAAGAGCAAGAAAGAACACAGCAAGCATATGAAGAGAATTTGGGAAGGAAGGAAGAAGGAAAAATCTTGAGTACTCATGTTCAATCACTCTCTTTATAGGGAATAGTCGAATGTAATAATGTGGAGGAATAGTCAGTACTCGGGGATATTACAGGAACGATCATTAGAAGGAAAACATGAACACGCATACCGTAAGAATTTAACAACTGCAAGCAATTTGTTTCATATGGCCCATAAGTACATATTATGGATAAAAATAAAATATGCCTAGTAAACAGTCACTGATAAAATCCACACATTAAGAGTGATGAGCACTTGTACAGTCGAAGAAACGTGCTTAACACGCGTACTCAAGTCCCTGTTTATAGAACACTAGCTGCTAGTACCCTGTTTTGCCCGGGTTTAAAATATGGTTTTCTGTAGAAGCGTACAACACCGTTTACTTGCATGTAATAAAAGGGTTCATTTATGTTAAATCAATCTGATAAACAACATTTTTGGCAGTTCCACTTGGAGTATGTACAAAAAGATTTTCGTCTTTCCCCACTCTGGAGCAGGCCACATACAACTGTCCATGAGAGAAGCATGGTGTCTGCAATCCCAAAATTTCATCAAGATCGGAGCAAAACTGTGGATTTTGTCGAAATCCATAAGTACCTTCCACCATGTAGACAGTGCCATTCCTCTTGTTTTGAAGTTCAATTGAGCAAAATTTCATCAACATCAGTGCGAAGACACATTTACGCGGACACATTGAAAACGCACTTTCACTTTTTCTCAAATTTTCCGGTTAGTTTTTCAAAACAAAAAACATATAACGAAAGCTGTTTAAGAACCTTCCCCATGTAATTTTCTGTACATGTACCAAAATTTCACGTTATTTGGTTGTCTGGATACTAAAATATTCCAGTATCCGTGGTCGAGAGTCTTATTTTACTGTTGCGTACATTTCAAAAAACGTTCAAATGTTCGTAAATCTAAGAGACTTAATTACGTTGGTCATCACACTCTCTAGCCTTAAAACTACGTAAACTACCTTATAATAATTTACGCTAAAGACAACACAGACACCCATGCCTGAGGAAGGACTCTAACCTCCAACTCCGACTACCGCGCGCTTCGCAGCACGGCGCCTTAGAACGCTCGGCCAAACCACCGCCGCCGTACATTTCACTTTTTATGAACTACTCACTACGCTGAAACCTAAGTCTTCCTTCAGGCCTACACAAGATTGGACATGTACGCTTGTTATTTATTGAAGGTGGAAACGACACATGGGCGACATCTGAGAAAAGTGACTTGCAGCTCAGCAAGGTTTATACTTGCAACTAATGTGACACCACGTGACAGCCTCCTTAGAGCTACACTTGGAAACACACAGATTCACGATATCACTAGCCTTCTTCATCCAAACATATTTTCATTGCCGCTTGGGTATATTTCGAGAAATTACTCTGTGGGTAAACAACAACCACGTAACTGCTGATAACTGCATGATATGAAGTGGTCTGTTTTCTACAGCAATACGTGTAAAAATTCTACTTTTAACAGAGCTTGTGTCACATATTTTCGAAAGTATTAGAACATTATAGCACTATGAGATAATTCGTATATTTGACTTTCTATGGCTGTGCGGAAAAAGCTGTGCGTCTGCAACGTCATGTCACGGATTGCGCGGCCGCTCCCGCAAGAGGATCGAGTCCTCCCTAGGGCATAGGTATATGTGTTGTCCTTGGCGTAAGTTAAAGTAGTTTGTAAGTCGAGTGACAGATGACCTCAGCAGTTTAGTTCCTCGTGATTACAACAATTTGAACTTTTTTTTCTGTTTTTTCAGCAGTGGTCATAACAAAGTAATAGAGCAAATTTCAGGTCCGTCTATTTTCAAATAACTAATCTCCTTTACATTTGCATCATGTAGCTTGTGGAAACACGGCGGTGATTATCAGTGAGTGTACGTCAAGAGAAATATAATATTCACTATATATTCCAACTGAATGATAGTTATGACTTCTATCATTAATTTTATAAACAAAAAATAAACATTTGCGCTGCTAAAACACTGAAGAAACATAGCACGACATCTGTGGCTAGAATTATTTTCATATAAATCACATTGTAAATAAACAAGTGTGATGTATTTATTAATAACTGAAAGCCATTGTTATCTTACCAGCGGTGAAGAGATCTCAGTTAATGGGAACCCATCCTTCACTAGCTGTAGTTTATTCTGCTCATAGTAATGACACCATAATTTGGACGAAATTGTGAGGATTACGAGAGGATTTTTTCTGTACGTTCGTCGCAACAGTTTTGATTTAACCTATTTACCTCTTGTTGCAACACTAGAATCTAGACGTCGTCTACGTGTACTATTGCTAATTTAGTTCCAGAACTTTCACGATATGTTTTTATTATCATGCATTAACTTGCACATGGCATATTATTTCAAAATTTGGCACAAGATAGGAATGAATCTTTCTGCTCGGCAGTGTATTAGATAACATGGGATTATCTATACGCATCGATACAGTATGGAGACAAAATTTTTAAATAAAACATTTCGGACTTCTTGCCGCATCAATTCTGGTACAGTTTTAATGTCATAAAATGTGCTATATATCATTTGATCTGTACTCTGAGAATACTGTGAAGCAATAAGGAGAAATTTGGAAGGAATTAGAGTTGAGGGTGAAGAAATAAAAACTTTGCTATTCGACGATTACGTCATTCTATCAGTGACAGCAGAGGACCTGGAAGAGCAATTGAACCGATTGGAGTGTCTTGAAAGGAGCGTACAAGATGAACAGTAACAAGAGCAAAACAATGGTAATGGAAATTACGGTAAGAAAATCAGGCGAGGTTGAAGGAAAGGTTAAGTAATGAGACAATAAAAGTAGAAGATGAGTTTTGTTCTTTAGGTAGCAAAATCACATGGCCGAAGTACAGAATACATAAAACGCGGAATGGATGCAGGAAGAAAAGCATTTCTGAAGAAGCGAAATTTGTTGACATCCAATGCTAATTTAATCCGCGAGGACTCGCACGGAGCATTTTGCTCACAATAATTTTAAAACAATCGGCATTTTACCAATTTTAGCCGGCCGCGGTGGCAGAGCGGTCTGCGGCGTGTATGTCAAGTTCTGCACGGCCGCTGAGGTCGGGGTTTCGAATCCCCCGTCGGGCATAGATGCTTGTGACGTCTTTAGTATAAGGTAGTTCATAAGTAGTTCGTAAGTTTAGGGACTGACGACCACGTAATTAAGTCCCATAACCTCAACAAACATTTGAACATTTTGAACCAATTTTAAACAGTCAAATGTTTGTGTTTTCTTATAAACGCAACTAGAAATACTTATTTAGACATATTAAGTACATTACAAACTTTTCTTTGACTGTCAGAAAAATGCTATACACGCGATCGATCGCTTAACTTTTAAAGGCGCGAGTTCTCGCGGGTTAAATGTCAGGAAGTCCTTTCTAAAATCTGTTGAGTGGTGTGTAGCTTTGCACGGGAATGAAACATAGACGATAAGGAGTTTAGACAAAAATATAATAGAAGCATTTGAAATGTGATGTTACCAACGCATGCTGAAGATAACCTGGGTAGATCGCGTAACTAATGAGGAGGCACTGAACAAAACTGGGAATAAATATATGTCTGGCATATCTTGACTAAAGAGATATATTGGCGGGAACCATTCTGAGACATTAGCATTTGAGGAACGTTTTTGGGGTGAAAATCGTATGGGAGACCAAGAGACAAACGAATACAGTAAGCAGATTCGAAAGGATGAAGGTTGCCATTCTTACTCAGAGATCAGAGAAAGGCTTGCACAGGCCAGAGAAGCGTGGAGAGCTGCATCAAACCAGTCTGGGACCGCAACAGCAATATGCATGATGACATTCATACAAGTACTTAATGATTTCAGTTGACGCTCTATTGATGTAAATAATTGTACCAAAATTTTGATTGTAGCGCACGAATACGTCGTGTTACTTTTCTGGCGGCACTTTACCAGTACGTGAAAACCCGGCTTTACGCGTTGTCGATTATCTAGTGCCGCGGTAGCAGAGTGCCTGTTTTGTTTACACAGACAATGTCACTCTTTTTCCGGAAAACTAATCATTTAATCCGTGCGATGAATAGGAGATTGCGAATATTGAGGGCCTATAATTTGTGGTGGTGTCTTTCCGCCTGCTGTAACCGGGTTCCTAGAAAAAAAAGTATCGGAAATTATAAGCACTATAAATAATAATAAAATTATGCTGACAGTATTTCGGACTTAAAAGTAAACGTTCTCGTCATTGTCTACTACAATTTTAGAGAACACTAGCTCTATTCCCGCTGCTTCTCACGCGTAGACTGGATAGTTTGCATTGGATGTTTCTACTTATAAATATAAATTTTCATAGATTTAACTTTAAAAATGCTTTCCTAATAAAGTGTTTTAATAAAACTTGCCACCTCTTATTGCACCATTCATGACAGAATTCAAAACGTCCCAAAACACATTTTTTTAAATTCTAACCATGGTTCCAAATCAAAATTTTCGCCTTTCTAGCATCAAAATAGTTTTGTAGCATCCTTATAAGATTTTCTCTTATTTCACCCGCTTAATGGTTGAATTCCCCAAAATATCGAAACACGAAGTTTTGTATTTCTTGCTTCAAAATTCCCTCGAATGCAACATATTTTCAAAAAACCGTTCATCTCCTATATTACCCCCTTAGGGATGGGAATATAGAAAAATCGCTTGTGATTACTGTGTAAGATAGTCATCGGTCTACAAATTTCAAGCTTCTATCGTTTGTAAATTCACTTTTCAGCACAGTTTTCTGTCTTTTAGTAACGTATCGAGGACGCGAAATTTCTTTCGTACGGTTTGGCATCATTTTTGGTAGTTTCACTTTTCAAACTGCAATATTCAATTATTTTTCTTTATTCGTACGCTTGTTGAAGAGAAACTACTGAATAATGCATCAGGTTGTCATCGCTGGTCTTATACCAAATTTTATATAAGCTGACGACTTGCAACCACTATATCTTCCACCCTCTTATAGCTATCGACATGGGACTGCTATGGTGTACAACGGGAGATTTTGTACTATAACAACACAGAGATTGTTGGTCTCCATTGCAGATCAAATATTTATTTATTGCTTTAGAAAAGCTAAAATATACAAATACAGATGTTAATTACTCACCTACCTGTTAGTAACGCGATACTGTCCGTTAAATCAAAGTATCCTATGACATACGAACTTTCCGTCACAGACATACATTAACATACGTCTACAGTCTGTGTATTGCAGTGAGCTCAAAGATAATATGGAGATGGTACTACGGATTATGAAACCTTGACGCTCGACGTATATTTGTCTCTCTAAGCCAGTTGACAGTATTTTGATCCTAAGCACTACAGCAGTCTTTCCAGTGTTTATATGGAGGTCATTGGTGTATTGCCAGAGTAGTTAATGCTCATTTAAATTATGTCTGTGTATCCCAGTGTTTTATCTTTGAGTCTTTTTATCTTTGAGCCTCTGTTGATCGTCGCATTGTTCCACATTTTACGGATTTTTGTTCGCCACACTCACCCACCGCCACACACCGCGACCAAAACATCATAGTGCACACTGCGAACCTAAAGTCTACTCTTATGCATAACCGCCATTGGTCTGCAGTGAATAATTTTGGCTACTAAATATACGGACATACGTCCCATGTTCCATTTTTATATATGTATATTGATTTCTGGAGAAACAGCTATCGTTAATGAAATTACGTGTTTAAAAACAAGTCTCGATAGCAAGATAATTTTTATTGCTGTTAGGCAACCGGTTTCAACCTGCTTGTGAGACCATCTTCAGGCCGACTGCAATACAATAATATTACAAATATTAAGAAGGATGTACAGATGATATTATGGTAATTTCGTGTGGCTCAGTGGCCTGGTGCAAATCTTCCGATTGGACGCCACTTCGGCGACTTGCGTGTCCCTAACCTACCCCAGTTATTAACACTACAATAATAACAATGTGAAATTTTATACCACTGGCATCCGATAGGGGAGGGGCGCGGAGCTTGCCATATATAAGCTCGAGCGTTCTGCAGTATTCCGCAGTTGATTTCCACAGACAACGGTTCCTGACCCACCCACAATCGGCTCCATGGGTATAATATTTGTTATTGTTATTAGTCTACTGTTACGAGTAATTACCATAATATCAACTTTTGTACAACCTTCTTAATATCTCTATACTTATAAGACGGATTTGTTGTCTGGCTGTCTGTTCTCTTATAAATCAAGATCCAGACAACCAAATAACGTGAAATTTGGTACACGTACACAAAACTACATGGTGAAAGTTCTTAAATAGGTTTTGTTCCACCCCATGTGCCTGTTCTAAGCCGTGTGATAATGAACCTCCCTTCCCCTCCCCCTCCCAAAAAAATAAAAAATAAAATAAAATAAAATAAAAAGGAAATAATTCCGTCAGACAACACCATACAATTCAAGAGAATACAGTTCCCTTTGAAACTGTGCTTTGCCATGACAATCAACAAGTCTTGCAGACACCACGCTTCTCTCATGGACAGTTGTATGTTCTCTGCTTCGGAGCGGCGAAAGACGAAAATAATTTTGTACAGACTCCAAATGGAACTGCCAAAAGTTTTCTTTATCACGTTGCTTTAACATAAATGTACCCTTTTATTACGTGCAAATAAGCGGTTTTGTACGCTTCTACAGAAAACCTTATTTTAAACCCGGGCAAAGCCGGGTACTTGCAGCTAGTCTGTAATATTATTGTATTGCAGTCGGCTTGAATATGGTCTCACGAGCAGCCTGAAACCGGTTGCCTAACAACAATAAAAAATATTCTCTTGCGATCGAGGCTGTGTTTTTAAAAATATAATTCTACATGTTCGTCGTGATTCTCACACGTTTTTTACAATATCTAGAAAACTGACGACAAATTCAAAATTCAAATGTTTGTAAATATATCGGACCAAACTGAGTGGTCATCATTCCGTAGCTTAGAAACTACTTAAACCTAGGTAAACTAACCTAAGGACAAACACACACACCCATGCCCCAGGGAGGTCCCGAACCTCCAAGGCGAGCAACCGCGCGCTCTGCAGCGAGACGCTTTAGACCGCTCGGCTACTCCACCGCGGCTGTGACGACAAATGAATATGTATGTATATTTGCATGCTGTGAAAGCATGATGCAGAGACTTCTGGCAGAACAAGAGCTTAGAAGTAAATAAAACGCACAGAGTATCTCTCTACAAAAGATGGTGATAAGAATTTCTCTAGAAAGTGACAGCAAATAAAGTTAGGCTTTTACTCAAGCACGTATTGGCAATCTAATAGAATGCTTGGTCTACGAGCGTCCTGTTAGGACGTCACACACCAAACGTTTACTTTATCGAGACAGGCGGTCTCTAAGGAAAACGAACCTCTCTCGTATCGCTGGAAACTGGGTCATGTATACATACCGTAACAGGCGGCCCCAAGAAGAACGAAGAGCGAGCTCATCCACCGAGGCTTCATCGTATCGATTCCCGGTGGTGAAAGACTTGCAAATAACTACAGCAACTTTCCGTAGGCGCAAGGGCTCGATCACCAGCGCTCAGCACGATCAGCTCGCACGACATGTGAAACAATGGCGAGTCGCTGCTGATAACGCTATCGGCGGCGCCTCACTTATCTCACCTGCCGGAGATTACACAGATCGAATGAGGCTCGTCCATTAGCTGGCGTCAAAGACCATAATATCTGTGTCAGAGAGTACTCTCGCGTATAAACAAGTCTGCCTCACCACTGGCAAGTAACAGGTAGTCTCTAGGATGAAACATTCACTCTGCAGTGGAGTGTGCGCTGATATGAAACTTCCTGGCAGATTAAAATTGTGTGCCGGAACCGGGACTCGAACCTGGGACCTTTGCCTTTCGCGGGCAAGCGCACTACCAACTGTGCTATCCCGACACGACAAACACGATGCCGCCTCACAACTTTACTTCCGCCAGTACCTCGCCTCCTACTTTTTCCAAACTTCACAGAAGCTCTCCTGCGATGCAAGACTAGCACTCCTGGAAGAAAGGATATGGTGGAGACATGGCGGAAGTAAAGTTGTGAGGCGGCATCGTGAGTCGTGTAGGGATAGCACAGTCGGTAGAGCGCTTGCCCGCGAAAGGCAAAGGCCCCGGTTCGAGTCCCGGTTCCGGCACACAATTTTAATCTGCCAGGAAGTTTGATATCAGCGCACACTCCGCTGCAGAGAGAGGTTTCATTCTGGAAACATCCCTTAGGCTGTGGCTAAGCCATGTCTCCACCATATCCTTTCTTCCAGGAGTGCTAGTCTTGCGTGTTTGCAGGAGAGCTTCTGTGAAGTTTGGAAAGTAGGAGGCGAGGTACTGGCGGAAGTAAATATTAGCGCACACTCTGCTGCAGAGTCAAAGTTTCATTCTGGAAACATCCCTTAGGCTGTGGCTAAGCCATGTCTCCACCATATCCTTTCTTCCAGGAGTGCTACTCTTTCATAGTTCGCAGGACAGCTTCTGTAAAGTTTGGAAAAGTAGGAGGAGAGGTACTGGCGGAAGTAAAGTTGTGAGGCGGCATCGTGAGTCGTGTCCGGATAGCACAGACGGTAGAGCGCTTGCTCGCGAAAGGCAAAGGTCCCAGGTTCGAGTCCCGGTTCCGAACACACAATTTTAATTTGCCAGGAAGTTTCAGTTAGTCTCCGCTTATGAAGCAGAGTTACGTCGGTAGCTACATTAAAAAAAAAAGTGTCACCCACCAACGTAACCTTCTGTCATATACTAAACTATCTGCATGTACATCCACCTCGCGGTGCGTGGCAGAGGGCACTTTTGTGTACCATTGTCGCTCCCTTCTATTCCAGGCGTGTAAGGTTCGCCGGAATAATGATTGCCTCTATGTCTCCGTGTAGGCATGGCGATGGGAAGTCCTGTAGCTCCAGTTGTAGTCAACCTCTTCATGGAGAATTTCGAAGACATTGCCTTGAACACGGCTCATGCAAAGCCTAGCTGCTTTTATAGTTTCGCCGACGATACCTTTGTCGTCTGGCCTCATGGACAGAAAAAGCTAGAAGATTTCCTGGAGCACATGAATAGTATCCACGGCCACATCATATTCATGATTGAAGTAGAAAGGACGGATTATTGCCATTCCTGGACGTTCTTGTCCGCCGTAAATCCGATGGACGTGTGGATCACAGCGTTTACCGCAAGCCAAATAGATGTTCAAATATATATATATATATATATATATATATATATATATATATATATATATATATATATGACGACGTTCCAGCGTTCAATGAATGAATAAATCGAAATTTGCGATCAGTTATGGTTTCGCTGTACTAGGTTTAGATGGAATACCAAAGTGCGCCGAATGAAAATTTGTGCCCAGCCGGGATTCGAAACAAATAGGCTGTGGTAATAGGAAAGAGACAGCGTGGCGAATGGAGATTTGGGTGTGACGAGAGACATGCAGGGAAGAGTCCTCAGCAGCCGGGCTGGTCACTGTGCCCTCGGTGGCGGAGTGGTCAATGCTTCTGCCTAGTAAACAGCGAAGCCCATAACTGATCGCAAATTGCGATTTATTTCAAATGTTCAAATGTTTGTTAAGCTTAAGGGATTCAAATGTGGGGTCATCAGTCCCTAAAGTTACAAACTACTTATGAACTACCTTATACTAAAGACAACACAAACATCCATGCCCGAGGGGGGATTCGAACCCCCGAGCGTAGCGGCCGTGCAGAGTGGCGCACCGCAGACCGCTCGGCCACTGTGGCCGGCTACCCCTCGGGCATGGATATTTGTGCCGTCCTAGTTCGTAAGTAGTTCATAAGTAGTTTGTAAGTTTAGGGACTGATGACCCCGTAGTTAAGTCCCATAAACTATAAAAACATTTGAACATTTGAAAATATCTCTGTCAGATTCACCCAAGCCACTACGATCAGGGGTTCGAAACCCCCCTCGGGCATGGATATTTGTGCCGTCCTTAGGATTAGATAGTTCATAAATAGTTTGTAAGTTTAGGGACTGATGACCCCGTAGTTAAGTTCCATAAGCTATACAAACATTTGAACATTCAGATTCACCCAAGTCACGTAATGAGAAGACATCAAGAAGACCGCGTTTTTTTTTTTTTTTTTTTTTTTTTTTTTTTTTTTTTTTTACAGTTTTGTGGCTCCACAAAAGGGAAAATTAGCCGGCTCCTGAAAAGACATAAAATCGACACAATTTTCAGACCTCCAGCAAAGATCCTGCAACTAATGCATCCTGTGAAGGGTTTCAAAATGTTTCAAATGTTTGTATAGTCTATGGGACTTAACTACGGGGTCATCAGTCCTTAAACTTATGAACTACTTACGAACTAGCACGGCACAAATATTCATGCCCGAGGGAGGATTCGAACCCCCGACCGTAATGGCCGTGCAGACGTGACTGAAGCGCCTCAGTCCCCTCGGCCACCGCGGCCGGCCCTGTGAAAGGTGATCTAAGTCTCAGAACACCGTGTGAGTGTGGGCAGTCTTAAGTAGACCAGGCTATTCAGCGAAACATAGAACATGAAAGGCGTTTTCGATTACGCTATCCCGAAAAGTCAGCTGTGGTGAAACATGCTTTGGAAAATGGACATCGAATTGCTTCCGACGAGACATCTATTATTAAACGGACGAAAGCTTCTGGGACAGCGTCATAAACGAGGCCATAGAGATCACAATTTCTGAAAACTCCCTCAATAAAGACGGCGGCTTGCAGCTTAGTACTGCATGGGATCCCGTAATTGCGGTGTTGAAGCCGGCGCGGCGTACGCGCGACCAAAACATTGTCTTATGTGGTCAATGAACTGGGCACCAGTGACGTCACTGGCGGTGGCGCAGCTATGTAAGCACGGCAGCGGCCTCGAAATGACAGTCATCCACTTGACAGTGACAGAGGAGTTCTCTGTCTAAAGCTCGTGGGCAGTAAACCACATGACGCTGCTTGTAATCCGAGAAGACATCGCCGCGAAAACGCACTCATACATAAGCAGTACGCATAGTAGGCGCACTAAAAACAGCGAATATGTAACTAAGACTTCCCCAATGTAATATTATTATTCACAGCATATAGAAAAAAAATTGTAATAATTAGTAAAGTGAGAAACTGTAGTCATTATGAAGTATTGTTAATTACATTATTAATTGAAGATATATGTACAACTCGCGTTGTCGTATTTTGAGTGTGAAAATCGGCATATTTCAATAGAATGACACATATCATTGGAAACCTTAGGACGTCCTCTTTTTATAGTATAGTATCTGCAATTACCCGAAGCTTGTTATCTTACGTAATGCTTGTAACTAAAGCTATATACCAGTATTAACTTTCATAGCCAATTACTAACCTATTGTTTTACTCCATAATTTTACTGCCGCTGTTTTTCCTCTTTCTTTTTATTTACGCACTAATCATAAAGTTGAGTTACTTTACGCAGTTAATTATTTAATATGGCTGCCAGTCACAAAGGACCAGGGAATCTCCATGCAGAACAACTTTATTAATTTCCCGTCTAACAACATTTTCCATAAACAAAATTGTAGTAGTAACATTTAGTTTAATCCAGATGTCAAAGTCTAATCATGCCGTTTTAGAAACTAATATGTTGATTCTGAGGTAACAAAATTGTTCTCACGGCTGCCTATAAAAAGCAGGAAAAATCTAGAGTGCAGCAGTCTGCGGTAAGACACGTAACGAGCAACATCTACGTCATTCGTTTTTGGCGATGTATCGCCTGCGCTCATTTAAAACGCAAATTCACAATGGTTTACCATGATTCGTGAACTGTGTTAATTCTTTTTTCGTTATTTACTGTGCACTAGATTACAGTTAACTGTGCTGACTTCAAGATTGATATCACCCGTAAACAGCTGTGATCTGCTGTGTTGAGGTGTTAAATTACTGCACTAGTGTTGTATTGATAGCATTGCCTAACCTAGTGCAGTTTTTTGCAATTCTGTCCTTTGTCGTGAAAGTTACTGTGAGGCCCGAACTGGTCAAAAGCATTTCTGCTTATGTGTGTGGTGCGAAATAAAAGTGACTTCAAGTAAAAACAATGAGTTGCCGACTTCAATAATAAAGAATAGTTGTACCCACAATTTCATATATCTTCATATGTTTGTTAAGCATAAGGGACTTAACTGCGGGGTCATCAGTCACTAAACTTACAAACTACTTATGAACTACCTTATACTACAGACGACACAAAGATCCATGCCCGAGGGGGGATTCGAAACCCCGACGGGGAGCGGCCTCGCGCATCGTAGCAGAGCGCCTCAATGCGCTTGGCCACTCCGCGGCGGCCGACAATTTCAGGCCAGAGTACTGAATGCCACCGCTTGCACGTGGTAACGAGACTAAAAGGTGAGGGTATAACTGTTACACGTGATCGCACAGTTCCTTTCAGTTTTGCTGTTAAGTCTTCTGGGACGTTTGGCTGCAGGCCCTGAATCATATCTTTTCTTGAAATTTCATACAGACCTGCATTGGGTATCTTCTGACAGCCCCTGGTGTTGCTGACTTTTTCCTGAATTCAAATCGTGGGAACATGCAGGCCAATCCAGTCGTGCAGTACCGGCTTTATTGCTGAAATCGTTGACTGTGCCAGCACGATAGATTCGCGAGTTGTCGCCCATAAACTTCAATTCTTCCCCGAAATGCTGATGAAACGGTACAACGATGTGTTGGGGGATGTTGTCCTGTATTGAGGACAACTGAGTTTGACGTCGATGGGCAACAATACCGGCCGAAACCCCCTCGTGATACCCCGTCCAAAACACTATTGATCCACCACCTTGCTGTAATCCACTGGCGGTATTGCTCTGGCGCCTAGCGTTAGCAAGTTCACATACTTTGTGGAGATGTCCGTCACGTAATGGTTGTTAAACAACTGATCATGTCGGGTGAGTACTGCGGATGTTCCAAAAATCTCCTCCCATTACCAACGACGCATGTGGAATTCAGCACGACAGTGCACGAGCATCACCGTATGCAGCCTCGAGTCTCTGCTATCTCTCTCTCGGTATGAGGCTCCCATAATGTGCACGTACACATCGTCTGGAAAGCTGTGTTGCAATATAGACCTACAGAATACGAGTAATTTCAGACACATTCAAATATCAACATCTACAACTTGCGTATTTCTACGGATGGCTTTCTTCTCTTCGGAATAAAATGAATAACGGCTCCCTTAAGGATAAACTGTAATTAGCGTACGAAGATATGGAATGTCAGTTTGGTTCCGTTCGGCGAAGGTGTCAATAGTGTAAACATTTTCAGTTTCTCTCAACGTATCGTTCACAATGCCAGATACTCCTGCTGGTGAAATATCATGAAAATTATTAAGTAAACATCGGCCGAAGATCCAGAGACAAAAGTAAACAGTCAATTGAGAATCCTCCGTTGAACTTTGTTAATTATTTAGAGTGAAAAGACTACTTAAAACTGAATCTGAGGTAAGCTTTGAAGAAAAGCGGATTATAACAAACAAATGCAATCTAACACTGATTCATGAAGCTCTGTCAACATCTAAATGGAATTATGAAATGTTCAAGTTATTTTGAGAGACATCAATAATGCTACTGATATATTTTGTAGTACTGAAAATATGACACATAAACGGTTTCATATGGTACATAGGTCTATATCAACATTTGGACGATTATAATATAAACATATGAACACGAGAAATTAAGTACCTATATTAACCACTACACAAAACGAAAACCATGTGTTTACGTAGCCGTCAGTAGTAAATCGACGTAGATGTTTTCGTATCTATTATACCTTTGGATTTCCGCAGCTGTCTACAATAATAATAACAATAATGCGAGAACTTCTGCCCTGGCTACTGATCAGATGCTATGGAAGAAATGGTACACAAAAATAACGTCCTTTAGTGAGATGGCATTCTAGGAACGTCCGTGTTTAAAAGGTTCGCATACCGGATAGTTATAATGCCACAACCAAAGACCAAAAATAACATAGATTGCGCGTGTTCGTACCTATGGTCGCGTTGTGGTTTGAAACATTTGTAACCAACATCTAACGTTCTGCCCCGAGTCACGTGACTGCGTTTTCATTACGTAAACAGTTTTCCTCATTTATAGCTGAAATCTAGCATTGATTTTAAAAATAAAACGACTTCTCGTATTCCTACTTATGTAACAGTAAAAGTAACGTAATTTCTCCAACATTACTATTGTTAAAGCGATGGTTATTGTTTATATATGTGGCCAGGTGAAACATTAACAATTCATTATGTTAAGAAACAGAGTTACATATTCTCCTTGTTTACGTTGCACTTTTACATTTTTTCCCCAACTGACAAATATGACTATCTACAGGAAGACGGTCATAGATTGTCTTGACTGCGTGTGTGTCTTGAAACAAATAATTTCTGGTGCATATCTTCTTTTAGTAGTGTTGCACACAAATGAAGAAGAATATTAAAAAGAAACACGTATAAGACGAAAGCTAACTGTTCCGTGCAACGGTAATGTTTTTCCAACGCATTATTTAATGTAAATAGTCGTTATTGCTTGTTTTACGTATTGGAATCATTGTACGCACAAACGTAATAAAATTGAATACTCTTATTGTGTAAGAATTAGACATTATGAATTTAATTCCATTCCAGTTCATAATATAAACGCCTAACTAAACATTTCACAATTATTGTTGAGAAATCGTTAGAAAACTGCAGCTGCTTGTCAAACTGATATTTCCTCTTCTATTTTTTGTGGAACCTGCAAACTAAAAGACTCGCAGTGGAATAAAAAGAAGTACCGGTATTCACTTAAGGGCTGCAATCTGTTGCTTTTAAGAAAAAATGGCTCTGCGTTTCACTCCAAAACACGTTTTTACGTGATCTGGGATTTCAAATAGGTCTAACCATCGCGTTATTATTAGAATTGTGGCGAAATAACGTTAACTGTAGTCTATTACTAAATGCTTAATAAGAATACGATAAGACTTTTAGTTAAAATAAATGCATTTTTTTCTTCACTTTAAAATGAGAGAAACTAAGAGTATCTACTCCACTTGGTATTGCTCGTAAATACGAAAACGGCTTCCTACCCCGAGTCACGTAACATAGATGTTAAGTTTCAGTTTCAGAGTAATGACGTCATGCGCAATTTACATTATCTTTGATCTATGACTGAAACGAAGGAGGTTAGAATAAAGGGAGATGGCATTATCTATGCCGAGCACATACGCCAGTTGAAGCCTGTCCGCCATCTTGGTCTGTTTTGCAATGCTATCATTGATCTCTATACACTCTGGATGTTGAACTTCAGCTGTGCCAGCCATAGATATTCATATTTAGTTTCTTGCCAAATTCAAACATGGCTGCTAAGCAGCATTTCAAGAAAAAGAGAAGAAAATATGTTTAGATTCCGCTCCCATATCAGCCTACAACATCGAATATTGAATTAAATTTCAAATCAAGAGGTAACAAAGCAATTATTTGTCACGTAATAACTGATGGAAACTCGTTTGCCCAATTTAAACATGGCGGACACTGCGAAATCGTGTGCAAAACATATGAATGTGCAGGCACGCTGCAATTATATGTTCAAACATCAGAGTTATACATCCAGTTTGTATATAGATCACTGAATGCTATTTATCTGTTAAAACTGCGTTAAGCTGGTCCTCTTACTGTCAATGGATTGAACTGACAGTCACTGCAAAGTATGTACTATCAAACGCATCCTAATATGTTTGAAAACTTACTTTTTAATGGCTAATTTGCATTCTTTTAACACGTTGTACATCACGGCAAAACTATCGGAAGTTTTATACCAGTTTTAAGTGAGAGAAAACATTACAATACGAACGCTTCTCGAAAACTTAGCAATATGGCGGAGGCAGGCTTCACTTTTTCAGCGTAAGGGCGTCTCCCTGTATTCTAACCTCCTTGACTGAAACCATTAATCTCTATACTATATAGAGTTCACTGAATGAAACCAGCATATAAGTCACGTGACTAGAAGCAGGAACCGTTTTCACGGTTAAGAGTAATGCTGAGTTTTGCAGTGCTTACCCTTTGTAGTGGAAATCAAGCATGGATTTAAACAATAAAACGTCCCACTTTCTTTTTAATATACATTTAATAGTAATGTTAGCGTTAGTTCTCCGCAAATCCCAATAGTAATGCACCGACATACATTACTAGACTAACAAACTTGCCTCTATGACTGAAGCCTGACGCCGCCATCTTGCCTCACCTCACGTCAAAAAGTTTCCATACGGTACTGATATGATCTTCTGACACGATATGACGTTGTAAGCTTTACTACTTAGTTTGAACATGATTAGCGTTTGAGATGAAAAAAATTCGCAGATTTGTCATCAAGTATCAGAATTAAAGTCTCACCATTCTTTATTTTAATTCAATCGCGGTATCCTTCTGTTCTTGCATTGAATGTTTTAATCGGTTTGTTTTAAGATACCTTCGGCTTTAATTAAGATACGCAGTTTTTTTCTTACCTAACAACACTCATCGGATCAAGCTCTTTAATTTGAGTTTTTAAACACTTACATTGATTGATTCTGCAGAAAGCTATGCGTGAACATTCAACTTTACTTCTTTTTTTTTCAACTTTTTTGTCATCCCACTAACGGTGCGAAGTATTCGCACGGGGCCTCTAGTTTTATTGTTAAAATCATTTACCTGTAAATGACAGGCGCAGTGGTAAAACACTGGACTCGTATTCGGAAGGACGGTGATTGAAATCCACAACCGGCCATCCATATTTAGGTTTTCCGTGATTTCCCTAAAACACGCCAGTAAATTCCGGGGTGGTTCCTTGAAAAGGGCACGACCGAATTTTTTCCCCATCCTTACCAAAAAACCTGAGCGTAAGCTCATCTGTAATGACTACGCTGTTCATGGGACGTCAAACCCTAAGCTTCCTTCCTTCCTTTGTAAATGAGAAAAACTGTTGTTCATAATTACGAAAACGCAGTCATGTGACTCGGGGCAATGTTAGATATTTGTTTCAAACCACAACTTGGCAGAGATAAGAAAAAGCGCATAAATTTTTAATTTTTGCAATTAGAATAGCTACGGTGAGAAAAAGGAAAATTGGCAGATGCAAGGAGGAAGGAGTTGTTGGTCAGGCAGAGGGGATAGGGAATAGATGGATAGAAGCAACTGTACATCGCATGTTCCAGGGTCTCTAAACCGTCTCAACTTGTTGATGTAAACAATAAACAGGACAAACAAAAAAGTAATTCATCTCGTTGGTTTTAGAACAAATAATGATTTTCTTGGGAAGAAAAGAATTTCTAAGGAAGCGAAACTTGTTAACATCCAATATTAATTTAAATGTTAGGAAGTCCTTTCTGAAAGCATTTGTCTGGAGTGTAGCATTGTATGGGAGTGAAACGTGGACGATAAGGAGTTCAGATAAAAAGATGATAGAAGCTTTTGAAATTTGGTGCTACAGACGAATGATGAAAATTAGATGGGTAGATCACGGCCGGCCGCGGTGGCCGAGGAGACAGGCGCTTCAGTCACGGTCTGCACAGCCACTACGGTCGGGGGTTCGAATCCCCCCTCGGGCATGGATATTTGTGCCGTCTTTAGTATAAGGTAGTTCATAAGTAGTTTGTAAGTTTAGGGACTGATAACCCCGTAGTTAAATCCCATAAGCTCAACAAACATTTGAACATTTGAAGATCACGTAACTAATGCGAAGGTGCTTAACCGAATCGGTGAGAAAAGGAGTTTTTGGCAAATCCTGACTAAGAGAAGGGATAGATTGGTTGGACACATTCGAGACATCAAAGAATTGTCAACTTAGCATTAGAAGGAAGCGTGTGGGGTAAAAATCGTAGAGGGAGACCGTGGGACGAATACAGTAAGCAGATTCAAAAGTTTGTAGGTTGTCACCGTATTCTCAGATGAAGAGACTTGCACAGGGCCGGCCGCGGTGGCCGAGCGCTCTGCGGCGCGCCAGTCACGGTCTGCACGACCACTACGGTCGGGGGTTCGAATCCCCCCTCGGGCATGGATATTTCTGCCGTCCTTAGTATTAGCTAGTTCATAAGTAGTTTGTAAGTTTAGGGACTGATGACCCCGTAGTTAAGTCCCATAAGCTCTACAAACATTTAAACATTTTTTTAAAAACTTGTACAGGACAGGGTAGCGTGGAGAGCAGCATCAAAGCAGTCTGCGGACTGAAGACCATAACAACAATAACAACAACAATGATTTTCTAAGAAGACTTTTTTTTCTAACTTCCCTTTCATTTCACTTAGCCATAGAGACGCAGATCAGGATAGTGCTAGTCGCGCGGGAGTAGCCGAGAGGTCTGGAGCGCCAAGTTAAGGATCGCGCGACCTCCCGCGTCGGGGTTCAAATCCCTCCCTCGGTCATGGATGTGTGTGTTGTCCTTAGGTTAGTTTAACTACGTTTAAGTTAAAGCTACGGACTGAGGACCAACCTAGTTTGGTCCTATAAGAATTACAAACATTTAAACATTTTTTGAGGATGGTGATTTGACTCGTGATTTTTCTTGGCGTCATCTATATTTGCAAGATTTTTTTTTTAATTTCCCATTCATTTGATACCAGAATGAGCCCGTAGGAAGCATAGCCGGATTTAGCCCGGGTGGCAGGAATATCGGATTGAGCAGGGTACTAGTAACATATCACGTGACTCACGACAACCGGAGGTCACCTGACGAAGTAGGTTTTATTTACCATTGAGCTCAGTGCTTTTGGCGCGCAATTATTCTCGAATTTAAATAAACCGAAAAAGAAAAGAATGGATTCAAAGCAAACATTGGAAGGCTTTAAGGAAATTCAGAAAATACATAAGATTAACAAATTTTCCAAGTTCAATGTGCATCAGAAACCAAAAGTATCTCTAGATGTTAAGCGTACCTTACGTATGGAACGGATCAAGGCTATATACTGTTTCATTTAGTGCATTACTTGGAAATGTTACTTAGTGTGAGTTAATGTTTAAATGTTTGTAGGGATTATGGGACTTAACTGCGGGGTCATCAGTCCCTGAACTTACAAACGACTTATAAATTAGCTAATACTAAGGACGGCACAAATATCCATGCCCGAGGGGGGATTCGAACCCCCGACCATAGTGGCCATGAAAATTAGTGTGAGTCAAGTCCAAGGAGATTTGTTCCTATTTGAGTGCGTTGGAAAATTGTTTGCCGTTTTGTAGGGAATTCGGTTTGCTATCTAAGGACGAAGTGAAAAATTGCGTAGCATGTGGCTAGGAACAGTGTGAGAGACTTGTGCGGAAACTAAGAGTTGTGATTACCACTTCGAGTTGTCTGTTGCAGGTGCAGGAAGAGAAGGAGAGTAACTAATTTACTGGTCGGACAAGGTTACATACAAGAACCTATCAACCAAAGAGCAGGAACAGCGTTAGTTATTTACTTCATGTTTAGTGCAAAATGTATTCCCGTGTTTCTATAAGATTCGATTTTCAAATAACATTAGCTGAATCAATAGAATTGGAGGAATACTTCTTGATGCTGACCATGAAGTAAATAATTGATGATGTTACTGATCAATGGTTGACAGGTTCTTGTATATGCCCTTGGCCGCTCAGTAGCTAGCAAACAGAATTCTCTACAAAACGGCAAACAATTTTCCAACTCACTCAAACAGGGAATTAACTCGCGCCAGGTAAGAGTGCATGTACGCCGGAAATGACGGGAAAATACAAGCCACTACACCGTCTCGTATTCAAACATAGGACAACGATGTTCTATCAATATCTATTTCGCAGAAATGAGCTGAACATACACAGTTGTATTTAGACGCCTGCAGGTTGTCTCCCTTTATTGTACCCTCCTACGTAAGAACGCCGACGCTTCCGTTCAACGATATGCATCTAAATTGTAGACTGACTATAAAATCCGTGCTAAGTGCCAAAATGAACGTTTTGAGCAAAACGCAAAAATCTCCTAAAATGAACAGTTTGTGTTTATGTGCAATTTTTTCGCCTTGATTTGTGTCTACGGTTAGTCTTTAAAGACATTACAGGTGGATTGACCATTCAAGTTTTATCTTTATGAATAAAATATTTCCTGATAAAAAATAAGAATAGGGCTATGTGCCATACCCTCTACTGTAAAAACCGAGCAATGTCCAAAATTCTGGAAAGCTGGTCTGGATGAAGGTGAACAAAGGCGTCATACATTCTCTGATAATTCAAATCTTGGCTTAAACTCATAAGCGAACTTTTGGCCCTTGTGTAATGACTTTCCTCTTGAGGGAAAATTGCTGTGTATTCAACTATACGCTGTGCGTCGTCACCTGTGTTCAAATGTTCAAATGTTTGTTAAGCTTATGGGACTTAACTACGGTGTCATCAGTCCCTAAACTTACAAACTACTTATGAACGACTTACGAACTAGGACGGCACAAATATCCATGCCCGAGGGGTGATTCGAACCCCCGACCGTAGTGGCCGTGCAGACCGTGACTGGAGCGCCTCAGTCCTCTCGGCCACCGCGGCCGTCATCATCTGTGTACTTCCTCTCTTTGGTTTTATTTCCCCTACGTTCAACATACGTGACGTCACCACGCTTTTTCGATTTAACCGGTTTCAATGTTTCAAACCTACGGTTTGTGATGTCATGGATTTCCATAAATGTTTGCTTGCACACTTGTTTATGATCACCTATGCCATCAGGAACCGTATAAAATACACTGGCCTGCCTTCTACTTTCTGTCAAATCGGTGTACTACCCATGTCGCCTATGTTTAATACTTTTGTTTCCCATTACATACGAATTTTGCTTGAAGTTATATCCTAGTTCATAAAACTGATTGAAGATGTTTAGGTTTTGTTTGAAGGCAATGCTTCTGCATAGATATGGGCATCGGCATGAAACCTACATAAAAGAAGGCCATCAGAAGTGTAAACACTGCGTCCAATCACCTGTTTTTCACTACTTTGGTCTCAGAACAAAAACGCATATACAGACAACTGCGACATTAAAAGCCCAAGGAATACAACTTTGAGCTATTAATAAACGACAACCAAGGTCTATGCTGTTACAGAGGTATTTAAACCTACCGCAACAGGTGGAGGTTGCTTCTCAGGCACTGTCACATTCCGGCTGTACTTGTAGGACTTTCCTTCTGCTCTAAGCTTATCTACCATTTCCATTGCAGAAAAAGCACAAAATGAGTAGTTACTGTTTGCTACACGATGGAACCTCAACTGAAACAGTAATAACAAAGCTCACGTGCACCTCTGGCCACTGGCACATAGCCCAGATTTTACTTCCCAACAGGTGGCACATAGAACGTCGGGCATTCTTGTGAGAAACATTAGAACTACTTCCAAATCGAATAACAGAAAGCCCGCTTTTCACTGAGTAGTGTTAAGCATGTAACCCACATTTTCACAATAAAACAAAATTTTTAATTTTTGGCACTTACCACGGATTTTATTTTCAGTCTACAATTCCGGTTTCTATGTGTCACGTGATACATTTGTACCCTGTTCAATCCGATATTCCTGCGACCGATTTAGCCAGTATTAGTGAATGTGTGAAGGTCCTTGAAGACAACGCGGCTGTCGGTGCTGTATTAAGGCACAGAGTAACATATACAGAGAAGCAGGCCCCTCTAAACCTCTGTCCTACGCTCCCTTCGTACTTCGTAGATTCGTAAGATGCTAGCAGGTGTCAAGCGGTTCCCCGGCTTACAGTACCGGTAGACCCAGTAGAGGCGCTTCTGAGGGTAGCGTAGAGGGGAGGCTGAGGGGAGAGCTCGTGCCGCCTGCCACGAGGCCACGGATGTGTCTGGAGTGCCGGCGTTCGAATGTTGGAAGTGGTGGTGGGGGCAGCCGCTACCTGCCGCCTGCTCTGGCCAGTTTAAAAGTGCTGCTTCTGACCGCAGCGCCATCATGGGACATCTTACGGAACCTTCCCTTCCTGCACCCCTGAGCATAAGTCCTGTGAAGTTGGCACCCCTTTTTTGGAAAATGTAAATTTTTTTCAGAGTTCTAGACAGATATGCAATAGTTCTGGAGTTCTCTGTACAAAATTTAAATAGTTCTGCAAAATTTCGTCGAAAAAATACAAAATATTACCACAAAATTTAGTTTTTTCAAAATAATTTTTTGCCTATTAGTACAAACAAAGTTCTGATCACAGTTCTAAATAGTTCTCAAAGAGTTCTACAGGAAATTCTAATGACATTTTTCTGTGCAGAATATACTTCATGAGATAATTGCAATAATGGGGAATCCATTTACACGCTACTGTGAAGTTGGCACCCCTTTTCTCAAAAATGTGCATTTTTTTTCAGATTTCTAGGCAGATATGCAATAGTTCTGGAGTTTTCTGTACAAAATTTAAATAGTTCTGCACAAATTCGCGAAAAACCTACAAAAAATTATAACAAATTTTAGTTTTTTCCAAATAATTATTTGCCTACAAGCGTAAACATAGTTCTGATCACAACTCTAAATAGCTCTCAAAGAGTTCTGCAGAAAATCCTAATGATATTTTTTTGCCCAAATAACAGTTCATGAGCTAATTGCGTAAATAGGGAGAAAAACTACACAAAATTGCGCCAGAGTCGTGTGAAGTTGGCACCCCTTTTTTCAAATATGTAAATTTTTTTCAGAGTTCTAGACAGATATGCAATAGTTCTAGAGTTCTCTGTACAAAATTTAAATAGTTCTGCAGAATTTCGTAAAACATCGCAATTCTGAATAGTGGGAGAGCTGTGAAGTTGGCACCCCTTGTTTCAAAAATGTAAATTTTTTTCAGTGTTCTAGGCAGATATACAATAGTTCTGGAGTTCTCTGTACAAAATTTAAATAGTTCTGTAGAATTTCGCAGAAAATTAGTAAAAATTACCACAAACTTGTTTTTTTTTTAGTTTTTTAAAAATAATTATTTGCCTAATAGCGCAAACATAGTTCTGATCACAGTTCTAAATAGCTGTCAAAGAGTTCTACAGGAAATCCTAATAGCATTTTTCTGTGCAGATTATACTTTATGAGACAATTACAATAATGAAGTATCCATTTACATGCAACTGTGGAATTTGCACCCGTTTTTTCAAAAAATTAAACTTTTTCCAGAGTTCTAGGGACATGTGGAATAGTTCTTGTTTACGATAAGCAGTAATCACTCAGACGTAAAAACAAAAATTGAATGTGCAGCGGATATAATATCTGTCAAGGCCTAAGAAAAACGTATATTTCTCGAACAAGGGACACAAATAAGACAGCTTATCAGATATTCAAAATTGTGAATTTTTTTTCGGAAAATTACATAGATATATTCACATGAACTCTACAACTATAGTATATGTACACAGAACCCCAAAAAACAATGTGTATTTCTCGAAAAAATGGTGCTAATTTACAGTAACGTGAAAATGAATTCCACATAACTGCATTTATCTGATAAAGTATAAACTGCACAGAAAAATGTTATTAGGATTTCCTGTAGAACTCTTTGACAGCTATTTAGAACTGTGATCAGAACTATGTTTGCGCTAATAGGCAAATAACTATTTTTTAAAAACTATAAAAAAAAACAAGTTTGTGGTAATTTTTACTATTTTTCGGCGAAATTCTACAGAACTATTTAAATTTTGTACAGAGAACTCCAGAACTATTGCATATCTGTCTAGAACTCTGAAAAAATTTACATTTTTGAAAAAAGGGGTGCCAACTTCACAGCTCTCCCACTATTCAGAATTGCGATATTTCACGAAATTCTGCAGAACTATTTAAATTTTGTACAGAGAACTCTAGAACTATTGCATATCTGTCTATAACTCTGAAAAAAAATTTACATTTTTGAAAAAAGGGGTACCAACTTCACACGATTCTGGTGCAATTTTGTATAGTTTATGTCCCTCATTTACGCAATTAGCTCATGAACTATTATCAGGGCAAAAAAATATCATTAGGATTTTCTACAAAACTCTTTGAGCTCTATTTAGAACTGTGATCAGTACTATGTTTACACTTATAGGCAAATAATTCTTTGGAAAAAACTAAAATTTGTTATAATTTTTGTAATTTTTTTGCGAATTAGTGCAGAACTATTTAAATTTTGTACAGAAAACTCCAGAACTATTGCATATATGCCTAGAACTCTGAAAAAAATGCACATTTTTGAGAAAAGGGTTGCCAACTTCACAGTTGCGTGTACATGGATTCCCCATTATTGCAATTATCTCAAGAAGTATAATCTGTTCAGAAAAACGTCATTAGGATTTTCTGTAGAACTCTTTGAGAACTATTTAGAACTGTGATCAGAACTATGTTTGTACTAATAGGCAAAAAATTATTTTGAAAAAACTAAATTTTGTGGTAATATATTGTATTTTTTCGGTGAAATTTTGCAGAACTATTTAAATTTTGTACAGAGAACTCCAGAAGTATAGATTATCTGTCTATAACTCTGAAAAAAATGTACATTTTCCAAAAAAGGGATGCCAACTTCACAGGACTTAGGACCGGGCCCTTACGGAGGTTTCCAGTCTGTATATATTTGTCTGTGATTAAGGGGGAGCAGGGGGGATGGTTGGTTGGGGGGGCCGGGGGTAGGGCAGACGGCCCTTTCAAACCCGGTGAGCGTTGACAAAGGCAGCAGACTGCAGCTGGAATTTTCCAGCCGTTGGTGGTCGGGGTAGAGGAGACCAGTAAAAATTTCCACTCTGACGGCGGAACCAAACGCTGGCCTTGGCGCTGTATACGCTGTCTTGTTGCTGTGGTCTTCAGTCCGAAGACGTTCAGTCTCGCAACTTTAAACTTTACTTTCACAACTTCACACGAGAGTCTAATTACATCGTAATTGAACGAGAAAACTGTAATTTAGTTTGACTTGGCACGTGTATGATTCTATAGTATGAAACATTTCTGAAATTTGCAGACAATGACTGCACCACGTGGGCGTGATATTCTAAGGCTCTATAAAAATTACTTCAGTATGGAAAAGAGTTAAAGCTAAGGGACAAAAATTACTTTCGCAATAGAATTATCACAGTGTTAAAAACAAGCAGAAATATCGTTGAATAAGTAAAGTTATTAGAAAGTCGGGCGATGCTGAAGGAATTAGATTAGGTAACGAAACAATGAAGGTGGTAGATGAGTTTTGTTACTTGGGTAGTAAAATAACATGCGATGGTCGCAGTACAGAGGATATAAAATGCAGAATGGCAATGGGAAGAAAAGCATTTTTGAAAAAGAGAAATTTGCTGAAATCGAATATTAATTTAAGTGTAAGGAAATCTTTTCTGAAGGCATTTGTGTGCAGTGTTGCCTTGTACGGGAGTGAAACATGGACGATAAGCAGTGTGGACAGGAAGAGAATAGAGGCCTTTGAAATGTGGTGCTACAGAAGAATGCTGAAGATTAAGTGGGTAGATCACATAACTAATGAAGAGGTACTGAACATAATTGGTGAGAAAAGGAATTTTTGGCATACCCTGACCAAAAGAAGGGATCGCTTGGTAGGACACATTCTTAGACATCGAAGTATCGTAAATTTAGCATTGGAGGGAAGCGTGTGGGGTAAAAATC
Organism: Locusta migratoria; assembly: GCA_026315105.1. NCBI lineage: Eukaryota > Metazoa > Arthropoda > Insecta > Orthoptera > Acrididae > Locusta > Locusta migratoria. The sequence continues at coordinate 150,542,435 of CM048745.1, read as the reverse complement.
GCAGAGGGAGACCAAGAGACGCGTATAGTAAGCAGATTCAAATGGATGTGGGTTGCCGTTCTTATGAGGAGATGAAAAGGCTTGCTCAGGATAGAGTAGGGTGGAGAGCTGCATCAAACCAGTCTCTGGACTGAAGACCATAACACAAGTAAAGTTTCAGTATGAAAAAGGTCAGAGACTGTCAGAAAGACTGTGTATTATTTAGAAGAGTAAATATTGCCGTGAAAGATGTCTGCTACTGAAATATGGCAATTTATTTCAAGAAAAGGATCCATTTTTCATAGTGGAAGGCCCAGTCCTCAAATGGTTTCTGTCTGGACACATTCAAGATACAAACATACATTGAATTATTCACATGATCCCAAACTTGAAGAAGAAGACCTTGAAGCAGTATTTGTCAGGGGTTGTGGTCCTGTTTGCCAGGCTGTGAATAAGACAAATAATTGTGTTGTGCCCACCCGTAAACCAACTCTAGTAAAAGTTCATCAATCAAGACTGTAGTGCAAGGGCGGATCCAGGACGGCCTGCTTGGTGGGGGCGGGGGTGGAAGAATTCACATCGTCAGGTAAGAGCAGAAGCAGCACTTTAAACTGGCCAGAGCAGGCGGCAGGTAGCGGCTGCCCCCACCACCACTTCCAACATTGGAACGCCGGCACTCCGGACACATCCGTGGCCTCGTGGCAGGCGGCACGAGCTCTCCCCTCAGCCTCCCCTCTACGCTACCCTCAGAAGCGCCTCTACTCTGGTCTACCGGTACTGTAAGCCGGGGGACCGCTTGACACCTGCTAGCATCTTACGGATCTACGAAGTACGAAGGGAGCGTAGGACAGAGGTTTAGAGGGGCCTGCTTCTCTGTATATGTTACTCTGTGCCTTAATACAGCACCGACAGCCGCGTTGTCTTCAAGGACCTTCACACATTCACTAATACTGGCTAAATCGGTCGCAGGAATATCGGATTGAGCAGGGTACAAATGTATCACGTGACACATAGAAACCGGAATTGTAGACTGAAAATAAAATCCGTGGTAAGTGCCAAAAATTAAAAATTTTGTTTTATTGTGAAAATGTGGGTTACATGCTTAACACTACTCAGTGAAAAGCGGGCTTTCTGTTATTCGATTTGGAAGTAGTTCTAATGTTTCTCACAAGAATGCCCGACGTTCTATGTGCCACCTGTTGGGAAGTAAAATCTGGGCTATGTGCCAGTGGCCAGAGGTGCACGTGAGCTTTGTTATTACTGTTTAAGTTGAGGTTCCACCGTGTAGCAAACAGTAACTACTCATTTTGTGCTTTTTCTGCAATGGAAATGGTAGATAAACTTAGAGCAGAAGGGAAGTCCTACAAGAACAGCCGGAATGTGACAGTGCCTGAGAAGCAACCTCCACCTGTTGCGGTAGGTTTAAATACCTCTGTAACATCATAGACCTAGGTTGTCGTTTATTAATAGCTCAAAGTTGTATTCCTTGGGCTTTTAATGTCGCAGTTGTCTGTATATGCGTTTTTGTTCTGAGTGCAAAGTAGTGAAAAACAGGTGATTGGACGCAGTGTTTACACTTCGCATGACCTTCTTGTATGTAGGTTTCATGCCGATGCCCATATCTATGCAGAAGCATTGCCTTCAAACAAAACCTAAACATCTTCAATCAGTTTTATGAACTAGGAGATAACGTCAAGCAAAATTCGTATGCAGTGGGAAACATAAGTATTAAACGAAGCCGACATGGGTCGTACACCGATTCGACAGAAAGTAGAAGACAGGCCAGTGAATTTTATACGGTTCCTGATGGCATAGGTGGTCATAAACAAGTGTGCAAGCAAACATTTATGGAAATCCATGACATCACAAACCGTAGGTTTGAAACATTGGTTAAATCGAAAAAGCGTGGTGACGTTACGTATGCTGAACGTAGGGGAAATAAAACCAAAGAGAGGAAGTACACAGGTGATGGGCGCACTCTGGCTTAGTAGGAAAACTCTAGTACCAGCCACCCCTTTTTACCCCACGCCCAATCAAACACAAAAGTCTCACAGTTTTGAAGACTCAGTGCAGTGATAGCACGCTAGCTTCGCATTCTAAAAAAGTTATGGATTCGCCAATGCTGCAAAGCGAGAATCGGAAGGTAGCTCGTGAACTGATAGTAGAAAAGTTGTATGTCCTTCTAAATGGGGAACATAGCTTTCAAATGTTCAAACGTTTGTTTAGCTTATGGGACTTAACTGCTGGGGTCATCTGTCGTCAAACTTACAAACTACTTATGAACTAATACTAATTACAACACAAGCACACATGCCCGAGGGAGGATTCGCGTATCCGACGCAGGAGGCCGCGCGATCCGCAACGTGGTGCTCCAGACCGCTAGGCTGTTGCATCTTCTGAGTGTTCTGCCAATGAAACGTAGCCTTTGGTTTGACTTTCCTATAAAATTTAATCTCGTTCTTTTCAATTTAAGTGGTTCGTAATTGTTATTCCTAGATATTTAGTTGATTTTGCGGCCATTAGATTTGACTGATTTGTCGTGTAAATGACGTTTAACGGATTTGCTTAAGTGTTCATATGGATGACTCTCACTTTTCAATGTTTAGGATTAATTGTCAATTTTTGCACAATACAGATATCTAGTGACTTTACTAACCGATAAATGACAGCATCATCCGCAAACAGTCTAAGAGAACCGGTCACATTGTCTCCCGTTTATAAAATTATGAATAATAGGGGGCCAATAACATATCTCAGTGGAACATCAGATATCACATCTGTTTTACTCGATGACTTTCCGTCAATCACTACATACTGTGTCTTTTCAGAGTGGAAATCGCGAATCCAGTCGAACAACTGTGGCGATATTCCATAAGCACACAATTTGTTTAGAAGACGCTCGTGAGGTACATTGTCAAAAACCTTCCAGAAATCTAGAAAAGCGGAATCTATTTGACATTTCTCGTCGATAGCATTCATCACATCATGTAAGTAAAGAGCTAGCTGGGTTTCACAAGAACCATACTTTCTGGATTCGTGTTAACTGTGGGTCGATAGGTTGTTCTCTTTGAGGTAGTTTATAGTGTTTGAGGAAAGAATGTGTCCTAAAATCCTGCTGCAAACAGACGTGAGTGATACAGGCCTGTAATTTTGCGGATCAATCTTATTGCCTTTATTGAATTTTGGGTTGATCTGTGCAACTTTCCAGTCTGTGGGTATGGAACTTCCGCTGAGCCAGGGGTTGTATATGATAACTAGGCACGGATCTATTACATCAGCATACTCTGAAAGGAACCTAATTGGTATACAATCTTGATTGGAATTCTGCACGACATTTACGCAACACTTCTCTTTTTAGGAACTGCTAATCGTTCATGTATGACTTCTACACTAGAGACACACATCTTCACAATAGACATCCTCACATTTAAACCTATTGTCTTCTTTTCCGAAAACGTATTTCTTGCTCTACCCGCTCTGCAGTTTATTTCCTTTCTACTAAGGCCATAATCAGATATTTTGCTACCCATATGGGAAAATTCATGTACTGCTTTAGAAAACACAGCCTTGGTCGCGGAAATTTTATTTTCGTAAAATATCCACACGCCAAATAACAACAGTAGCTTAATGTACTATCACAGGAGATACATGAAAAAAACATTTAATAAGCACGCCATTAAGAAAACATCAGAAACCAGGAGCTAAGAGAAAAGAAATCATGACAAGCTGTGCTAAATAATAACAGCAAACACTAATACGTACGTACTATCTCAGCCCTTTTAAATCGCGAGAACTCGCTCCGTTAAAAGTTACGTGATCGATCGCGTGTATAGTATTTTCTGACAGTCAAAGAACAGTTTCTAATGTACTTAATATCTTTATATAAGTATTTCTAGTTGTGTTTATAAGAAAACACAAATATTTGACTATTTAAAATTGGTAAAATGCCGACTGTTTTAACATTCAAATGTTCTAATGTTTGTATAGCTTATGGGACTTAACTACGGGGTCATCAGTCCCTAAACTTACAAACTAGTTACAAACTAGCTAACACTAAGGACGGCACATATATCCATGCCCGAGGGGGGATTCGAACCCCCGACCGTAGTGGCCGTGCAGACCGTGACTGAAGCGCCTCAGTCCCCTCGGCCACCGCGACCGGCGTTTTAAAATTACTGTGAGCAAAATGCTCACGCGCGAGTCCTCGCGTCTTAACGTAATGCAAGAAACGTAGCAGCCAGAGAATGGCCGTGCGCTCTAAGGCGCCTTGCTGCAGAGTGTGCGGTTGCTCCCCGTAGGAGGTTCGAGTCCTCCCTCCGGAATATGTGTGTGTGTGTGTGTGTGTGTGTGTGTGTGTGTGTGTGTGTGTGTGTGTTTTGACCTTAGCATAAGTTAGTTTAAGTAGTTTGTAAATCTAGGGACTGTTGACCAATGCAGTTTGATCCCATAGCTTTACAAAGATTTGAACATTTTTTTTAAGAAGCGGAATAAGGAAAACCCCACTGATGATAGCAAAGATAGTGCTGAAACAGGTATGGGCAATTCATATAAATTCAAGTGTCTTGCATACGGTGGAACATCTTCACCATTCACTTTCGGCAAGCACGGAAAATGAAGAGCGTCGACATAAACAAAAAGCATTTTTAATGACGCGTTTTGTCTGTATCAGGCATCATGAGTTCATAGGCAGAGTTCCGGTATAGACCATTCGTAAGAAACTGAATACAACCACGGTCCGAAAGCAACCGTGGATGGTTCGGCTATCACACACTAAACCTTCGCCACAATTACTGGTGGCATTCTTGCCCTGTTAACAGACACAGAGGACGCAGCACTAACCTGGACTACTGCCTATGATCTGATTACGCCTCATACAGGCGAAACGCGTCATTGACATTTAATGAAAATAAAATTCTGCAACCAAAGCTTTTTCTCGCTCTCGTCTGTAAAATTGGTTGCTGCACCAGCAGCTGACATGGAATGGATAAATTTTTACTGTCTTAGTGTCTTACTTCGTCATATAATTCTATCGGCATCACCTAATTCGACTATATTCTCTAACCGTTGTTTTACGTATGTTTATATTCATATTATAACATGTTTTAACACGCTATCCATTCCGTTTAAACTGTTCTTCTGACTTGTGCCGTTGCTGACAGAATTGAAATGTCATAGACAAATTTCAGATTTCTTCTCCCAGAACGTAAATTTCCTTTTTACAAATCTCCTCTTGGTTTCCTTTACTGCCTGCTCAGTTTACATGTTCCATAACATCTGAAATAATACAACATTGATCCAAGTTCATAGCAACCACTGATTTCCCTTCATGTCATTCGATTCTTACAATAGCTGTCTGGTTTCTGCAAAAGTTGAAAATAATCTTTTGCTCTCTATATTAACCCCTATCGCCTTCAGAATAAAGAGAGTGTACTCCAGACAACATTGTCAAAACCTGTCTCTGAATTTACAAACATTTGATTTGGAAGAAAGTTATCGAGGAAGAGGGTTGTCATGGATTGTAATAAGAATTTTGAAGGCGTTGGTAGTGGCTATTCCCAGATGTAAAGCTACTAAATGGGTTGGAGCAGGCTGAAAAAATGTTGTCAAGAGCTATTTTGTCGTTTATTGGACGTTGCATGTTTCAGTGCATAGTTCCATACAAGAAATGGCGACAAAGCCGATTCGAAATCATAATTAGTCTCCACAACAAGGATCGTCAGTTAGATTCCTAACTCGAACATCAAGAACAATTCGCCTTACAGGCGGGCATTTTCAGCGATAAACAAAAGATCAAGGAATATCTTACGAATGTGCAGTACAGGATGTCTCTCTCTTTACAGTAACATAGTTCCTATTATTTCACACAGAAAACGATATGTAAATATTGAAAATAAAATGTTATTATATTTCTTGATGTATTCTATTCTAACCCAGACCACATTAGTATAAATCTATTATTATTTTTCTGTAAGTCTGGGTGTATTTCATTTCTTTAGTGTATCTTTTTCCCCAGTTAGGGTAGTGTATCAACGCTGGTTCTCATATGCTCAAAATGTCGTCTCTTCCACAAGCCTTGATTTGTCTTAGGTCTTTCAGTGCTCTGTGAAATTAATCTCTCAGTATTCTCCAATCACATCTAATCTACTCCTTACTCCATTACTTTATAGTGCCTTCTACCTATTTCTAAAGTCATTTTAACCTATGCCAGATTAAAATCCAACGTGAGTTTTTTCGGTTGTGACTGGTGACAATTTTGGTGAATAGTTACGGAAAACAGTCAAATTTGCCTATACCGTTAACGTTTTTGCGTCTTGTCTGTCTCGTTTCTTGTGAAAAAAATTTACAGTAGGCCTATTATTGCAGTTTTGGGGAATTGCGTCCCCACTTACATATTTTATATCTGCGTTTTATCCCAAACCTCATTATTTATTGTTTTCGCTCTTCTTCTTCTGATGACTAAAGACCTGTCAGACAAATCGCGTTGGCAATAGCTGAAACTCTGACAGCTGAAATATCGGAAGTGGAAAAAATGACTTCTTGGAGAATTACGCTTAGAGAGTCTCGGAAATTCTGCTGACATATATTGGCATATTTATGTTCTTATTATGATTTCCTTGAAATTCTTACAGTCTCTTCCATACCTGCTTCTTCCCATGTCATATGTTTCGCTCTTCAATCCTAAGAGGAAGTAACTTAAATAACTGGACTTTTCATCTATGTATGACCTTCATTTTTAGATACTTGGTTTGCTGTTTAATTTAACATGGAGCAGTCCGTAATCTTAAATAACTTGTCATATTCTACTTTACTGGTATCTTGTTTGATAACTGTTTCTATATAGCTTGATATCTATTTTTACTCTGGTCATGAAATGGTGAGAGATAAGAAATTATTCGAAGAGTTGAGGGAGAGGAAAACTTACTGACAGTGACAGTGAACTAGAATTCAGTAGTAGGTAAAGGGATAGAAGGAAAAATAGTAGTTGAGTATGGACTGGGGAAAATAAAGACGAAGTCACCTGCTGGAATTTTGCACAGAGAGCAATTTAATCATCACAAACACTTGGTTTAAGAATCATGAAAGAAGGTTGTATGCTAGTTAAAGACAAGGAGACACCGGAAGTTTCAGATTGTTTTTATAGTCTTCAGACAAAGAATTTGGGTATCAGATTTTAAACTGTAAGACATAACCATTACCATGACTAATTGGTTATGAAGTATAGATTAAAACTGAAGAAACAGCAAAAAGGTAGATAAGTAAGAAGCTGGAACTTTGAAAAGGACCCTGAGGTTGTTGAGAATATCAGGGGAAGCAGTAGGCGAGGATTGATTGATGAGGGGAAGCAATACAGTAAAAGGGGAACGGATAGCTTTGAGAGACGAAATGTTGAAGGCAGCAGCACAGGACTGAACATGTAGAAAGGCAAGACACAGTAGAAATCTTTGGATATCACAGGAAATACTGAATGTAACACATGAAAAGAAGAAATAATATAAAAATTCAGTAAATAAAGCAGGTTAATTTGGTGTAAAAACGACTGAAAATGACGTTTACAGGAAGTACAAATTGGCTAAGCAGGAGCAGTAGAGCACAAATGCCAATCCTTAGAAGAATGTGTAACTAGAGGAAAGATAAATACAGCTAACAAGAAAATTAAAGAGACGTTTGGAGATAAGAAAAGCAGCCGTATGAATGCTCAAATTGTAAACCAGTACTAAGCAAAGAAGGGAAAGTTGAAAACTGGTAGGAATATACAAAGGGGCTAAACAAACGTGATGTAATTATTGCAGTTAGTGTAGAAAGGAAAGGGGGGACGAGTTAGGAGATACGATACAGCGGATTAGTCCAAATATTGAAAGATTTTGATCGAAATAAGGCCCCGGACTGGATGAACTGTTTATAACCTATAGAGAGTCAATCATGACGAAACTATTTCACATCGTGTGTGAATTGTATAAAACAGACGAATACCTTCAGACTTCAAGAACAATGATCAAAAAAAGCAGTTGCAAGGTGGTGTGATAATTCCAGAACTGGCAGTCAAATAAGTCATGGTTGCAAAATACTAACACGAATTATTTACAGGAGACTGGAAAAACTGGCAAAATTCGACCTCATAGAAGATCACTTTCAATTTAGGAGAAGTATACGAATACATCAGATAATACTGACCTTATAACGTTATCTTAAGTTCAGATAAAGCAAATTTACTTTTATAGCTTTTGTAGATTTGGCGAAAGCTTTTGACAATGTTGACTGAAATACACTTTTGAAATTCTGAAATATCATGAGTAAAATATAGGGAACGAAAAGTTGTATATCACTTGTGCAGAAACCAGATAGCAGATATAAAAAACGAAGGGCATGAAAGGGACGTCGAGGTTGGGAAAGGAGTAAGACAGGGTTGTAGCCTTTCCCCAATGTTATTCAATTTGTACTATGTACTAGCTTTGAAGGAAAGCAAGAAGAAATTTAGAGAAGGATTTAGAGTTCACGGAGAAGAAATAACTTTTTCTGAAGTTATACCAACTAGATTCCTCTCAGAGTATGCTGATGCAATAGCTCCGTACTTGGCTATAATTTACAACCGATCACTCAGCGAAAGATCTGTACCCAAAGACTGGAAAGTTGCCCGAGCTACTCCAATATTCAAGAAAGGCAATAGGAGTGATCCGCAAAATTACAGGCCTATCTCATTGACGTCGATTTGCAGTAGGATTTTGGAACATATCCTTTGTTCGAATATTATGAACTACCTCGAAGAGAACGACCTATTAACCAATAGTCAACACGGATTCAGAAAGTATCGCTCTTGCGAAACACAGCTTGGCCTTTATTCACATGAAGTGTTAAGTGCCATCGACAAGGAATCTCAAATCGATTCCGTATTTCTGGATTTCCGGAAGGCTTTTGATACCCCACAAGCGCCTTCTAATGAAATTGCGTGCTTATGGAATATCTTCCCAATTGTCCGATTGGATTCAGGATTTCCTATCAGAAAGGACACAGTTCGTTGTAATTGACGGTAAGTCATCGAGTGAAACAGAAGTGATATCTGGCGTTCCACAGGGAAGTGTTATAGGTCCTCTACTCTTCCTCGTGTTTATAAACGATTTAGGAGACAATCTGAATAGCTCCCTTAGACTGGTCGTGGATGATGCTTTCGTTTATCGGTTAGTGAAGTCAACAGAGGGTCAAAAGCAATAGCAAAGCGATTTAGACAAAATTTCTGTATGGTGCGAAAATTGGCAATTGACACTAAATAAAGAAAAGTGTGAAGTAATACACATGACCACTAAAAGAAATCCGCTGAACTTCAATTACGCGATAAATCAGTCAAACCTTAAGATCGTAAATTCTACTAAATACCTAGGAGTTACAATTACGAACAACTTAGACTGGAGAGAACACATAGAAAATATTGTGGGGAAGGCGAACCAAAGGTTACGTTTCATCGGCAGAACACTTCGAAGATGCACCAGCTCCACCAAAGAGACTGCCTACATCACACTTGTGCGTCCTCTCCTGGAGTACTGTTGCCCCTTGTGGGACCCTCACCAGGTGGGACTGACGGAAGATATTGAAAAGGTTCAGAGAAGGGCAGCTCGTTTTGTTTTATCACGTTACGGGGGGGAAAGCGTCACGGAAATGTTGCACGAATTGTGGTGGAAATCATTAAAAGAAAGACGTTATTCATTGCGGCGTGATCTGTTTGCGAAGTTTCAATCACCGACTTTTAGTTCTGAATGTGAAAATATTTTGCTAGCACCCACCTACTTAGGGAGACATGACCATCCCAATAAAATAAGAGAAATCGGAACGAAAACGGAACGATTTAGGTGTTCTTTCTTCCCGCGCGCTATTAGAGAATGGAACGGTAGAGAAAAGTTATGAAAGTGGTTAATGAACCCTCTGCCAGACACTTAAATGTGATTTGCAGAGTATCTATGTAGATGTAGATGTAGAAGTTTGCCGATGACACTTTAATTCTGTCAGAGACAGCAAATGACCTCGAAGAACAGCTGAACGGAATGAACAGTGACCTGAAGGAAGGGCATAAGATGAACATTTATAAGTGCAAAAGAAGCAAATTGAATGTAGTCCAATTAAATCAAGCAATGCCGGAACAATTAAATTAGGAAACGAGACCATAAAAGTAGACTAGTTTTGTCTGAGCAGTAAATGGCAATGGGATAAAAAATAAATAAAATAAAATAAAAAACCATTTTTGAAGAAGATAAATTTTTTGACATAGAAGGTTCAGTACAGCAGTGAAATGTGGACGATAAACAATCCAGACAAGAAGAGGGCATAAGATTTTGAAATTTTGTGCAACAGAAGATTGCTGAAGATTAAATAGGTAGATCACGTAATTATTGGGAAATAAGGTGAATATTTACTAAAATAAGGGTCTATTGATATCACGATATCAAGAAATCGAAATATCAAGTAAACATCAATTTAGTATGGAAATGAAGTGTGAAGGGTAAAAATCGGCGAAGGCGACCAAGAGATAAGTACAGAAAACAAGTTCAAACGGATATGGGTTGCCGTTCATATTCGGAGATGCACAGGATAGAGCAGCATTAAGAACTGAATGAAAGCGTAGTCATATATTCTGTGAATATGAAAACAATAACAATTGCAGGATCAGAAGTGACGTCTGTTCTTTTCGGAATAGACGCTATATATATATATATATATATATATATATATATATATATATATGAATGAAAGCCGTTTCGGACTGTAAACCACAGCAGAAACACCTGAAATTTAAAGTGAAATAGAACCATCACGTAATGCCGTATACCGGACTTGTTTGACTACACAAATCGTTTTCCAAAAGTATCTGGAAATTCATACACAATAAATTCAGAAGAATTGCTCAACTATTTATACAATCATTGACCAGATTTTAGAAGCATTAAATAGCAGAACAGCAGCGAGCGTTATTTACTATCACCTGTCAAAGGCATTTGATTGTGAGACTAATAATATTATCCTGCATAATATCGTATCCTGCACAATATCGTATCAGAAGAATGCAGGAAATTTCATTCATTGATTCAATTAATAGAAGTAGGGAAAAGTCTTATGAACATCGACAAATAATAACGGGGTTTTGTAAGGCTCGTATATGAAAACGATTTTTTTGACATTTCATGCTGAATTAGTTTACACCAGGAAGTGTAGCACATGGCAAGGAAATAATAAATATAAATAAGTTCCTGTTCCTTACCTTTAAAATGACCTTCGTAACATATTTTGCATATTTCCATTTAGTAATATAGTGTGGAATAATGTTCTGTGGCAGCTCATATTTAAGAAAGTAACCCTTCATTGCTCAAAAATGTGCTCTAAGATTAATGTGAGGTGCTCAGCTATCATATGGCACATACCTGTTTCAGGAACATTTAGGCTACTTCTTTACAGTGTATTTATTGCCATATGATGTCTGTTGCAAATAACCCATTACAGTTCAAAAGAAACAATGATGTACAAAATTACAGAAACAGTTAGGTCTTGCTATTCTATTTGATTAGCAGATAAAACCGATACTTGCAAACAAACACATCATTGGATTTGCAACATCTACATCTACATGGGATACTCTGCAAATCACATTTAAGTGCCTGGCAGAAGGTTCATCGAACCACAATTATACTCTTTATCTCCCATTCCATTCTCGAATAGCGAGCGGGAAGAAATGACACCTGAACCTCTCTGTTCGAGCTCTGATTTCTCTTATTTTATTCTGATGATCATTGCTACCTATTAAGTGGGAGTCAACAACATATTTTCGCATTCGGAGGAGAACGTTGGCGATTGGAGTTTCGCAAGTAGCCCACGCCGCAGCGATAAGCGCCGTGGTTGTAATGATTCCCATCCCAGATCCTGTATCATTTCCGTAACGCTATCTCCCCTGTATCGTGACAATACGAAACGAGCTGCCCTTCTTTGGACTCTTTCGATGTCCTTCGTCAAACCCACCTGATAAGGATCCCACACTGGGCAGCAATACTCCAAAAATGGACGGACAAGCGTAGTGTATGCAGTTTCTTTTGTAGTTCTGTTGCATGTTTTAAGGTTTCTGCCAATAAAACGCAGTCTCTGGTTCGCCTCTCCCACGATATTATCTATGTGTTCTTTCCAATTTAAGTCTGAAGTAATAGTAATTCCTAGGTATTTTGTGGAGTTTACGCCCTGCAACGTAGCAGAGCGATTCTTCTCTGCAAGAGCAAAAGGAAGTAATCGTCACCATCGGCACGAACGATTTGTTAGCAATGCATAGCATCTTGTCAGTAGATTTGGAAGTTATGTGCCAAAGGTCTTGTACCTCCTTAAGGAAGTAACCGTAGCGACGCTGCTTATATAGCCAGACACATTGTGTTTTACATCTTTCGAGATTTTAATATTGCCTGTGCCATCCTATTTACAATATATATGCCTTTCCGTATTAAATACGTAATTAATGAAACATTACCTCTCCTCTACTTCATTATTTCACATAGACTTGAGCTGCATGTGTATTTTTGAAATATGATGTGCAAATTTGGACGCGTAGTCGTCAACTCCACCTGTTTGCGGAGGTCTGAAGCTCAGGTCAGTCCTTTGTTCGACCCGCGGTCGAGGTCACAGAACTCTGTGGCCGGGGTCTGCGCTTCCCGTGAGCGAACTGGACGGGCCGTCGGGATCGTGATGTATACGCCTACCCCCGCTTTTTTTTTTTTTTTTTTTTTTTGTCCTTACATTGTCTCTCGATCTCCAGTAACCAATTATCTGATAATACTGCAATGATTTACAACAGTCGTATTTTTTGTATTGGTTTTAATTACACACCGGTTTCGACAACCCATTAGTGTAATCTTAAGCCCCTTATAAACTACTAGCTGAAAACCCGGCGTTGCCCGGGTATTTTTTATTTATTCGAGCCTTGAGTTAGTACTTTTCCTATCCACTCTCTCTCTTTGTCCATCTCCTTTTTTCTAAAAACATGTTACATTTGTCAGAGGATATTTAAGAAATAAAAAAATCACACATAAAAATGCACTCGTTTCGAAGAATCCAATCACGAAAGTCAACAATAATGATTGTAATAATATCACAGATCGATCACTTGATGTAATGCGCGAAACGTTAGATCGGTTTTTTTAAAGAGATGTATTAAAAGAAATATATTTTTTACTGCTTTATTTGTTTATTCGTATGCTCATCCTCACAGAGAAAGAGCTGAAGACATTGTAGCACGCATAGACCAAAGACATGGTCTGTGGCATCACGTTTCCCTGTATTAACCTCCTTGCTAGAGAGTCGCAAACGTCATCGCTGACCGTCAGTCCGAATTTTTTTTTTTATAATTTGACGACTTTCAACCACCATATCTTCCACCCCCTTATAGTTATCGGCATGGAACTGCTATGGTGTACAACGGGAGACTTCGGATAACAATTACACTCAGACCATTCGTTTGCGTTCTGTAGTTTTCACTGCAGAGCGAAATATTAACACACACACGTAGTATTTTATATACACCGATAACTTGCCATCCCAATATACTCCACCCTTTTATCATTATCAACTCTCAAACAACAATGCAACCAATAAAACCATTTTCAAAGAGTAATTATTGTTCCGTATTTCGCGTTATATTCTTCAAATTACTAAATATCTACCATATCGCTATAAAACCGTGCCTAAAAACTTCCTCAGGTATAAATTAAAAACTGTACAAATATTTAAGTCTCTGCGTCTTGTCGTTCGGACGTGATAAGCGTACACCGAACAGACATTCATATTAATATATATAGATAAATAGCTATCCGATCGCCATAAAACCGTGCCTAAAGCCTTCTCCGGGTAGACATTAGTAACTGTACAAATTTTTAGCTCTTTGTGTGTTGTGGTTCAGACGTGGTAAACGTACACCGAACAGACATTCACATTTATAGATATACAGTTCTCTACTTTTACCTTACAAAATGTTTTACAATGTATCATTTAAAATCAAAATTACGTCTCATACAGGTGAAATAAATTGGAAACGAAACAATACTTCTTCTTTTCTTTTTCTTCATCTCTGCCTTTAGCCAGTCATGTGAGTTTGGCGTTGCTTTGTTGGGTTCGTCTCTTCCATAAATGTCTATGAAGTGCTTCCTCTCTCTTCCAACCTTTTTCTCTAAAATCTTCTACCTTGTCTTTCCATCTTACTTTTGGTCTTCGTCTTCTCCTTGGCCCTTAAAAAATGTTCAAATGTTTGTTAAGCTCATGGGACTTAACTACGGGGTCATCAGTCCCTAAACTTACAAACTACTTATGAACTACTTACGAACTAGGACGGCACAAATATCCATGCCCGAGGGGGGATTCGAACCCCCGACCGTAGTGGCCGTGCTGACCGTGGCCCTTAAAGATTCAGGCTTTATACTCTTCTCGCCACGTAGTACTCCCTTCTTCTCTACCATACCATCTTAGCCTACTGTCTTGGATCTTCCCCCTATGGGCCCCACTTTCGCCGCTTCCCTGTTGTAATCATTCATTATTCTATCTTTTCTAGTAACTGCACTCATCCACCTTAACATCCTCATTTCTGTCACATCTCTCTACCTTGGGTTTTTGTGATTGGCCAAGTTTACGCACTATAGAGCACCGCAGGCCTCACCACAAACTTATCAGATTTCTTCTGAGCTATTTGCCGCCTCAAATGTTCAAATGTTTGTTAAACTTATGGAACTTAACTACGGGGGCATCATTCCCTAAACTTACAAACTACTTATGAACTACTTACGAACTAGGACGGCACAAATATCCATGCCCGGGGGGGGGGGGGGGGGATTCGAACCCCCGACCGTAGTGGCCGTGCAGACCGTGACTGAAACGCCTCAGTCCCCTCGGCCACCGCGGCCGGCTTTTGCCGCCTCATGATGATATATTTCTCCAACGTTTCGAATCCGTTACAGGAGCTTTCTTCACGGAATACTGACTTGTTAACTTCCGTGTTTGTCTTACACAGCCAGCAGATAAGAAAGGAACAACTTTAATGGTGCTTGCACTGGTGGTATATATATATATATATCACCATGACGCGGCAAATACCTCAGAAGAATTTAAACTTTAACAACAATGACCGCGAAAGCCTATGTTCTTATCAGATTTGCTTTCTGCAGCTAACCTCCTTGCCACAGAGTCCACCAATGTCACCCAGTTCATCCATCCACTAATTATCCTGTGCTGTCTTTCAGCCTCCAGTCCTCCATAACTTTGAAGCAATACCATAAGCCATAATCAGTGGTATACTATAAACCTACAACATCGTTTGTATAGACCACGGGTTTCCAAAATACGGCACGCGGGCCGGATTCGGTCCCTGAAAGCATTTCATCCGGCCCACGCTAGAGGTGAGGCATTTAGAAACTAAGCGCGCTACTAACTCAGAGACAGGTTGCTAGGAGCACTGTAGGACTTGCGCATAATAGTTCGCGATCGGAAGCGCTCACTTTAGTTCGCAACAGCTTTTAGTTCGTCCGCTCCCAGTGACGGCTGAGCGGCGTGGTCTGCGCGTGCAGGTGGAGGGAGAAGTTCCCCCACCTAGCTGCTTCATGCGCTTGCTGCTTGAGCCGCTAACGTTATCACGCAAACCAAAAGAAACAGTTTGTGGATAATTTCTCGCGGTTAAGTTGAGAGTTATCTCTATATCTTGGCATTATAGAATTTATTAGTCAGATATTGCTGAGTGCAGAACACATCAAAACAGAAATTTTGTAGCACTGAACTATGTAATTAATCTAGCAGGCATACGCTCACCTCGAAATGACACATCAGCAGAAGGCAAACACGTGATTTGTAATTCTGCTACGCGCCCTCTCGCTATTGCCCGTCGGTCTTCGGAAAAGATTCCAACGAACTACGAAGCGAGATACGTTTGGCATAATCGTCCGCTGCTCCTAGTTCGCCCGCTGCTCCTAGTTCGCCCGCTCCTTCTAGTTCGTCCGCTCTTTTTGGCTTTTGCTACCGCTTCTAAAAGAGCTCTTTTTTTATGACAGCTTTTTTATATAATGAATCAGTGTTGCCAAAGCGTGTGCTATTACCCGTATTTATGGGCAATTTGACATCAAATACTTAGGCAAATAAACCAGTTATTTACACGAATGGGTGATACAGTGGTATTCAACTACTTTGCATACAGATTACTCGTAGACCTTTATTTTTAAAATAGATTTCTTGTGGCAGTGAACTATGAAACCACAGTTGAGCTGCATCTCAGCTCGAAATGAAGGTAACTGGCACAAGGAAATCACGCGATTCTGCGCGCTCTCGCGTCCTCTCGCTGTTCCCCGTCAGTCTTCGGAAAAGGAGCCGATGAACTAAGAGGCGAGGGATCTACAAACTAGTTCGCGTAGTTCGCCTGTGGGAGCACTCTTCCAAACTAGTTCGTTCGCGAACTGCTCAAGACTACTCTGCGCACGTTGAAATTCGCCTCCACCTGTTAATAAATAAGATAGGGTGACCAGATTTCCAAAATCAAAGTACGGGACACAAATTAGAGGCTGATATGAAGTCACATTACGTGAAACGTTTCGTAAATACTGTATCAGTAAAATAGATTTGAGTTCAAACTTTGTGTCCACACTACAGCTACATACACCACCATACGTTTTGTTAAGACTCGCACTCCAAAAACGTAAAAATAAGTTGCATTAATAATGGTGTAAATATTTTATTGTTGTCAAATGCAATCAAAGTATGCCAATAACGACATATTTTATTAGGAATGAAAGCTATTATTATGTTCATAGGTTACTTATTTCTCACTCTCTCCACTGTATTTTTCAGAAGAATGCGTGTCATTTCGGCGTATGATAATTTGAAGTACAGTTTTGCAAAAATTAAGAGGTTTAGAGTTGCGAGTGTTAAGAACATAATTAAAAACAAGAGTCATGTCTAAGATGCTTTATATATTGTTTTCTTCAATCCATAAAACAATGGTGTCAGATAGACACTGTACAAAGGTAATTATGAGCTGCAAAGTTTGCAGCAGATATCATGACATGAAACAAGTTTAAAGAGATGTTTCTCACGAAGACAGTATTTCTAAATTCGTGCTTTACCGCTTCACATACAGTTTCAACGTGTTCACTTAGTGCACTCCATTGACTTGAGGTAATAATTATGTTTCGTTGGAAATAAACACAACGAGACTTTTTCCGCAGGAAGACGCTTTTTTGACCATATATGATGACACCATTCTCACGTTTTGCAACAGCAGATATCATAACTTCATGTAGAAGTTTTGTTTTAAACAGCTAGGCCAACGTCAAACGAACCTCTACTATCGACTGGAAAAGTACTTCTATTCAACGTAGAAATTTCTCGCTTAGCTGTTGTAATTTCGGAACTGAAAACTTCCCTTCATTCCTTTTGGTAAAGGTAAAAGGTAAAGTAGTCAACAATCCGAAGATTGGTTTGAACACCACAGTGCTTTACTAGGCATGGTCCTGTTTGGAGGTGGTATGCCGTTGCCTTCCTACGACCTTCGAACTGACTTACCCAGCCAGTTATAGGGGGATCTACAGTTTAACGTGGGTTCCGAACCACGGTGCTACTCGGTATTTTTCACATGAGCAATGCTGCCAGAGGTGAAAGAAGTGAAAAGTGACAGATAAAAATCCTAGGACCTGGCGGGGATCGAACCCGCGACCTTTGGATTTTTTTGGTATTTATGTGAAAAAGCTACGCAACTGGTGACTTAATTGGTTTAAAAGAGATGTGCATGACATGTTGTGAATTAATGACCAATGCACAAGTGCTCCCCATGTGAAAGCATTACATAGTGCCAAACAAAGAACTTCATAAATTATTCCTCGTACACCTTTCTTGAATCAAAAAGTGTATTTTTATTGACTTTTGGCTAATATATCGAGGTTTAGGTTTTATTATGATACAAGTTACTTAGAAACACGACGTTTCGAAATCATAATCCGTATTTGTTTTGTCGGGACAACGGGACACTTGCTAAATAACGGACGATACCGTAAAATACGGGACGCCTGATCACCCTATAATAAGTCACCACGAGGAGCGCTTTGTCTCTTAGGAGTTTTCCTACGTCCACTTAGTTGTTATATTAGCGTTTTGTTATTTCACGATTTCTTACTTTGAAAAATGTTTACGTTCTGTGCTCAGGGTACTTGTGTAATATGTCGGCTGTAGCTAAAGAGACAACAGTCGATACTGACAAAGTGGTACATTCAGTTAACATGGGGAGAGATGCGCCTTTTTTGTAGCGAAAGACATTACATGTTCTGAAATGAAGCTATGCTGTACTCAAAGTATATAACATTAGTCGTCATTCAGAAAAAAAGAACGTCGTCCAGTTTGATAGATTCAATGACAATGTGCGTAACTAGGACTTGGCTTTGGGAGGAGATAGATCTGCTTGACGAGCAAAATTTGTCAGTTTCCAGACAGACTACCATCTACCACCCCATTGAAGAAACTAATTCACTCCCATCCAATGAAAGATTATGGTAAAACACCCTAAGTTTTCAATCTTTACCTTTACCAGATTCCTGTTATACGATATTTTTTTTTTTTTGGGGGGGGGGGGGGGGAGGGGTTCCATCCCCCTCATCCCCCCTATAGTTACGCCACTGGTGCGTGAACATAATTTCGAAACATTAGAAAAGGCGGACCGTGTTTGAAACAAAATATTTCAGAAAGTGAAGCCGTTACAAACGTCAGTTTATGAATGTCCCATATAATCTCCAAACAACGGAAGCCATTCGCTAACAGTGATTATACTAAGAGCTGCGCTTTAATTAAAGCTGTGCAACTGTTTCCTGACAAAAGAAAGTAATGAAAAGCTATTTCTCTTTTTGCAAATAAAATTACGCGTCGATACGAAGGCATTGCTTCTAATTTAACAAATCAGAAGAAAAGGCATCTATGTTTGCTTTGTACCTGGTAGCCCGAACCTAGAAGCTATAAAATAACTGTACATTTGATT
Source organism: Locusta migratoria (assembly GCA_026315105.1). Classification (NCBI taxonomy): domain Eukaryota; kingdom Metazoa; phylum Arthropoda; class Insecta; order Orthoptera; family Acrididae; genus Locusta; species Locusta migratoria. The sequence goes on along the minus strand of CM048745.1, from coordinate 150,523,450 downwards.
TTTATACCACCTCGGATGAAATGTGTGTGCAAAAATGCAGGTTTTGTTGGAAGAATAAATGCAGTATGTGATACCAATGGGTTTCTCTAACCACTGATAGTACCCTGCATTCTTCGCTAGAGATCCCTTGTACCAAGTCGTTAGATATGTCCTGCCTAGTGTAACACGAAATTTCTGTGGTCAATTTTATTCGAATCCATGGAATCTGCCGATTCAAGTGTTTCCTGGAAGAAGTAGAATCATTGACAAGTGATTTCGCAAACCCATTGTTGTAGAATTTTGTCAAGTATACTTTGTTTGAGAAGAGAGATCGAAATATTTCTGAAAGAGCAAAATGATCCTTAGTTGTCTCGGGCAGTGAATGGCTATTGAAGCTAGATTTATAAGCGGATGTTACTCTCATTTTGAATGACTTGAATAAAAACAAGAAGAGGACAATATTTAAATAGACGTTAAGGCTGTCAAGTAGTAGAGTTTTTTAAAACAATGCCAGGAAGAAAAATTTCGCCAATCGCTATTTCATAAAGAGTGAATATGGATAAAGTATACCACTCACTTGTGCAATAGAATATATTGTTAATCTGAAATACGAGTTCTTCTTCAGGTTCTCACATTTAGATGCGCACTCCAAGGAAATCGGAAATTTACAGAAGCCCTTTTTATGTGAAGCGGAAGATGTTCCGACAGTGCTGCAAATGAAAATCATTGATTTGAAAGTTGATGACAAAAAAGGACAAGTTTAAAGGAGGAAGCCTCGGTCACTTTTATAAATTTTCTTCAGAAGAAAACTGATCCGATATCAAAGTTTTTGCACAAACTGCATTATCAGTATTCGACATTACCTACAGCTATGAAAAATAATTTTCTTTGCTTATATGTTGTTAATCTAAATACAGTGACGAAGGTTTCGAAGGTATTTTACTCATATAGCAGAATAACTTTGAGACACAATTAAAATACATTTGGAATTAAAAAGACAAATTCCATATCTCAACCTCTCCCTAGCGTACTAAATAGTAACAAACATTCACCGAATATTGTGCCTGTTTTAAAAACAAGAAGTTCGTTGTAGAAAATGTGTGGTCAATTAAAAATTGTGATTCCGCCAATCATGTTTGTAGAGTATGTGTTTAAGTATTTGTTGGAGTAAAATAATTTTCATGTTATTTACTTTTGTTTAACGGTGTGATGAGAGATACTTTGTTGGTCATATTGTATACGATTGAAATAGGCATGTCCGCTATCTTGATGACGTTATTGGCCGGTATTGAAAGTTCCGGTAATTCCATACTATGTCATCCGTCCCCTACTGAGAATCGAAACTTCGCATGTGGCCCTCTCAGTCTAATAATTTGTAGACCCTGCTATAGACGATACAACAAATTTTAATAACTGTTTGACATTACTTCTAAATGCTGTAGTTTTGATTGTCATCCTGTCAGTAAACCTTCTTCACATCTGTAAAATGAGAACTGCCTGGTAGCAACAGGTAGGTGCCGCAAAATGTTAAACAACAAGGTGAAATACTTACGGAAAATCGTTTTCACCCTGCGGGCGGGGGGGGGGGGGGGGTAGAAGAAAAATACGACAAGAGATGATTACTCACAATTAGTACAGGGAAATAGATATGAAACCTATAGAATAAAAATTTTAGTACATCATTTAAAATTGATGAAGCCTGGAAGATGTAAAAATAATTGTGTATGTCAGCTATTAGAAACAAAGCATATCTTTGTACATAATAATAAAATTTGGATTAAATGAGATGTATCCATGGTGGGAATTATCATGGGTCCAAATGGTCAGCCGATAGTGGAATCACCGAGGTGTGGGTGTTCAAAGTAAGCGCACTTCGCTATCTCAAACTCTTCCAGTAAATTTAACTTACGCCCCTTCTGCGCAATATGTAAAATTTGCATGTTGTCAATGGTAGGTTGTTGTTGATTGGATGCTTTAGTGTGTTCCGCAAAAGGGGAATGTTTTTTTGAGTTGGCCTTTTTTTGTAAGAAGGTGCTCAGTAAAACGTACTTTAAAAGTCCGGCCTGCCTGTCCTATATATTCAGCTGGACATTCGGGACATTGTAGTTTGTAGACTCCCGAGGAAAGGTATCTGTCCTTATTGGCTATCCCAATGGTACGAAACCGGTAGCAATGCAATAAAGGCGTATAAAAATAGCTAAGGCGGACTGCCATAATTCATAGAAAGACATCACCGAGATATAAAAACCCATTGTCAGGGCACATAGAGTTCAGAGATCGCAGATTGCACAATTTTGGAACAGTAACAGAGAATAATCGATAATCTTCAGTCTAAGCCAGAGAGGCTTTAAAGCAAGGTAAAAATGTTAGGGATTCAAATGCAGAAACGTCAGCGGGCGTGTAGTCAGCGAACCTTTATGGATCCTACAGATATCTGGGAATATATACTGAAGTATCCCTAATCCAAGCGACTTAGTCAAGTAGCTCAGTATGACATCAACAGCAATGCAACATAAACCAGGATCACGTAAAAAGAAGAAGCAAAGTAACTTAAATAAACAATATAAATTCAAAATTTACACTCCTGTCCATTAAATTTTCTGCTCCACGAATATGACATGCTAAAGACGCAAAATTTAACCGACAGGAAGAAGAGGCTGTGATATGCACATGATTAGCTTTTCAGAGTATTCACACAAGGTTGGCGCCGGTGGCGACACCTACAACGTGCTGACGTGAGGAATGTTTCCAGCCACTTTCTCTTACACAAACAACAGTAGAACGGTGTTGGCTGGTGAAACGTTGCTGTGATGCCTCGTATAAGGAGGAAAATTGCGTACCATCATGTTTCCGACGTTAATAATGGTCGGATTGTAGCCTATCGTGATTACAGTTTATCATATCGCGACATTGCTACCTGAGATCCAATGACTGTAAGCAGAATATGGAATCGATGGGTTCAGGAGGGCAATACGGAACGCCGTGCTGGATCCCAGCGACCTCGTATCACCAGCAGTCGAGATGACAGGCATTTTTTCCGCATGGCTATAACGGATCGTGCAGCCACGTCTCGATCCCTGAGCCAATAGATGGGGACGTTTGCAAGACAACCATCTGCACGAACAGTTTGACGACGTTTGCGGCAGCATGGACTATCAGCTCGGAGACCATGGCTGCAGTTACCCTTGATGCTGCAGCATGGACAGGAGCGCCTGCGATGGTGTACACGACGACGAACCTGGGAGCACGAATGGCATAACGTAATTTTTTTGGATGAATCCAGGTTTTGTTTACAGCATCATGATGGTTGCATCCATGTTTGGCAACATAATGGTGAACGCACATTGGAAGCCTGTATTCGTCATTGCCATACTGGCGTATCACTCAGCATGAACCTCCTCGGTTCGTCTTGCGAACAGGTTTGAGGCACCATCTGTTCAGGACAACGTTCCTGAGTCGGATGGTGTCTCTCATCCTGAGATCACCACTGAGCCTGCAAGATCCGAGATTTCACAGAAGGTGGATTTGCTTGTAGTTGGAAGCTCTAACGTTAGGCGGTTGATGGAGCCCCTTAGAGAGATGGCTACCAAGGAGGGGAAGAAAGCCAACGTGCATTTTGTGTGCATACTGGGTGGAGTCATTCCAGATGTGGAACGGGTCCTCCCGGATGCCATGAAGGGTATGGGGTGCAGCCAACTGCAGATGGTGGCTCATGTCGATACTAATGATGTGTGTCGCTTCGGATCTGAAGAGATTCTCTCATGTTTTGAGCAGCTATCTTGCTTGCAAGATGAAAGCAGAGCTCACCATCTACAACATAGTTGACAGGACTGACTGTGGACCTTTCGTACAGAGCCGAGTGGAGAGTCTGAATCAGAGGCTAAGACTGTTCTGTGACAGTGAAGATTCCTTGACTTGCGCCATCAGGTGGTGGGTTTCCAAGTTCCGCTGAATAGGTCAGGAGTCCACTACACACAGGAAGTGGCTACACAGGTAGAAAGCAACAAAACATACATCATTGTAGGCTCAAGCCGGAAATAAGTTCAGCGGAAGTATTTGCAAAAGATTTAACTGTATTCAGAAAGGATAGATTTAACAAAATAGGTGGAGACGTGTTTGTCGCCATCAAAAGCAGTATTTCATGTAGCGAAGTTGAAATTGATAGTTCCTGTGAGCTATTATGGGTACAGGTTGTACCTGAAAATCGTAAGAAGTTAATAATTGGTTCCTTTTACCGGCCTCCCTCCCTGATGATGCAATAGCAGAAAGTAAATCAATTCTAGAAAGTAATATAAACAATCAGGATGTCTTTCTATGAATTACTGCAGTCCACCTTAGCTATTTTTATATGCCTTTATTGCATTACTACTGGTTTCGTACCATTGGGACAGCCAATAAGGACAAATACCTTTCCTCGGGAGTCTACAAACTACAATGTCCCGAATGCCCAGCAGAATATATAGGACAGACAGGCCGGACTTTTAAAGTACGTTTTACTGAGCACCTTCTTACAAACAAAAAAAAAGGCCAACTCAAAAAACATTCCTCTTTTGTGGAACACACGAAAGCATCCAATCATCAACAACCTACCATTGACAACATGCAAATTTTACATATTGCGCAGAAGGGGCATAAGTTAAATTTACTGGAAGAGTTTGAGATAGCGAAGCGCGCTTACTTTGGACACCCACACCTCCTAAACGATCAGTTGGTATGCAAAGATCAAACATTCCTTGATATTACGATGTCTCTGTTCAAATAAAATTCCTCTCCTTTATAAATACCAACATAAATTATAAACTTCTGTGCTGCTTAATAACCTCCCTTTCGTTAAATTTGTATTCAGATAGCTAGATTTCATCCGTCCCGTCTCATACATCGGCTTCCTATGTCACTCCCTACCCACATTCCCTTAGTCTGTAAAAGTCGGCGGAGCAGCTCGCCATGCCCACCCACCGCCTGTGAGCGCAATTGTAAACATGGGCTCATCTTGTATCGCCAGAGACCACCGCTTCTATTAAGGTAATCTTAAAAATCGGTTTTATGTTTCTCACATCTTTACTGAGTATGTTCCAACTGTAATTCGTTGTTACCTGATCATTTGTAAGGCAACAAGGAAATTGAAAAATTCCAGAAAAATAGAAACACCACAAAACAACTTACAGTGTCACACCACGGAGAGTGCATTGTAAGTTTTGTTTACCATTTATACTGTCTTCTTAACACAAAATAAGCCCATGTACCATTATACCTGTTTGTAATTCCACCTTGTAAATTTGTATAAATTCTGTCATGCAGATAATCTGAAGATGCCCTGCTAATAAAATAATTTGCAATCAAGACAGTTTGAAGGACTATTTATTCTCGCTGATTGCTGTACACCATGGAATGGAAATCATTTTAATTTGAGGAGATGTTATAACCTCATGAGTTATAATTTGCGAAGTAGACATCATCATAATTTTGAGATACCTTCATAAGCAAAGTTAACTTATGGTAGTTACCCTACCGAGATAAGGAATAGTTAAACTCATATGTCCTTCCTTTGCTGTATTGATTATTTTACCTTTGCAAAAGATCATGTTGGTTGTAGGCATTATGAGATTTGTGAATATCTCAAGGCTTAGGGGAGGGTTATATGTAGTGGAACAAACCGCTACATAGGCCTAAATCGCCTTGAGATAATCCAACATCTCCTATCCTCGCATTTTTTTGGACAATTTCTGAGCACACTTGAATTGTTACTGTCACCAGAATGTCTGTGTCTTGCAGTTTCTGGTGGTATGGAGTGCAACAAAGTGGTCAGAGTGTCTATTTAATTGGTCTGCAGCAGCATGGAATGCCAGAAGCTATGGAAGGGGCTATGGAACATGCATATCCATTATTAAACAAATGGCATTCTGTTTATTGCAAGACCCCTTATCCAGTTATTAAAGAAAGGTGTAAAATTTATTTGGTCTCTGGAATGCAATTCAGCATTCGGAAAATTGAAAGAATTGTTGACATCTGCTCCTGTGCTGATTTTTCCCGATTTCAACAAGCAATTTATACTATGTGTGACGCATCCAGTAAGGCGTGGTCCTAAAGTCAGGAAATCAATGGTCAGGAACATCATGTAGCTTATACGCGGAAAGGAACTATTCAATCCCAGAGTGTGAGGTGATGGCTTTAGTTTTTGGCATAACACATTTTAGATGTTACTGATATGGTAGAAACTTCAAGGTGGTAACAGACCACTCAGCACTCCATTGGCTACTAAATTTGAAGGACCCATCCTCACATCTTGCAAGATGGTGTCTACGTTTAAATGCGTATGATTTTGATGTAATTCATTGACGGGTATCTCTCGCATGCAAACGCAGATGGACTAAGTAGGAAGATCCAAAGCATGATATGTGCAGAAATTGACAGAGAAGACTGGAAGAATGCACAACAGATGGACCTGGACTGTCAGCAGCTTGCCAACCAGCTGCAATTCTGCTTGGAGGACAAAATTCTTTTTAGGTCATATGTAACAAACCGCGAAATATTGTGCCAGCTACGCTGCATAACAAAATTCTAAAGCAAGCTTACGATTCTATTTTGGCAGATCAGTTGGGGAAAAGAGCAACTAAGTGCAGAATAGCGCAGAAATATTGGTGGAAAACGCGGAAACAGGACGTAGACCAATATGTAAAAAATTGCACAGAGGGCGCAACTCAGCCGCCAACGAATAGAGCTGCAGAGACTTCCAGAGGCAGATAGACCTATGGTTATGTTAGGAATTGACATTTTCACACCCCTAATTCAAACCCCTGCAGGTAATCAGTATGTACTTACTATAATTGACCATTTTTCTCATTTCCTAGTCATGGTTGCAATACCTGATCAGCTCATGTATTACTGAATGAATGTGTATTGAAATTTGACATTCCAGACACTATCATTTCCGATCAAGGGGCAACCATTAAGGCAGAATTATTCACACAATTGTGTCAGTTGTTACACATTAAAAAATTATGCACTAGCATATATCATCCTCAGTCAAACGGCAGAACAAAGAGGGTACATAGAACAGTAGCTGAAATGTTAATTCACAACACAACAATTGGGATACGCATCTCAGTGCCTTCATCTGCATATAAACAACCAAAGTGCATGAAAGTACTGCCTTATCTTCGTATGAGGTGGTATTTGGTGAAAAAATGAGATCACCCTTCAATTTCTGCAAGAAGCAGCAAAAAGGAGATATTTCTTCAGTGAAGCATTTCGCATAATGTATGAAAATGGTCTGGTGTCAAGTTAAGAAGATGAATACTAAGGCCTTAGAATGCCAAGAGAGTTTGTACAATAGTAAGACAGCATTATCGATGTTTCATATGGAACAATGGGTAATGTTATCAAGTCCTTGTGTACTGAAAGAAAGAACAAAGAAATTTTTTTCTCGGTAAGATAGCCCATATCGAGTCATTGAGATGACATCACCCATAAAGGTCAAGTTACAGCTACCAACCTATACAGTAGTTGTACATCTCAGCAGGGTTAGACATTTGAAGGGGAATATTGAGTTGGTACCGTCTTTGTCGATAGCCGGGGTTGCAATTCAAATTCCCGCCTATCAGAACCTTTACAATTCATCATGCAATGCGGAACTTTTCATCCCCACCTTTACCTGGCATCCCTCTCCCTCCACTCCCCACCTCATCACAGTCTAGATTCTTGTGGCACTCGAGTGGCGAGACATGGTGGTTGTGTGTGTGTGTGTGGGTGTGTGTGTGTGTGTGTGTGTGTCTGAGTGATTGCATGAATGTATGTTTTTTCTTTTTCTGATGAAGGCCATGACTGAAAATTTAAGTTGAGTGAATGTGATTATTTATTTTTGTGTCTGTCAGCAGCTCATCGAGCCTCTTTATGGTGAGATATCCATCCTCCATTATTGACATTCCAACCAGATTTTACATTGTTAATATACTGTAATAAGCAGTCATACAAACAAATAAAATTAATCAATGAAAACCAGTAAAAATTAGTTTTTCAGAGGAGCAACATCTTTATAAATTCCAATGTTAGGTGCATCTGTAAAGAGCCCATCTTATCTGTTGAGCCTAAAGATAAAATTTTCAGTTAATTTTTTCTTTTGATTTCTGGCTTTTCCCTGATTTTTCCTAGAAATTTGAAATTTCCTGATTTCTAGAACTTGTGGCAACCCTGTAAAGGTGCAATCTTTAGGCAAAGGAAAATACATGAGTCTATATTTGAAATTCTTTATGTGAATAGAATGGTGTGTAAAATAATGTAAGTGATAATTAACAAGTGGAGAAATATCACTGCTTTTGTCAGAGGTCATGCCTGTAGGCAGATATGTAATCTCAGCTTTTATGCAACTATTATTATAACCATATTCCTTTTTTTCATTTGGAAAGACAACAAAAAGTGTAAGAAAACTGTGCAGTTTATGGAATAATCCAATTCTGTTTATTGTGAAAATAAATTAACCTTATTACATCATACTTACATAATTACATGTATATCTTACAGTATCCTCTCATATTTCATTGTCATAACAACTTGTTTCAAAATAAAATATAAAATTTTAAACATTCAGTTCATTGTGTGCCCATTGACTATTTACAGTAAATATTTAAACACATGAACTTGCATTGTCTTGCACATGTACATGTGCATATGCTTCTATTTAGCATCTTTATCTTTTACTCATCAATGTATATACATCTAACATACACACACAAACATACAAAATTTACTCCTCCTTAGTTTGTAGTATGCAGCAATACACATACCTGTATTAAAATGACGAGGACCAGTATTTTCTTGAATTTCACATTTGTTTAGAAATTTAACTAGCATTCCACAATATTTAGTCTTTCTGACAAAATGTAGATAAGTAACATGACCACTTATTCCTCTGCAACATCTAACATTGATTGTACAGAAATGAATTTCCATTCACTTGTCCTTCACAACCAAATTATTAGTATTAAATAAAAATAAAGATATAGTTTGCACAGTACACACTGTAGAAAATGTTAAGCTGCAATTTATCACAGATTTGTGTGCATCATTGAGATAGAAAATAATATTATTCTGAGACATACTTTCAATAACACATATTGCTATAGGACATGTTTCTAAATACAATCCAGTTAATTCAATCACATTTTTGTCACTAAAATACCAACAATAGTGTTCTGTAAAGTTAACAATAAACCATACTGGTGCTGATATTATAGGTGGTTTGAGGTGCAAGGGGAAGAAAAATTAATTTGGTGAAAATACTCCATTTAAATTTAATATTTTTTATGATATTCCACTATATGTCCATGGCTGAGAAAAAGCAAATAAACTGATAATAACTAATAACAGGACTAAAATGGAATAAACTGGGTTCCTTTAACTATTCATAGTCCTCATTAAGTGATGCTACTTAGGGATGTTTATAGTGTGATTCTTCCTAATTCTTCTTCCAAAGTAAGCCTTCAAGAGAAATGAATTCACAATAATAATTTAACATCAACTTATCAATAAAAAGATCTAAAGATAAGTAAACGTGTTCACTCCTAATAGTAGCATCTCTTGCACACATTATTTCAGATAAATGGTGATGACAGAATAATATGTGCAAGTTTGCAAATCTACAAAGGTACACACATACACAGAATGAGAATAATATTTGTGCTAGTGTACAAGAGGAGTATTATTTAAGCAAAATTATATTTTTTAATTAAAATTTAATGTATCTTTGAGCCAGAGACTTCACTGTGCAGATTATTTCAAATTGATAAGTGCAATGAAAATTCACACTTCACACAAAATATCAGTTTGCTTTGTGTCCGTCAGCAAACAAAAGCAATAGCATTGTGTTAAAGTGTTTTACTTCATGAAATACATAAAGAAAATTTATAAATGAAAAAAAATTGAATCACATTGTTACACCACATTAACTCGTAGCTTCAACCTGTCATACATTTCAAGTGAAGAAACTATTCGGGGAAAAAAAAGAAAGGAAAGAAAGAGAGAGAATTTTTTAAAAAAGCTAACAATGGGAAGTCCAAGTTGTATTTCAACAATATAAGGAAGATAGCTAGGAACTCGCCATAAATATGATGATCAAGCTGTAACATGTACGTAAAAAAAATCTCTGCTCCCCCTGTCTCTCTCTCTCTCTCTCTCTCTCTCTCTCTCTCTCTCTCTCTCTCTCTCTCTCTCACACACACACACACACACACACTAATTCAATCGAAGGCACAACCCACCAACGCCCAACTGTCTCTGTTTGCAATGTGCTGGGCATCGGAATGATTGTATTACTGACAGTGAGTGCTCTGTAGTAATGATGGCTGTGGCCGAAAGCTGTAAGTTTCATGTGTGTGCATGTGTGTGTGTTGCTGTTCAGATGTCAGACACTTAGTGACCTAATGCAGATTAAATTTTTGATTCTATAGGGGCACCATTATAATCTGAAGAAAGCCAATGTCTGTCCAAAACCAATAATAATAAGAAAACCATATCAACTGCAACTTGTTGCAGTTTATTAACAAAAATTATAAAACAATTACTGTGATGGGAAAATACTACATAAAAGAAGGAGTTATTAAAATGATGAGAAGAATTTATATCATCTGTAATTTTGAAGTCGCACTGAAATCTAATGCTACAAATGCCTAAGTTAAAAAAAGAGTGCTTTCTTGAAGATAACAGCTGTAAACCAGTAGGATTAGAAGTGTTGATTCATTGTGAAGTACCATGCAAGTATCTTGATAAGCCTATATTTATTATATAATAATTTTGTCAATTGTTGCTTTTAAGTTTTTTCTGTGTATTTTTCATCAGTGCCCAGGGTCTAGGATACAATTTATCTGACTATTCTGCACCAGTTGTTTCTTTCTCATCTCAATCACTACAGCTCTTTTGAAGATGTATTGGTATGTCATGTCATCTGGTTGTACACCCATTTCCTCTTTATATTTTTAAACATTTATGCCCATGGTATTGTTTTTTTCAGTTTCAATTCAAAAGATGCAATCATTTATTCATTTGTTAATTCTTCTTGTGTGGCCACAAACTGAAATATCTATCAGTAAATAATCTGTACTTTCCCCCAATTATAGTATCCAATTCTTTTATCAATTTGTTAAAATGTTGATCTCATTCTTGTGTACGGGTTTTCTATTTGTGTGTTTTTAATTCCAGCAGTAAACAGATCTCATGAATGTTAACACTTTGACACATTTACATACGATGATTTTATGACAACTGTAATGATGAATTATCAGTAGTTAAGGGAAAACCACTTTATTTTAAATGATTTACATAACTTGGAAAGCTATTTCCAATTTTTTCCCCAAGTTCTGCTTTATGTATTCCATTGCTGTAACACATTTGCCCAGATATATTTGGCTATATTATTATTATAAATTATTGTTATTTCTATTTTGGTTTCAAATAACCAACTGAAAGATTTTTAAAGGTGGTTGAAAATGAGCAAGTGCAGCTTTTTACTCAATAACTCTTAACCAAACTTCAAAATATTCAACATAAACAATAGAAATGATCCCATTGTTTCTTAGTGCCTTGTTTGCAGTTTTAATAGATTTCAGTGGAGGTTTGAAAACCATTGGTAAAACTCATATTTCTTCAGATGTGCATACTTGAGATATTTTGGAGTTGTCTGATGGGTTAAAAATATGAAATCCAGAACAGACTTTGTTTGTTGTGTGTCCTAGAAGTGCAAGGACTTGACTCAAAGACAGTAAGTGAAACCTCATGACAGAGTAAAACTGAAGTTTGTGGGAGAAATAATAAGAGTGCTTAAATAAAACATGTGTCATCACTCTCTTCAATATCATCATAGATAAAACACTATTTTTTTTAATCTCTGGAAGTTTGAAGAATAAATAATGGCAGTAGCTTTTACAGATAATTTTGTAATGAGCAGATACTGAACTCACAGTAATCAAACACATAAGTAATCAAAGAATGCAATGAAAACACTGGCCCACAAATATCTTACAGTGGTAATAATAAAAATGATAATAACAAAGGGTTAAACATCTTATTGACAATGGTAGTGTTAGTGATTGATTATCTCAAATTGGGAAAGGATGTAGAAGGAAACTGGCTACACTATTTCAAAGAAATGGTCCCAACATTTACCTTAAGCAATTTATGAAAATGAAAAACGTAAATCTTCATAGTTGGACAAGTATTTGAGTTACTGTTCTTCCAAATAGAGGTGGTGGTGATGTCATATTAGCAGTGGAACAAAAGTTATTGAACAGTAGCTAGTGTGTTTTATTTTATATTCACAAAAGTTTAATTCTAGTGAATTAAGAGAAAAGCATTAAACTACAACCCAGTGTACAGAATCTGCTATAGAATGGACAGTGAGACTGATGTTCTGAAAAGTGTGTTCACATAATAATATAATTAATTACTACAAAGTAATTTCATTATAAAAGCAAATACATTTGAGTACATGAATGCACTGCATACAATATCTCCAAGAGAATGCATCATGTGGAAGTGATTTTTCTCATTTGGGAAGTGTTGGCATATTTTAAAGAGAGGTATGTATACAAATAACATTTTTGTAAAGTGCTTAATATACCAACAGCAGCTGAGAAAGGCACTGTAAATGATTGTCAAACTATTTGATCTGACACAAAAATATTTATTTCAGATGGAAGTAACAAAGCATAGTTTGGCAAAGAAAAGGTTAGCTCAAAAATGGTATATAAATCTGAATACAACCTTCCCCCCCCCCCCTCTCTCTCTCTCTCTCTCTCTCTCTCTCTCTCTCTCTCTCTCTCTCTCTCTCTCTCTCTCTCAAGAGTCATGTATGTGCCAGTTTTTAATGTCAACTTATTTAACAGGTTTACAATTTATGATTTCTCATTTTGCCATTTTGGAATTCATGCTGCTTCTTGTTCCATTAATCCATTAATATTTACATTACTGCTATCCATGTTACAATAAACATGACCACTGCTTGTTAACTCAAAAACACACCAGGATGTACTGAAGGTCTGATGTGCTGTTATGAATTTCCCCAGTATTTGCACTTCACCAGAGAGATACTAATTTTCAAAATAGAAATTCCGATTTAAACAGAAAAAAAAGAAAAAGAAAAACTACTGTGTTTAAACTCTGTATCTACATCTACCATGCCTCCTGCTTTACATTTACATGGTAAGAAATGTTTGGAAAGAATAAAAATTGGTAAATAATGTAACAGTATTCAAATATAAAAATACTGTTACACATCAAGAAATTAAGGGGACATGAGTGGGGACGGGTCCAAGTAAACTAATATTATAATTATGACCTTTCCTGCAAGACAGACAAACATTTAATAATAATAAAAAATAAATAAATAAAAATGCCTTCAACTAAAATAAAAAATTAAGATAAATTTACCTGCAACTTACTAATGTGTAAATTGGTACATGAGGCTTTCTATTTCATGGCAAAAGATCATAAAGATTCATTTGGAGAGAAAACTGTAATTCTGTGGGGGGTATAATGAATGGGAATATTTTACTTTAACATGAGTGTAATTAAATTAATGAACAGTTACCAATGTTAATTAAAATAATTTAACTCTTTCTTTTAGTAGTTCATGGCAACAAAATTGTAACATGATTATATTTTTAGATGTCTACAGTTCAGCAATCGAATTTACAGGGAGTTGCTCCCATCCTCTAATTAGTGACATTCCAACCTGGACTTTTCATTGTTAGAGTAATATCTATTTGACAAATGGTAATATATTCTAGTTTTGCATAAGAGATGAATATAGCAGATCCATTACCTTTCAATAGGCAAAAATGTACTTTGGCCCAGACCAGGGAAAATATGCTGTATACTCCTAGGAATGACAGAAAACATTAAAAAACTGATGTTGAAGTGCAAAATCTGTCTTGAATCTAACATAGCAGAAAAGACATGTTATCGTCAAACGGGGTGATTTCGGGCACTGGGTTGATTTCAGACAATATGGTTTATCTTCTCTTTCCTACTGCATAGCAACGAATTGGCACAAATTTCCACCTCCGCGCACTGCTTATTTTATGCCCCAGACTGTAATTTCTGCATCCCGCAATCCTGCGTTTGGATTGATTTTTACTGACACAATAATCATTCGGACAGTCCCACTGTCAAAAGTTCTCGCTGTGTTATGGAGCGGAAAGTCTGTTGTTGCGACTGGCAGAAAAGTATTGTAGCTTCTGTTGCCGAGATCAGTAGGCTGTGGCACAGTGAGAAGTTTTGTACCAGTTTGTCACAAGTTTTGTGTAAAGTTTCAAAGTAACAGAGTTTTTTTTCGAAATTGTGTACTATGTGGGGTGATTCCGACAATGCCGAGAATGTATAACAGTAAGAAATGTGTTCAAAATCGGTCTAATTATGATGCAGAAATTTTAAAGAAAGCAGTTCAAGATATTAAGTGGCAAATTAATGTAGAGAAAAGTCGTTAATAAATAAAATTCCTTATCTCAGTCCTTATTTTAATGAGGGACATCCTTAAAATATGTTAAGTCACCAGAATCAAACAGAAAGAAAATAGAATAAAAAAAGTCAATGCGAGTCCGAAATCACACCACACACTTCAAAACACCAGACAGAGACTGAAAATACATGTGTCCGAAATCACCCCACTCCATGGGGTTTGTCTGTCTCAAGCAAAAGTAGATGCACATGGGTGTTCTGTTTCTAGGATATTTTATTGATTATACATATACCCCATCGCTTCTGTAAACGACAATAAAATCTGACAAAACCTACAAAAGTTATAGTGAAAATAATCTCAAAAACGTCCGAAATCACCACATTTGACGATACTTGAATGTTTACAAAAAATTATGAAGCTTGAAAGAGGTACACAAGTTGTGAGGGACCCCAGGTAATCACAAATTATGAGCTATAATAGTTATTACAGCTAACAATTGGAAAACAATATAAGTTGTAGAATGAACATCAAGTAATGCTGATACAATAAAATGGAAAAAAAAAAACATTTTTTGCTTCTCCCTGCTATCATGTACTTCTCTTAAATCACTTTTTCTTCATTGGTGTGGGATCTACATTCTCTGATCATTGTAAACATACTTTTTTTCTTTATTTCATTCTTTTCTCCGAATTTATCATTTAATTCCTATTTTCCCCTTTTTTTATACCCTCCTCTCCCTCCCCAACTCTTCCCAAACCCCCATTTGTTGAACTTATACTTATTGACTACTTTCTCTATCCTTTCGACAAAAGCTAATTTCCCAGTCATTCTATTTTTGTGCCAAATTTTATTATCTGTCTTCGTTTTTTCTTTGAAAGAATTCCATTCATATTTAGTGACAGACTTTTCCATTCTGCTTTCTGAAACTCACACCACAGCAATCCTTGTACAGACTAATAATCTATTCCTACCTTCTCTATCCCCAATATAATGAACTTTTTTCTGGAACTTTAGAATTTACTCTCCATTTTAAATGTTCACTCATTCATATAATTATCTAACCATCAGTTTCTGGTTGACTATATTAATTTTGAACAATTCATTCATTCTTCCAATGGTTCAGCTGTATGCATCACTTTGTGGAACTCCATTTTGGTTCATTAAGTTATAGGTTGCCTTTCTAGTACTGCTTCTTATTGTAGTAGAAAAGACTTCACAATGCAACCTTGAATTTCAATACAGACATCATGTAGTTTGACACCTAGTTCACTGAATTATTACTGAAACTGGAAAGGCAGTACTAAGGTATTTGTCTCACTTGATAACACATGCACCATTTTAACATTTTCTATGAATATAAGCTACCTGAAGTTGAACTGGAAAATAAACTCTGTAATGAAACACAGTAATGATTCAGTGATGAGAGCAAAGACTATGATGTCTGTACAACACTTGCATGCAAAGATCACTACTTCAATACCATTACATTGAAAGGGAATAACTGGTACAGCTTGCAGATAATGAATGTTGAATGAAACAACCTTCATGTGAATATTTAGATGGTTAAAATCTATCCTTCATGTAATTCATGAACAACTATTTCCAATCAATAACTGAAAAAAAAACCACACATTCTGTAACTAAATTGACATGGTAGTCAACATAATTAGTTGAGCTCCCTTCAGTCAGAGCCTGCGGAATTTTGTTTCTTTTTTAATTAGATTGTAGCAAATAACTCCAGCCTTTGGGCAAACAGATGGAATACAATGAACTTAGACCACAATAAGGAACAGTGGAAATAAATAACAAAAATAAGGTGCTGACTATATCCACACACGTTGATTTCTGGAGGATACAGTGGGTTAAAAACAGGCACTAATTTAACAACAACTTATGCTATGTTTAGTGTCTGACTGGTCATTTTAAGAAGTGATTAGAGTTTGTTCTGTACTAGCTGCATAAAATAACGAAAAGCACAACATGAAAGCAACTAACAAGAAAGTAAATTTTGCACCTGTTTGTGACACATTTTAATTAACAGTCATTACAAAACATAAAGGATTCCAAACATTTTCAGCTTTCTTCCTTCCATAGTTAGAAATTATACCTTCAAACAAACAGATTTATTACAAAAAGTAATAACAATAACAATTTCATAAGTAACTTATTTCTTCACAAGCAAGTTGGACCCTTTGCAGTATCTAATACTGAAGTCATTTCTGATATTCATTCACAAAAATGTCTATTATTTTAACACAAATAATAGAAATACTAGACATTCTTGATTTACAATGTACTGATATGGTATCATCAAAATAAATTACACATAAGAAAGAGCTTAACTAAATCACTGAAGATTTACCTACAAAATAAGTCATATAGAAAGACCACGTAACTGTTTCAGAGGCTTCACAAATTTGATCTGTTCTTTGAACCAATGGAAAAAGAGAGTCTATGGCAGCAGTATCAGAAATTATTTGAATTTAATTATGACTATGGATTTTATTATCCAATTTTTCTGTAATCAAGAAATGAAATGCAAGAGTTTTAGAAAGCAAATAAAACTATACTGATAAATCAAGTTTGGATATCGTTTTCTATAGTACAACACTATGCAGCTGCAGACATTAAAGTAAAAATTGTGGAGTAGTAACAAATAAGTGGTTCCACTTTACAAATAATCATTTCACTGTGTCAATTTGTTTGTTGAAATAGTCAACCAAAGATAATCTTGAGAAATTCTGATGTCCACTGGTTGTTGAGAGCTTTGTGTAAAAATCTATACAATGCCAATGTTAATACTAAGCAAAATATCTTTTTGACATCCCATCAAAATTATTTATGAATTAAGAAGTCTTTAAAATCATTTTAGATATGAAAAATATTGAATCCAAAATACAGCCTCATATAAATTGTTAAAAACAATCTGCAATTAAAAAAGTAAGAAACACAGGAAGAAAATATGAAAACTGTTGACTCACATTGCTTTCATATGTCACATTATGAATTATATAATAAGGTATTATACAATTACATACATATTATACAGCATATAAATATATGCCTTTATATCATTTTTATAAAATTATAAATAGTAACAAGATTTTCTATTTTTTAGAAAACTATTCACATTTACATTATTCACATTCTGTCTTACTTTTCAATGATCTCACAGCACTTCACAGCATAATTTTCTCAAGATTTGGAATTGACTTACATGTTTTGAGATCAACAAATTATAGAAATTTCATTCAATCACAGACATTTATTGATGAAATACACCCTCAGTTGTATTGCTTACAACAAATCAATGAGTCTTTGCATCAATTTTACATTGTTATTTAACTGAAAAGTGATTATTAATAATAAATAATTTGTTTAATACATATCAACATATTACAGCTTTAAGCTGTCATCGTAACTACTTAGCCATGCTACTTTCAGCACAGAGCTTAAACTGGAAGCAACTTGGATGTGCAAGATAACAATACCAGTATCTTCAGATCAACAGTTATTTCATATGCTGCGAGTCTTGGATCCCCACAATGCTCATTTATGTATTCACATTTCATCATAACAGTTTTTTTAGTTCATAAGGCAGGAATTAAATAAGTTACAAAATTAAAATCTCTATCACACACCATTCTTCATATCTGACACACCAACATCACAGGCAACTCCAGTTTGTGCAAGGAACATACAGCCGATACGACAGGCATAACTACACAAAATAAAGCTTGATGCATCTACTTTCTACACTTGCCTCTGTGTAATAAAATAAGTCTTTTATGTTGCTGCAGCAGTAATGAGAAATAACTCAGCTGCAAGTGAAAAGTTCATCTATATAAATAAATATCACACTCATCACGAATGAGTTAACCATGTTTCTAAGGCAGCAATTTTCATTAAACTCCTACACCAGCAGGACTATCTTTACTGTGATCCCATTTCTCACTTTTAGTCACAGATGGTGCACACGACACATCATCACTAACAGGATCAGAGGAAGGTGACTGGAGCGATTCAGATGAACGCTCAAGCTTTTGCAGTTCAGAGGATGGTGGGATCACTGGCACCAATCGTTGTTCAGCAGGTTCAACTGATGAATCTGATGAAGGGGTTGGCTGTTCAGATGCTGGGTACGATGTAGTCACTGTGAGGGTCTTCACATCTGTTTGACTTGTGGCGGGACGCTCCTCAAACACTGAAATGCCACATTAATTATATTAACTTAAAGTAATGCAAATAATTACAATATACATACAATGGATAGCTATGAATAAAATTAATAAGGCAATTCATGCTTTGAACTAATAGTGACAAGTGCATATAGATTATATGTAGTGCAACAAAATACTTAACATCTTCTGTTGAGATGCTTGAATTAATAACAGCTAGTCACTGACCACAATCTAGATCCGCAAAAATAAAGATTTAAAAATCTCAACAATGACCGATTGCTTCTGAATAGCCAATTTGGAGTATTAATTACATTGTACAGGTAGTCAAATAAAGAATTAATTTAAACAGTTGTTCCTAAAACTCTGTGGAACTGAAGGTAACAAAATACTGTAAAGATTTTCAAGTAAAAAATAAAATACAATAAAAAAATGAATAAAAAAAATTTTTAAAAAGGAGAAAAAATACTGCATTACATTTTGGGCTGTTGTTTCAATTATGACTGTAATATGTATACACAAATAACATTTTGTTCGACTTCTTTTATGAATAAGAAGTGTATATGTAACAACAAAACTAAAAAAAAAAACTGTGTGTGCATGACAACTATCAGAATATTCATTTTGTGAAGTTCTGATGATAAAATGTTCTTTGCAGACAGCTTAACTACACCCCCCCCCCCCAGAGCCGTGCAGCGCGCCACTTTTACCCGCCCGAGCTCGCCTGCGCCCGGCCGCTGCGCTCTGCTGCCCGCACCGCGGGTAGTCGAGCTCCATTGCACCGCTATACACAGCGAGCGAGCTGCGATGCGCCGTCGAGTCCCGACACTTGCCGGGCGAGCGGGTACCCGCCGGGCCCGTGCAACAGCGCTACACACGGCGCTGCGAGCGGGGGAATGCAGACAGTTCTGAGCAAGACGTTGTAATACAGCGTAGGCTTCACGCACCTTTTGTGTTACCTACATAGCAATTTATAAGTTATCGATCGTTATGTCTGAAATAAATAGCGAACAGGACAGATCGTACCAACGTGCAAGAAGTAGACGATCCAAGAAAGAAAAAAAAAGACCTTTCCAGGAAACTCGCGTTTAAAGATATCTGGAGACAGCATTGTATGGGAGTATTTTATGTTGATTCTAGATAATGAAAATAAAACGGTGGGTTTTGCAGAGTGTAATGGCTGCCGTAAATTATTGTCGTTCCGTGATGGCAGTACCACTACGCTATTATGGCACCTGAATAGCTGCAAAGCTTATCTGAGTACTGATTTGAACGGTTGTAGCAATAATCCAGGGTCAGCAAAATCTTTTGTGCTGGAGAAATAAGTAAGAATGTGTGCAATAGATTTGCGGTCCTTCAGCACAGTTGCGGGAGAAGGATTTGGAGACCTCGCACAGACTTTGATGGAGATAGGAGCACAGTACCCCACTGCAAGTGCCAAAGACGTTCTTCCTCATCCTCCAACAGTTTCTAGGAACGTAAAAAGAATAGCAGACGAATACAATTCGCAGACTACTGGCTTTTTAAAAGATTTCCTGTTTACCTTGGCAGAATTTTAGCTAGATTATTAGTTGGACAACCTTGAACATTATTAAATATCACATCATCGTAGGGCATATAATTTTTTGTCACATACATGAAATACGTAGATTTACTAGCAACAAGGGACTGAAGAGATTTAAGGAATAATCTTGTTCTTTATGTTAGAGCCATCACTTAGTTTAACATGAAGTGAAAGTGAAACACAGTGTAAGTAAATACTGAGCAAAGTATAAAACTACCTACAAATTTGCTGGAGCCGGCTAACGCGAAGCCAACGACTTTCAACATGTTTAATATTTCAGGCGCGAGCCGATTCGGCTACCGTTTTGCTTCTGCACCACAAAATTGGACGTTCTGCTCTTACCAGGTGCATTAATGCGCACGTCTACTTTTTTTTCTCGCAACTGATAGTACACTGACAATTAAGTCAGTGAGGAAAAATCCCAAGTGTTTACAAGATATACGAGAGACTGTCCAGCGATACAAAACTGATAACTGCGACCTTGAATGTCACCTCTCGAATAGTGGTGACTCCCTCGGCGCTGCAGCTACAAAATGTTCAAATGTTTGTAAATATATCGGACCAACCTGCGTGGTCATCAGTCCGTAGCTTACAAACTACTTAAACCTAGGTAAACTAATATAAGGACAACACACACACACACATGCCCCAGGGAGGACTCGAACCTCCACGGCGAGCAACCGCGCGCTCTGCAACGAGACGCTTTAGACCGCTCGGCTACTCCACCGCGGCTGTGTTTCAGCTACCCCCAGCCAAAGGGAAAAGGGGGAAATATAAAATAAAGTAAAACGACAACAATGGTCCACACGCCTGATCGTGGAACAGTAATTATTTTACTTTCCTTGGAGTGGTTAAGCGTAAGCTGTATCTTCTAACATTCTACCAGTTAATCGTTTCTAATGACCTCGATTGCAACTGATCGTTTGTTCTTACTTTTATTTATTTACTTATTTTTTTCTTAGCAGCAAGGAAACATCAAGTAATTTTGCGAAATGTCCACAGAAACGCTGTTCGAACACGCGCTGAATGCGTATACTTGCTAACGTAACACTGATGCTGCTCATTAACTAGCAATTACTCATGATTTGAGACAGCTCTATTGCACTCGCGTTAATGTGTGTTCTAAAATGCATCGGTCAGTAAGCTGCCCAGTATCTAACTTTTTCAATACATGATTTGTAAATGAAAAGTTTAATGCTTTGTTAGAAAGCTAAGTTGCTGTACTATCAGATGTCCTAAAATCAGATTTTTTAACCCTATAGTTTCTTCAGAATCGAGTGAAAAGCATTATGAAACTAAAAACTCACGCGGAATGAAACGCAGACATGTTACTTTTTCCAAGGAAAGTAAAGTTTGTAAGGAAAAACTAAGTTGATAAGCCGATGTGGGATGTTCGTTTGTAACGACAACAGTTTTTACCGTGTGAAAATCGGAACAGTGTATTTCCCGCTAAGAGCGTAGCGGCTGGCGGGCGCGTGCCCCGGCTAGCAGCAGAGCGGCACGGGCGGCCGGGCGGACCAGCACTCTTCGGGTAGTTCGGGTACCCGCGCTGCCCGCCACCGTCCGGAGGAGCTCGTGCCGGCAGGGCGGGCAGCGCGTGGCCAGGCCCGCCCGGGGGGCGTGGCTACGAGCCCGGGCGAGCAGCGCAGGCTCGCTGCACGCCTCTGCCCCCCCCTCCCCTAAATTTCTTTATTTGTACTCTGCATATCACTTCTTCCAAATTTTGTGCATGTATATGAGAAATGAGTCATCTTTTCTAAATATCTTCTTCACTTGTGTATACTGCGTATCACACAACAAAACTGTTTTGTTGAAGAACAGACATCACTCATCCAAGGCATTCAATTGGCATACACATGACACCTCAACAAACTAAAAAGTTTGGACTTTATCAGTTTTGTTGAGAAAGATGGAAAACTCAAAACAATGCTCACACATATGTACTGAATGGTAGTGTATACCAAACACCAAACAACATCTGGCCTGTTGAACATGATGTACCACTATAAGAGTGTTGAAAAGTTATAAACAATGCACACACAATTTTATATCGATCATTTTAATAAAGTACTACTTACATTTATCAAGGCTTATGATTGAACCAACAAGATCATTAACTGTCATTACGGCTTGCTCTTCCAACTGTCGTCTCCTACGAACCAGCCACCAGTCAACAATAAAGAGGGCTAATGCCAGTATTTTAATACCAGCACATATTCCCACATACCTGTAAACATGAAATATTTTTAATTATTAACAGTGCTTACGGGATGTTCTTTACTGGTTACTCATTTTAATTATTGAAATAATTCCAATTTTAAGATACTTTTAATTTGCAATCATATATTATATAAATTTTTCAAGTAATCAACTTTTCATAACCAATAAATTGTCGTCTGCAAATATAAAATATGCTTATACCACTACCATCATCAAAATTTTTCAGCCATTGATTTAACTAGTACACAGGCTGCAATGTTTTGTCACTTTACATGAAAGTGGGTCAGAGTGTCTTTTCAATGCTCTTTCCAAAAGTGCAATCCATTTCTTCTAACGACCAAGTTTTACACAATTGCTAAAGTTCCCTATTTTTAAATTTCTGGCATAATATATAGTGGAATTCATAATAAAGTGATTCAACATGAATGACTGGGAAAAGTCTGATACCTCACAAGTTGTTCAGTAGTACAATAAACATCACTGCCACTGGAGCATAACTTTGAAGTGAAATTTGTGTGTGCTGATGTTTCCATGTTATTTCAAATCAGCCTAATAATGGAGACCTCATTAAGATCACTGTGAAATGACTATGATATGAGTTATTATATTTGTGGCTCTCTGACCCTCAGAAGCAGAAGAGAGACCAAAACCACATTTGCTGTACTGATACAAAAAGAACAACTGAGTTGGACACTTATATTTCAAAGCCATGTTGGAAAACATATAATCACGTTATCAAGGCAGGTGTGATAAATGAACAATGGGCAACTACTGTTGCTCTCTAAAAATAGATAATATTGAGGTACAGCTTACAAGAAAATCTCAAAGACAGAATAGGAAGCAGTACTGAAAAAGTTAAGTGTTTCCATAAAACTTCGAGTATTATGAACATAAATTGTGGTTAGGTATGAGTGTTGTTTGGTTTTGCGTGCTGCATACATTTATGAACAGTTTACAGGCTACTAGTATATCCATGACTTGATTAATATCATCTTTATATTAACACATATTAATATTTTGTATAAATATGACATTTAAGTATTGTTACAATTTTGTCACATATGACAACCAAATTATGACATTATTGAACGGAAATACAATTTTGTAGCTCTGTGTTATTCTTGGGAAAATCTTGCCGACACTTCGTGGATAGTACTAATTTACACTCTCACTGAACTGCTGATAGGCATGTAAAATGAGTAGCATCTCCAGCCACTCCAACACTACAAGAATCTTGTAGTGCGTGAGGAGAAGAGAAGAGTGGAGGGGGAAGGGTGCCAGGTAAGGGTGGAGATGGAAAGCTCCATGTTGCATGATGATAGGTGGGAATGTGAGGTGCAGCATTGAATGCAGTGAACAGGAGAAGTGGGAGAGGATAAAAGGGAGGTGTTGGTGTGTGAGTGGGGAGGGAGGGAGGATTTAAAATGATAAAAATTATAAGGAAAAAATTTAAAAACTATAAAATATAAAAGTAATTAGGCAATTTTGTAGGGGGCAACACCCAGTAGGCAGGAAAACATGAATTGGAGAAATACAGGGAAATATGTGTGTTGGGGAAGGGGGAGGGGAGGTTAGGCATAGGGTGTAAGGATGGCAAGTTATCTTAGGTTGAGGCCAGGGTGGTGCAGGACAATAGAATGTGTTAAAGGGACAACTCCCTTCTATACCGTTCAGAAGACCTGGTGGTGCAGGGGAAGCCCCAGGTGGCTCACACAAGAAAACAGCCATTGAAATCTAGAATGTTTTGTTTAGCCACATGATGTGCCACATGGTGGTCCATCTTGTTTTTTGACCCAGTTTAACAGTGGTCATTCATCCTAATTAACAGCTGGTTTGTTGTCATACCAATGTAAAACACTGTGCAATGATTGCAGTGGAGTTGGTAAATCACATAGCTGCTTTAACAGGTCAGATGGGGTAGGAAAGCCTGTGACAGGACTGAAATAAGAAGTGGTACGGGGTTGGGACTGGGAGTGGCATAGGAATGAACTATGATTATGTGGAGGATGTGTGGGTATCAGAACAAAACTTTAGGAGGTGAATGAATGAGGATAGGGTGTCCTGGCCCTGAGTCCAAATCATAAAAGTATCATCAATGAACCTGACCAGGGGTTGGGGTTTTGGAAAATTAAAAGGTTACCTCTAGATCGCCCATAAATAGATTGGCATAGGAGGGTGCCATACCAGTGCACAAGGTGGTGCCACGGATTTGATTGTATACTTTTTCTTCCACAGAAAGTAATTGTTTGTTAAGATGTAATTGGTACGGATTATAAGGAATGAGGTATTGGGCTTGTAGTCTGATGGCTGCTGAGAAAGGTAGTGTTTGAGAGCAGCAAGACCAAGGGCATGTGGAATATTGGTATATAGGGAGGTGGCATCAACAGTGGTAAGTAAGGATCCAGGAGGTAAAGGGGTGGGGATGGTGGAGGGTTGGTGAAGTCAGTGGTTGGTACCTTGGATGTGGGAGGATAGGTTTGGGACAGCAGGTTGGAGGTGCTGGTCAACAAGAGCTGACCTTCTTTCAGTGTGAGAGGTTCTGGAAAGGACATATGATTTTAGCTGGGATTGTAGTTCATGTAGGACTTCTAGAAGGAGGAATCTGAGAACTGGTGTAAGCCTTCTGCCATGTAATCAATGTGATTCATCACGATAGTGGTGGTACCTTTGTCTTCAGGGAGGCTGATTACGTTGGGATTTGTTTTGAGGTTGTGTAAGGTTGTATTTTCTTCTGCCAGCCAGTTGGTATTCTTAGCAAGGGACTTGGAGAAGGATAGTGATGCCAAGTTGGAAGTGAGGAATTCCTGAAAGGGTGGTTAGGTGAGAACGAGTGAGGGTCATGGTTGGATGCTTGTATGAATTGGCAGAGGCAGGGATCAATGCTGAAATTAGATTGGCTTTGATTGGAGCGATTTATGGCATTTATGGCAAAGTAGTTTTTCCACTGTAGTAATTGGCAGAAGGAGATGTCTTTGGCAAGTCCAACATGGTTAAATTTTGGTGTGTGGCTGAAGGTCAGACCTTTGGAGAGGACTGAAACTTCTGTGGAGTTGGACTTTTTGGCAGAGAGGTTAACAACAATATTTTCAGAATGTTTAGGCTTTGGGTATTATCAATTGCTGGTGGTGAGTTTTGGGCAATGTGGTAAGTGGGTAAGGTCTGCAAGGCAATGTCTAGTGTCTAGGATGGGTCCATGATAGGGGTTGTGCACCAAGGTGACAGTAGACTGTCATTCTCATTCCTTTACAACTACTCCTCTCCCATCAATTTCACCTGATCCTTCTCAACCTGGCAAGCCACTGTCCTGGATGTTAACATACACGTCATTGGTGGCTCCAACCAGGCCTCTGTCCACATTAAACTTACTAATTACTAACAGTACCTGCACTTTGACAGCTGCCATCCGATTTCCCATACTGCCTTGCCACCTGTGGATGGCAAATTTGCAGTGATGAGAAGTATATTAACCAATATGGCAAAGCCTCACAAAGGCATTCATACACAGATATAACCCTCCTGACCTAGTCCATAAACAGATTTCCTGTGTCATATCCCCGAACACCACCAATCCTCCCTTCACTCCCAATAACCTGTCACATATGAATGTTCTCCTGGTCATCCAATACCACCCCAGACTGCAAGAATTAAATCACATCCATCATCAGGGCTTTGATTACCTATAATAATGCCTTGAAACAAGATATATACTACCCAAGATCTTCTTGATGCCTCCTAATGTGGTGTTTGTTCCCCACACAACCTTCACAACATACTCCCAATCTCAACCCCTCACCAAAGGGGTCATATTCCTGTCAAAAAACCCAATGCAAAACCCATCCAATCCACCCACCCTGCAATTCTTATTCCAGTCCTGTCACAGACTTCTCCTAATCCATAAGAAATCAGGCCACCTGTGACAACAAACCAGCTGTCAATCAGGATGAATTACCACTACTAAATTGGGGCAAAAAGCAACATGGACCACCATGTGGTAAGACATGTGGCAGAACACAACACTAGATTTCAATGGCTGCTTTACTAAAACGCCCATCTGGATCCTCCCCTCCACCAGCAGCTCTTCTGAACTGCGCAGATAGGAGTTGTCCCTTCAACACATTTGACATTTGATGGTGGCACAACCCCCCCCCCCCCCCGTCTGCTCTTTCTGTCCCCCCTCCCTCCCTCCCTCTCTCCCTCACACACACACACACACACACACACACACACACACACACACACACACATTTATCTTCCCTTCACTGCATTCAATGCTGCAGCATCGCACATTCCCACCTGTCAGAGTCTTTACAATCCATCATTTAACATTGAACTTTCTATCTCCACCTTTACCCAGAATCCCTCCCCCCCTTTCCTCACTCACTTATAAGATGCTTGTAGCATTGGTGTGGCTGGAGATGGGGGTCATGTGCGTAAGTTATATCTGAGTGACTGTGTCAATGTATGTGTTTCTTTTTCTAATGAAGGCCATGGCTGAAAATTTAAGTTATATGAAGATGGTTATTTTACGTGCCTCTAAAAAATGTTCAAATGTTTGTATAGTCTATGGGACTTAACTACGGGGCCATCAGTCCCTAAACTTACAAACTATTTATGAACTACTTACGAACTAGGACGGCACAAATATCCATGCCCGAGGGGGGATTCGAACCCCCGACCGTAGTGGCCGTGCAGACCGTGACTGGAGCGCCTTAGTCTCCTCGGCCACCGCGGCCGGCTACGTGCCTCTCAGTGGCTCAGTGAGTGTCCTTATGGGGGTTGTTATATATCCTCTATTACTGATATTCGAATCAGATTTTCCATTATTAACTTCCATAGCTATTTGTTTCTGTTATCAGCTGGTGATATGGTCACAGTGGTGAGGGAGTATTCACATGTTAAGTTTTAGGTTTTGTTGTTATTAGATGTTAAAACTTTGACATATGGTAAGACTAATGTGCCATTCATCAGTAGTTCACACAACACTGAAGGAAACAAGACTTTTTGTCATGAGATTTCAATTAGTAGTATAAATTGAATGTCCCAATTTATAACTATTTTATGGTGAACAACATATCAAGTATATATTTTTTTTTTTTAATTTCTAAAGATATACTATTCTCATTACCTGAGATTTGATGAAAATCTTTTGTTGTAAATAACAACAGTCAACAGTATTTAAGGAGTATCTAAATATAGTAAAGTACAAATAGTTTCAGTCTGATGTAAAGAACCATTTCACTTCAGATGATTAGTAATAATTATGCAAACTTTCACCAACCATGAAGCTGTATGGTACTACGCTTGGAATAAGATGTGACACAAATTATGAACTACTAACATTTGAGTATCTTAATAAACTGTAGTCACAATAAAATTCTAAAATTTCATTATTCTGGTGTTAAACTTTGTCTTTGTTGTCTTATGTGAAGACTTTCTGATGACCACAGTATGACAAAGTTCTTTCCATTACCTGGAAGTTATGTAGTAGGTAAGACTACATAGCTTCCACATATATTCTACATTTCAAAACACCACTTTTACTTTCAGGAAATGCAATATATTATATATAAATGCTCAATTCTAATAGAAATCAATGTCCAATATTGTGGTACGGTGAAAATTATATCGTTTTTATCATAACACAGCCTCTGTTTTATCTATTTTACTACACAGAGACAGTAATCACATAATTGATATAAAACAAAACATGTTAAATGTATATCATCTTTTTATAGGTTTTAAGCTCCTGCATAATCATTGTATGGTATATTATTAAGAAAAATTATCATTTAGGTGAAATTATAACGAATCCATCCAACTACTTTTTTCTCAAATAAAAACCATAACTAGTTTCCAGTGGACAATTACACAGATGCCTGGAGCATGCATTGATACAGTAATGTATTTAATAGCTCATGCTTCCCTAATGTTTGAACATGGTATGCTAACTGTTAATCAGCTATATAAAGATGAGCAGTAACCTATTGTAAATGAGTTATGATTTTTATATAAACAAAAAATAATGAAGATAAATGAATGATACAAATAAAAGTAATATGTTTACATTCTTGAATATAACAATACAGTGAGTTACAAAATAAACTCTTTTACATTCTGAAGGTATGGATACATGGTCATTTCTTATACAACCATTCCTGAAAGTTTCCCAATTAAATATTATGTCACATACCTGAAGCGAAATTGTTCAATATCGTATAAAAGGCAGCGTCCACCTTTTTCTCCACACTCACTTTTCCAAAGAAGACATGTGGAATCAATTAAATTACCAAATAATATAGGAGCTGGTATGTAGCCAAACAGTCGAAATATGACAAACTGCATACCCAATGCAAATGACCGTTCCTCCTCACCCACAGATCTGTAAGACATGAATGTATGTTCCAATGAGTGGGAAAATGTAAGAAAAACAAAAATACTTTTTATCAAAATGGCAATAAAATAGCAATGTTCATTACCCAATAACATGCAGTAACATAAATTTTAAAAATATCTGTTAATGAGAAATCATTTATTTATCACAAGTTTTTTGTCATAGTGGTAGTGATTCAGGTTTAGTGATGTACTCTCTTGTTGAGCAAAGAATTAAAAAAAGTAAAAGGTTTGGATAGTATGGACAGTGTATGTACCTTGTTTTATATCTTGGAATAGTCTAAGTACGACTTCCCTCCACGTCACAAACTTTAATTCAGCTTCTATTTTCCAAAGATAATTGCCACTACTGCCAAGGCTCTCCATGCAGCGGAATAGCGCCTCAGCAATGGACATGTTTGAGACAAAAAACCATCCCAGGGTATCCGAATTTATATTTAAATTGTTATTTATATCACCTTAACAGAAATGTTCCAATATGTCCATTGCTGAGGTGCTATTCCGCTGCATGGAGAGCCTTGGCAGTAGTGGAAATTATCTTTGGAACACAGAAGCTGAATTAAAGTTTGTGACGTGGAGTGACATGGAAGGAAGTCGTACTCAGACTATTCCAATGCACCTTAATTGTTAGTGGTGCGGTGGTCTAATGGTAAGACGTCTGCTTAGTCAGCATGGAGGTCCAAGTTCAATTCCTAGCCGCATCACAAATTTTAATTCATTGCTTCTTATTTATCGTTAATGATTTAAATCACTTTTGATCACACTTAATCTGGCAAATAGTTAAAGATGGCTCAGCTTCTATTGCATTGACTTTTCACACAGTTTTAGTATGACAGAATGATCCACTGTCAAGTGAAGTAGTGAGTATGATTAAAGATGCATTAAAGATTACAGAGCAAAGCATCCATGAGCAAAAAAACTTTGACTTACTTACCTTAGCACTATCATTAACAACGGCATCTGGGTAACAGCAACTATGAAGGTCATGAAGAAAAGCAGTATGAGAAATGGAAAAATTGTTCTACAGGGGGAGTTACAAGGTCCAGCAGTTGCTACAGGAACAACTGTTACTTCTGCAAACTCAGCTGCCTGTGGACCTGATCCAGTCAGCAGACTGAAGTTTCCATGGATGCCTGTAACAGATGTGATAAATCAATTAACGACAACTTCAGTAGTGTAGTCAAGAGTAGTTAATGCCTGAACAGCCGAAGAAAATTACAAGCAAAAGCACAATAAGTACATGCTCTGCAAGGCTGTGTTGTATCCATCCCCACCACTGTGACACAACTATCCTATCCCCTCTCCCCTCCCATTTCTACAATGCAGAGCATGATTCGAAGTGTGGCAGCTGGAGCTGACGGTTTTGTTACTGTGTTGTGTATCTGCGTGAATGTTCTATTTTCTGAAGAAGACCATGGTTGAGAGCTGAAAGTGTTGTATGTGTGTGTGTCTTCTTTGTGTGTCTGTCGCAGCTTGTCGTCACACCTTTGCGGTGAGTTGTAAACTGTCCTATTATTATATTATTTCTATTTATATAACAATATTTTCATATCTAATTAATCAATTATCTCATTTCACCTTATTACAAACTTAGAGATTTGTGGGGCAATGAACACTAATATTTGCCAATGAAGATTACAGCTTGCATCCCCAATTAACATGAATACCCACACAACACAGCAAATTTTTAACTGACAAGTGCGAGTACAAACTGAAAATGTAAGAGTATAACAAACTTACAGTCAGTTTCCATCACAGAGAGTCACTTAAAAGATTTCTTGATAAGTCTCAGCTATTTGGAGCGAGAGAGAGAGTGAGAGAGAGAGAGAGAGAGAGAGAGAGAGAGAGAGAGAGAGACAATATGTTGTTACAAGCTTCGTGAGCCAAAAGCTGAGAACGATGGAGAAATCTTTTAAGCTTGCCTTTCTGCAATTCATTGTGAAGTCCTCATGGTGAGGAGAACTCTGCCCTTTTCAAAATACTGTTATAAACCTTCCTGGACTTCCCACTGTTTGATTTTACAGTCAAGTATCACAGAAAAAAGATAAAATTAAAAAAATAATAATAATATTTTATTACCAGGATTATTAAGCTCTATAGACACTGACATGAACAAAATATGACAAATATAATTTTCAGAATCATAGTCCTTCATTTACAACAAATATAGTTATTCTTTGATTATCCAAAAAGTGTACCATGGACAGTGCAAGAGGGAAACTAAAAGACTCAGTATCAGATTAAGCACTTGTTAAAATTAGTGAAAAATGAGTAATGACTAGAAAGATTGTTTAAATACATAAGCATCTGTTACAAAGTAACTTACAGGCACAATTAGTATAGTTTGACCTAGATGAAAATGCTGTGCAGCCAGCATGGCAAGGACTGAAGTAAGTCAGTCCATTATTACCACAGACAGGTTCAACATCATTCATACGACACTCGCAGCCAAAATTACATGCAGCTGTTAAATTGACTTGGAACGGCTCATGTTTGGAGCTGAAACAAGAAATATTATGATCAGCAAGAAGTTTAAAATGTAAACAATGAGACAAATAAAACACTAATCAAATTAATCACATGCCTGCTATCCAAAAACTGGCTATTGTTTGATAATTTCTGAGAGTAAATTTTTTCTCTTAGATTACATTATCAGTGTGTGCTCTATTTGGATTTTTAATCCATCAATCTATTACATAAAGTTTCTTTGGCTTTTATAAATAGAGTAAATATAAATTAAGAAAAGCTTAATTTCTATCAGCTTATTGCTGATAATTTATTTTATATTTTATATTTATCTAATACATCAACTAGGATACATTAAAATGAAAGCCACACACATAGTTTCCATTAAAAGTGAATAATGAAGTTTAGATAGGTGTTTGGCAACTGTACGTATGACAAATGCTAAAAGACATAAATGTTATAAATGATGTAAAAAAAATGATGTCTATGTACATACCAGCATAAGTGCAGTATTATCAAAGATCTGTCAAAGAAATGGTTTTTATCTTACCCAAACAAGCCATACCACTATTAATGAGAACTGACTTTGGGAGTACACAAACAAACAAAATCACAATTTATGATAAGGATGGTTCATTCTGCCTTGAGCAAACAGATTTTTTTAATTAATTAATTTATTTATTTATTTATTTTATCCACACCTGATTTGGAGAAGTTTCTCCACCATAAGTGGGATCTCTTTTTATTGTTGCATCCTAAAGCCACATTTTGTGTTTGTTGTGGCTATCTGATGTTGGGGTAGTTGTGTGCAGAGTGTCACAGTGCTAACATGGCTTGAATAAGGAAGCTGGCCTACCAACTAGTGGAGCAGTATTATTAATGAATATTTATTTTGAGAAAGACACTTTTGAAATAATTACTTGTCAGGTTATTTTTATGAAAGGAACTTGCAGATGTGGAATTATCAAGAGATGACGTATTGGATTACAATAAAAACTAATCTACAGACTTCACACAGCCACAAAATAATAATAATAATAATAATAATAATAATAATAATACAGAATGTGGCTTTAAGATGTAACAATAACAAGAAATCCCATAGATGATGGAGAAATTTCTCCGAAACATGTTTGGTTAAATAAAAAAATAAGAATGAACAATCCCTATCACATATTAGGAAGCAAACACAGGCAAGAAGAGCTTCAACCACAAAATGATCAAAATCACAATTTTAATAATGACTTTTGACAGCAGATATACTTCAGTGTAAGTGCTCCGTTTGATCACAGAATCAGAAATAACAAACTACAATTATTTAACAATGGGAAGACCATGTCAGAATGTTAATAATATGAGAATAGGTAGTAACACACCATAAGACAATTGCTGAGCCATGGGTTGACACTAAGAAAGCAACGGAATAAGTAATACCGATGGGAAGATACTGTTACAACCACATTAGTTTGAAGGGGAGCAGAGCTTTCTGCCATGAATTGTGTCAGTATGTCCAAGTGACTGGATAGATGATCGACTTGCAAATTTACATTTTGATACCTGTTCAGGGAGATGTAACAACGGATGTCCGAATAGCAACCAGCTCCCGATGTCTAAGAGAATTGTTATAAAGAGATACTTTGTATTTTTTATTCTTTGATGTGTACGAAGGAGAACAAGTTTTTTATCTTTTATATAAGATTATTATGAAAAAATTATCATAGTGTTAGATTTTGATAGAGACGTTGTACGAGTTGAGTGTTCAAAGTTGTGGTGTACTTGAAATGGAATGTTTTATAAGAATTATGAAGTAGTATTAAAATATACTTTTTAAACAAAGAGTGGCATATTTAATTAAGAGAGACAGAATAATTTTAATTGCAGCAATCCTCTCTTGCAAAAGCAATCCAGATTGAAGTTTTAACAATTCCAAAGATACATGAACGAGGGGAACTGCATAATAAAACCGCTACTTTACCAGAGAAAGAACAGCAAAAGGAATTTCTTGAACAACTAAGTGCCCTCAGAGACTTATACACAACACTACTTTCATACAACAAGAATCTGAAACAAATGTAGGATACATAGGACAACTTTAACTTTTGACTAAAGACGGCTGTTGTGTGAATCATTTTTCTCTACATGCATGCCGGCAGCACAGCAATCATCTTTAAGGAAAGTTGCTACCTATCCTCACATTGCAAGCAAACCACAATTATTGTTACATAGTTAAATATGGCAATCAGAAATCAATCTTCCAGTGTTCAGTTCCTTTAACGAGACACGGCACACACTCCCATGGTGAAAAGGAATTGCTCTAGATCCACACCCCCTTACATTCATTTCCAAGTCAAGCAAACATCTGTCGTAATTAGTATATAGTTCCTGGATCAAAGTCAGAATCAAAACTGTGACCAACAAGAAAGATATTCCTATTGACACAACTGTATAAATAGGTTGCAACTTGCTAACCTTAAGTATGTATTTCATATATAAAAGGCACTTCTCAGTTTTTCATATTAATAATGTGGTGCTCCAAACAGTCAGCAAGCTACATTTTGTAATACACTACTGGATAAGTGTAAATAGTATCGTTGGATGCAGGGTGTGGAGACAGTATGTTACAATACTTTGAATGTGGAATGATTTTGGCATTGGAGAGTGTATTGTAAGGTGATGGAGGGGAGGATTCAGATGGCCCAGGCTTTGAAGCAATCTAGTCACTTTAATTTTATAGTGACAACACATAAAGCAATATTTCCTTTCACATAATTGAGATCTGAATATCTTAAATAATGAATGAAAGAAACTTAATTTGTATGTGGAGAATTAATGGCTGATTAAAAACTTTATGGTTTACTACAATATTTATGAATACTTTTATTTAAAGAATGTTCCAATCTAACAGGAGAAAATGAGTTATAACTACTGAAATCATTAACTGGTCTAGGAATCATTAACTTCTTTAAAGGTAGATGCCGCATTATTTTTTTACTGCTTGCCATAACACAAAAATCAGAATGTGTCAAATACAGTCAAGGAGAAATACTCTCCTCGAAGGAGATCAGAAACACAAATATTTCAAAATAATTGTAATAGAAGAACTTTGGTATGTTCACAAATAGAGCCAAGAAATAAATTGACTGCTGCATGCAAACCAGTATACATAGTATAAGATGACAAGAAGACGCAAAGGCACAAAATCAGATAGTTGCGATTAGTAAGGTATTTGTTTTGCTATTAAATTTTATTTGTGTATTTAGACCAGGAGTTGATGTGAGAGAGATTGATCAAATTCAATGATAAAATAGTTCTAGGACATTTGAGTAGTAGCAACCTCTAATTTGAACCTATGTTCCTTCCAAATTAATCACATTCGTGTCCTACATTTGCTATTCATCCAACAGCAATGCATTATATTCTACATTCAAAATAATTGTGAGCTGTATTCAATGTTACAGGAATAGCCACATCTAGTCATGTGGCATAATATTGTTATTCATAAAGGGACCTTACCTGTTGAAGTATGGTATTGTTGTCCCTGCCATCTTTACATTGTCACAGCCAAGGAAGAACAACAACCCATAACAGGCTAGACATATTGTGTTAGAGATCAGAACAAACTGCACAGCACCCCTGGGTCGCAGTTCCAAGCGTTTCAGAAGGCAGCCACCCATAAAAATGCCGATACAGGCTCCTGGTATTGCTATTGAACCTGCAATTAAAAAATGAAGAGAACATTCAGGGACAAATGAATAAACAAAGTGCAAAACTGTAGTATTTTCTACACTCCATTCTTCCTGTTAAAAATTATGTGATTTCCTACAAAAAGATATCATATGGCATTAAGGTGGCACTCACATGGCCTGTAAGAGATTTTCTAACTTTGGGAATATGACATATGACTAGATATTGATAAATAAAAATAAAAAGATGACAAAGAAAAAGAAAAGAGGATGTGAATAAGTGATGAAAACAATTTGTAACTTCTCAGGTTTTCAAATACCATCTGTTGCTGGATTTCATTGTTAACTCCCATATGAGTCTGTCCTTAGTTTCCCATAATCCACCTTTGGCTTGCCTTTACCTACAATAGTTCCTATTTTCTTTACCCTTTTCTTTGCCTGTTTTCTGGCAACAACAGAAAATAAAAGCCAGCTTAAACAGTAGTAGATAATGAGTCTTTCATCAGTAACAAAAATGTTTCATTCAAAACACTGGCTGTTTGCCAGGTATACTCATAGTTAATAAGAATTCATAAAATTTTAAACAATTTATTCAAAATTGATAAAAGTAGACTAGACAGCAAAGTGAAATTTTTTATTTGCAAAGTGGTGACTAGTTTCGACTTTTCAGTCATTTATGAACCACTGCTTTTGATTGAATAGGTAAACCAGGAGTGAATCTGAGCAGTCATTAGTTATAAACAAAAATAAAAATAGAAAAGAGATGACTTACCAAAAGGACCGGCTCGTCGATAGAAACAAATAAAATCACACACAAACACACATACAAGCTTTCGCCACCACTGGCAGGAAAAAGAGGAAAAAAGGGGAGGAAAAAGCGAAGGATATGGGTTTTAAGGAAGTGGAAAAGGAGTCATTCCAATCCCAGGAGTGGAAGGACTTACCTTAGGGGAAAAAAAGGAAGGTAAACAAATACACACACACACTCAGACATATCGAAACGCAAACACACCTAGACAGACATTTGTAAAAAGCAAAGAAGTTGGACAGTGATTTGTAAATAACTAAAAAGTCTAAACTAGTCACCACTTTGTAAATAGAAAAATTCACTTTATGGTCAAGGCTATTTATATCAATTTAAATAAATTGTTTAAAATTTTATGAATATTTTTAGTTAGTTTCATACATTTTTATTATAGATATCAATGCATTTTTATTTTATTTTATCTTACTTAAGCACTGGAAACAGCATATATATAAAATGTAAAGAAAGTTGAACTTACCAGGCGAGAAGGCACCGGTTCGTTGATACAAAAATAAAAAGACACACACACACACACACACACACACACACACACACACACACACACACACACACATGCATATGTCTGCCTTGGTGTGTGTGTGTGTGTGTGTGTGTGTGTGTGTGTGTGTGTGTGTTTGTTTGTTTACCTATCCTTTTTGCCCCAAGGTAAGTCTTTCCTCTCCTGTGATTGGAATGACTCCTTATCCACTCCCTTAAAACCCTCATCCTTTCCTTCTCCCTCCCCTGATCATTCTGAAGAAGAAACCTAAGGTTGTGAAAGCTCAGTTTAGTGTGTTTGTGTATGTTTTTATTTTTATTTGTGTAGCAACGAACCAGTGCCTTTTCACCTGGTAAGTCCAACTTTCTTTACGTTTTATAAATATTTTTCCGAACAGGATTGTTTCCCCTCTATATTATTCGAATAACTTACCCAAAGCACAGGCTCATAGATAGACACAAAAACTCAAATAAAAACACACACAAACATTCAACCTTTCGCAACCATTGGCTGCTTCATCAGGAAAAGAGGAAGGAAGGAGGGGGAAAAGGGAAGGAGTGGAAGAGTCATCATTCCAATCCCAGGAGTCGAAGGACTTCCTTGGGGAAAAAAGGAAAGGTAAACAAGCACACACACACACACACACACACGAACACACCAAGACAGACATTTGTAGAAAGCAGAGAAGTTGGACATAGATAACAGTTGAGGCAGACACTCTGTCCAGAGAACCGAGGCAAAGATATTAAATGATGGTGGGCGGGAATTTGAATTTAGCGGAGGTTGAGACCAGGTGGGCAATGGGAAGAGAGAATATGCAGAAGGGCAAGTTACCATCTCAGGAGTTCTGAAAGATTGGTGTCATTGGGAAGTATCCAGATAACCCAGATGGTGTAAAACTGTGCCAAGATGTGCTGGCCGTGCCCCAAGGCGTGTTTAGCCACAGGGTGATCCTCATTACCAACAAACACTGTCTGGCTGTGACCATTCATGCGAATGGACACTTTGTTGCTGGTTATTCCCATATAGAACACTTCACAGTGCAGGCATGTCAGTTGGTAAAATCACATGGGTACTATCACAAGTGGTTCTGCCATTTATCATGTACACCTTCCAGGTTACGGGACTGGAGCAAGTGGCGCTGGAAGGATGCATAGGGTAGGTTTTACAACGGAGGCAGTTACATGGGTAGGGAAGGTGGTTTGGGGATTTCATGGGGATGGACTAGGAGGTTACGAAGGTTAGGTGGGTGGCCGAAAGACACTCTTGGTAGAGTGGGAAGGATGTCATAAACGACAGATCTCATTTCGGGGCAGGATTTAAGGAAGTTGTATCCTTGCTGGAGAGCCACATTTAGAGTCCAATCCAGTCTCGGAAAGTATTTGGTGACAAGAGGGGCACTTTTGGGGTTCTTCTGTGAAAGATTCTGGGTTTGGGGGGATGAGGAAGTGGCCTTGACAATTTGCTTCTGTACCAGAGCAGGAGGATAGCTGCAGGATGTGAAAGCTGTTATTAGGTTATTGGTGTACTGGTTCAGGAATTCGGGACTGGAGCAGACTCGTTTGCCACGAAGACCTAAGCTGTAGGAAAGGGAATGTTTGATGTGGAATGAATAGCACCTGTCATAATGGACGTACTGTTGTTTAATGGTGGGTTTGATGTGGACGGATGTGTGAAGTTGGCCATTGGACAGATGAAGGTCGACATCAAGGAAAGTGGCATAGGATTTGGAATAGGACCATGTGAATTAGACGGGACCAAAGGAGTTGAGTTTGGAGAGGAAATTCTGGAGTTCATCTTCACTGTGAGTCCAGATCATGAATATGTCATCAATGAATCTATACCAAACATTTGGTTGACAACCTTGGTGTGTGTGTGTGTGTGTGTGTGTGTGTGTGTGTGTGTGTGTGTGTGTGTTCGCACTTCTTTACCTTTCCTTTTTGCCCCTAAGGTAACTCCTTCCCGGGATTGGAATCACTGCTCATCCACTCCCTTACAACACACATTCTTCCCTTTCCCCCCCCCCCCCTCCTTCCTTCCTCTTTTCCTGATGAAGTGGCCAACGGTTGCGAAAGCTTGAATGCTTGTGTGTGTGTGTGTGTGTGTGTGTGTGTGTGTGTGTGTGTGTGTCTATAAACAAGTCTGTGCTTTGAGTAAGTTAAACGATCTCTATTTTTATACGTATTTATCCCACCAGGAAAGTTTCCTTCTATAATATTTGTTTCATATATATACTAACACTAGCTTTCAAATCCAGTTTGAGGAACCTTTAGAAGTTTCCTTCCCAAAACACTAGAAAATCATCTATGTGAATGTGAGTTATGTAGATAAATTTCATCCACAGTAGTCAACTTCCTGATATTGATCATCACGTGGAAGGATTTTATTCTTTTTCCTTTTACATTGCGTGTGGGGTGAATGAGTCAACAGCTTGCTACTAGTAACATTTCTAATTCAACATTCACAGCTCTACAACAATCATATAAGACTACATTTTATTGTAACATACATAATTATTTCCTCTCTATCATGCCTGCTTATATAGCTTTGTTATTTAATTAATTATCTCAGGTGTTCAAATGTTTGTAAATCTAAGGGACTTAAATTCTGCAGTTACCAGTCCCTAGGCTTACAAACTACTTACACAAACTTAACCTAAGGACAATACATGCACCCATGCCTGAGGGAAAACTCTAATCTACGACAGCAAGTAACTGCTCACTTCAAAGCAGGGCACCTTATAGAGTGCTCGGCCACTCCACTGCAGCATTGATTCTATCTGTACAATCTCTACCACTTGATGCACAACATTTGAGAGAGTGTTTATTCATTCTTATGTTTTGAATATAACATGACTAATTCAATGATGCAGTACATCAAGTTTATTTTCAGGTTAAGGTTTAGGAAATAGCTATGGAAATTATTAACAGTCTGTAGTGCACAAAAGATATTTTGAATCACAAGTACAAATGAGATAGCCTTTTTGATTACGCATAAATAGGAAAAATAACTTGGCAGCACATCATAAATCAAGTCTTGCCAAGAAAATCTCAGGTACTACAGTCCTTTTAGATATTTGTTTTTGATCTCTGTTGATTTACTTATAACAGAAAGCTGTTATTCAATTTAATCTATTCTTTTGTAGTACATGTATCACAATATTTTATAGGTTTGCATAATTCATCAGGAAAAAATTTTTACATTAACATTAATGTTTATGAACAATTTTTGTGTAATATGAAGTTTCTTAGAAAGGGTGTGTCAGTTTTATGACAGCAAATAGCCATGGTGTTGCTTTCTAAAGCAGTCTTAGGGGAAAAGGCTGGACAAAGACACACAGACATAATCACCAAACATGTACTAGATATTTTTCCCCATCTTTTTTTCCTTCATCTAAATAAATTTTTAACTAAAGTCAGCAGGTTCTTTTTCATATGCTGTACTCATACTATCTCATCAGACATATTAATACTTCCACCAATTCACAATACTTAAAGGAATGCTTATCACATATGAATTATCTGGAACAAGCTTACAAAAATTACATCAAAATTAAACTCGAGTACAGTTTTTCCCTAATACAGACCTGTAAATACACTGGCTTGACTTTTACCAAGACTGAACTGTGTCTCCAGGTATTTTGGTAGGAACACAACAAAGCCTGATACAATAATAAGTTCCATGCAGGCACCCAGACAAGTAACCACATAAACAGGATTGCAAACGAGTCGCCACATTGAGCGTGGAATGTCTGTAACAGAGATAAAAAAAATCACTGTAGTAACTAGTTAAACAAAAATCAACTTTAAAAAATAGCACAATTTTGTACACTAGTTTACTTCAAATATCATCTCAAAATCAAAAATTTTAAGAACCTCACTTCAAAACCATGACTTTCTATTTGTATCTAAATTTTATGTTTTTATTTAAGTTGGTCAGATAAACAACAACATTCTCCCAGTAAAGCTTCAAATACAGGAATGTTAACATGATCGCAAACTTATCAGATAAAATTGACACATGAATAATTAATAAATGAAAAGCAAAGAATTTCAGGTATTTTACAGTATTATAATTATGAGGTGTTGGATGAATCAGTAAATTCAATAACAAATTTTGTCATCAACAAGGACATGAAAGAGACAATACTACTGAAAGGGCTAGAAAATCAAGATTGAGGGATTATATATATCAAGGTAATTTCGCATGGAAACTTATTGTTATTTTAATAAATTATGTCTAACTACCCAGGTTTTTCATCAGAACACAAGACAGGTTCTGTTCCTATATTTTCAAGTTATTAATTAATAGCATCATCATTATGCTTACTACTGTGCTATTATTTCATTGCTGGACATGTCTATTTCAATCTATTACCATTGTGTGTCATTGGCACATTTCTGTAACAGCCCACCTTTTCATATGCAAAAGTTCTAGGTTTAACATTATAAGGAAGACCCTATTTAAAATTAAATGTTAAGGGCTGTGACAAACAATCAAACTGTTAACTTTCTCTAAACGGCAATGTGGAACCCTCTTATCAAAACCAAATCTTTTCTCTTGGTGGGGTATACACTGTGTGGCTTATTTTTGACAAGAACATTGGTACTGGCCTCCAAACCGACATTTTCCATCTTCTGTACCTTTTAGTAATTAAACAACTATTTATTATCATTGTGATAATAAACTAACTCTACAATATCCGATTTATTGAGAAATAGCCTTCTGGGCATTACCCCTTTTCCTATTGGTATTACCACTGTTCAGTTCCTTTTCCCATTACCATTCCTCCTCCTCTTTCCTCCATAGGAACTATATAATTCATGCTGTTATCTTTTCCAGACTATCCAATAAATTCCACTAGGCTGAAACCAGGAAATCTCTAGCCACAATGAGACTAAACAAAATTAACAAATCACCGTTAGAAATGTAACAGAGACAAATTTTTTTTAACTGGTAACAGATTGAACACAGAACATTTTGATCTGGAGTGTGAACTTATCCCCCATTTTCTGAATACTACTTTAGAAGTGGCACCAGACAGCACTAGTATACTCTGCCTCCCAATCCTTACATCCTTCCCGTCCCAGCTACTCCCTGTGCTGCCTCCATTCCTATCATTCACTGCTGCTTCCATAGGACATCATAGGTCGCAGTCTTGCCACAGAGTGTGTGTGTGTGTGTGTGTGTGTGAATCCTACCTGGACTTCTCATTGTTTGATACGTAATGACACTGTAATTGATAGGACAATTAGTCTCTCTCTCTCTCTCTCTCTCTCTCTCTCTCTCTCTCTCTCTCTCTCTCTCTCTCCCTTTTTACTTATGCAGACATGCTTCACACTTGATTTAAAGGAGTCTAATTTGAGATGGTAAAATTTTATGGCCAAGTGTACAATAATATGAATTTACAATAGTTATTAACTGTCAGAAACAACAATAAATTACTTTATCCTATGATGTATAAAAGAGGGAGAGAGTGGCAGTCACACACACACACACACATACAAAATGACAAAAGGTGACTAAAGTAAAGTTTTATGCTAGCTTTTGTAAATTTATATTTCCTTCATCAGATTTTTGTTTTGTTTTGTTTTGTTTTGTTTTGTTTTGGTGTGTGTGTGTGTGTGTGTGTGTGTGTGTGTGTGTGTGTGTGTGTGTGTGTGTGTGTACTATTGGTGGTATCAAACCTGTAAGAACTGGCCTGCTACTCTATCTCTTTTGCACATTTTTTTTTTTTTTTTTTCCAAATTTTTTTTCTAATCTCAGTACAGAATTTCCATAATTAAACAAATTATAAAAAGTTAAGAATCACTTGTAAGCCATAAATCTCACCTTTTATATCTTTCCCATAGCCTGAATCATTTGTCTGCCCACAAGCTGTATTT
The DNA here is from genome assembly GCA_026315105.1 of Locusta migratoria. Lineage (NCBI taxonomy): Eukaryota > Metazoa > Arthropoda > Insecta > Orthoptera > Acrididae > Locusta > Locusta migratoria. Next base: position 150,481,335 of record CM048745.1, on the reverse strand, counting down.
GGGTCTGTGGACTTGAGTGGTCTCGGGGCATCTGGTGGGCGAGCTTTTTCCAACATCCGAATTTTCTCTTTTTCTCTCTACAAAAAAAAAAAAAAGTGTGATACACAAGTAATTACAAATTCTTATGCCACAAACTACAGTAGAATACATATTTACTGTTAGGAAACTAAATGTGTGTAAACTAAAATATAAATTAAAAACCTAAACTTAAAAATGTTCACCTAAAAGTGGGTCATAAGCAGCTGATCACCTAATAGATCAAAGAAATAGCATTCAATAAGACAAATTTTATGCTTTCTCAGCACCAATGTTTTTCTTTTTTCAATCATAGAAGGGTTCTTCCCCAATTATTTTAGGCTTTTATAAAGCATCTCAACATGAAGTTACACAGCCTTTTTTCCGTTACTTATTTCACAACCTTTTTATGCAACAGTTTATTAATATGGCAGTGATAGTTTTTCACCGAGATAAAGAATTTTTATCAGAAGGATTTTACGTTATGTGTAAACAGTGCAATGTGTGAACTGGGTGGCTCAGGAATGACACACGCCCAAAACATGTTAATAACAGTCCTTTTCACTAGAATTACCAAGAGAAGACGCAAATGACAACAAGTCAAATACAATTTACTTTAACAGATATCAATACAATGGCAAAACCAGTGAAACCGGATGAAGAATTCATGGTATTGTAGGGACTGCTACACACCTTGTTTGTCATTGCTGGGCACGGAAACGTCGTTTGTGCAATCCAGTGATGCTGTTACAGTGAGACATAGTGAAGTGATATAGTGACATGTGTTACTGAATTGTGGCAATTGCTAAGTTCTGCATTTACCACCGGGAGCACTGTGTTTTTTTTTTCCCCTACATTTTATATGTTTTCTGTTTATTATTTGAAGTGTTAATTTTTACTCCTTTCTATACTCAATGTTATAAATGATCTTTGGTTGTTGAGTTTGTTGCTGTCTCTCTCTGGTCAACTAAATCTTTTTCAGCTAGCCAATATTATACAATTAAGTTGTTTTCACTGTATTTTCTGCATAATCATGTCAGGGTCACTACTGACAGGACTATTATTACACTTTTAGCTTCCGTACTTGAAATAATATTCAGTTAGGTACACCAAAAACACAATGAGAACAATCTTATTATATAATATAGGTGAGCTGGAAAAGAATTAGTTGCCAAGAGAGACTGTAAGAAACTTGACAACCACAGAACATTTATAACATTGAGCATAAAAAGATTAGAAAATTAACATTTCAAAAAATAAAATGAAAGTGAACAACAACAAAAATACACAGTATTCCTGGTGGAGAATGTAGAACTCAGTAATTGCTGGTTATTGGTGATTTTTTCTTATAAATCTGTTTTACAAATAAGAAATGTTCATCACACACTTCAGCAAAGCAAATTACACATAAGAAATCCCTCTATTAGTATATACGATCCAATAAAAACCAATACAACTTCAACTTTTGAACACAGATTAACAAACTAGAATACATTTTGAATGTTGTTTATTATTGCCCACTTTTCATGATTTGAGGGTGCAGCTTTGAGTCAAGTGACATGCATTTCATTGGCTGCTGTAATTCATCCTGTATGCCGTATTACACAGTTCTCGAATTCGAATTCAATTTTGGTTATTCCCACAAGAACATGCTAAAACATGTGGCTCATAACCAGTTTATTCTAGTCAATGACATCACACGAACGAAATCAAAAGGAATGGAAAACAAATGATACCGATTGGTTATTTAAACCTCAAAATCTGAATTCGAACCACTCCAATCATATACTCATAATTTAAATTTTTTTTAATAAGTGCAATTAAGTCGTAATGATTGCAACCTTTGTAACAATAACAAAAAATACATCAAAATGGCTTTTTAAAAATGATAAAATCAGACAAAATTTTCACCACAAACAGCTGCTTCCACCTATGACTGATGATGCACTCAAGTTTTGCTACGGGTAATGTATTGTATCTACTAAAAAAGAATAAAGCATGAAAGTATATCAGTTATAACAGAGTTAGTACTTACTAATATTATAGAGGAAAAATTCCTAACAGGAAAAATATACGTAAAAAATAGATGAAGTCCACTTACCAGGCGAAGGAGCACAGGCAGTGATAGCAACAAACAAACAAATAAACACACACACACACACACACACACACACACACACACACACACACACACAACAAACAAACAAACAAACAAGAACGCAAGCTTTCGCAGCCTAGCTGCTTCGTCAGGCAGAAGGGAAGTAGAGGGAAAAGGAAATAATGAGGGTTTTGAGGGAGTGGGTAAGGAGTCATTTCAATCCCGGGACAGGAAAGACTTACCTTGGGGGGGGGGGGGGGGAGGTAAACAAATACACACACACCCACACATTTACACAGACGCAAGTACACTTAGGCAGACATACTGTAGAACTGTAGAAAGCAAAGAAGTTAGAAGTTAGACAGAGATGCCACATGAGGCAGAGGCTCTGTCCTGAGAACCGAGGCAAAGATGTTAAGATGGTGGGTGGGAATTTGAATTTAGCGGAGGTTGAGACCTGGTGGGCAACGAGAAGAGAGAATATGCTGAAGGGCTAGTTCCCATCTCCGGAGTTCTGAAGGATTGGTGTTGGTGGGAAGTATCCAGATAACCCGGACAGTGTAACACTGTGCCAAGATGTGCTGGCTGTGCCCCAAAGGTTTTGTATGGGGCCTAAGGTTTTGAGGATTCCTTGAAGCTCTGCCTGGACATCAGGAATGGGATTGCCTTGAAAAACTTTAACCTTTCATCTGACTCCATTAACCTCATGACTCCACTGACACCCCGCACCCCCACCTTCTACCTACTTCCGAAGATTCACAAACCCAATCATCCCGGCCGCCCCATTGTGGCCGGTTACCAAGCCCCAACAGAACGAATCTCTGCCTACATAGACCAACACCTTCAACCCATCATGTGCAGTCTCCCATCCTTCATCAAAGACACCAGCCACTTCCTCGATCACCTGAAATCCTTACCCAGCCTATTACCTCCTGAAACCATCCTTGTAACCATCGATGCCACTTCCTTATTGTGGAACATCTATATATTGTGAAATATAATTATATATATATATTTTAAATGTTAATGAAACTTAGCAAAGAAGAACTGCAGTCAATATTAATAAACTTCAGAGAAACCGTAGAATAAACTCATGTAAAAAATACCGACAGTTTTCAAAATGTCTTCTTATTGTTGATTGCTTCATCACATCTCAGGGTCATTAAGTGGTTCACTTTAAGGCCGAAGTAATGAACTAAGATGAAACTTTTCACTCTTGAAAAGGATTTGTATTTTTGTAAAAACATTTACATCCTAACTGGAAGTTTACATAGAAAAAAGAAAAAAAAAATGAGACAGCTCATCACTTCTAACTGCTCGAGAAGTCAAAACAAGACACTGCTAATTAAAAAGCAAAGATACTGCTCTTCCACTTTTTTTTCTTTTAGTTCCACAGATGAATTTTTTTCACAACATTAATTAATAATTGTCTATTATTGTTATTATTATAATTATTAATTTTTTTCTCTCTCCTTTTTTTTAATAATAATAGAAAATTAAATTAAATGAAATTAAAATAGAAATTCGCTTCTTACTGTTCTGATACCCCAACACTCCCTTCCTGGTAACAGCACATTATACACAAATATCCCACATGCCCAGGGCCTCGCTGCGATGGAATATTTCCTTTCACGCCGACCACCCACTTCCTTACCTAAAACCTCTTTCCTTAATACCCTAGCCAGCTTCATCCTAACCCACAACTTCTTCACTTTTGAGGGCCAGACATACCAACAACTAAAAGGAACAGCCATGGGGACCAGGATGACCCCCTCGTACCCAAACTTATTTATGGGACGCTTAGAGGAAGCCTTCCTGGACACCCAAGCCTGTCAACCCAAAGTTTGGTATAGATTCATTGATGACATCTTCATGATCTGGACTCACAGTGAAGAAGAACTCCAGAATTTCCTCTCCAACCTCAACTCCTTTGGTCCCATCAAATTCACCTGGTCCTATTCCAAATCCCATGCCACTTTCCTCAATGTCGACCTCCATCTATCCAACGGCCAACTACACACATCCGTCCACATCAAACCTACCAATAAACAACAGTACCTGCATTATGACAGCTGCCATCCTTTCCACATCAAACATTCCCTTCCCTACAGCATAGGTCTTCGTGGCAAATTAGTCTGCTCCAGTCCTGAATCCCTGAACCAATACACCAATAACCTGATAACAGCCTTCACATCCCGCAGCTATCCTCCTGATCTGGTACAGAAGCAAATTGCCAGAGCCACTTCCTCATCCCCCCAAATTCAGAACCTTCAACAGAACACCAAAAGTGCCCCTCTTGTCACCGGATACTTTCCGGGACTGGAGCGGACTCTGAATGTGGCTCGCCAGCAAGGATACGACTTCCTAAAATCCTGCCCCGAAATGAGATCCATCCTTAATGACACCCTCCCCACTCCTCCGAGAGTGTCTTTCCGCCGCCCACCTAACCTCCGTAACCTCCTGGTCCATCCCTATGAAATCCCCAAACCACCTTCCCTACCTTCTGGCTCCTACCCTTGTAACCGTCCCCGTTGTAAAACCTGCCCTATGCACCCTTCCACCACCACTTACTCCAGTCCCGTAACCCGGAGGGTGTACACAATCAAGGGCAGAGCCACTTGTGACAGCACCCACGTGATTTACCAACTGACTTGCCTGCACTGTGAAGCGTTCTATGTGGGAATGACCAGCAACAAACTGTCCATTCGCATGAATGGTCACAGCCAGACAGTGTTTGTTGGTAATGAGGATCACCCTGTGGCTAAACACGCCTTGGGGCACGGCCAGCACATCTTGGCACAGTGTTACACTGTCCGGGTTATCTGGATACTTCCCACCAACACCAATCCTTCAGAACTCCGGAGATGGGAACTAGCCCTTCAGCATATTCTCTCTTCCCGTTGCCCACCTAGTCTCAACCTCCGCTAAATTCGAATTCCCACCCACCATCTTAACATCTTTGCCTCAGTTCTCAGGACAGAGACTCTGCCTCATGTGGCATCTCTGTCTAACTTCTAACTTGGGTGTGTGTGTATTTGTTTACCTTTCTTTCCCCCCCCCCCCCCCCAAGGTAAGTCTTTCCTGTCCCGGGATTGGAATGACTCTTTACCCACTCCCTTAAAACCCTCATTATTTCCTTTCCCCTCTCCTTCCCTTCTGCCTGACGAAGCAGCTAGCTGCAAAATCTTGCGTTTTTGTGTGTGTATGTGTGTGTGTGTCTCTGTGTTTATTTGTTGCTATCACTGCCTGTGCTCCTTCGCCTGGTAAGTGGACTTCATCTATTTTTTACATATATTAGTACTTACTAAAATAGACCTTTTTATTTTAGATATTTCGATGCTCCTGGAAGTGCATGTTGGTAATACCAGTTTGGCAGTTGTGAATAAACATTCATTGTGTTCAACATTAACAGTATTCGCCACAGTTCTGCACGTTCTATCAATTGATTCTCATTGTGTGAGGAAATGGAAACAGGTGTTTGCTGTCATTGGTATAATGTAACATCCATCATTAACTGTTCAGTAGCTTCTGGAATGTACTCATTGATGTGGACATTCATTTCCTCTTCCAGAATATGCTCAATAAAATGATGCAGTTTCTGTTTCCACTACTCATGAAATTTCAACACTCTCTCGTAACACCATTTCTCAAAATCAGAAGACCAGAGAAATTATTCCGCCAAAATATATATTTCTTGTTATTACATATTCCCATATACATCTGGTTAGAACACTGACCAAAAACATCAGAAAATGCACAAACTTAAGAAATTTTAGTCTATAGTTGTAACATCTTTTTATTTAGCCTATGAGCTACTAGTTTTGAAACGGAGGGCAGTAGTTGGCATCAAAATAAACAGAAATTATGACTATAGATTAAAACATTGTTTTCTTATTAGTTATCTACAAATAATGTTGTGACATCTCTTTCAATTTTACTCTCTTCCATTTTAGTAATTTTTTCTTTGCCAATTAATGAATAAGTTTACAGCAACAGTGAGTTAATGCTTCAATAGCTAATTCAGAATTGTATTTAGTTGATGAGACAGTGCTAATGGAGCAAACTTAAGACAAATGTTCAATGTACAGCTCAATATCAACAACTTGCTTCACTTTCAATTGTCAGAAATATGATAACCACAAAAACAGTTATAGAAAAGTGACTGAAGCTTTATTTGACAACTTCAGATCATGTTATTTCTGCTGCTGAAAATAGTGTAAAATAAAGAAAGAGTTGCATGAAATTTACTGTTCTTCACAAATAAGAAATTCAGTCTGAAAAATCTGCATTTACTTGAACACATAATTCATTTAACGCAGAAATTAAAAGCATTACAGTCAAAACTCATATTTATTCAGTATAATCTTAACTGAAGATTACCTGCAGAGTTTTCGGGAAGGCGTAAAATGGAATGGCGACAAGAATCAGGAGGAGGCCACACAACAGGAAGCCTCCCCACCACATCCCTACCCATCGGCGGTCTCCGGGATCTGCCAACAAATAATTTTACATTATTCTCTGGAGGAGGAAAACAGCACCTCTTTAATGACAAGTTCTTTAGGAACAAAACAATGGCAACACAAAAAATAAACAATAAATACATCCATTTTTCTGCAATATTTTATGCAATTATAAACAATTTAATTTCTAATTACGATACATTTCCGCAGATAAGACGATCTTCAGATGAGACAAGATACAAATGTTCATCAAAATATTATAGTTTAAGCAAATATCTGGCCTATAAGATGACCCCCAAGTTACTGTACTTACCTGAATGAAAGCTGCACTTTCTTCCATTTTTTGGGATCTAAAAATACACCTGTGGCTTAGATTCGGAGGCAAAGCTTCTGGAAGTTCCAAAAAATAGGTTTTGTGCATGGAGATAAGAATAAATCACAGTCTAATATTTCTTATTTTACGTTCCTTGGCCTAATATAATAAATCGTGGTTTTGTGCAAAGAGGTTAGAGATTCTAGTTTTTGTGTAGAGAGTCTAGTTTTGTGATTCGTAGATCTGGATTTCACCCTTTGTTGCAGTGTTTGCAGTCTGCTTTTGTAGCTCTGAAATCTTTTAACCCTTTCACTGCCCCATACGCTAATCGTTTCAGTGCAACTCTGGATATATTGAGAAATTATTTTTGACAAGCAACATTGTAAACTTAAGCTACATTGTAAATAATTAATTCCATTCCTGCTTTATGCCCTGTACGTTATCGTATGTACCCTCGTCCGCTCAGTAAATTAATAAAGCTCATAAAGCAAATACATATTTTTTTTTTTTTTTTTAATTACGCAAACCTTTGTTTTCGTAAATTTTTCTTCCATGATGTAAATTCCAGACTAAATTTCAATCTAAATTTTTTTTGTATCGTCGTACAAGACGATCTCGGACTTTGGGGCTTTTTTATTTTATGATTCAGCCATCGTCTTATCTGCGGAAATATATGGTATCATCTTTGTAACTTAATTTTAATGTAGCCTAACCCACAGCAAATTCATGATCTTAGTACATTATAGAGGACCCGTGCGAATATTTCGCACTATTAGTGGAATGACAAAAAATTTGGGGAAAATGAAAATAAAGTTGGATGTTCACACATAGCTTTTTCTTCAGAATCATTCAATGGGAGTGTTTAAAAGCACAAATGAAACAGCTTGATCCACTGACTGTTGTTAGGTCAAAAAGAACTGCGCACCTTAATTACATCCGAAGTAGAACATACCAGTTAAAATATTCATTGAAGGGACAGAAGGATACTGTGTTTGAATAAATATAAAGGATGAGAGACTTTAGTTAATTCTGACACTTGATGACAAATCTGTGGATGAATACCTTTCGTTTAAAACAAAAATGAAGGAAATCAGCTAGGTAGTATGATCTGGCCAACTATCTTTAGCTTTCATGGTTCTTTTAATATATAAGACTTGTACAAGTAGCCGTGAGAAGGAGGGCAATCAGTCACAAACTCTGTAATAGTTCTGAAGATCTAAATTTTTCTTACTGTATTGTCATTTTTTTGCAAATTACATGGAGTCATGTAGATCCAAGCATGTTAATCAATAAGCCCTAACATGCGATCTTGACACTTACATGATAACTACCCCACAGCTGCGCCCAAGACTGTTGATCCATTAATTATTACTTGATGACATACATTTTTTGAGTAACAGATTAACTTTTAAGTTGAAATTAATTTTAATTGACTTTCTATCAGTCCAGCAATCATTAATTATGACCTACTATTTCTGTCAAAAGTGGCACCATACTCCCAACTATAATCATATTTCGACAAGTTCCAATCATGTAGATTAGCAGGTATGTGGGCACACCAGGATATGCGCAAATAATGTAAATATTATGTGAAAGTGAGAGTTTGAATATGTATTGTTGTTTGATTATGACTTCAGGATAAGTAGTAGATTTTATTACTGAATTGGTCATGGAAACTAAATAAGTGACTCATATTCTAGCTGTAAAAGTAGTATAAATCTGTGGGCACATTTAAGTTGATGAGCTAATTTTATTCGAACGACTTCTTTCTATGACATACATATACTTCCCAAACTACAACATTCTTATTTAAGCAAAGATAATATGTTTTATTTACTTGCTCTTTTCACTAGTTTTTAAAACCATACAGTTTACTATTATGAGTGAATAATTACCTTTACCTTCTCATGAACTGCCTGTGAAGTAACCCTTTGTCTAATGAAGGTAACTTTTTAATAATGAATTAACAATTAGTGATGAAAACTTTTTGATTATTATTTCCCAACCATGTAGATACCTATATCACTCAAGTAATGCATCAATGATGACTGTGTTACAGTAAAAGTCCACCTACATATAAATTACGGATTTTTGCAACTCACTGTTGTCTATTGTATATAAATATTAAGCAGGTGTGGAACATCAATGGATTCCAAACTAATCATCACCTATCACTGCATCAGAGAATTAATTAATTCAGTAGTAATATGTATAAAAAATAGAGACTGAGTAACTTACCCAAAGCACAGGCTCGTTGATAAGACACAAAAACACACACAAACATTCATGCTTTCGCAACCGTTACCCACTTCATCAGGAAAAGAGAAAGGAAAGGGAAGAAAAAGGAAAGGATGCGGGTTTTAAGGGAGTGGATGAGGAGTCATTCCAATCCTGGGAGTGGAAGGACTTACCTTAGGGGGAAAAAGGAAAGGTAAACAAGCACACCCACACATATACACATGCAAACACACCAAGGCGGACATTTGTAGAAAGCAAAGAAGTTTGACAGAGATACCAGTTGTGTCAAAGGCTCTGTCCAGACAACCGAGTCAAAGATGTTATAGAATGGTGAGCGGGAATTTGAATTTAGCGGAGGATGAGACCAGGTGGGCAACGGGAAAAGAGAATATGCTGAAGGGCAAGTTCCCATCTCCGGAGTTCCTACATCTACATCTACATGCATACTCCACAATTCACCGTAAGGTGCGTGGCGGAGGGTACACTGTACCAATACTAGGCATTTCCTTTCCTATTCCACTCCCAAATTGAACGAGGAAAAAAAGAATGCCTATATGCCTCCGTACGAGCCCTAATTTCTCTTATCTTGTCTTTGTGATCTTTACGCGAAATTTAAGTAGGCGGCAGCAAGATCGTACCACACCCAGCTTCAAATTCCGGCCCTCTAAATTTACTCAACAGAAATTAACGAAAAGTATGTCGTCTTTCTTCCAGCGATCCCCAATTGAGTTGGGAGCATTTCCGTGACACTCACCCATTGGTCGAACCTACCGGTAACAAATCTAGCTGCTCGTCTCTGAACCATCTCTATGTCTTCCTTTAAACTGATCTGCTGCGGGTCCCAAACACTTGAGCAATACTCAAGACTTGGTCGTACAAGCGTCTTATATGCGGTCTCCTTTACAGGTTAAGTAAATCTTCCCAAAATTCTCCCAATAAACCGAAGTCGGCTGTCCGCCCTACTCACAACTGTCCTTACATGCTCGTTCCATTTCATATCGTTCTGCAATGTTACGCCTAGATATTTGAATGACGCGACAGCAACAAGAAGCTCACTACTAATGCTGTATTCAAACATTATGGGATTGTTTTTTCTACTCATGCACATCACCTTACATTTTTCCACATTGAGAGCTAGCTGCCAATCTTCGCACCAACTATAAATTTTGTCTAAGTCATCCTGTATGCTATTACAGTCAGTTACAGACGACACCCTCCCATATACCACAGCATCATCAGCAAACAGCCGCAAATTACAACCTCCTCTGTCCATCAGATCATTTATATAGATGGAAAATAATAGCAGTCCTATCACACTCCCCTGGGGCACGCCTGACGATACACTTGTCTCTGATGAACACTCGCCGTCGAGAACAACGTACTGCGTCCTATTACTTAGGAAGTCTTCCAGCCAGTCACAAATCTGTGAACCTATTCCATAAGCTCGTATCTTCGTTAGCAGTCTGCAGTGTGGCACTGCGTCGAACGCCTTTTTGAAGTTGAGAAAAACACAATCCGCCTGTTGCCCTTCATCCATGGCTCGCAAGATGTCATGTGAGAAAAGGGCAAGCTGAGTTTCACATGAACAATGTTTCCTAAACCCGTGCTGATTCATGGAAAGAAGCTTTTCCGTTTCAAGGAAATTTACTATATTCGAACATGAAACTGATGTCAACGATATTGGCCTGTAATTGTGTGGGTCAGTTCTCTTTCCTTTCTTATAAACGGGAGTCACCTGTGCTTTTTTCCAATCACTAGGAACTTTGCGCTGAATTAAAGATTCACGATAAATGCAAGCTAAGTAGGGGGCCAACGCCGCAGAATAGTCTTTGTAAAACCGAAATGGTATTCCATCCGGACCAGCAGACTTTTTCATATTTAGCTCTCTCAACTGCTTCCCTACACCGGAAATACCTATTGCTATGTCCCCCATTTCGGAATTTGTATGTTGATCAAATGATGGTACATTTGTGCGGTCCTCCTGCGTGAAAGATTTCTTAAAGGTTAAATTCAGAACTTCAGCTTTCCGTTTGCTTTCTTCTATTACTGCCCCGGAATGATCAACGAGTCACTGGACAGTGGGCTTTGACCCGCTTATCGATTTTACATAGGACCAGAATTTTTTCGGATTCTCGGAAAGATCTTTTGGTAAGGTATGGCTGTGATAATTATTGTATTCTTTGCGCATCGATCTTTTTATAGACGCACGAATCTCTACTAACTTTTGCCTGTCATCATTTGTGTGTTCTTTTTTGAATCGAGAGTGCAACAGCCTTTGCTTTCTCAGCAGCTTTCTAACATTATTATTATACCAAGGTGGATCTTTTCCATCCTTAATCGTCTTTACTGGCACATATTTCTCTAACCCTTTATCAACAATGCACTTAAATGTAGTCCACAATTCCTCTAAATCCATAGTCCCGGAATTAAACAATGCCCATTCAGTTTCTAAGTGCGATTGTAACATTTGCTTATCGGCTCTTCCCAACAAAAACACGCTCCTAGCCTTCTTGATTCGTTTATGAACTTTGGTCATCATCGACGCTATGTTTGGAAGGATTGGTGTCAGTGGGAAGTATCCATATAACCTGGACAGTGTAACACTGTGCCAAGATGTGCTGGCCGTGCACCAACTTATGCTTAGCCACAGGGTGATCCTCATTACCAACGAACACTGTCTGCCTGTGACTGTTCATGTGAATGGACAGTTTGTTGCTGGTCATATCCACATAGCACACTTCACAGTGCAGGCATGTCAGTTGGTAAATAATGTGGGTGCTATCTCAAGTGGCTCTGCCCTTGATCCTTGATCGTGTACACCTTCTGGGTTACGGGACTGAAGTAACTGGTGGTGGAAGGATGCATAGTGCAGGTTTTACAATGGGGGCAGTTACATGGGTAGGAGCTGGAGGGTAAGGAAGGCAGTTTGGGGATTTCATAGGGATGGACCAGGAGGTTCCGAAGGTTAGGTGGGTGGCAGATTAAAGTTTTTCAGGAAAGACTGAGAGGCAAGGTTGGAAGTGAGAAATTCCTGGAACATTTGAAGAGGGTGATTTTGAGGAAGAGGGGGTGGGTCTCGCTGTGACAGAGAACGGAACTGTTCCAGGCAGGATTCAATTTGAATGATGTCTTGGGGAGCTGGATCATTAGGAGTAGGATTATTGTTCTTCATGGCAAAGTGGTATCTCCAGTAAAGACTATGAGTATAGGATAGTAAATCTTTGACAAGGGCAGTTTGGTTGAATTTGGGAGTAGGGCTAAAGGTGATGCCTTTGGATAGGTCAGAGGTTTCAGATTGGAAGAGAGGTTTAGAAGAGAGGTTGATTACTGAATTGGGATGTTGTGGTTCCAGATTGTGTGGATTAGGATTTAGTGGTTTGGGTGTGGGGATTGGAGCTGGAAGTGTTAGATTGAGTAGATGGGAAAGAATGGGTTTCTGTGCAATAAGAGGAGCTTGAGGTTTATTGGAGAGGTTGTTGAGGGAGAGAGTATTGCCTTTCCGGAGTTGGGTGACCAGGGGTTTGGATTTTTTTTTTTTTTTTTTTTTTTTTTTTTTTTTTTTTTTTTTGGGTGGAGGGTAGCATGCTGTTCCAATTTGCAGTTGGTGTGTATGATGTTCTGAACTGTAGGTGTGGATGTGGGAGTGGAAAGGTTGAGGATTTTGATTAGGGATACGATTTGACAGGTGTGTTCATTGGCGGAGCTGATGTATAGGTTAATTCGGCAGGTGAGGGCTGTGGATTGTTCTGTTCAGAATTGGTATAAGGCATGATGAAGGGATGGGTTACAGCCAGAGATGGGAACTTTTAGTGTGCGGCCCTTGGGGGTAATGCCAAATGTCAGAAAAGACATGGGGTCTAGGGAGAAAGCATAGTTGCGGAGGGAATGTAGATAAAATTTAGTAATATGCACATAACTCTCATAATACTGTATTATAAACTGAACACAGTAAAAGCAGCTTCACTGCTTTCACAACAGTTTTCATTTTGCAAATACATTTCCCAGATTCACAGCAAGATATTGTGTAGAGCCCACAATATTCCATCAATACAAGTAACTGACATTTTCAGGTGGTGGTGATTGTTGCTGTTACTGCTGAAAGACATGACTCAAGCTAATCACACAAGAAAGTCGAAATTTTTAGGTCAGAAGCAGGAAACACACAACACTGTTGACAATGACTGTGCACAGCGCAAGTGCAGAAGATGCCACCTTGACATCTGGCATTGGGCACTATAAGTAGCTCTGTCTTTCAACTCTGAATAGCATCTTGTGCAAGCATGTGTTCTGTTTCCGGGTTGATCAATTTCAACATCCGTGTGCAATAACCACTGGCCATGTCTTCCAGCAGTGACAGTGACAACTACCACCAGCTTAAGATGTCTGTCAGTTGTATCATCTAAACATTGAGGGATATGCACAATATTATCCAGTTACAAACAATTTTCAAATTTTTTGTACATTTCACTATCACTGGCCAGATATAAAATTCAACAAAAATAAGGCAAGACAGGAAAGGAGGGACATGTCAAAGTTTTGCTTGGGGGAGAAATGATGCGGAAAATGACAAGATAGAAACATGTATGTGTGTGGGGAGAGCCCAATCATGGTTTCAGTGAGGGGGACCATTCCTGTAAGTGCAGTTATAAGTCCTGAAACAACCATTAAGTCACCTGTGCAGTAGCGTTCACAATGTTTTAGCAACTCTGTGGTCAATTCTGTAGTGTGGTCCAACGTGATTACACACAGGTGATGTGTTGTCAATCCCACCTTATTATAAAACCAGGACCATAGTGGTTGGGGAAAGAATTCAAACTATGGTCGTCAACAGAATTTGTGGACTTCAGTACTGGAAGCAGCATTGGTATAGGGATGAACTAGGACATTTTGCATGTTGAATAAGGGACAGGTATTACTTTGATGATGAGGGCATTATCCTGGGTACATTACCATCACGTCATTGCTATAACACTTCATTTCTGAACTACTTAGGCAGAATGTTGTCCATATGTGACAGTTTTTCTGATTAGGAAGGAAGAAAGCCTAGGGTTTAACGTCTCGTCGACAGCGTGGTCATTAGAGACGGATTTTTGGGGAAGGATGAGGGAGCAAATTGGCCATGTCCTTTGAAAGCAAGGGATTTAGGGAAATCACAGAAAACCTAAATCTGGATTGCCGGAGGTGGATTTGAACCACCATCCTCCCAAATGCGAGTCCAGTGTCTTACCACTGTGCCACCTCACTCAGTTTTTTCTGATTATTTGGGATATTTGGGCAAGACACATAGTGTCAAGGATGTAACAATGGAGAGCATTTCTAATGCGGAATCAGTGACAGTTATGAAATTGGAGGTAATGTTGCTCGTTGGCTCATTTGGTACGGGCAGAGGTTTCTCTGGACCAACCTGGAAGAGGTATCTCTTCAGACAGATTATGATAGCATTTTTTGTTATCAACTAGAAGTTTCCTATGAATAAACATAATTCAGAACAATTTTGGAAATGTGTGATATTTGTTCTGTACTATTTATAACAGTGCTCTATTTGGAAAGGTAGTGGACTGTAAAAGTATAAGCCCAGATTGAAATCTAATAACTGATTCATTACAATGGCCTTACCAATATTTACTATGGTCCCAGAAAAGGAATCCATATGGAATGATAAAAGATAAGCTCCAAGGAGAAATCCTAGAACTGGTCCAAATGCTGCCATGCTGTACATGCAACCTGTAACACAAAGCAGACAGTGTACACGAAATGACACAGTGAAACATCAATATCCAAATTTCAGCTATATTTAATAAAAGCACTTTATTACTCTGAAATAATTAAGTACTGGTTGTGCACTTTTACATGGCCCCTGAGCAAAGAATGTAAGGAGCGGAAGCTGGCATCCAGCTCACAGTGCACTGTCTGTTACGAAAAGCCCCACCTGTTTCTCTCAGTGCAGCCAGCTAGCAGCATAGAGCTTACAGCTTTTACAAGAAACAACATGTAATGGGTTAAAGTGTCACAGAAGAACAAGAAATTAAGCATCAATTTAATGTTTAAGTAATCGAAAACTGGAACTTACACCTACAAAATGTTAATATTTTTAAAATAAATATTAAGCGGGTGTAGCAATGCTTTGTGCCTCTTTTCATTGTCACAACACTGGATAACAATCAGAATTACATTTTCCACGCCACTTTCAATTCAGGAGTTGTCAGGATATGTGGAATTATTTTTGTAAATACCAAATGGAAGACAGTGTTCAACACCACACACAAATTAACAATACATTTACAATGGCTATGGTACACAATGCTGTTACAAAGATAAGGTTGGCACAGAGCATAAACATTCCATAGCCAGATGCTCAGCTGACTTCCGCTCTTCAGTAAGGAGCCATGTAAAAGTGCGTGACCCATACAACATTACCAGTACTGAAAGTAGAACACTATCTACATAACTTACATCGACTGTACAGAAGGAACAGCTTCTCTCTCTCTCTCTCTCCCTCTCTTTCACACACACACACACACACACACACACACACACACACACACACACACACACACAGTGTAAAATGTTATAAATGCTCTGCACATAAAATTCTAGAAATTATAGTTACCACTTAAATGAAGTAAATTAATATATTTGATATCATCTGAGTTGTACACATCAGTGTATATGAAATAGAGCACATATCACATGAAGCACAATATTACCAATATAGAGAGAGGCACTTTCTGGTCGAACATGGTCATCTATGTATGTTGTTCCAAGAGTGAAAAGTGGTGAACCTCCACAACCAAGTAAAAGTTGTGCCACTAGGAACAACATGACAGGGCCAGCTGTAGATGGTGACCCCTGTATGCAGTTATCACCACGGAGGTTGTTGTGTGGGGCTAGTGGAGGTGACGATAGGCCTGAAACAAATTGTTGATACAGTAACTGTAGTTTTAATTCTAGGTTTAAGTTCATCATTCTACTGAACTACATATGCACCATTCCAGTGTAAAATGAGTAAACTTCTACAAAATAATAGCCAACAGTAGCCAGCAAGGAAAGCTGAAAAGCTGATATGGATATACACTAATGGTATTAGATCTAATGCAGGTAAACCCATATCATTAGAATAAACACTTCAAAACTTAAGCCCTTATTCTTTTTCTTTATTTGAAACCCAATATTATGATCAAGAGCTTTGCTGCAATAACCAGACATACGGGAAAATATTAAATTGAAGTATTTTCACAGAGAGCAGCAAAATATCTATCCACATGTTAGATGTTGTCATGCAATAAATGTTCTAAGGTCATGCATCTTATAATAAGTAACTATGGCATAATTGTAAATGCCTGACTGTAAAGTTGACTTAAGAAAATGTTCACCATTTGATTTAGTTTACAGCCAAAGAACAATATAGAAACCATTTTTCTCTGTCAGCTGCACTTCTGACCATCCAAACTACAACATCAAAGGACCAAAAATATAAGACAGATTTATTTGGGAGATAACATATTGCACAAAGATAAAATGAGTGAAAATACAGTCTAATGTGAAGGGAGGAATAGGGTGATCAGACATCCGGACATGTACTCCTTTTTAGACCTTTGCCTGGGGTTGGGTAGGTTTTTTACATTGCCCTCCTCTTTTATCAAAGTTGAGGGTAATAAAATTATATTTATAATTAGTCCATTCTATTACTCTTTTCTTAAATATCAGTACTTTATCTATAGGCACTGCCCAAGTGATACACAAGTACAATGGCTGTGCTACAAGTAGCAGCAGGATTGCCAGTTTTATCATGGGTCGATCCACAAGCGAG
Organism: Locusta migratoria; assembly: GCA_026315105.1. Taxonomy (NCBI): domain Eukaryota; kingdom Metazoa; phylum Arthropoda; class Insecta; order Orthoptera; family Acrididae; genus Locusta; species Locusta migratoria. The sequence continues at coordinate 150,464,401 of CM048745.1, read as the reverse complement.
TGCAAGTACTTTCCAATTACTATTTCAGTTCTGGATTTAAATTATCGTGGCTTGACAGTTGGCATTAAAGGTTTCATGCTGAGCATGTGTGAGTGTAAATTGCTCTTCACTGTAACAGCGAGCTCCATAAGAAATCTGGCAATGCCGAAACTGAAGTGTACATTCTTGCAAATGCCATGCCTTTTTTTTAAAAAAAAAAAAAGAGAGAGAGAGAGAGAAATGAATTTATAGCAGAATAATAAATAAGTCGAGCTGCAACTTACGTCCCAGTGGCCAATAAATGTAAGCAACAGCTCGAGATATTGTTTTACTGCCACAATTTTGGAAAAAAAACTGTTCAAACGTCTGTAAACCTATAGGCGCAAATTGCTACGGTCATCAGTCCCTAGACTTACAAACTACTTAAACGAACTTCCACTAAGAACACCACACACATCCAAGCCTGAGAGAGGACTCTAAAAGCAGTGGTTTTATTTCATGGTTTCTTTATTATTTAATTTATATTTATTCAGAATGTTAAAGTGTTCTATGTCGGAAGCTGCTGTTTGACTTGTTGTTGTTGGTAGCGGCGTGATGAATGATGGAAGGTGAATGGTCTTTACATTTTTCACTTTGTAAACAGTTTAGTTTTGTGACATAATTATTTTTTACAAGTAATATTGGAAAAATGCTAAGAAATCGTGAATTGAAAAAGTACATCAAGAACCCGTCACTACATGAGTGTAAGAAGTCGTGTGTTCGATATGGTTGATTGCCAATATTGCAACACGAAGCTGCCACCATAAGTAAAATTTAACTCCGAATTGTTAAAAAAAAAAAAAAAAAAAAAAAAAAAAAAAAAAACCCACAAAGTTGCATTCATATTGGCTGTCTCAATGCGCTGCTGTGTGTGTTTTGTGTATTAATAATAAACCTGTTTATCAAATTTTATCATATGTTTTGTGTATCCTTTTTTTTCTTACTTTGTCCTCCTTTTAGAAGCTGTTTGCCCTCTATTTTAAAAATGTTCAAATGTCTGTAAATCTATCGGACCAAACTGCATGGTCATCAGTCCGTAGCTTACAAACTACTTAAAACTAGGTAAACTAAGCTACGGACAAACACACACACACCCATGCCCCAGGGAGGAATCGAACCTCCACGGCGAGCAACCGTGTGCTCCGCAGCGAGGTGCTTTAGACCGGTCGGCTACTCCACCACGGCCCTCTATTTTACATGTTGTTTCTGGTCACCCTAGGTAGGAAAATGATGAAATAAAGATTGGGAGTTGCCATGATCATTGGCATTGATTCAGAAGAGGCTTTGGAAGTCTTGTTGAGGTATAGCAGTCAATGGTGTACCCTGGACCGTTCATTAAAGAATCATCAGCCGGATGTTTTTGATAGGTAGAGGTTGGGAGAACAGGGAGATCAAAGTAGCAGTTCAAACCAATGATCAATAAAGAAGTCTTGAACATTATGTGCCATGTTGTGCCATTTAATTATTCTGTTGCAATTAGGCCTGTAACGTTTTTATATGTAACTCATCCCTGATCTTCTCACAGTTGTACCAACATAAGATGTAAATGCATTGGAACCCATACTAAAATATATTGTCTCCTTCGAAATTTCATATTATATAAACAAACTAATACTGTTAGTATATCTTTATTAGACACATGCTTATACTAATTCCAATAGATAATTCTATTTTCTATTTTTAGTTTAAACTGAACTCTGTTGTAATATACCTATAGCAGCCAAGTCAATTTCAGACCACATACAAACACACATAATTTGTTGTACAGATAAATACACATATAAACAGGCAATTACTGCAACAGTGCAGACTAATCTATTTTATTACCTATTGCAAAAAATGGAAATACCTTGAAGGATTCAACAATGTTTTGGAAAAGATAGGCTGCTACTCACCACAGACTCCCTATGAGCCGCAGGTAGGCACACATAAAAAAGAAACAAAAAATAAAGCTTTCGGCTGTTAAGCCTTCGTCTGCCAGAGGAAACACACACACACACACACACACACACACACACACACACACACACACACACAATAGCCAGAGATGGCAGTTGGTGTGTGTGTGTGTGTGTGTGTGTGTGTGTGTGTGTGTGTGTGTGTGTGTTCTCTGGCAGACGAAGTCTAAACAGCCGAAAGCTTTATTTTTTGATTTTCTGTTATGTGGGTCTATCTGCAGCTCATCGGGCGTTTGTGGTGAGTAGCAGCCTATCTTTTCCAAAATATTATTACCCATTGCACAACTTTTAACCTGATGTGTTAATGTTTATCAATGTTCAAAAAGTTTTATGTCTTATTACATGCATCCTGACATGCTGGTCATGATGTACACCATTCATTTGGCATGTAACAAAGTCTTCAACAAATAAACATTAAAATTGAATGATTTACACCCATGAGTCATAACACTGTATTTTGATATTATAAATTTTTATATGTGAAAGAAACTATTTTTGCTGGTCTTAAATTAGAAACTCTATAACAAATTTGAATCTAATCAACATGACAGAAATCCAAAGTAAATATAATACATCTGAATTCTCATTTTGTTGAAAGCTAAAAACAGACAACCAACAAATTTTTATAAAAGGAAAAGATGTTTCATAAAATTATATTTCCATCTCTGAATGTAGCACTTACATTTGTATTATTTCGAAATGTCTAGATTGAAAATAAAATGTTGATGCAAATATTGAGTAATGTGGAAAGCCAGCCAGTCCATGTTTGACAATGTAGGTGACAGCCCTATTATTGTGTGTTGAATTTTTCTAATTGGAAAATCGTTTTACCAGTTGGAATAAATAGAGCTAAATACTAAAAAATAATGTTTTAAAATGTTCTTTAGATTTCAACCCAGAAAAGTTTACAGAACTTAACTGACAGATGATACTGAAAATGACACCACATATATTGTAATGTAACGAGTTGCACAGCAAACCTATGACCCAACATAAGAATGTCAAATATATTTACTGAGGAGATATTAGTAATCAGGTACTTCTTTCCGATCTTTTCTTTCTATTTTTCAGATATATTGTGAATGATTTCCACTTACTGTAGTGAATTGGAAGTTCCATGGACTGAGAAAGGGGGAACAGAAACTGTTATTATTCTGTGACGGAGTTCATATGTCCTGTGTATTGACATTGTTATTGTTATTGCTATGTGGAGATGGGCTCAGAGATAGACGATCACTACCGGTGTAATTTGCTTCTGTGTAAAGTATGGAAGTGCCTCTTTTGTAGTTAAAGGGGAGAATAAAAGACTCGTTAAAGATTAAAAGTCGAGTTTGAGACAAGTTATTTATAATATTTTTTTTCTCTCTCTACTTTCTCATGCTGAAACAATCGTCAGAAAAGAAATTCTGATGTCTTCATTAGGTCAAAACTAAAGGTATATGCTTGGGGTACAGATTAGCTGGACCTCTCATGATATAATTATATATAGGGAAGAAAGAAGGAAAGAAGAAGACTGACTTTTAATCCAAAAGAGTGATGTAGTATTGATCTTTATGGTCATAAACCAAGAAACATTCCCAAATAGTTCACAATTCTCCCAATAACACTATAATATGCTACTACTATAACTTCATGGGCAGCCAACGAGCTCTTCGAAACCAGGTAAGTGAAAATTTGTAACACTTTATCTCCCTTTTAAACTTCTTGTTTGCATATAAACACCATGCAAAATAAGTCTGTAGTATAAGACTCAAATCTGAAGACGTTAAACTAATGTGATACAAACAAGAGGGCATGTTAAAGACATGGGAGGACAACAGCCCTCAACACTTCAGAGATGTACCTCTGGCTAGTTAATGTACCGGCAATGCATATTAGGAGTGTGTGGGAGTGGAATCCAATACCACCCCAAAAGATAATATCTGGTGCAACACCATTGTGGAGATGCGTAAGGTAACAGTTCAACAGTCCCTTACCATGGAGTCTTGACACATTAATCCAGCTATAGTGGGATGCAGGCAGAATCGAGAATTGGAATTGGAACACAACACCCTCCCCCCCCCCCCCCCCCCACCAATGAATCCCAAAGAGATATCTCGACCCCTTCTTGGTTTTTCATTTTAGACAACCAACAGTATATGTTGCAGCATTTCAGGTGAAGAATGAACCTCTATTTTTTTTCAACAACATTCTTCTGAGAGACTCTAATCAAGTTACGCATAGCAATATTCTCTGTGAATTGGGCAATATAAGAGACCATTTGTGCATGAGGAGCTATATTTCTCAATAGTGACGTCAATCATGAAAACTCCTGATGTAATATTTTAGAAGTTTTATTATTATTATTAAGAAGTTTAAATTTTTCCATTCAATATGAGTATAAATAATGGCAGCATCTGGAATTATATAGCCACATGTTAGTATACACTCTGGCAGGGTTAACAGAGTCAGAGTCAGTTTACTGGAATTAAATATTTTGTTGGTTATGTTTCCTTCAATTCTGACACAGTTGCTATGCAGTGATTTTGCACACTGACTAGTTTCAGCCAGTAGTGTCCATTCTCTAACCATGTCCTAAAAAAAGAATCATGGTATTAACAAATACAAAATTACACTCTACCTTTATGATCATTCATACAAGTTGAAGTCATACAGTGCATAACAAACTTTTGTATCTGGGCAAATGATGCTTTGTACACACTTCAGCCATTAGTGTTCTCATACTGTTGGACCAATGTCATATGAAACAAACATTTAAATCCTCATCTTGATAATTACACAAATAAAACATAATACAGTGTGTCCAGTTACAAGTTAAGTTTCTCTTTGACTGAATGCATCCAACTGTGGTGTCACACTAGTCTAGTAACATCACAGCTTTAGTAGTGGTAACCAGTAATAATAAGCAACTGTCGTAATACAATGTGTGCTCACAGGCACTTTCAAAGGTGGTAATAAAACATTTTTACGAGCCCAAGCTCTATTATAAATTAGTAACAATAACAACAACTAGTTGCTCTTCCTTTACATGTACCAGTAACACACTTATAAAATTAAAAGAAAGCCTCATTTGAACATGTAAAAAATAATTGTCAATAATGACTGACATATCAAGTTATAGTATGAAGCACCACAGTTGACTCCACTATATTGGGGAAGCTCTAGATTTTGCTAGAATAAACTGAATTAGGTTGCATTTGCATATTTATTCAGGATGATGAATTTATTTTTAACATCGCACTTTGTTTTCAACAGAAAGATCGGAAATTATGACTTAAAAATATTTGCTTCATCTAAAATTATTGTATGTATAGTTGTCATTTTTATTGCGATTATTTTTGTGTATATGAAGTGTTTTTCTGCTATGTTTGTTAATTGTAAATCAGTATATTCTATTGTTATGAACAATGCTTAATGTAACACCATTATTGTCAAGGTTATATATTTGCCTCACCGCCTTGCGTGGGGGAGTTCAAGTTTTGGCAGGGTTCGAGTTTTGGTCATTTGTCAAGTGCTCTGGAAGCTACGTCAGTCTACATTTTAAAGTGGAAGTACTGTGTGCTCTAACTTCTGATGTATTGAATTTGTATTGTTTTGGTGGTGAGAAGTTTGATTTAAATTAAAAAAGTAGTGAAAAATTGTACATATCGACTATTTATTTCTATCACGATGCCCCAGGATAATAATGTTGCAGTGAGCAGAACCCCCACACGTCGTAATCTTAAAAAGCTGAGTATCGGTAGAATGAAACCGTAGTTACTTATATAGTATACTAACGTTACAAATGGTAGAACAGTATGGTAACATGCCTGAGGAATGTAAAAAGCATGTAATGGACAAAAGTCGTGTGTTTGTTACATCTCTAACTTGTGTGTACAGTCATACAAGTACAGTGTAATTTTATATTTGTTAATACCATAAATCTTTTGGAGGCCAAGGTATGAAAATGGATTGTACTATTTTAAACTAGTAATAAAAGGAAATGACTACAATAGGAACAATGGCAAAAATTTAATAAGTCTGATAATCAAGTTGCTGGCCTTATCAACCAATATGTTACAACTTCATAAATATTTAACCCTTAGTGAGCTTTTAGAATATGAAACATTTGTGACAGTTCATAAATGGTGCAGATGTCTGTCTTTTCCAGGAACAGTGCTCCTACCTTCAGATCACATAAACTCGAAGCTTCATACAACCATTGCCTCATTCAAATCTTGATGAACTCTACAAAGAGCTTGGGGCGTTAATCTGCACAAGGAACTGATTTGGTCAAAACCTTGAGCCAGCATACATACTTCGTTGTAGTTACATTGTGAAGGAAGTAAAATGAACAAATATGTCATAAATGAGGCGCTGAAGGAGTGAGGTGTAGTGGATAAACTGTTGGACTCTTGAAGCAAAGGGTTCTGAGCTCGAAACCCGTGCCATGAAGATTAACTCAGGCTTCCTACAGCCAAGTGGGCAAGTTTAAAGAGGTCAAATTGTGGCCTTGTAAGTGGAGGCATGGTCCTTTTGGAGAATAGCCACACTAGATGTACCTATGTTGCTGTGTGCAGTTGTGCAACAATGTTGGTTGTAAAGGACATGTCAACATTCTCATACCTATAGATGGGAGTTCTAGACATCCACTCAGTACAGACATAGGTAAAAATTCTCATATTGTAAGGGCAGAAGAAGCAGATCATACAGCTACCACACCATAGACAAAATGGTTTGTGAGCCTAAAATTGTAGCTAGCTTTCAATGTAGAAAAATGTAAGGTGATGCACATAAGTAGGAGAAACAATCCCATAATGTTCAAATACAGTGTTAGTAGTGAACTTCTTGATGCAGTTGTGTCTTTCAAATATCTGGGCGTAACATTGCAGAGCGACATGAAATGGAACAAACATGTAAGGACAGTTGTGAGTAAGGCGGACAGCTGACTTCGGTTTATTGGGAGAATTTTGGGAAGATGTCCTTCATCTGTAAAGTAGACCGCTTATAAAATGTGTGTACAATCATGTCTTCAGTATTGCTCAAGTGTTTGAGACTCACAGCAGATCCATTTAAAGGAAGACATAGAAGCGGTTCAGAGGCAAGCAGCTAGATTCGTTACTGGTAGGTTTGACCAATGTGCGAGTGTCACAGAAATGCTACAGGAACTCAAACGGGGATTGCTGGAGGAAAGACGATGTTCTTTTCGAGAAATTCTGTTGAGGAAATTTAGAGGGCCAAAATTTGAAGCTGAGTGTAGAACGATCTTCCTGCCACCTACTTACATTTTGCATAAAGACTAAACGGACTAGAGAAACTAGGGCTCTTACGGAGGCATATAGGCATTCTTTTCCTCCTCGTTCTATTTGTGAGTGGAATAGGAAATGAAATGCCTAGTAGTGTTACAGTTTACCCTCCACCACGCACCTTACGATGGATTGCAGGTATATATGTAGATGTAGAACTATGGAAACAGATTGAGCAGGCATGGATTAATGTATCCCAAGAGAGTATTTGCCATCTGTATTACTGAAAAGAATGCCAGAATTGATGCCTGCCACGGTGAAGGTTACACAAAATACGACTATGGGTGTTTCAGCATGATCAGCACCTGATAGGTCAGTACCACTTGAACTATTGATTTGTAAATATTATCATTTCACGTACTTCAAATGCATTGTCTCAGCAATAAATCTCGAGTGAATTGGAAAACACTAAGGTAGTGTAATAATTTTTATTTCTGGTAGTGAACATGCAAAAACGTGGAGGACATTACGGCAAATCTTACAAAATTTATGAAGCACCTTTTTTTTCCACCATTTGTATGAGAGACTATATGAAAATTATCCTTAAACCAAAGAGATTAGCTAAATCCTTTAGACAAGAAATGACTGAATCTGGAGCTAATAACATTGAACTTTTGTTAAAAATGTTTCTCTCTAAGAGATTGAAACACCTGCCAAATTAAAGCAAAGAGAAGACAGTAAACATTAAAAAATAGTAGAAAAATCTTAGTGGCTCACTGCACCTTAAGAGAAGCTATTCACATCTTATTCAAAATCATTTAATTATGATACTACAAATTTAAAATGTACACTATCAGTCAGCTGCATACAGGATTAGAAAGAAGGCCAATTATGCAATGCGTATTTTATGACAAAATATCAACAGAAAAATTTTACGATCAACATCAGCCACTTTACTCAGATACTCAGTATGTGGTTAAGCTTACAAACAGCAGCTGTGAAAAGCCTGAATCACTGCAGTGGTGGCTTAAAGAATTAAAATAACTATAGTTCTCTATACTGCAACTTCAATTTCCTATCAATTAAAACTTGTTTCTATATTTCTGGCTAAGACACATTATACATACATAATTGTGACTCTTCATGCTCAGATGAAAACAATTTGATCCCATTAATATAGATGGCATCTGTTCCATAAGTGCTAACAATATTATGAAGTGCAGAGAAAACTGAAGCAACTAAAATTATTTCTTTTCAAGATGCAAAAGAAGCCTAATTTAATGAGTAATTGTATTAATTAAATTCTGTTAAAGAAGTATATTTATTCCGCAGTTACAGAGTATATAAACTTAGTGAAAATATTTCAGAAGCTCAAAAAAGAAAGGTTTTGATTAGGCACCAAAAAGTTGTTATACAAAGCACTACTCTAAAGTAACTTCCTTTACAAATAAGCTGACAAAATGGTCTTCTAGTGATGACAAACATAATTCACATGTTCAAGAATTTAATCCAGAAATCAAAATCCTTGTATAATGAGATTTTGACCATTTTATCAGCTTATGTGTACTTACAACGGAGACGACATTGTAATTAGGTGACATACTATGACTGCAACATCCTAAGAAGTAAGAAAAGAAAACTTTAGATTTGTATTGTCACAACATATTCTAAACTAATGCAACTCAATAAAACAGTGATATTGTTACAAGGGACATTCAACAATTTACCTACACGGAATTACTATTTAGTATGTATCACCAAAGAATGCATGTATTGCCATATCCACAGTATTACATATTTGACAACAAGGGCAATATTGAGCTATATTGTGCTACTGAAGACAAGAAATGGACATGCTTATGTATTGTGTGTGTGTGTGTGTGTGTGTGTGTGTGTGTGTGTGTGTGTGTGAAAACACTTTAGTAGCTCAGCAGTGACATTTATATACCATCTTTAAACTCCAGCGTTATCATTTTTTTACACTTGATGTAATAGCAGAGCTTTACAGTGAGAATAATGCTTCACTGTAGGTAATATTTCTGAATGTCCCGTTAAAGTGTGTATCAAAATGTGCTACATTTGTGATTTATGTACATTTATCACAACTTCCACTCAGTCTGCTAGTTCATCCTTATCAATTACACAGCAACGTTGTTTTATTTTTACTACCAAACATGGCTTGTGTGAGGTACACACATCTTCAGAGGACAACAGGAAATATTTATTTAACAATTGTCTGCAATGAATAATGTGTCTTCAATTTCTAATCCAACTCTTAGAAAATCAAAACGTATAGTATGGATGAATTTGGATGGGTAAAAATATTTGGTCTCCGGTTAGTGGTTTTTAATATTATTATACTTTGGCTTGAGTGGAACTGTTAGTTGTACCTTACTTAAAGAAACTTTGCGACTGATGTTGCAGGGGCTCAGGTGGTCGAGTCAACCATTGGCCAATAGTATTTCTGTGTACTGTGCAAGAACAATAGAAGCTAGTAAATTCCCACAGAATCCCTCATTAGTATTACATATAAATTGTCTAAGTAGTTTGTAATAACTGTTCCTCTCTGTAAATAATTTGCTAAACCAACTAAAAAATATGAACCATTGAGGCATGCAAAACATGACATGTAAGCGATTCCTAGTGGCATTTTCCACACTTATTTTAAAATGAAAAGAATTTGCTTTTCATAACTATCCTTGCTGATGTAATAGTACTATGTCATCCAAAGGAATCTCACACAGTTCTTTCATGCAAGAAAGTGGCATTAATTTCCCGCATTAGTATTTTGCTCTTATACTATGAGGCTAATATTAAGTAAAATGTCACTATTGACATACACCTACTTTCTAGTGAGTTTACAAAGCCTTCACTTATGGTTTCAAATGGTAAATATAATGAAAACAATAAGAACTTGAAATCCTTGTTAAAATGTGTTTATTAGAAAGATAACAATTATTAATTGATTTTGTGCTATTTATGACCCTACTAATAACTATTACTCATAGGTGAAATCACACCAGTTATGAAAATGGAACAGGGCAAGTAACAAGATGATACATGTAATGTGTAATCTTTCACTGCTGGAAATATCATACTCCAAACTATTATGCCATCATTGGACGAAATGTATTGCTGAAACTAAATGTTTCATCCTTATCTGTTGAGAACATCTTAAAGATTGGCTGTTACAAAGAGCTATAGACCTACCCCCCCCCCCCCCCCCCCTCCCCACTCAGCAGACCAAACATTGCATGTTGTGTGACTGTGCTGTGTGCCTGTGTGATTGTGTGAATGTTCCTATTTTCTGATGAAGGCCATGGTCAATAGCTGAAGTGTTGTATGTGTGTGTCTTTTTTATAGGGATGTTGCAGCTCGTTGTCACGTCTTTGCAGAGAGTTGTAAACTGTCCTTATTTCTACTGTTCATTGAGTATTTTTGTATGCTACATGAAAACAGTAAACTCCTGTGTAGTTTGTCTAATTATACAGCAATAATTTCATATGGTGACATATCACATTGTCAACGTATTGTGCCCAAGTATCACACAAAAATGCATTGAAGTCCCTATTTATATTGAAATCTAGATAAGCTAAAATAATTATAAAATCATGGAATTGTAACTGACTGCTGTATACATAGTCTACAGTAGCTGTGCACAATGGGTCCTTATAGAATCACAGCTTGTTATGAGTAATGCTGTCCTGCAGAAGATGTGCATACTCACAGGTTGTCTACAACATAAAACTGATTGAAAAAATTGTATTATGGTCATGTGCTTGATTAAATAGTCATTTTGAATGAAACTGATGCTACACTCTTTGAAGAATCTTTAGCTATAGCCCTTTTAGAAGAAAAGTAAATATGAAGAATAAAACTTCTACAGGCAAATAGAGATTAACTACTTATTTACAGAAATAGCACTTTTTATTATTAGTATATGTTCACAGCGTGACTGTGAAGTTTGAACAAATACATACAACTTCTTCAAAAAAGTCATTACATCTCACTCCTACATCATTTCTATTGTTATTCAGCAGTCACTGCTCTTTTATAATACATGCCTCTACACATTTACATTCCTAAATACTAAACTGTCTGTCAAACTATAGAATACAGCAACTAACAGATGAGCTATGTTGGTGTAAAAATATTATTAAAAGCAAAATAGTCACAATGTAAAACACAGCATTTCTAACATCAATTAAAATATGGCCACAAAGAAAAGAAGTTTTATCAGCTGAACATGAGAGTCAATCCAGTAAGTAAAAATGGTTTCATTGATCAAATACAATGTTTGTTTAAGTACTCTTATTTGTGACATCAGGCATGGGATACAGCTGTATTTGAATAGTCCAGTGCAAGCTAATGCCCCACATTATAAGGACCGAAGTAAATCAGTATTTATGACTGTGGTATCTATTTCTGCTGCCTTTCGTTAGGAGCTTAGCTTATAATTCGTTTGAGAATTATGTAAATTCTTAGTTTCCTTACAAGAATGGAATCCCAAAAATATAGGTAGAAATATACTAGCTAGTTAACACAAATAAGAAACAATATGGACATAAAATAATTGTTAACAATACCTGAAGATAATCTTCCAAGTCCCATGTCTTGTTCTCTCAAAGACACTCCCCTACAAATATTGTCAGAGCTTGAGTTGGCAAGCATCGTGCCCAGATTTGGTTCTGCTATAAAATGTGGGACCATAAACACCATGGAACCAATGCCCATGATAACAGAACCTATGAAAAAAATTTATAAATTACTGCCTCATAACTTAAGTGCACAAATATGACAGAGCACTGATATATTATTTGACACATACAAAGATGAACTTCATCTGAAAATTGCAATACATAATGTTTTAAAAAATGCACAGTCAACCATCAGCTGTTTATTGTGTTTAAAACTTTACCGGTTTCAGATTTTATCCATCTTCAGAAGAGCAAAATTAAACAGGCTGATTGATAACTATATAGCTGATCTGATAAACTTAGCAGAGATCTTCTGCACTATTTTCACACCATGAATTCTTCGATGTCTGCTAAGTTTATCAGATCAACTATATAGTTATCAATCAGTCTGTTTAAATTAACTCTTCTGAAGATGGATAATATTTGAAACCGGTAAAATTTTAAATACAATAAACAGCTGATGGTTGACTATACATTTTGACTTTCATGCTATATGAATATATTAATGGAATACAAACAGCAGATAACACAGTTCTGTATATTAGTGAATTTTGTAAAAAAAAGATATGATTCTAAAACGGTGAACAAGCTGACTAATTCAGACATCCTACAGAAAATGTGCAAAATGTACATTTTATAGTCATGGAAAATACAAGTGGAATGTCAATAAAAGAGGATGGATAAAAACTCACTGTAAAGATACTTGCTGAGCCACTGCCTGGCATGTAAAATTGACAGTCAGATTCACACAACTTAAATTTGTGGCCATGGCCTTCATCAGAAAAAGAATGAATGTATGTGTATCTTTTTCTGATGAAGGGCATGCTCGAAAAATTAAGTTGTGTGAATGTGATTGTCTATTTTACGCGCCTGTCCGTTGCTCATCAATCATCTTTAGGATGAGTTTTTAATCTATCTTGTACTACTGACATTTTACAGTCAATAATTCATGTGACTGTAATGATAAATATAGCAGCAAAAATGTACCTGGACAAATTATAAGAATTATGCTATAATTACCAGAATAACCATATGCCACAGGCAATAATGAATTTGGCAGCGTTCTTTCCCATAAGCAATCTGCCCCTATATAATAGTCAATTACCTGAGCCATTTACTTATTTGTTTTGTTCCCTCCTTCTTTGACACAGTAGTTTAAGAAAATGCAATCATTATTTTTTCTGGCCCCTTTATAGTTTTACGAGAGAGAGAGAGAGAGAGAGAGAGAGAGAGAGAGAGAGAGAGAGAGAGAGAGAGAGAGAGGCAGACAGACAGAGTCGAGGCATGGATGGAGCGGGGGGGGGGGGGTGAGGGGACACTTTCATTGCATGGTGTGGGCTCTATACACATGCTCACTAGTTTGGAAAGGTATGGCATGACAATCTTTTTGTAACAGTTATATTTCACACATACTGTATTGTTAGATCTTCAGACACAAAATATTAGTGTCCACACATTCTTAACATTGTGAACTTTTTAAACACTAGTACCACTGGTCAGTTTTACAAAGGAAATGCAATTTTGCATCCTGCCATCCAAAACTAGAAATTGGGGTATAAGAACTTGCTCTATAAAATATTATTCATTTCTCACCACTGTCCTTATGACTCTTACCATCCTTCTCAAAGGTGGAATCTTATAGTTAGTTACTTCATTTCATTGACCTCTTTCTCTCTTCAACACCTTCTTCAAGGTATGTTAACATCCCTTGCTCTCACGCCAAATGAGTCCCTCTGAATTTAGAAACTGAATTACCAGTTTCCTCTTTCCAGGTAACACCTGTTCTCGAATAAGTTCAAAAGCTAAAATTAGAATTTTCTACTTTTAACTGTTTCTATCAACAGTACCAGGTGATCCTGTAATGAAGTACTGGTAAACTGCTCTATCTTCTTGCAGTTATAAAAGCATTTACAAATGAACTTTTTTCCAATACAATGATCAATATTAGTGCGCGCGTACACACACACACACACACACATTTCTCTAAGTTAGATACTCACCAATTGCTATCCACACAGGAATGTGCCGTCGACTGCCCAGATAGCTAACAAATATAACTGTGATAACATTTCCAATCTCATATGACGATGCTATTAGGCCTGAGAGACTGGACGGTATCTCGAACCTCTTCTCAATTGTTGTAATTACAGAGTTAATGTACCCTGAGCTAAGTGCTTGTTGCAGTGTTACTAGGAATGATAACAATAGGACAAACACCTGGAACAAAGTAAAGTGAAAGGTTATTAACTGATCTGTCATCACAAGTGTATTTCAGTACTTTGTTTTCCTGCTAGTCTAATGTGTAAGTATTAATGGCCATCATTATGGTATGTCATTTATAGAACCTATATATTTTTAAATTTCAATGCATAACACTGACATCTTTAAAACACAGATATACATAAGACTAGTCTTTGCATTTGAGGTCTGTGTGGTTATGTATGTGTGAATGTGTACCTGTTACTGCTAAAAGAAAAGAGAAATACTCAAAAGCTAGCTAAATGTAGTTTCCTATAATGTGTTTCAATTCTGCACACACTGATTCACTTTAGGTGAGTACTTGCATTTTCTTATTTTACATACATCAAACCAGTTCTTTTCATTTAAAAACAAAACACATTAAAACTTCAAAGACCAGTTATTTAGTTTAAATAGAACTCATGGTGGATACAGAGTTTCAAGATAGTCAACCTTGATGTGCAAAAATAATTACTCTCAAATCACTTTCTAATTCATGTAATGTAATCTCATACACCAATGGTCTAAGATATTTTATTTATAATTATCAGCGGTATATGTATTCTTGTAATTATTGTAGCTGCATGACTTCATTAGAGAATGACCATTTAAAGACACAAAATATAAGGTGAGACACTGAATTAAAATTTGTGCCAGTGCCAGGATTCAAACCAAGGATCTCCTGCTTACTAGACAGACTAAGCCACCTGATTTTATGGGTAACACAAACACACAGAATAACACGAGCACATCTGCTTCCACAACACAAACTTCAATTGTGCCTCAACATTCCCTTACTGCCTAGTAAGCAGGAGAATCCTGGGCATGACACAAATTTTCGTCAATGCCTCTCCTATTCCATACCTTTGATATGATGAAACTGCATCTGTCTCTGGATAATGAATTTATTTTATATTAAATCACCAATTAGTCTTCCCAGGCAAAATATATAATGTAGTGTAAAAACTACAATAGCTCTATGTTTAACATTAAACACCACAAAGCATAGGCCTACTAAGACATTTAAGACTAGATCAATTTCAGTGACTGAGGCTTATAAAAGCAACTATAGCTGAAATACCTCTTTTTTCACTGAACTCATAGAGGCAGGAAATCTACAAATGTATTATGCAGAAAAGTATCACAACGACATTGTTCATTGAAATCAGCTGCGATATGTTTGCTTCTTAATTTAAACTGTTCAAATCAACACACATTTACTTTCTAGTAACACAGCAGACACAGGACACTGATGACCAAGCTGTTTAGTCCCCTCTCAACAACAGCAACAACAACAAAAACAAAGTAAAAAATCAGGAGACTATTGTGTCTGCACTCGGAGGATTCAAATTTACTCACCTTTATACTTGCAAACCTCTGCAAGAATGGAGGCCTACAGTTAAGGATACCACAATCCTTCGAATCGCGAAGAAGGATTGCAGCGGTAAGTTCTGGATAAGCGGAATGTGCACGTTCCTTTTCACTCCTGAAAAGTAAATGTTAGAGATTTTACCACAGACACAAAGTTTTCAGTTATAAGTAGGTGTGACAGATTGACAAATCCATGGTCTTTTAATTATGCAATAATGAAACTACAAATATAGGTGGCTTACAGTTGATGGTACTATGAGGTAAAACATCCACTTTGCAAACTAATTCACACATTATATATACAATGTTCTTTAAAACTATGGTTTTGTATTAAATGTAAGTGAGATCTATTAACAGACTATTTGAATTCATAGTTGTACTAGTTAATGATGTCACTTTTAATTCTTGCAGAAGAAGAGATTTTTCCATCAGCTAACTTTGGTCAGTAAGGGAAAGATAGAAGGTTACAAGCTCTTTAGAAGTATCAGACTGGAAGATAGTCTTTAGAATTAAACTTCAAGCCTCTCAGAAGCTATTCAGAACAAAGTAATGTGCTACCATCAAACATGATCGAAATATTGGATGGAGACATGAAAATCAGTAGCACAATGCACTCTCTGAGAGGAGTAGACTGCTGTGCCTTAGCTAGTTTGGGTCCTTGTGTTTGACAGGCATCCATAACAATGCAAATATCACACTACATTGCACTGCAATAGCATTTTTAACAATCATCCCATGTCACAGACATTAGACATCTGCATGAGATTGTAGAAAGTCTATGGAAAACGATTTACAATATGACCACAGCATTTCAAAAAAGTGTACTTATGGCATGAGCTTTGATTGGACACTGATGTTCACCTCATGGCAAATGACAAAGTAGTTTAAAAATTCCATGACAGCTGGTGCTGACTACTAGTCAATATCCATTAAATGGAGGAAGGAAGCTTAAGGTTTTACGTCCCATCAATAGCATGGTCATTAGAGATGGGAAAGGATGGGAGAGGAAATTGGCCGTGCCCTTTGAAAGGAACCATCCTGGCATTTGCCTGGAGTGATTTAGGGAAATCATGGAAAACCTAAATCTCGATGGCCATAGGTGGATTTGAACCACCATCCTTCCGAATGCGAGTCCAGTGTCCATTAAATGAAGCAGAAATGTGAGCCTGTTCCAAACAGAACCTGCAGGCAATACTGAATGCATACAAGTAGGGCATTATGTGTGGTTACAAGTTTATGTGATACTTGGGGAAAGTATATCAGCGCTAATGGAAAAGCTGATCTTGTAAATGCTTCTTGAATATAAACATAAACAATCCCACTAAAGCCAACTAAGTTTGATAAGCCAAATTTAGGTGATGAGTATACCTTTACCCATTGTGTCCTGTTCCCATAGGGATGATTGAGATTACGACTAAGTAGTTCATGCACACATTTACATGCAATCCCCTACATGAACAGAATAGAAAAAATCTCCAAAAACTGGTACAATGGTAAGTACCCTCTGTCTAGTACTTCACGGAGGTTTGTAGAGTATACATATCAAATAATGTTGACTATTAAACAATGGAAATACCTTAAATGATTCAACAATATTTTGGAAAGAATAGGTTGCTACTCACCACAGAGACGTTCAACAAGTCGCAAAAAGGCACACATAAAAGAATAAACAAAACTGAAGCTTTCAGCTGTTAAGCCTTCATCTGCCACAGAGAACACACACACACACACACACACACACACACACACACACACACATTAACCCAACCACCATCTCCGGCTGCTGTGGCAATCCAGCCACAGCAGTAGGACACAGTGGTTGTGTGTGTGTGTGTGTGTGTGTGTGTGTGTGTGTGTGTGTGTGTGTTCTCCGTGTCAGATTCATGAATGAAGTTTCTGCTACTCCGTCACAAACTGGTTCTTACTTTAAAAATTACCCTACATATATTAGCAAAATATATTGAGAAAAATAAACTGAGTTGAACTGACTGATGCAGTACAAGGTAAAAGAAGTGAACTGCCACTCACACACCAGCCTCCACCTCCCACAAATTGCATACCAGTATGTACTGTGTGCTGTTAGGTAGTGAAATGTGTGTGACTGACGCTCTGTCCACTACAGAACTCACCTGTCAACTAGCCCAGACGAGGGGTTCCTGCTGTGGCACTTGACGACGGAGTCGTGGCAGCAGCCGCCAGACGTCCCGGCGCTCACTGTCGTGGTTACAGTGGCATTGGAGTCGTTGAGGTCCTCGTCTGCAGACGCAGTCTCGGAGTAGAGGCCCGTCATGGCGTACATGGACTCCTGCCGGCGGTGGCCATGGTGGCCACCCCCGCCGCCTCCCGACTGGCACGTCGCCATCTCCTCTGCTGCCCTCGTGCTTCAGCTTAAGGACTCGCACATCACCTGCACATACACAAGCAAAGAGGCTGTAAATAAGGAATACTCCTCAGGGGATTGCAATAGAAGTTGCATGTTCAGAGTAAGGGAAAATTATACTAAAATAAATAAATAAAGAGGTAAAGCAGTAAACAATCCAAAGTTTGATTTGATTACCACAATGATTTACTAGGCATGTCATTTTGGAAGTTGCCTTCCTCTGACCTTTGAACTGGCTTGCTAGACGTAGGGAGTCAAACTGATTAATGTTGATTCTGAACCACATTGCTCCAAGGCAATCGACATCGACAACACTGCCAGATGTTGAAGTAGGGATAGACAAAAATCCAAGTCACAATTTGGGACAAAACCCACAACCTTTGAATTCTACCACTTTTTATTTTTTACCACAGTGTCAAAAAGTATGACAAGCAAAACGAAAAACCAAGTAACATCAGACAAACACATGAAGAAATATAAAACATTTACTGATCCTCAATAATAAAAAGTATGAATATTTACATTTCTTTTTTTAGTAACTAATTTACATGTTTATAGTATAAAAATGCAGTTCACGAGTACCAAAATAAATCCGCTGAACGTCGTTTATAAGCTAAATCAATCAGATAAGTCATTAATGTGTTCCTGCTATAAAGGTTATGTATCCTTGCCTGATCAGTAAATTAATTATCATCGTAAAGCGAACATTTCGTTGGCAACTTTAGCACACTACGTCGCCGATGGCGTAAGTAAAATTTAACCACGCGATGTAACAATTAGTTAAGAGACTGCAAACAGTTCGTTTGTCATTTCTCTTTAAGAGTAGGTTCTAATGCTCCGCGTAAGTGATCTTGGTCAGATAGTACTGACGGACAGCATCGAAACAGTAGAAAGGAAAGTACGTTTGCGTATTATCGCGACACAAATGAAAGAGGTTGGAGTGGGTATCATTACAACAAAGACGCTTTTCATTGGGAAAGATCGACTTACTGTACGAAATTTCGATCGCCGAAATTATATTGTTGACTCTGAGCTACACAGCGAGAAATGAGAGATCAGAGATAGGAAATCAGAGCTCGAACGAGGAGATTTAGGTGATACGTTTGGTTGTTGAATACCGTACTAGTTCAATCTCCACTAACGTTAACCCTTGCTGTCTTTGATGAGATCCCTTTTGGGTAGAAACTGCAGTTTATGCGACAGCGGCTAGTCCCCGAGCTCGCTAACGCAAGAACAAATAAGAAAGAACGTTATAATTTTACAAGGTAAACAAATCGAAGCGGTGTATGACGATCAAAAACTTACATTTCCATTCAGTAAGCATGTCGACAAGAACAGAATGAAAACAAACGTGATATGGTTGTTATTTTAGAGCGTTTCCAGCGAAGGCGGCTTTCTGGTCCTACTATATAGTAAAAATAAACATGCTTTGTTCTTTGCAGTGGCGTAACTATGGGGGATGGATGAGGGGGATAGAACCTCCCCCCCCCCCCCCCAGAAACCGGAGAAAAAAAATCGTATAACAGCAATATGGTAAAGGTAAAGATTGGAAACTTGGGGTGTTTTACCATAAGCTTTCATTGGATGGGACTGAATTAGTTTCTTCGACAGGAGTAGTAGATGGTAGTCTGTTTGAGAACTGACTAAAATTTTGCTCGTCAAGCAGATCTATCTCCCCCCCCCCCCCCCCCCCCCCCCCCGCACAAAGTCAAGTCCAAGTTACGCCACTGGTTCTATGGTTGACAGGTTTTTGTATGTACCCTTGTTCGGTAAGTAAAAGTAATTGGGTAAAACTGTAGAGTCTGTTGCCCGTGTTATTAGCATGGCGCACCGAAATCCTCGAATAAACTTCGAAATTAACGCCACATGAACCAGGCAATCTTATTAGCCTGCATAATTCTGCTCTATTGGTTTCTCTGCCGCTCCTAACCTAGCGATACCTGCAGACGCATAAACTGCAGTTTTTACCTTGCTTTTGAGTCTAATATTAATTTCGTGCTTTTTCCACTATTTTTTCCGATAAGAATATATTCTCTGAATTAATTCCCACAATACCCAATTTTTCAATTTTAGTTTATTAAGAGATTTTTACAGGCTATTCTTGAATTAACAGCCGGTAATTGTTTATAACACGGTCCTGCAGATAAAATACTGAATAAATTTCCATACGTGTTTATGAGAAAGTACTTACGAAATGGGTTATTACTTCTACATTTCAATACTGCTAATCATAACACTTTCTAGATCAGCTGTTCCACATTTGTTTTTCAAAATAAGGGAATTGTTACACAAACTTATTTTGAAAAACAATTATGGAAATCAAGAAAGTGTTATGTTAGCAATGTACAAATAATACCTATTTGTTTATTTCTGTTCAAAAAATGTTCAAATGTTTGTAGAACTTATGGGACTTAACTACGGGGGTCATCGGTCCCTAAGCTTACAAACTACTTATGAACTAGCTAATACTAAGGACGGCACAAATATCCATGCCCGAGGGGGGATTCGAACTCCCGACCGTAGTGACCGTGCAGACCGTGACTGGAGCGCCTCAGTCCCCTCGGCCACCGCGGCCGGCTTATTTCTGTTCCACACTCAGATTTCTGTATTTTGTTTCAACGCGGCGTTTCCCAAAAGATTAGTGAGTCCAGCGCTTTTAAATTGTACTTACACCATCGAGGACGTAGTGTGCTAATGGTGGCAACAAAATGTTCGCTTTACGAGGATACCTAACTTACTGACCGAAAAAGGTGCATACAAAAACATGTCAACCATACAGCAGGAAAAGCATTAATTATTTATTTCACGGTCAAAAAATATATATAATTACCTAGCATTCTATGCGTTTGGGTTTTCAAAGAGCATTTAAAGATCATTGCTGCCGAGGCTGTAAGTAAAATTTTATCTCTAGCGCTCATTGGAGCATTAAAAATCAATCAGTCGTCTGCAGCATTTAGCACCATTATTGGATTACTACAGTTCGTGTCATTAACAGTAACAGAAAAACTGTAATGAATTCGAAAAGGGATGAGGGGTCAAATTTTACGACGCTTGTCGCCGGGCTCCAGTGGTTATGTTGGCACCAATTATTAATGGCGGCAACTCAGAAGACCAATAACTATTTTGCCTTTCAATTAAAATTGAAAATTATTTTTTTCTGAACGGACAAGGGTATTTACAAAAACCCGTCAATAGAGCAGGTACATCTGCTCTGTAGCCCGTGAAAAATATTAACTCATTTCTACACTTCATTGTTCATCTGTTGCCAACATAAGCACTGGAGCCCGGCGAGAAGCGTCGTAAAGTTTTACCGGATAAGGGACTATTTGCTGAAATTCACTAGTTTTAACGCAGCACTACGACATAATTTCACCAACGCTCGAAGAGACAATACTCATTATTTTCAATCTGCAAGAATGTAAAATTGGCATGGATTGTACTAATATAACGACATTCACATCACACTAGTATGTCACAAAACACACAGCAAAACAGAAAAGGTGGGGACAGTTATTAACGTACCTCAGTGCCATTGGAAAACAATAAGTTTACCCTAATGAGGAGTGAAATACAATGCTATAAAGAAACCGTAAACGATTTTTACCAATGATTTTAAGGCAGAATTAAGCAGACACACTTAAATGCGATTAAATATATTCAACGTGCAACTTCAATTGTGATTAACACTAATTTTAGCAATGCACTGGTAATTTTGCTCACACCACTCTATGGGATGAAGATTTCACAAACTGTCGAGTGTTTCTCGGCGCGCAGACTTTCAAAATTTTTAATGATTCTTTGCCGTGTATGAGACAACTGGAATATTTTCCGACGCTTACAAAGGATAATCTTTGATCTCAGCTTAGTAAGAACTGCAGCATTTCTGCACATTCATATGTTTTGCACATGGTTTTGCGTTGTCCGCCTGCTGTAATTTGGCAAATAAATTTCCATCAATTATTACTTGACAAATATTTCCTTGGTTACTACTTCTTTTGACATTCGTGTTATATGCGATGTAATAGGTCGGTTTGGGAGCGGAAACGAAACGTATTTCCTTTCTGTTTCTTCGTAATACTTCGTAGAAGCCATGTAGTAATTTGGCAAGAAACATCCATGGCCGGTACGCCCAGACAGTTGAAGTTCTACATCCGGGTAGTATAGAAAAAAAGGCTTAAGAATTATCATATATACACAGTATATTTATCATTTAGTACGTAGTAATAAGTTTTATGTCCTTTAAAATGCAAATTTTCTTGTTGTTGTTGTTGTGGTCTTCAGTCCGGAGACTGGTTTGATGCAGCTCTCCACAATACCCTATCTTGATCAAGCCTCTTCATCTCCACATAAGAGCGACAACCTACATCTGTCTGAATCTGCTTACTGTATCCATCTCTTGGTCTTCCCCTGCGATTTTTTCCCCATACACTTCCCTCCAAAGCTAAATTCACAATTCCTTGATGTCTAAGAATGTGTCCTACCAATCTATCCCTTCTTTTAGTCAAGGTATGCCATAAATTCCTTTTCTCTCCAATTCTGTTCAGTACCTCCTTATTAGTTACGCGATCCACCCATCTAATCTTCAGCATTCTTCTGTAGCACCATATTTCAAAAGCCTCAATCCTCTTCCTGTCCGCCCTGTTTATCGTCCATGTCTCACTCCCATACAAGGCAACACTCCATACAAATGCCTTCAGAAAGGACTTCCTTAGGTTTAAATCAATATTCGATGTTAACAAATTTCTCTTTTTCAAGAAAGCTTTTCTACCCATTGCCATTCTGCATTTTATATCCTCTGTACTGCGACCATCATTTATTATTTTACTGCCCAAGTAACAAAACTCATCTACCTCCTTTATTGCTTCGTTTCCCAATCTAATTCCTTCAGCATCACCTGATTTTCTTACACTGCACTCCATTACCCTAGTTTTGCTCTTGTTAATGTTCATCTTATATGCACCTTTCAGCACACTGTCCATTCCGTTCAATTGCTCTTCCAGGTCCTTTGCTGTATCTGACAGAATTACTATGTCATCGGCAAAACGTAATGTTTTTAATTCTTCCCCCTGAACTTTAATCCCTATTCCAAATTTCTCCTTGCTTTCCTTTATAGCTTGCTCAATGTACAAATTGAACAACAATGGAGAAAGACTACAACCCTGTCTTACTCCCTTTCCAACCACTGCATCCCTTTCATGCCCTTCAACTCTGACAACCGATGTCTGGTTTTTGTACAAGTTGTAAATAACCTTACGCTCCCTATATTTTACTCCTGCTTGCTTCAGAACTTGAAAGAGTTTATTCCAATCAACATTGTCAAAAGCCTTCTCCAAATCTACAAAAGCTAGAAATGTAGGTTTGCCTTTTCTTAATCTATCTTCTAGGATAAGCCGTAAAGCGAGTATTGCCTCCCGTGTTCCTACATTTCTCCTGAACCCAAACTGATCTTCCCCGAGGTCTGCTTCTACCAGCATTTCCATCCTTCTGTATATAATTCGCGTTAATATTTTGCAACCATGACTTATTAAACTGATAGTTCTGTAGTTTTCACACCTGTCTGCACCTGCTTTCTTAGGGATGGGGATTATAACATTTTTCTTAAAGTCTGAGGGTATTTCACCTGTCTCATACATCTTACACACCAGGTGAAACAATTTTGTCATGGCTGGTTCTCCCAGAGACTTCAGTAGCTCTGAGGGAATATCATCTACTCCAGGGGCCTTGTTTCGCCTTAGGTCTTTCAGGGCTCTGTCAAATTCTTCTCTCAGTACAGTATCTCCTATTTCATCTTCATCTACATCCTCTTCCCTTCCTACAATATTGTCTCGAAGTTCATTTCCTTTGTAGAGCCCCTCTATATACTCTTTCCACCTTTCAACTTTCCCTTCTTTGCTGAGAACTGGTTTTCCATCAGTGTCCTTGATATTCATAGAGCTGTTTTTCTTATCTCCAAATGTTTCTTTTATTTTCCTGTAGGCTGTATCTATTTTTCCCCTATTTATACATTCTTCTACATCCTTGCATTTGCCTTCTAGCCACTCCTGCTTAGCCATTTCGCATTTCCTGTCAATCTCATTTCTTAGTCGTCTGTACTCCATTTTGCCTGTTTCATTTACTGCATTTTTATATTTTCTCCTTTCATCGATTAAATTTAGTATCTCCTGCGATACCCAAGGATTTTTTGTCGGTCTTTTCTTCCTACCTATTTTG
This sequence comes from Locusta migratoria, assembly GCA_026315105.1. NCBI lineage: Eukaryota > Metazoa > Arthropoda > Insecta > Orthoptera > Acrididae > Locusta > Locusta migratoria. The sequence goes on along the minus strand of CM048745.1, from coordinate 150,440,304 downwards.
TCCTCTGCTACCTTCACTATTTCATCTCTGAATTTTACCCATTCCTCCTCTACTGTTTTATTTTCCCCTGTTTCTGTCAATTGTTGCCTAAAGCTCCCTCTGAAATTCTTAAGAACCTCAGGTTCCTTCAATTTATCCAATTTATCCTTCAATTTTCTTAAGATATTGTTTTTGTGATCGATTCCACATCCATAAAGGCAAGTACTTTTGGGTTCTGTGGAAGGTGCATTTAACACATCGCTACCTCGGGGGAAAACCGGCACATCTCTAAAACAACTAATTTAGAGAAAACTCCACTTAAAGATAACAACTTAAGTTTCACTCAACATTACTTTTCTCCATGAAATAACATCAGCACTGTCTTTTTCTTTGGAATAGTACATACTCAAGAGGTAACTTTTACATTGTTTTTATTTCATTTTGAGTGATTAATTAACCCTAAGGGCTTCGATATGTGACACTTTTCTATAGAGAAAACTTCAATTTTAGTTAAAGGGCTTTCACTTGTAACACATAGAAATATAAATTTCAGATCTAAATCTGTACAGGGTATGATATAAATAATAAAGAAAGAACTGTAAGAAAATTTTTCTTTATAAAAAATTGCAACATAACACTGCACTAATTATTTGAATCAAATCAAGAAATTAATCAACTCAGATCTTTTGGTTTGTCTTACATTTTACATAAAATAGTTACCACAGAAAAATTAACCTAGAAGTTACTTAAAAAATCAAAATAAAATTTTGGAACTATATTTTTATCTATTAACTGCAAGAGTCCAGCCTTTTTAGCATCAGATACACCTTGCTTAGCAGTATAGGCTTTTGCCAGACACACCTCCTTGGGAGTTTCTAATGTTTCTGATCGAGTTGTTTTATGATTAGATTAATACTTGTTCCATAGATCATATATACGACATTTCGCAATGATATGCAATGTGTCCGTTTAGTAAATGGTGCCTATGCATGACACTCAATATTTTAAGGATTTTCTATCTTTATTTTAATGTCTATTTGTTTGTTTATTTTTAGTCCAACAGATTTAATGATTGTATGTTGCTTTCTGAAATGGAACAGTCTTCACGCAAAATACACACGAGCACTGTACGAATGCTGCTGCAGAGTTGCCAACTTCGCCGCAAAGGTTCCCACTAAATGTACTATAAAATTCCCCTAAATCGGAATAAACCGCCCCCCTCCCTGAAAAAGCAAACGGGGGGAGGGGAGGGGGGAGTGACGGCTAGGAGCTGCAGCCTGACTACTTTTCGATAAGAAAAAGAAACCAAAGCTCTTGTTTCTGAGACCTCTCTCTCTCTCTGTCTATCTCTCGTTTGTTAATATTGGTTCCTAATTTCTGGTTTGCTTTAGATATGGGCTACGGTGATAGCTTTGATAGCCCACAATATACGCCACTGGTATTTGGTAGTGGCCAGTAAACGTAACAGTTTAAAAACTGTCCGTGAATTGACAAATGAACTAAACGGAACGAGGGATACACGAGTGAGTCAACAGTGAGACGACGCCTGTCAGACTACAGAAAGGAAGCACGATTATGGTGTTTGTCTGCCACCCCTGTGAAGCCCGTCCACTGCCGTGTGGCCGCATTTGACCCGGCCAGTCTTGCAATTGGCTGCACAAACGTTGGGGGCAGAGGTCACCGCTGCCGTCGCCGTAGCCGTAGCAGTCGCCCACTTCGCTCCCTACTGCTTCAACGGCCAATAGCACCCAATACTTGCCGCTATACATCAACATGACACCGTTCTGGCGTCACGTCACTCGTTGCTAGGAAGAGCGCAGAAACTGTTGTCGAATTTTGTAAGCGTATTTTTGAAACTATCACTACGTTTACATGCAACACATCTTTTGGAAGACGAAAACCGATTTTCGTAAACCGTTTTTCACTGTCGTGTTTACGTGGCATATGAATCGGATTTCCTGGCCCACTTAATATGGCGGCTTAAAAACAGCTGATTACTAGTCCGCACAGTCGCTATTTTTCTTTACTTAAATACTCAGATTTATGTTCACTGCGATATTTATACTTATATTTCACATTAGAAAATATCTTTCCATATGTGCAGAAAATTCTTAACAAGAAAACACAATCTGACAAGCCAAGAACGTTTCAAAAACGTTTGCATTTGCATGGGTACGGAAATCGATAGTGGAACTCGAAAACCGCTTTAGAGAAGCGGATTTCCAGAATCGATTTTGGAGTGTTTACATGACCAACCAAAAGCGGAATTGGGAAATCAGTTTACTAAATCCGGTTTTGGGAGACCATGTAAACGGGGTATATGTCAAGGTAACTGAGTATTAAATATTACAAATGACACGTCGTTCTCGGTACCATTAGCTTTAACAGGGTGTATACTCATCGGGATATACGGTGAAACCCGGGAATATTTTCATCCTGGAGAAATCCGGGATTTCTTTTTTATAATTGCGTGGATTTTTCATTGTTTACGTTACCAATTAATGTTTTTTTGTCATTTTCGCTGGCTAGAACTCTATTTTAGCCCGCTACTACAGAATACTACTGCAGCAATAAAACAAAGAAGAGAATAACGCCGGCCGCGGTGGCCGCGGGGACTGAGGCGCTCCAGTCACGGTCTGCACGGCTACTACGGTCGGGGGTTCGAATCCCCCCCCCCCTCCGGCATGGATATTTGTGCCGCCCTTAGTGTTAGCTAGATCATAAGTAGTTTGTAAGTTTAGGGACTGATAACCCCCGTAGTTAAGTTCCGTTAGATATACAAACATTTGATTTGAAGAGAATAACACGAAAATAAAACAGTTGGGAAACGAGGCATGATTAACAATATATACAATGCGCGTACCTTACAAGCGTCTGACGAAAGCAGAATGTGTGAAAGGCGTCATAACGGAGTGTATGCAATGCTTCAAATCAAACTGTTGTCGATGAGCGTAATATTTCATCTGTTTAGGTTTCTAGCAGGTCGTGGGTAAAAATTTGGGATTAGCGGAGAAGCTATACTTTCGAAATAAATGGCATTTTACACAATACGATTTCCGTTAATAGTGAGAATGTGCTATGATTTTCTTAAATTACGAAGTGTTTAACACTCATTCAAAACAATGCATTTAATTTCAAAAAATTCGAGTCTCTGAAGACCAGCCATTTATGCCATGAATAAATATTTTACCGGTGCTTTTATGATTTAATATATCTTAAGGAGTAACAGCCGCTAAAAAAGACTTAGCTTCAATGTTAGTTTATCGTATTTATTTCTGATCTTTATTAGATTACGAATTATGCAACAACGGTGGCCGAAATTAAAGCTATCCATAAAGAAATAAAAAAAAAAAAAAAAAAAAAAATTACGGAAAGTGAAGACAGTAAATCAGGAGTTCGTAAATAATTATTCGTTGTGCTCGTATTTTTGTTGTTTTATTCGGTTCTTGCATAACAACTTACTCGAAAATCATGATACAATCGAAGAAGCCGCGGCGGAGTGGCCCAGCGTATTGAAGCACTATGCTGCGATGCACATGGCCGTTCCCCGTCGGGGGTTCGAATCCACCCTCGGGCATGGGGGTTCGAATCCCCCCTTCGGCATGGATGTTTGTACTGTCTTTACTATAAGGTAGTTTATAAGTAGTTTGTAAGTTTAGGGACTGATGACCCCGTAGTTAAGCTTTACGAACACTTGAACAATCGAAGAAAACTGCAAAATATATTTCACAAGCAATTAAAGCTGCTGAATTGGGTTACAGCCTAACAACATGTACGAAAATCGTAACCTATCTGAACATAACTGCGAAGTATTTCAAAAACGAGATAAGTGATAAACGACCTTCCCGTAAATTACAACATCTGCTATATCATCACGAAAAAACTGAAATATACCCGAATTTCATTTACGAAATAGAAGTAAAATGCAACATTCTCACCGGCTGTTTTCACCTGATTCGTGAATGGCATTCTTATTTCTCATGAACTGTCGCACCATTAACAATCTACAAATCACAAAAAAAGAAAATAATAATAATAATAATAATAACGCCGACAATGTAAGCGCGTAAAATGCACTGGGAAGTTGTTAGTCTCTTTACCTAGCTAAAGCGAATACTAAGCTGGGTCATGCTAACCCCCTCCCACCCAAGAAGTAGTACCTCATAAAGTGTCTCACAAACCCATCCTCAACTCGATCGAGTCCCTTCCGAACCTAAATCCTGATCCGCCGCTGCTTGTGACTGATTAGGAAAAGGCGTCTTAGCAGGGCTGTGTAGACCCCGGGCTAGAATAAAAAGTGTTGCTCCTGCTAAATGCAAGTAGGTATAATACATTTTTGTCAGCAGTTTATCACCAGTTCTTGCTTAATATCTGCACTTGGTTCAGTATCCTACAACCAGATTCAGAATGAACATACAAGAGTAGTAATATGTAAACAATCGTAAACTCATTTTTTTACTTGAACATATTTCGTACTGTATTTACATAATTTCTACATTTTTAAAAAGACTACATCATTATGCCGCAAAACAACTTTAAATTTTAACATACACCAAGAACTTTTTATATAACAAATGAGTATCACTTCAACTCCGCCCGTTATTCAAAATAGGTGTGTGTGCATGATTTAAAAGCTAAGAAACACGTAATTACAAAGCACATAAATCGATAAAGCAAACCTTTGGATAATACATGAACAAGGTTCGAAAGATTCAAATTTCTATGTCATTTAAGGTCCCCAACAGAATATGCCATGCATTTGATGTTGTTCTACTTAATAGAACTTAACAAATGCATAAAAATGTGAGAATGGAGGCCCGAATCTTCTGCCCGCCAAGGCTCCCTCTCCTTCCTGTTTTAGAACATATCATGTATTCAAGTATTATGAATTATCTCGAAGAGAATGATCTATTGACCCAAGGTCAACACGGATTTAGAAAATATCGTTCATGTGAAGCACAACTAGCTCTCTACTCACACGAAGTGATGAGTGATGCTGACAAAGGATCTCATATTGATTCCGTAATTCTAGATTTCCAGAAGGCTTTTGACAACATACCTCACAAACGGATCTTAAATCAAATTGCCTGGTTATCGAATATCGCCACAGATTTGTGACTGGATAGTGGATTTCCTGTCAGAGAGGACACAATTTGTAGTACTCGGTGGTAAGGCATCGACTTAAACAGAGGTGATATCCGGAGTTGCACAGGGTAGTGTTATTGGTCCTCTATTGTTCTTCATCTACATAAACGATCTGGAAAAAAATCTGAGCAGCTCTCTTAGGTTGTATGCAGATGCCGCCGTCATTTATCGTCTAGTAAAATCATCTGAAAATCAAAACGCCGGCCGCGGTGGCCGAGGGGACTAAGGCGCTCCAGTCACGGTCTGCACGGCCACTACGGTCGGGGGTTCGAATCCCCCCTCGGGCATGGATATTTGTGCCGTCCTAGTTCGTAAGTAGTTCATAAGTAGTTCGTAAGTTTAGGGACTGATGACCCCGCAGTTAACACCCATAAGCTTCACGAACATTGGAACATTTTTAAAATACTAGAAATCAGAGCTCGAAGGGAGCGATTCAAATGTTCTTTCTTCCCGCGCGCTATTCGAGAATGGACTGATAGATGAATAGTATTAAGGTGGATCGATGAACCCTCTGCCAGGCACTTGTGATTTGCAGAATATCCCATGAAGATGTACATTACTTTCTATATATTGTGCCAGTCACAGTTGCAAAAATTATTTGTCTTGTGTGACTATTTTCTGACTACATCCATTATCAAACACTCGGTTTACGTCAATTCTGTATATTCACATTCACCAATGTGTGACTTGCTGTGTCTCCATTTGTGTAAAAGACTTTCTCATCACTTCGTGAGAGTAAAGAGCTAGTTGTGTTTCACAAGAACGATTTTTTCTAAACCCGTGATGATTACGTGACAATAGATCGTTCTCTTCGAGGTGATTCATAATGTTTGAACACAGCAAACGTTCCAAAACCCAGCTGCAAATTGACGTCAGTATCCATAAAAGCATTGACCGTTTTCCCTCACACGCTGCTCTAAAACGCAGCTGCGTAGCACTTCACTGCAAACGTAGAGAACGTTTGCAGTGACGGAGCTCAGGTTACAGTCAAGGCCGTGTGACAGAGGGAAGATAGCTTCCAGGGCTACGCGAGCAAATTTCACAGAATTCTGTGCGGCCGAAAAAGTTCAAGGGCGCTGTTTTCATATATCCCGCGGTGGGTACTCGAAACTTTACATAACGTAAAACGAACGAGACCGTGAAACCGCTCAGGGGACCAGATATATATAAAAAGTCTGGCAGGCGGTCAGTGGTTGCGGCAACTGGGCAGCGGGGAACTTTCATCTAAATCCGTAGCTGCGTTTACAAAGCGCCGCGGGAGGCTGGCGGGAATCGATTTCTGCCGTGTCGACCACAGCTTCCACGCTCTTACAGGACCTCCTGCTACGGACGCGAGAGTCAAAGGATGGAATATGCACACTGGGCGTATGCTGCTAACTTCACACGCAACATACATAAAAGCTGGCCTTCCTAGCGATGAAAGGCAGCTGAGAGTCAAGTCGGTTGAAAACAATGTCTGAGTAGCCTAATATCAAACCTGGACATCTGACCTAATGGTCGAAATTTAGTTAGCAGTCGATCCCAAGGGAAGTTTTTCCGCTCTTTTCATTGGTGAAGTCTGTTTTTTTCCAAAAATTGACGTAAATGTGATAAATCACACGTTAAATTTTACTGTTCACATCAAAAGCAGACACCTACATAAGAACTTGATATCAAAATCGGACACTTGTTGAATGAAGCAGCGTGCACCAATGGGAACACAGTATATGATCACATGACCCTTGAAAATCAGACATGGTGACAGTATGTACCAGGTACTAAGACGTATTAGCCAGTACTTAAGTTTTTCAGTAATTTTTATAGTATTATCACTAATAACCATCTTAAAGCGAGTGAAATGGAACATAATATATCACCAACGCCCGAACGAAAAGCTAGGAAGCGGTTGAGACAACCTGAAAAGTGAAAAATAAACACTGAAGAGAAACAAAAGTAAGACTAGCTTGTAAACTACACTGTTCTATTGTAAGATGTGTTGTACGGAATTATCACTTCTTGCAATGAAGTTCGATGTCAGAAATAACGTAAGGATGTTTAAGGAAAAATCTGGCGACAGTTTCAACAGACCTTATGCTAATAATTTTAGAGATTCAGTGTCGTAACATTTCATTTTGTATATAAAATTAAAAAGTTTACTATTATTATTCTAATTCTTCATTTTTCCTATATGTATTAGAGTTCAGAATTTAGTATGTTCCACTTTATGTCGATATTCCTATAATTTCTGAGATTATTCACCTGTAAAAGATTCTCGTCAGCAGTAAGCGAATCTCTGTGTATAAAAAATGGACATCCGAAAGCGTGTTCACATCAAATGCGGACACCTACACGTTTTGGTTTCAAAGACGGACAACTGTATTTTCAAACACAATTTGAAGGTGCTCGAGTAATCAAATTATTAGCCACTTACAGGTATAGATTCTCGAGTGTTAAACTTGATAATGTTCAAATCAGCTTATAAATATATTGGCTCTATGATTTGCAGTAAAAAATTACGTTTACCTTAGCTTCTGGCAAACGACAGATGTCCGTTTTTGATAATATGCTACTCATCTATCGTGTACAGGTGGAATTTCTTTTCAGTTTTAGAGAGCGTACTCTTCGACATACGTCCCTTGCTTACGAGGGGCGCCTGCAGAGTCCGAAAGATGCCACCACCGTCGCGTATCGAGGTCATTTTTAGTTAATAGCAACTTTGGAAAGAACGCATATCAAGTTTCAACCATACCGCTCTGTGTGTTTGGCAAAGAATGGTCGAGAAAGAATTTCGAGTGGTGATTAAATATTAGTATTAAGAGATCCAGATCACTGCTATAATTAATATTTTTATTTATTACACAACAGCTGTTTCAGCAGTTTGCCATTGTCAAGTGTAGCTATGATGATCTAGCGTCATATATAACATCTGGCACAACTGTTATTATATAATCATACTTTATAGCAGTATGTTATTTGCATTTAGCTGCTGTACTTTCGGCAGCCTGAGATGTTAATTAGATTTTAATTTTATTTTTTTGTATAAACACGTTTTTTTAAATGTAACAGTTTGCCAAAGACTGTCAAACATATTTGGCAAACTATTACACATCACTGAACCAATGCCGTACCATGACTAACATCCCCATACCGCCGGCCGCGGTGGCCGAGGGGACTAAGGCGCTCCAGTCACGGTCTGCACGGCCTCTACGGTCAAGGGTTCGAATCCCCCCTCGGGCATGGATATTTGTGCCGTCCTAGTTCGTAAGTAGTTCATAAGTAGTTTGTAAGTTTAGGGACTGATGACCCCGTAGTTAAGTCCCATAGACTATACAAACATTCCAAACATCCCCATACCGTAACACTTCCGCCACCGTATTTCACAGTGTTTAAAGTATACTTGGAATTAAATTCATGGTTTGGTGGGCGGCGCACATAGACTTTTCCGTCTGAGGCAAACCTATGCATTAAAGGGTTAAGAATGGAAATCGGAAAACTGGCTTTACCTCCTTTCCCAGTGTAGCCGATCGAACAATTCCAGAATGACACGCTCGAACGAGCACGAGGAAAATGGAATGCAACTGCTGCCAGCATGCTAAGCGACTACAGTGATACGTGTCTGTCAGGGAACTACGCACAGCTTACAATTCGAGCGAGGAATGAGTAAAAGAAGTAGATACCATCGGAGTAGTGAAGCAAGTAAAATCACTTGACAAGAAGATGTCTTCTGGTCCGGACTTAGATTTCTACCTGATTATTCTGAAGCGATTGCTCATTACTTAACAGCCATATAGAACCGCTCGCTCAAAGAAGAATGTGTACCAGAAGATTGGAAAGTTGTACAGGTCACACCTATATTCAAGAAAGCCAGTAGGAGTAACGCACTAAACTACAGGCCTATTTCATTTACGTCAATTTGCAGCAGGGTTTTGGAACATATTCTGTATTCAAATATTATGAATTATCTAGAACAGAATGATCTATTGACCCAAGGTCAACACGGATTTAGAAAATATCGTTCATACGAAACACAACTACCCCTTTACTCACACGAAGTGATGAGTGCTATCGACAAGGGTTCGCAAATCGATTCCGTATTTCTTTATTTCTAGAAGGCTTTTGACACCGTACCTCACAAACAGCTTTTAATCAAATTGCGTGGTTATGGTCTATCGCCCCAAATTTGCGTCTCGCTGCGGAGCGCGCGGTTGCTCGCCGTGGAGGTTCGAGTCCTTCCTGGGGCATGGGTGTGTGTGCTGCCCTTAGGTTAGTTTACTTAGGTTTAAGTAGTTTGTAAGCTACGGACTGGTGACCACGCAGTTTTGTCCGATAGATTTACAAACATTTGAACATTCGAACTGCAGAACGATCTGAATAAGATATCACTATGGTGTAAAAATTGGTAACTGACTCTAAATAATGAGAAGTGTGAAGTCGTCCACATGAGTACGAAAAGAAATCCGTGAAAATTTGTTTAAAAGACAAATGAATCAAAATTGAAGTCCGTAAACTCCACAAAATACCTAGGAATTACTATTACTTCAGACTTAAATTGGAAAGAAGACGTAAATAATGTAGTGGAAAAGGCGAACCAGAGACTGCGTTTTATTGGTAGAACCCTTAGAAGATGCAACAGAACTACTAAAGAGACTGCATACGCTTCGCTTGTCCGACTTCTTTTGAAGTACTGCTGCCTAGTGTGGGATCCTTATCAGGTGGGTTTGACAGAGGATATCGAAAGACTCCAAAGAAGGGCAGCTCGTTTTGTATTGTTACGATACAGGGGAGACAGCGTTACGGAAATGATACAGGATCTGGAATGGGAATCATTACAACAACGGCGCTTATCGCTGCGGCGTGGGCTACTTACGAAACTCCAATCGCCAAGATTCTCCTCCGAATGCGAAAATATATTGTTGACTCCCACTTCCATAAGTAAAAACGATCATCAGAATAAAATACGAGAAATCAGAGCTGGAACGGAGAGATTCAGGTGTTCTTTCTTCCCGCGCGCTATTCGACAATGGAATGGGAGATGAATAGTATAAAGGTGCTTCGATGAACCGTCTGCCAGGCACTTAAATGTGATTTGCAGAGTATCCGATGTAGACGTAGATGTAGAGAGACATAAAAACCGCGGACCTCCAGTAAGTACTGCACAGTGTGATCCGTCAGCTTGGCAGGCGGCCCGTGCAGAGGATCGACGCCCTCGCAGCGCCGTTGGAGCAACGGTCTATGCAAATGGCGTGCGCAGGGCGGAGGACGACTTCCTCCCGGATGCCGGCTCGTGATTCGATTACGTCACACAGACACACAATGGTTACCGCACAAGGCGCTCTCATCTTCCCTGCGGCGCAGCGATTGAGATAAGCGTCGCTGTTGTGAGGCCGTCTTCCCGGACATGGACCCCAACTCGTTCCCCTTCTACGAGCTCTTTTCCACAAATCAGTACAGGAAGAGATAAAAAAGAATAAGGAAAAATGAGGTGGAGTATTTTCATAGCTTTTAGCCACACCAAAGAAAAGAACAGAACGGAGCAAGTAATCGTTTCAAGCCACCTTCTTACGGCTAGGCCCCGTCTCCTTTGTAGTGTTATCAGCAGTGGTTGCAGGGCCATGTCAGTATCTCACGTAGGGATGGGAAAAACAGACTGGTAAAATCCTATACCTATATTTTCGTGCTGAATTAACACTTTTTTGTGCGGTTTACTTGGAACAAAAAATTCGATGTAAACGGCATTGCGATCGATATATATAACGCATGTTTGACTTTCGCTTCGCTACCATTGACGATTTAGTGTCTCTGAACCGGAGAATCGGGCGCTACGCGCCCTCACGTACTAAGAAACAAACTTCTTGTTTAACCTATACCTACAGATCAATTTTTTAAGTCAAAGTTAGGCTAGGTATAGGTTAAAATACAAGGGCGCATACCGCATATCCGGTTCAGAAACACTAAATCGAACGTTCGATATATATCGATGGCAAAGCCGTTTCCTTCGATGTACACAGATTCTAGGAAATTACCTTTTTTTTTTGTTCCAAAATTTCGAGAAGCGAATATTCGAATATTTGTTAAGCTTATGGGACTTAACTACGGGGTCATCAGTCCCTAAACTTACAAACTACTTATCAACTACCTTATACTAGAGACGGCACAAATATCCATACCCGAGGGGGGATTCGAACCCCCGACCGTAGTGGCCGTGCAGACCGTGACTGGAGCGCCTCAGTATCCTCGGCTACCGCGGCCGGCTTTCGAGAAGCGATGCATAGGAATGTGATCTAGAACGTTCTGCAAAATCGATCTTTTCAAATAAGATGCACAGTCCAGCACCTTCAGTATCGCTCAACACCAACGGACAGAGAAACACGGCAGTCTCTCAGTAACCAATGCATTTATCAGCGAAGATATACGCGCTACGTAAACAAAGGAATAGTAGAGTATGAAAGACTTTGGAGCAATAAGCACAGTGAAGACATGGGTAGCATTCGGCCTTTTCTCGCAGGTGCAGCACGAAAAACAGCAGTTGCGGAAAGTCGGTGGGCACGTCGCGGCTATTCCGGAAACGAGCGGGATTAAGCGGACTACTTCCTCCTCGGGGAACAACGACCCAGGAGAGGCAGACGTCGTCGGTGGTGATGGTGGTGGTGGAGCCTAACGGCTGGGCACCGTTAGAGCGAGTCTAATCGCCACCTAACGCCATCACGGGGACACTCCACTGCACTCCGCTATCCACTTCTAGCGGAGAACAGAGCGCTTCCCTCCCTATCAACACACCTCTCTGTGCTATGGCCTACCCGAGGTGCCTTGAAAATTTCCCGAATTTTTGCTACGCTTACCTTTTACTTATTATCTGAGTAGCCTACTATCAAAGACGGACATCTGTCGTTTGCCAGAAACTGAGATAAACGTAATTTTTTTTTAACTGCGAAACGTAGAGTTGCAACTCATTATCTTGTGGCGGAACCATCCGCGTAGATCAGCAATCATTCGCGTTAAGAAGCTTGCAGGAGTCGTTTGGGTTTCTATGGAGCAATTATACCTCTTGCACCGTGGGCATCTTATACAGCCATCTCACAAATTGTAATGCGGTAAACTTGCTCGTTTGGCCCCTGATACTGTTTTCGCGTTACAGATCTCATCGCTAGCAATACTCTCTAGTCGAACCATTCTTCCCCATCTCTAGGGACTGCACCGAATCTCGTATACTATCGAGGTGCTTTTAAGTAAATTTAGTAAATCATTTCCTTGTGCTACAGCAAGGCGGTACCGTACCAACTTCTCAGATTGTGAATGAATAACACGTGACAGGACTATTTCACACACGAATGTAGTCAACTCACTTATCTGCAAAACATACAAATTTTATCACAGTTATGTTATGCCCACATTTCGTTTCTTGACAAAAAGAAAACCGGAACAATAACATGCGCCGAGCGGTTTTCTGGTGACACCGTGACTTCTGGTCAGACTATAAATATACCAAACTCCACAATTTACATCAACATCGACGACACCAAAACATCCTCTGTACACGTGTGTTCCTCTAGCCAGGAAAAATTTTCAACACGTTACACAATGGCTTAGAAAAATCCAACTGCAGAATACTGCATTATGAGGATGTTACATAAAGGTACGGCCAAACTTCCAGGAAACATTCCTCACACATAAAGAAAGGCAATAGGTTATGTGGACATGTGTCCGGAAACGCTCAATTTCCATGTTAGAGCTCATTTTAGTATTTCTCTTTAAATGTAAATTGAAATAATTCGTGCAGACAATTGTCAAAATAACCAATTGTTTCGTTAGTATGTACTGTACTTCCTCGATTCACCGCCAGTTGGCCCAACTGAAGGAAGATAATGTTGAATTCAATGCTTGTGTTGATATGCGACTCATTGCTCTACAGTACTAGCATCAAGCACATCAGTACGTAGCATCAACTGGTTAGTGTTCATCACGAACGTGGTTTTGCAGTCAGTGCAATGTTTACAAATGCGGTCAATCGAGGAAGTACAGTACATACTAACGAAACGATTGGGTATTTTGACAATTGTCTGCACGAATTATTTCAATTTACATTTAAAGAGAAATACTAAAATGAGCTCTAACGTGGAAATTAAGCGTTTCCGGACACATGTTCACTTAACATATTTTCTTTCTTTGTGTGTGAGGAATGTTTCCTGAAAGTTTGGCCGTACCTTTTTGTAACACCCTGTATATTTATAAGCTGATTTTAGCATTATCAAATTTTATACTCCAGGATTTATACCTGTAAGTGGCTAATATCAATTTGATTACTCAAGCACCTTCAAATTGTGTTTTAAAATACAGATGTCCGTCTTTGAAACCAAAACTTGTAGGTGTCCGGTTCGATGTGAACACGCTTTCAGATGTCCGTTTTCGATACACTGAGATTCGCTTGTTGCTGCCGAGAATCTTTTACAGGTGTATAATCTGGGAAATTATAGGAATATCGACATAAAGTAGAAAAATGAAATTCTGAACGCTATTACATATTGGAAAAATGAAGAACTACAATAATCATAATAATCTTTTTAATTTTATATACAAAATGAAATGTTACGGCACTGACTCTCTAAAATAATTAGCAAAAAGTCTGTTGAAACTGTCGCCAGATTTTTCCGTAAACATCCCTACGTTATTTCTGACTTCCAACAATTGATAATTTCGTACTACACACCTTACAATAGAACAGTGTAGTTTACAAGCTAGTCTTACCTTTGTTTCTTTTCAATCTCTATTTGCCACTTTTCAGGTTGTCTCAACCGCTTCCTAGCTTTTCCTTCAGACTCTGCTGATATGTCCCATTTCACTCGCTTTAAGATGGTTATTAGTAATAATACTATAAGAAATTACTGAAAAACCAAAGTACGGGCTAATATGTCTTAGTAAATGTTCAAATGTTTGTAGAACTTATGGGACTTAACTACGGGGTCATCAGTCCCTAAGCTTACGAACTACTTATGAACTAGCTAATACTAAGGACGGCACAAATATCCATGCCCGAGGGGGGATTCGAACCCCCGACCGTAGTGGCCGTGTAGACCGTGACTGAAGCGCGTCAGTCCCCCCTGCCACCGCGGCCGGCTGTCTTAGTAACTGGCGCGCGCTGTCGACATGTCTGATTTTCGAGGTCATGTGATCAGATACTGTTTTCCCATTGGTGCACACTGCTTCATTGAACAAGTGGCCGAATTTGATATTAAGCTCTTATGTAGATGTCCGCTTTTAATGTGAACAGTAAATTTAACGTGAGATTCACTACATTTACGTCAATTTTTGGAAAAAAAAAAAAAAAAAACGGATTTCACCAATGAAAAGAGCGGAAAAACTTCCCTTGGGATCGACTGCTAAATAAACTTCGACCATTAGGTCAGATGTACAGGTTTGATATTAGGCTACTCATTTGTCCGCCTATGCAATTGCAGTCCTTTTTCACATTATGCGTTTCGTTTTATTGAATATAACACATCTTCATTGGTGCGAAAAGACATACTTAAAATTTGATTTGTTTTTAAATTTCTTTATTTTTGTAAAATGTTACGGACATTTTTCCCAATTTCGCCACACATCATTTATATTGACGTGTTTGCTGAAATTACGTGATTTTACATAATAAGTATTTCATAACGATTAGATATGTGTTAAGTACCATAAATTTAATGAAATTTATGTTTTAATGATTGAAGTATTCGAACAAAACGAAAAAAATTTTAAGGTCACAGCAATATTCGAACTACGTGATCTACATTCACTGCAGAAATAATTGATACAATAGTATGTATTTATATCTGCTTGCAAAACATCGAAGACTATTTTCTCGAGAATTTTTTAGAGTCGAATCTTATGGCTTTGTCTGGTTATTATTTTAAGTCTGAACTTTACGAACCATAATTTTTTTTAAAAAAATCCCATACCGGTACTATCTCCATTTTGGCATTCTGTATGAATCGTGCCGTCGCAGACCAGAAAGAATCGTGAACGAATTGGAGGAAAAGATTCACAAGGTTAGATTCGATTGCCATCTATGAGCGGGATGTAGAAAGTAAGAATCGTGCCATTGCAGACTATAAGGAATCGTGAACGAATGGTATGAATCGATTCACAACGTGGGATTGAATCACTAGAATCGATTCTTGAAAAAGAATCGTGTTGCCCAACTCTATTCGTAACAACAGTCACAACCATTAAGAATACATTACGCATAGTTACGGAATATGCTGTTCCCATAAATTCGTTTACCAAAATACATTTAACAACATTACATGCTGTAATTATTGGATAACATTATTACAAATTTTTCCTTGTTTTTAAATAAATTAGGGCTGATCATGTTTTATATATCACTGGATCCTAAATCAAATAGTAAGTAGGGGAGAGTAGTACACAGTGAAACAAATATTACCGTTTTGATTGTTTCGTATAAAATACTTATCACAATGCAAATTTTCTTTATTTACTTGAAAGAACAATACAGATTCTAGGAAATTACCTTTTTTTTTTTGTTCCAAAATTTCGAGAAGCGAATATTCGAATATTTGTTAAGCTTATGGGACTTAACTACGGGGTCATCAGTCCCTAAACTTACAAACTACTTATCAACTACCTTATACTAGAGACGGCACAAATATCCATACCCGAGGGGGGATTCGAACCCCCGACCGTAGTGGCCGTGCAGACCGTGACTGGAGCGCCTCAGTATCCTCGGCTACCGCGGCCGGCTTTCGAGAAGCGATGCATAGGAATGTGATCTAGAACGTTCTGCAAAATCGATCTTTTCAAATAAGATGCACAGTCCAGCACCTTCAGTATCGCTCAACACCAACGGACAGAGAAACACGGCAGTCTCTCAGTAACCAATGCATTTATCAGCGAAGATATACGCGCTACGTAAACAAAGGAATAGTAGAGTATGAAAGACTTTGGAGCAATAAGCACAGTGAAGACATGGGTAGCATTCGGCCTTTTCTCGCAGGTGCAGCACGAAAAACAGCAGTTGCGGAAAGTCGGTGGGCACGTCGCGGCTATTCCGGAAACGAGCTGGATTAAGCGGACTACTTCCTCCTCGGGGGACAACGACCCAGGAGAGGCAGACGTCGTCGGTGGTGATGGTGGTGGTGGAGCCTAACGGCTGGGCACCGTTAGAGCGAGTCTAATCGCCACCTAACGCCATCACGGGGACACTCCACTGCACTCCGCTATCCACTTCTAGCGGAGAACAGAGCGCTTCCCTCCCTATCAACACACCTCTCTGTGCTATGGCCTACCCGAGGTGCCTTGAAAATTTCCCGAATTTTTGCTACGCTTACCTTTTACTTATTATCTGAGTAGCCTACTATCAAAGACGGACATCTGTCGTTTGCCAGAAACTGAGATAAACGTAATTTTTTTTTAACTGCGAAACGTAGAGTTGCAACTCATTATCTTGTGGCGGAACCATCCGCGTAGATCAGCAATCATTCGCGTTAAGAAGCTTGCAGGAGTCGTTTGGGTTTCTACGGAGCAATTATACCTCTTGCACCGTGGGCATCTTATACAGCCATCTCACAAATTGTAATGCGGTAAACTTGCTCGTTTGGCCCCTGATACTGTTTTCGCGTTACAGATCTCATCGCTAGCAATACTCTCTAGTCGAACCATTCTTCCCCATCTCTAGGGACTGCACCGAATCTCGTATACTATCGAGGTGCTTTTAAGTAAATTTAGTAAATCATTTCCTTGTGCTACAGCAAGGCGGTACCGTACCAACTTCTCAGATTGTGAATGAATAACACGTGACAGGACTATTTCACACACGAATGTAGTCAACTCACTTATCTGCAAAACATACAAATTTTATCACAGTTATGTTATGCCCACATTTCGTTTCTTGACAAAAAGAAAACCGGAACAATAACATGCGCCGAGCGGTTTTCTGGTGACACCGTGACTTCTGGTCAGACTATAAATATACCAAACTCCACAATTTACATCAACATCGACGACACCAAAACATCCTCTGTACACGTGTGTTCCTCTAGCCAGGAAAAATTTTCAACACGTTACACAATGGCTTAGAAAAATCCAACTGCAGAATACTGCATTATGAGGATGTTACATAAAGGTACGGCCAAACTTCCAGGAAACATTCCTCACACATAAAGAAAGGCAATAGGTTATGTGGACATGTGTCCGGAAACGCTCAATTTCCATGTTAGAGCTCATTTTAGTATTTCTCTTTAAATGTAAATTGAAATAATTCGTGCAGACAATTGTCAAAATAACCAATTGTTTCGTTAGTATGTACTGTACTTCCTCGATTCACCGCCAGTTGGCCCAACTGAAGGAAGATAATGTTGAATTCAATGCTTGTGTTGATATGCGACTCATTGCTCTACAGTACTAGCATCAAGCACATCAGTACGTAGCATCAACTGGTTAGTGTTCATCACGAACGTGGTTTTGCAGTCAGTGCAATGTTTACAAATGCGGTCAATCGAGGAAGTACAGTACATACTAACGAAACGATTGGGTATTTTGACAATTGTCTGCACGAATTATTTCAATTTACATTTAAAGAGAAATACTAAAATGAGCTCTAACGTGGAAATTAAGCGTTTCCGGACACATGTTCACTTAACATATTTTCTTTCTTTGTGTGTGAGGAATGTTTCCTGAAAGTTTGGCCGTACCTTTTTGTAACACCCTGTATATTTATAAGCTGATTTTAGCATTATCAAATTTTATACTCCAGGATTTATACCTGTAAGTGGCTAATATCAATTTGATTACTCAAGCACCTTCAAATTGTGTTTTAAAATACAGATGTCCGTCTTTGAAACCAAAACTTGTAGGTGTCCGGTTCGATGTGAACACGCTTTCAGATGTCCGTTTTCGATACACTGAGATTCGCTTGTTGCTGCCGAGAATCTTTTACAGGTGTATAATCTGGGAAATTATAGGAATATCGACATAAAGTAGAAAAATGAAATTCTGAACGCTATTACATATTGGAAAAATGAAGAACTACAATAATCATAATAATCTTTTTAATTTTATATACAAAATGAAATGTTACGGCACTGACTCTCTAAAATAATTAGCAAAAAGTCTGTTGAAACTGTCGCCAGATTTTTCCGTAAACATCCCTACGTTATTTCTGACTTCCAACAATTGATAATTTCGTACTACACACCTTACAATAGAACAGTGTAGTTTACAAGCTAGTCTTACCTTTGTTTCTTTTCAATCTCTATTTGCCACTTTTCAGGTTGTCTCAACCGCTTCCTAGCTTTTCCTTCAGACTCTGCTGATATGTCCCATTTCACTCGCTTTAAGATGGTTATTAGTAATAATACTATAAGAAATTACTGAAAAACCAAAGTACGGGCTAATATGTCTTAGTAAATGTTCAAATGTTTGTAGAACTTATGGGACTTAACTACGGGGTCATCAGTCCCTAAGCTTACGAACTACTTATGAACTAGCTAATACTAAGGACGGCACAAATATCCATGCCCGAGGGGGGATTCGAACCCCCGACCGTAGTGGCCGTGTAGACCGTGACTGAAGCGCGTCAGTCCCCCCTGCCACCGCGGCCGGCTGTCTTAGTAACTGGCGCGCGCTGTCGACATGTCTGATTTTCGAGGTCATGTGATCAGATACTGTTTTCCCATTGGTGCACACTGCTTCATTGAACAAGTGGCCGAATTTGATATTAAGCTCTTATGTAGATGTCCGCTTTTAATGTGAACAGTAAATTTAACGTGAGATTCACTACATTTACGTCAATTTTTGGAAAAAAAAAAAAAAAAAACGGATTTCACCAATGAAAAGAGCGGAAAAACTTCCCTTGGGATCGACTGCTAAATAAACTTCGACCATTAGGTCAGATGTACAGGTTTGATATTAGGCTACTCATTTGTCCGCCTATGCAATTGCAGTCCTTTTTCACATTATGCGTTTCGTTTTATTGAATATAACACATCTTCATTGGTGCGAAAAGACATACTTAAAATTTGATTTGTTTTTAAATTTCTTTATTTTTGTAAAATGTTACGGACATTTTTCCCAATTTCGCCACACATCATTTATATTGACGTGTTTGCTGAAATTACGTGATTTTACATAATAAGTATTTCATAACGATTAGATATGTGTTAAGTACCATAAATTTAATGAAATTTATGTTTTAATGATTGAAGTATTCGAACAAAACGAAAAAAATTTTAAGGTCACAGCAATATTCGAACTACGTGATCTACATTCACTGCAGAAATAATTGATACAATAGTATGTATTTATATCTGCTTGCAAAACATCGAAGACTATTTTCTCGAGAATTTTTTAGAGTCGAATCTTATGGCTTTGTCTGGTTATTATTTTAAGTCTGAACTTTACGAACCATAATTTTTTTTAAAAAAATCCCATACCGGTACTATCTCCATTTTGGCATTCTGTATGAATCGTGCCGTCGCAGACCAGAAAGAATCGTGAACGAATTGGAGGAAAAGATTCACAAGGTTAGATTCGATTGCCATCTATGAGCGGGATGTAGAAAGTAAGAATCGTGCCATTGCAGACTATAAGGAATCGTGAACGAATGGTATGAATCGATTCACAACGTGGGATTGAATCACTAGAATCGATTCTTGAAAAAGAATCGTGTTGCCCAACTCTATTCGTAACAACAGTCACAACCATTAAGAATACATTACGCATAGTTACGGAATATGCTGTTCCCATAAATTCGTTTACCAAAATACATTTAACAACATTACATGCTGTAATTATTGGATAACATTATTACAAATTTTTCCTTGTTTTTAAATAAATTAGGGCTGATCATGTTTTATATATCACTGGATCCTAAATCAAATAGTAAGTAGGGGAGAGTAGTACACAGTGAAACAAATATTACCGTTTTGATTGTTTCGTATAAAATACTTATCACAATGCAAATTTTCTTTATTTACTTGAAAGAACAATACTTTGTCAATATTTTGGAACAAAGAATAATAATTTTGCTAGTAATTAGTAGGTGAAATAACAATGTTAAACAACCTCCCCAAATGTTTCACTGTGTACCGTGTGTAGTACACAGTGAAACAGCTGCCATTTTTTCTATTTATTACGTCTGAGTGACTTATAAAACATAAATATGTTTGTTAAATACAAGTACAAACATTAACAGATACTAAATGTTGTTCAGTGAATATTAAGTCCACCAAAATTAATTGGAAAACGAATATACTGGTGGTTGGAGAGTCTCTTCGTAGCCATAGGCAACACAGGTGGCAAAATCATTGCTATGTCCTTATGCGAAACACAGACTATGTCTTCTGCAACTGGGAATAAAAAAAAAAGAAAAAAGTAATTCTCCCCCCCCCCCCCCCGAAGGTATGAGACTTCGCACTCAGTACCACAAACTACTGACTTCAAGACGTTAGCTACAAAATATACATTGTTTTGGAATTTCTCTTTTTCTTCCAGCTCTGCCTTTTTTCTCAAAGCCGTTTGCTTTGGTGTTCATGTTAATATTATGCTTCTACATTTGGAACGTCCACTTGTTTATCTGGAAGGTACTTTGGGCAAACCACAACACTCGCTTGGCGATATGTATGTTTTGCTGTTGTTACTGCAATGGCTTCCTCAACATCTTCCATACTACTCTCCAAATTGTTAGGAATAATACATCCATCTGAGGCCAATGGTCCTGATTCACCGTGTACCACATACAAATGTTTCACTGTGCACCAAAGTCACCATAAACTAAAAGGTTAGTCACAAACAACTCTTAACCTACGTATCTACCACATCTACAACTGGTCAATATATAGCTAAATATGTGTATCTTATCACAGAACCTAATATTTCTTTTAGCTGTATGTTGTATCGAAAATATTATACTTACAAAGAGACGTTAACTGTAACTTTTGACCACCGAAAACCAATAATAACGTATAGAAACAAGAATAACCAACCAAACTGTCCACCATTACCGTCAAAGATGTTTTTCATCATAATAAACATACTGGGATACCAACAAGTAGAAAGAATTACTAAAAACAATTGAGATGGAATGTTTCACTGTGTACTACTCTCCCCTACTATTAAGCCTGTCATTTCAATAATTTGTCAAATATACGAAGTTATTGCAGAACTTAACAAAAATATTACGTAACTAAACAATTTCATATCCATAAAAAAACACAAATTGAAACACATTAAAATTACGAATCTAAATAGCAGTACACCGAAACACTAATTACAAAACACAGACCTACACACGTAAAAATTATACACACAGTTGATAAACTGATTAAGTTTAATATGTAAATTTATGAAGTCAAGTACATGTTTGTTATTTGCATGACTAGTTTAAATGAAATTACCGTAACTACGTGCGTCTATGTGGTCACAATTATTGTGAATAAAAGCTAAAAACAATATTTATATCCTATTCCAAACGGCATAATGCAATTGTTCCAAGATTACGGTGGCATGGCTGGAAATGCTGACTGACTTTGTTCTTGGCCGTGAAGACGTGAGCAGTTCTGTAACCCGCTGCTGGATTTTATTTGCAGACATGGAGTAACAAATGTCTGTGTTTGAAATGTTTCATTAAGATGGAAATAAAATCATTCCATAAAAGTTTCATCAAGTACTTCTTATTTTCGACAGGAATCCTACGAACATATTTTACCATTTACTGGAATTGCAGAACGTCAACACAATGTCCGTCGGCCGATACGAAGAGTGATTTTTTTCTGTTACCCACTTGAAGTGTTTGGTTGACTAGATGGTTGTTACAATAAACTATTTCTCTGTACTTTAAAGAGATTATTGGACAGATTCAACCAATCAACAAGAGGAAGTGCTGTTTCAAAGGGCGCACGCGCATCTGTGTTTAGTCTATGGCTCAGTCGCTACTCTTAGTCATTACTATTTGGCCGCGATAACTTGGCGATTTTGCTCGTGCTGCCACAAGTGGCGAATATCGGCACTAGTTGAAAGTTATTCTTTTATTTACAAGTGCTGCCAACTTTACAATGGTCCTTGACACGAAAGATTACTGTACACGATGTTACAGTTACGGTTCCAGCACTGCAACACGCTGCCTTCCCCTCACCCTTCACTCCCCTCAGCATCCGTAATGGAGCTCCCAGCAGCCACCGCGCAAATCGTCAAGTTATCGTGGCCGAACAGTAACAATTCGATTCGGACGGTATTTTGTTACGCAAGTAATCACGATCGACGAGCAAATAGACGGTTTCCACGTCAAAATCATTATATAAATACGCTAACACGAAAATTGTGGTACAGATAATTAATTTATTCGTACAGAAGGCCAATGAAAGTTACATAATTCAAAAGATTGTTTGGCGTAGATTTCACGAATATAAATATTATGTGTGCATTTAGCCATTAAAAGTGGTAAAACGAATTAGAAATATTCCTATCTACAGCTTGGATCAAGTTCTACATTCTCCAACAATCAGTTCACTGATTGGCTATTCGCCTCGACCAAAAACGCTGTAATGCAGCGCATCTGCAGTATTAAAATAAGTGAATATCGAAACATGGAGTGCTCCCAACTCACTTTCTTGTGCCGTTAAAATGCTTCATTTTCGCAATGATTAAGAGTGGTTAAAAGAAATGGATGTTTTCATATGAATGCCGATATAAAGGATGATGCGCCGGGAGAGGCATCTAGCGGTGCTCGGGTGGAACTACGAAGTCGACATGTCAGCTCTGGAATTCTGAATATCGCAGTATCGCAATAACATTATTTCTTGACGTTGTATAAATATACGAACACCGAAATTTTAGTTCCATTTGAAATATTAGACTAATGAAAGTTATATAATTAGAAAATGGCATGAGAAGTATATACTTCCGTTTTTATTTGTTGTTATTGTGTTAGGCATTTTCCTTAACACGTAAAAGATACCGTTTCATACCTCCCAGTGCCAGTTAAATTTTATCAATTATCCTAGCGGCCTCATATGATAATGTTGGCAACAGATGCTGAATAGTGAGAATCGTGTGATCCAATCGCGTGACAACGCTGATGTTTTCTCCTGGAATCTTCGCTTTACGAGGGCAATTATTTTTACTGAGCGGACGAGGGTACATACAAGAACCTGTCAACCATAAAGCAGGAACAGCATTATTTGTTTATTTTTTGGAATAATTAATGCTGCAGCAGTCACTATTTACTAATATTTTTATTGGCACGACGCGTTTCGGCAGCACGCTGCCATCATCTTTTGAAAATACAAAATGTCCACATGTGCTGTAAGTGTATATGTAACTATGTTCTTGTGTTGTGTGTGCCAGACAATAAGATTATCAAAACTGTTAAAATGTACAAACATAACCTCACAGGCATCCACAACACAAAACATAATAAGTCAATAATGTACCAGTAACTGTAAAAATGCACCCGACGATGGCAGCGTGCTGCCGAAACGCGTCGTGCCAATAAAAATATTAGTAAATAGTGACAGCTGCAGCATTAACTATTCCAAAAAAGCTTATAATACAGTCGCAGACCTCAGAAAAATCCAAATAACATGGATAAATTTATGTTTAAGCATTATTTGTTTACTTCATGGTCTGTACGATACACTGATCGAGTCATTCTATGTGGTTCGAACAAATGGGCAAAGATTTTCTATCGTGTTGTTGATGTTGCCAATTTGTTGCCGACTTGGTACGTAAAATTTTACCCCCATTGACTATTGTTAACACAATTTGTCGATTTCCGACCACAGGCAATACTGGTCTGTTTAAATCTATTGTTCGTGTCAACTTCCCTCAGCTTTCGACTGCCTAACCCTGCTGCTAAACCTTTCCGAACGCGACAGCGACATTCGAAAGAGGTACTGTTACAGAACTGGGAGGCGATGCGTGTTTGCGCTATGATCCACCAGTGCCCCACTTCGGCACATGCCAAATACCAGTGCTCCAGATTTGAGCAGGGCAATCGCCCAAAACACGCGAGCGTCACGTTCGAGACAAAACAGCCGCCATCGCTTTTTATAGCCGCTCGTTGTCCACTGGAAACAGTGGAGGCACGATCAGAAAACAGATGACAAGCGAATGCCGCATTTATTGCGCTTCTCTGCTGTCCCAATTTTAAACTCGCACACCGACCGCACGCCGGTATATCATCACGAGCGGTTTGTAGGGCACCCTTGCCAGTTCCGTTCGTCGGCCATTAATTATCAAAATGTTCAAATGTTTGTTCAGCTTATGGGACTTAACTACGGGGTCATCAGTCCCTAAACTTACAAACTACTTATGAACTACTTACTAACTAGGACGGCACAAATATCCATGCCCGAGGGGGGATTCGAACCCCCGACCGTAGTGGCCGTGCTGACCGTGACTGGAGCGCCTCAGTCACCTCGGCCACCGCGGCCGGCATTAAGTATCCAATTGCGCACATGCAAGCGTGTGATAACTTTTGCTCCCCGCTTGACAATACACACAGTAATAGCTGTTCCGTTATTTCCCCAGTGTGTTTCACTTGTAGATATGGCCGACGCGGCGTGTACTTTTACAAAAAAGAAAAACATGGAACTCGCGTGCTGTGGGGCCAGATAGTGAATGTCGTCCTACGACTGAAAGTAGTCTGTAACTGCACACATTCGCGGGTCAGTTTAATTCTCGACACATAATGTCATCCGAATGTATTGCGTCTGGTCGATAGCACACTCAATATTCGTACCGTTTATGAAAACCTTGATTCTAAACGTACGAGTATAGTTCGTAAAGTAAGTTACGTTTGGTAAAGAAAGAAGAAATCGAATGCAGACAAAGAAATTTGTTTCACGAAAATTAGAAACACTTCCACAACTTTTGAACACAGACCAATAGTTTTCCAGGTATGTCTCATAGCGCCTTGTGGGTTTCAAATGTTCAAATGTTTGTATAGTTTATGGGACTTAACTACTGGGTTGTTGTTGTTGTTATGGTCTTCAGTCCGGAGACTGGTTTGATGCAGCTCTCCACCCTACTCTATCCTGAGCAAGCCTTTTCATCTCCTCATAAAAACGGCAACCCACATCGACTTGAATCTGCTTACTATACGCGTCTCTTGGTCTCCCTCTGCGATTTTTACCCCATACACTTCCCTCCAATGCAAAATTTACGATTCCTCGATGATGTGTCCTACCAAACGATCCCTTCTTTTAGTCAGGGTATGCCAAAAATTTCTTTTCTCACCAATTCTGTTCAGTACCTCTTCGTTAGTTATGCGATCTACCCACCTAATCTTCAGCATTCTTCTGTAGCACCACATTTCAAAAGCTTCTATTCCCTTCCTGTTCGCAATGCTTATCGTCCATGTTTCACTCTCGTACAAGGCAACACTGCACACAAATGCCTTCAGAAAAGACTTCCTTACCCTTAAATTAATATTCGATGTTAGAAAATTTCTCTTTTTCAAAAATGCTTTCCTTCCCATTGCCATTCTGCATTTTATATCCTCTGTACTGCGACCATCGCATGTTATTTTACTGCCCAGGTAACAAAACTCATCTACCACCTTCATTATTTCGTTACCTAACCTAATTCCTTCAGCATCACCTGATTTTCTAAGACCGCATTCCATTATTTTTGTTTTGCTCTTGTTAATGTTCATTTTATCAGTCCCTAAACTTACAAACTACTTATGAACTACCTTACACTAAGGACGGCACAAATATCCATGCTCGAGGGGGGATTCGAACCCCCGACCGTAGTGGCCGTGCAGACCGTGATTGGAGCGCCTCAGTCCCCTCGGCCACCGCGGCCGGAGCCGTGTGGGTTTGCATATTCCTTCGTCAGAGAAGGTTGTCGCAGTCTGTAATGTTACGTGGACAGCCCAGGAAATATTATCTGATGTACTCGGTTTCATAATTTAACAGTTGTCTTTTAATGAACATTCCTGTGTTTAGATTAATTTATGAGAAGTTTCTTCAAAGAAATATTTTAAGAATCCACAGATATGCAAAAACAAGGCTCTAGGCGAGGCTTGAACCCACGCCCCTCTGTTCGAATAACTAACGCTCTACCAACTAGCCCACAGTAGCGCAAGGTGATAAGCTCTCACAGTTATGCTTTTCCTCTACTCCGTAGGTTAGGTGTTACTTATTATTATAGTTTACGCACGTTCTCCTGGACGGCAGCACATAGCATCAATCATATACAAGTTTCGGCTGTTACTCTAACGACATACAACGCTTGGTACCGATCCGAGTGTCTGACATCTGAAGGTTTGGGCGAGAGTAGAAAATTGACGTCTTTCTGTAAATAAAACGTTCCGTTTCATACGCTCCAATGATTCTTAGCAAACACCATAAAGACAACTGTGGAGTTATTGCCAATTTTTATGGCAATACATACCTTCCCCGTTGTAAAAAGTGTGATAAAATCAGTTTAAACACTATCCACACTCATCCAGTATAGTATTCATAAATGTACCTCGCCAGTCGCTTGGAGCGCTGCGGTCCTGGCGGATAACTGAAATCAGTGGAAGTGTCGTGACAATATGTCAGTGCTTTCCAAACGTTCCCTCATGGCGACACCCTTTTATAGCTTACAGTTTTGCGCTACACCCTTTCACTAATATAAATACATATGGTAGAATTTAAATGGTTCTAGCGGGAGGGGTGGGGTGGGGAAGAAAACTATCACTTACAGGTAGTTAGTAAACGAAACTGAAATCCTCGTACGCATTGACACGTTTAATGTTGATCCTGACTGCAGCAAATACGTACACTCATCGCAAGAAAAGGAAACATTAGGAACTACGGAGATGTACAACAGAGTAACACCGCAGACAACAATGCCTAACTCACACAGTAATACTTGCTTCTTCTACAAGCGATCCAACTTCCGAAACACGAAAACTGAATTTCGGAAACCGTTTTTCGCTGTCGTGTGTACAGGTCAATGCCAGATACGGTTTTGCTGAATCGACTGAAAACGGCATCTGGAAAGTAACAGTTCGGATTTCTGATTTAGACAGCACAGTGGCTGTTCCCTTTCAGTTCAATATTAACACATTATTTTCAGAAATAAAGAGGATGTATTTATGACAAGTGATGAATTATTATTTAAGTTCTATTGTTAGGTTCTTGTTTCACCACGACCTCGGAAGTCCCGACATATACGGAAAAAATGGATAAATATTTGTGACAAGTACGAATATGAATGTCATTTCTGGTCCCAGAATCTTTTACATACAGGAAACTGTGAGAAAAAAAAGATTAACCCATACCAGGCTTCGAACCAACGATCACTGCATTTAAAGTACTACTCTCCGTTAATCACCGGGCCATACTAAACAGCGCTACTGAAAAGCTTTAAAAAATCTAATGTTTGTAGAGCTTATGGGACTTAACTACGAGATCATAAGTCCCTAAACTTACAAACTACCTACGAACTACCTAATACTAAGGACGGCATAAATATCCAAACCCGAGGTGGGATTCAAACCCCCGACCGTAGTGGCCGGACAGACTGTAACTGACGCGCCACAGAACGCGTTCGGCCACCGCGTCGGCCGAATAGCTTTAGTCAGTGGACAATATTGTTACTGCTTTTACAATCTGTGACAGCTTTTACAGCCACTGTGTAATTGATCGACATTTAATTGAAACGCTACCGAGGGTGACGTGGCTTTGATAAATCAATTAAAAACGCTCAGGTGCAGCTTTTTGGAAAGGAAGGGTTCGTTCAAGCAGCTGCCAGTTCCAGCGAACTGCGCATGGGAAGAGCTGTTACCGAGTATCAGCAGCAGCTCTGCGCATGCGCCGTTTGCTGGAATCTGGCAACTGGCAGCTGCTTGAACGAACCCTGCGTGTCTACTGCTGCCAACTAGCTTAAATTTCATAGAGTAGCTAACGCACGAGATACAGTGCTCTTTGCGGCAGCCTCTGTAAACACGGCCGCCATGTTTTCGGTGGTCAACACACTTGAGGAGTCTGTCTATCGTATGTTGTTGTTGAGCTTGAAGTGCTGTATTTAGTGAATTTCTATGTAGGGTGTACTGTAGAGTTGGGCAACACGATTCTTTTTAGGAATCGATTCTTGCGATTCAATCCCACATTGTGAATCGATTCCTACGATTCGTTCACGATTCTTTAGTTTGCATTGGCGCGATTCTTACTTCTACATTTTGCTCATAGATGGCAATACATGTCTGTGTAATGGATGTTGGAATCTTAACCTTTTTCATCTGTTCCAACGATTCGTTCACGATTCTTTCTGGTCTGCGACGGCACGATTCTTACAAAATGCCGAAAAGGCATTAACATTTATGGTGCGTAAAGTTAAGACTTAAAATAATAATGAAGCAAAGCCATTCGATTCAGCTCTCAAAAATTACCGAGAAAATAGTCTCAAGTTTTGCGAGCGGTTATAAATACATATAACACTACCAACTATTTCTGCTGTCATCATAGCTCATTTAGTAGCGTAGTAGGTTTAGTGAATGTAGGTCACTTATTTCGAATCTTGCTGTAACCTTATAAATGTTTTTTCGTTCTGTTTGAATACTTCGGCCATTTAAATATAAATTTAATTAAATCTGTGGTAATTAACAGATATCTAATCATTATAAAATACTTATTTTGTAAAATCAATAAACACGAAATTAACATTAAAAATAAAAATCCGTCTCTAAATATTAAATTTCTTTCGCGATGCAAGAAATTCACGTTTATTAAAATGTTTATTTTTTGTAAAATCGGTTTCTTTCAGGAGAGCTGATAACATAAAAACCAAAATGGTATAAAATATTTTTGAGATGGCTTTAAAAACATTTAACATCGCGTTTTCATATAAAAATAATATTTTTGTAAAATTGAGTTTTTACAAAAACTACAACTACATAGATGAAGTCGAAAAGCTTAAAACCCTCTAAACACAAAGTATAATATCCAAATCGTTACAGCCATTTCCGGATACGCGAAATATACATGTGTAAGGATTGCTCGTTTAAATACATAATATGTAAACTGTATAAAAGACATATATTAGTATGTATTGGCAGCTGTGTATTTCGCTGCATTTTGTTTCTGTCATCTGTAATTCGAGAATAGGCTAGTAATTAACAGCTCACGATCTTCGTTCTGAGCTTCCTTTGTTCACACGCTTTCTGGCTTTCTTAATTATTCAGCATGATTCGCCACTTGCTTTCGAATCATGAATCGTTGGGTCCTGGAATCGTCACGAGACAGACGATTCTTTTGAATCGATTCGATTCTTACGATTCTTTATTTGTATTCGTTCAAATGAACGACTCATTGACGAATCGCCACAACTCTAGTGTACTGTGTGTACAATTTTTCCTGCTGAAATATGCCTAAAGAGTGTTCAGCATTTAAATGCGCAAATCGAAGTGATAAAACGACAAGTAATTCATGCATGAACACCAAATGTTTTGTCTTGTTTGATCTCAGTCTGTCTATTCTCAAACAAAATTCCTGACTAATGGTACTTAGCTGCCCCAAGAATGAAGCTTCAGACGACCTATCGTGCAGTTCCTGTGAAGTACACACAATTAAAATAATGCTCAGTTTTCTACCTAATGTTGTTGTGTTTTTGGATATTTCTTCTTCTGTCGCTCCTGTGGTTGATGAAACCACACTTTTGATAGTTTACACCGTGTTTAAAAATATTTTCACTTGTTTTCGACGATACTTGATCCAGCATGGATGACATGTAACCAGTGCAAAGTGTTGAAGCACTAGTGACAGCCAGAATTTATTCACTTTTATATTTATGTGTTCTTTGGAACAAATATGCACTTATTTCAGCATGGAAACAACGAAAGTTATCAATGATTCGTTATTTTGGTGTGGAATGTTTTTGTGGCAGCTGACTGAGGCACATTTTTATTGCAATTTTCTGTTATCACTTTCGTCTTTGTACTCTAATTTCGTCCACCGAAATTTACTACCAAACCCTTTAACAGCAATTTTACACGTTTGTAGGCTTAATAGGTTTAGTAAACACAAGATAAGTCTATGCTAGACTTTATGAAAGTAGTTGTTACGACACATTAACAGCAGATGCAAATCCACGGTCATGATAGTTCGTCATAGCAATTACTGTTCACTGTACGTTTCGCAACTCGTTCAGGCCATGTATATGCATTAAAAACTACACACATATTTTCGCAGCGACACTTTTGTTGTTATTGCAAACCCGAGATAACTGTTATACTTCGAACTGGAACTGTATTACTGACAGGTTCGCGATAATTTATTACCGCATTTTTAGGAAATTTACTACCAGGCCCGTCGATTCGCAGCGTCGAAAAAGTCTGACGGATCTTGATGCACATTCGTATTCGACAGTCAATTTTTGTTTAAAACGGGGAACTGTAAATAGGAACAATTCCCGAGTGGGCGTGGCATTCCAGGTGTCAGCCGATACCCCAAGTTACATGGTGGACGGCAGTTCAATTTGCCTCAAACATGGCGGGCCTATCGCCACTCTATGAAATTAAGCTCGTTGACTGCTGCTGAAGCAGTGCTGCCGGCTAGCGGATGAGCACGCAATTAATGTGCACCGATCATTTCTTTAATACGTGATCTGTGGTGCACTGAATGAAGCGAAGGGTGATTAGCTGCAGGCGAATCATCAGGGTAGTATAAAGAGGATATTTTGTGTTATTTTATGAAAAGTTTTTTTGTTTACAGTCTACCGCAGGTAATGGAAAAGTTCTATGAGTGGAACAGGGAATTGTATCTATGTTTCATAGATCTAGAAAAGGCTTATGACCGTATTCCCAGGAGGAAGCAACTGTCAGTTCTTAAAGATTATGGTATAGGAGGCAAACTTCTGCAGGCAATTAAAGGACTTTACGTAGACTGTCAGGCAGCAGTTAGAGTAGATGGCAAATTAAGCACATGGTTCAGGGTAGTTTCAGGAGTAAGACAAGGCTGTAACCTGTCACCACTGTTGTTCATACTATTCATGGACCATATGTTGAAACAGTAGACTGGTAGGGCGGGATTAAAGTAGGTGAAAACAAAATAAGCAGTCTCGCATATGCGGATGACTTAGTTGTAATGGCCGATTCGATTGAAAGGTTGCAAACTAATATTTCAGAGCTTGGTCAGAGGTGCAAGGATTATGATATGAAGATCAGCATCTCCAAAACGAAAGTAATGCCTGTGGGAAAGAGAGTCAAACAGAATGAGTGCCAAATAGGAGGAACAAAGTTAGAACAGGTAGATAGTTTTTCGCCGCGGTGGAGTAGCCGAGCGGTCTAAAGCGTCTCGCTGCGGAGCGCGCGGTTGCTCGCCATGGAGGTTCGAGTCCTCCCTGGGGCATGGGTGTGTGTGTTTGTCCGTAGGTTAGTTTACCTAGGTTTAAGTATTTTGTAAGCTACGGGCTGATGATCAAGCAGTTTGGTCCGATAGAATTACCAACATTTGAAACATTTTTAAAGTAGCAAGAATGATTGCAGGTACTAATAGATGGGAACAATGGCTGGAGGGTGTCCATAATGAGGAAATCAAAAAACTGGGAATGAACACCATATATGAAGCAGTTAGAGCGAACAGACTGAGATGGTGGGGGTCGTGAAACACGCATGGGAGAAACAAGGTTACCTAAGAGACTCATGAGCTCGTCAGTGGAGGGTAAGAGGAGTCGAGGTAGACCAAGTAGAAAGTACTTAGATTCGGTGCAGAATGATTTTGAAGTAAAAGGCATAACATCAGACGAGGCATCAATGTTAGCATTGGATAGGGGATCATGGAAGAATTTTATTAGAGGTACTATGCTCCAGACTGAACGCTGAAAGGCATAATCAGTATGATGATGATGATGATGATGATGATGATGATTAAATTTGTTAGTCTCGCGACACCCTTGATACTACTACGCGACAGCCCAGGCTGTCGCAACACCTAGTTTGGAAAGCTCTGCTGTATGTGTTAGACTTTGACGGTAGTCTGAGCGTCGTAATTGAGGTTAGGGACGGCACGACGACGGCACGTGCGGTACCCCAACTGAGCACTTAATCTTTATCCTACGGATGATAGGAAAATTATACAACCCATGCTAGTGCTGCATAAATAAAATGGGCTGGAAGCGTTGTCAGGATGGAAGGCGGAGCGGTGAAGGCTTGTGGGCGCCCTAGGAAAGGGTGGCTGAATGGCAAATAAAAGATAGAATTCAAGTTAATATTTGGTATATTCTGAAATACGGGATACATGGCGGGGACTCGCCCTGGGGACGGATGCAATGAATGAATGCCAGTCTAAGTTAGAGAATTAGAAAATGGGAAAGGTTACGGTAATGGTTACGGTTCACACAGTTAGTGGCTGATACCGAACAGCCGCTAGGCAGGAGCGGACGGCATGCGGCCGTTCACCCCGCACAGACGCTGAGCCTCTGGAGTGCGTCTGCTCTGTACGAGAACTCAAAGTGAAGAGAGCGAAGGAACTGATACTCGCACTTCTCAGTCTTCCAGCAGTAGCGCACGTGATCAAACGTGGGTGTCTGCTATTGGCTCCACGGTAGCATGGAAACGTCAGTAGTTTCAGCACGGACGCCAGAAGGGTGGCGTGATTTTAGAATCAGCATTCAATACTGGTTCTGTCCGGCTCTGTCCTGCAAGGTGGACAACCTTGGTCACGTTGTTAAGGCGTATGTCGTGGCGGAAGAAAACTTGTACAACTTAGGCGAAGTTTTGAAATAAAATTTTGAATTTTTTCCTAACCTGTTTTAGACTGGCTGGTCATCCTGTACAGTTAGCATTGAATAGGGGATCATGGAGGAATTTTATTAGAGCTACTATGCTCCATACTGAACGCTGAAAGCGATAATCAGTCTCTAATGATGATGATGTCTAAATTAGTCTGGCGACACCCTTGATAATACTACTCGACACCCCAGGGTGTTGCGACAGCCAGTTTGGAAAGCTCTGCTGCATGTGTTAGACTGTGGCGGTAGTTTGAGCGTCGTAATTGAGGTTAGGGACGGCACGGCGACGGCACGCGCGGTACCGCAACTGAGCACCGAAGAGTCCACGGTCGACTGGGCGGTTGCGCCAGGCAGCGGGTCCGCCTGTCCTAGCGGACGGTGAGGCAACGGGCGGGAACGGCGGGCTGCGGTCTCTAGTCTAGACGCGGCGGCCGGAACGGGCGAGGCCTGCAGCGAAACCCGCCTGCAGCGGACGGGGCTTCGGTTCCGGTTGGGCCGAGCACGGCGGTCTGAGCCTCGCCGCTGTTTCCCGGTTACCACACACCAGCTGACTCAGCCGGCGGTCGCGACACCAAGGTCCACGACCGTCTCCCTGCACTGTCTCACCGACTCCATTTCATTTCTTCTTCATCTCCTCGTCAGCTATCTCTCTTCTTCATAAGGTAAGGTAAGCAGTCAACAATCCGAAGATTGGTTTGAACACCACAGTGCTTTACTAGGCATGGTCCTATTTGGAGGTGGTATGCCGTTGCCTTCCTCCGACCTTCGAACTGACTTACCTAGCCAGTTATAGGGGGACCTACGGTTTAACGTGGTTTCCAAACCACGGTGCTACTCGGTATTTTTCACATAGTCGATACTGCCAGACGTGAAAGAAGTGGAAAGTGACAGATAAAAATCCTAGGACCCGGCGGGGATCGAACCCGCGACCTTTGGATTTGTAACGAAGATACGAGCTTATGGAATAGGTTCAAAGATTTGTGACTGGCTGGAAGACTTCCTAAGTAATAGAACGCAGTACGTTGTTACCGACGGCGAGTGTTCATCAGAGACGAGTGTATCGTCAGGCGTGCCCCAGGGGAGTGTGATAGGACCGCTATTATTTTCTATCTATATAAATGATCTGATGGACAGAGTAAGTTGTAATTTGCGGCTGTTTGCTGATGATGCTGTGGTGTATGGGAGGGTGTCGTCTGTAACTGACTGTAATAGCATACAGGTTGACTTAGACAAAATTTCTAGTTGGTGCGAAGAATGGCAGCTAGCTCTCAATGTAGAAAAATGTAAGGTGATGCGCATGAGTAGAAAAAACAATCCTATAATGTTCGAATACAGCATCAGTAGTGAGCTTCTTGATGCGGTCGCGTCGTTCAAATATCTAGGCGTAACATTGCAGAGCGATATGAAATGGAACGAGCATGTAAGGACAGTTGTGAGTAAGGCAGACAGCCGACTTCGGTTTATTGGGAGAATTTTGGGAAGATGTACTTCACCTGTAAAGGAGACCGCGTATAAAACGCTTGTACGGCCACGTCTTGAGTATTGCTCAAGTATTTGGGACCGGCAGGAGATCGGTTTGAAGGAAGACATAGAGGCGGTTCAGAGGCGAGCAGCTAGATTTGTTACCGGTAGGTTCGACCAATGCGCGAGTGTCTCGGAAATGCTCCGGCAACTCAATTGGGGATCGCTGGAAGAAAGACGACGTTGTTTCGTGAATTTCTGTTAAGTAAATTTAGAGGGCCGGAATTTGAACCTGAGTGTAGTACGATCTTGCTGCCGCCTACTTACATTTCGCGTAAAGATCACAAAGACAAGATAAGAGAAATTAGGGCTCGTACGGAGGCATATAGGCATTCTTTTTTTCCTCGTTCAATTTGGGAGTGGAATAGGAAAGGAAATGCCTAGTAGTGGTACGGTGTACCCTCCGCCACGCACCTTACGGTGAATTGCGGAGTATGTATGTAGATGTAGATGTAGTCTGGCACTCTACCACTGTGCAAACGAGGCGCACACCTCTTCTTCATAAGTCTTGCGAATTGTGTTGTCTTGTCTGCTCTATCGCTCGTGTGAAAACGAACCCTTTTCCCATGTGACATCTTGCGAGCCATGGAGGAAGGCTACAGGCAGACTGCATCTTCTTATACAGGGTGAATCACCTTACACTTGCACCGCAAATATCCGCAATATTATCAAATATTCAGATGTTTGTAGAACTTATGGGACTTAACTACAGGGTCATCAGTCCCTAAGCTTACAAACTACTTATGAACTAGCTAAGACTAAGGACGACACAAATATCCATGCCCAAGAGGGGATTCGAACCCCCGAACTTAGTGGCCGTGCAGACCGTGACTGGAGCGCCTCAGTCCCCTCGGCCACTGCGGCCGGCGCAATATTATCATTTAGCTACACTTTACACTGGAAGCAGTTAATTCCATAAATAATCTGGGAGTAGTCATTAGGAGGGATTTAAAATGGAACGACCACATAAAATCAATCGTCGGTAAAGCAAATGCCAGACTTAGATTCATTGGGAGAATTCTAAGGAAATGCAGTCCGAAAACAAAGGAAGTAGGTTACAGTACACTTGTTCGCCCACTGCTTGAATACTGCTCACCGGCGTGGGATCCGTAACAGGTGGGATTGATAGAGGAAGTGGAGAAGATCAAACGGAGAGCAGTGCGCTTCGTCACAGGATCATTTGGTAATCGTGAAAGCGTTACGGAGATGATCGATAAACTCCAGTGGAAGACTCTGCAGGAGAGACGCTCTGTCGCTCGGTACGGGCTTTTGTCGAAGTTTCGAGAACTTACCTTTACTCAGGAGTCTAGCAGTATAGTGCTCCCTCCTACGTATATCTCGCGAAGAGATCGTGAGGATAAAATCAGAGAGATTAGAGCCTACACAGAGGCATACCGACAATACGTGACTGGCATAGGAGGGAAAATCGATAGTGGTACTCAAGGTACCCTCCGCCATACACCGTCGGGTGGCTTGCGGAGTATGGTTGTAGATCTAGATGTAGAACGGAAGGTGCGATTGGTGTGCGGTTTTCACAGAATGCATTGGTAGTCATGGTCTCGTATTTTTAGCCAACAAACTAGACTTGCGCATAATAGTTGACGATCGGGAACTCTTTTAGTTGGTCCGCTCCCAGTGACGGCTGAGCGGCGTGGTCTGCGCGTGCAGGTGGAGGGGGAAGTTCCACCAACTAGCTGCTTCATGCGATTGCAGCTTGAGCCGCTAACGGTATCACGCAAACCAAAAGAAACAGTTTGTGGATAATTTCTCGCGTTTATGTTAGAGTTATCTCTATATCTTGGCATTATGGAATTTATTAGTCAGATATTGCAGGGTGCAGAACACATCGAAACAAATTTTGTAGCACTGAACTATGTAATCTAGCAGGCAGACGCTCACCTCGAAATGATTCATCAGCAGAAGGCAAATACGTGATTTTTAATTCTGCTACGCGCCGTCTCGCTATTGTCCGTCGGTGTTCGGAAAAGAATTCAACGAACTATGAAGCGAGATACGTTTGGCATAATCGTCCGCTGCTCCTAGTTCGTCCGCTCTTTTTGGCTTTTACTACCGCTACTAAAAGAGCTCTTTTTTATGACAGCTGTATTATATAGTGAATCAGTGTTGCCAAAGTGTATGCTATTACCCGTATTTTTGGGCAATTTGACATCAAATACTTAGGCAAATAAACCAGTTATTTACACGAATGGGTGATACAATGGTATTCAACTACAATGCATACTGAGTACTCGTAGTACTTTATTTTTAAAATAGATTTCTTGTGGTAGTGAACTATGAAACTACGGCTGAACTGCATCTCAGCTCGAAATGAAGGTAACTGGCCGGAGGGAATCACGCGATTCTGCGCTCTCTCGCGTCCTCTCGCTGTTCCCCGTCACTCTTCGGAAAAGGAGCGGACGAACTAAGACGCGAGGGATCTGCGAACTAGTTCGCGTAGTCCGCCTGTGGGAGTGCTCTTCCGAACTAGTTCGTTCGCGAATTACACAAGACTACAACAAACAGATTGTAATATTACTTAGTGTATTTTTTATGCAAACATACATTTTCTTAAATGGAACAATGGTTTTTTCTATCATGCACTGTAATTTTTCCCACCAGCTGTGTACAAAAAATTTTTATCACGTTTAATTTGGCAGCTACAACCGTTCAAAGTTTCGGGGGGGGGGGGGGGGGGAGGCTGCGATAGCATAGCTGACTAGCCGAGTGGCTAGCCCCTGGGACACGGCCCACTGTCTCATGACCACCAGCCAGTCATCTACGCTGTCGTAGCCTTCGCCCCCAAAACTCTGAATGGTTGTAGCTGCCAAACTAAACGTGATAAAAATGTCATTCAAAATTCTTTGTACACAGCTGGTGTCAAAAATTCCAGTGCATGATAGAAACAACCATTGTTCCATTTGAAAAATTGTATGTTTGCATAAAAAATACACTTCTTAGGTATTTATGCAATTTGTTTACTGGCTAACAATACGAGTCCTTGGTTACCAATTCATTCTGTGAAAACCGAACATCAATCGCACTTTCCGTTTCCGCATTATTTGCGGAGCAAGTTTTAGGTGATTCAACCTATATATCAGAAGAATCTACGAAAACTACAGTCGGCCAGACCAATCTACTCGGCCGATTTCCTTAATTTTTGTTTTAAACGAAAGGTATTCATCCGCAAATTTGTCATCAAGTATCAGAATTAACTTAAGTCTCTCCATCCTTTATTGGCCCGTTTTAGGGTACGGTAATAACACTAAAAGTGGGCCTTTGCGATCGTCTTTTGGCAGCTCGAAATTTAAATGTAAGTAACGGCTTAACCATTCATCTGACGCGAAAATGGAATAACCGAATTTGTAGAGGAGAAAATTCTCTACAACTTTGCTCTCTTATGGTTTTTTTCATATCTCGTATCGTTTAAGAGATATTTGCAAAAATAACTGAGTTTTGACACCCTCAATTGAATTAACGAAAACCAGCCGTACGTAGATGTCACGTGACATTCGACGCACAGAACTCTCTCTGGCATACACCATCTTGCGTTGCGTATTTGATGATTTTCTTATTGTAAGTTACACGTTGTCATTTCAATGCAATGGCGCACTGAATAATTAACAAAAACACGTCGTTCTTCGTACGATAAATGATAATTCAGAGTCTACAAATGCCATATTAGCATCAGTTAACAACGGCCATCAATAGTATGAGATTAAACAACGTAACTCCTACCTGTTGGCTGTAGCGTAGTGGGCATCGAACGCGTTGGAGTGTGACGCTGAAGGTCAGTAGTTCGAGACCCGCCACAACCTAATTTTTTTTCCAAGAAGGGTTTCAGACACTCTTATTAATTAATTTTTTATTGTTTACATTTTTATTTTGGTCCAAAATGTTTGCAAAAATTTATAAAACTACAAATCTAAAGTGGGCCGTAAAACACGTCAGTGCGATTTATTTTATGCAAACATACAGTTTTTTTTAATGGAAAAATGGTTGTTTCTATCATGCACTGCAAGTTTTGACACCAGCTGTGTACGGAGAATTTTGAACGACATTTTTGTCACCTTTAGTTTGGCAGCTACAACCGTTCAAAGTTTCGGGAGCGGAGGCTGCGATAGCGTAGCTCACTGGCCAAGTCGCTATCCCCTGGGGCACGGCCCACTGTCTCATGACCACCAGCCAGTCAGCTACGCTGTAGTAGCCTCCGCCCCAAAACTTTCCATGGTTGCAGCTAAACGTGATAAAAATGTCATTCAAAATTCTTTGTACATAGCTGGTGTCAAAAATTCCAGTGCATGATAGAAACAACCATTGTTACATTTGAAAAATTGTTTGTTTGCATAAAAAATACACATTCTATGTATTTTTACAATCTGTTTACTGGCTAACAATACGAGTCCTTGACTACCAATCCATTCTGTGAAAACCGCACATTAATCGCCTTTGCCGTTTCCGCAATATTTGCGCTGCAAGTGTTTCAAGCAATATCAAAAGGATGACATTAATTGAAGGCATATTCTGCAAAGGAGGAATCTCTCTTTTTTAGTCAGTAGTTATAGCCCTACTTGATTGACCTACCTATAATTTGCCACAGATTGCAAGAAATCCTATATATGTCACTCGTTTCCAAAGGTCGAATCTTGTATTTGCTATTGAAGAACAAGTTGGGAATAGTTTTCCTATTATAAAAGACTGTAGCGTTTTTTCTGGACTACGTCTGCTGGTAAGCGTTTCTGACATTTTACCAACAAATAAAATTGGTGCCCCTATTTTGTCTGGGTAATTAGGTATCTTTTGAGGAGGGTACAAAAGTGGTATTATGCTCTTTTAGTTACGAAGTATGTTGTCAATCAGGGTAGGGCTTATAACCATTTGTGCAATTCGTTTAATTATATCCAGTTCATTAGTAATCCTGACGAAGGCCTGCATTATGGATACTACAGCAAAGATAAAAATTGGAAATAAGATGACTGAAGTATTCAAAACAAAATCTGGGCTACTGCAGGGAGATGGATTATCACCTGCTCTTTTCAATCTGGCATTAGAGAAGGTAATGCGAGAGATGGCATCTAATTAACTCAGAGGAGTCCAGATTGGGGATATGAACATCAAGTACCTCGGATATGCCGCTGATATAATGCTACTATCTGGGCCGCAAGAAGAATTAGGAGAAATGGCGGACATTATGGAAACAACAGCGAGGAAAATTCGGCTTCAAATCAATCGTGACAAGACGGAATACATGGTTCTATACCGTAGACATAATGGAACTCAAGAATCTCTTCCATCCATACAGACAACTGCAGGTTCTTATCGTCAAGTTAGGAGGGAGTTCAAATATCTTGGCGCGATATTCAGAGATGAACCATCCAGTAAAATAGAAATACAGGGAAGACCAGAGGCAGTTAGTCGCTGTTACCACGCCCTTAATGCTCTCCTCAAAACCAGAAGTTTGTCGAAGCGTTTCAAAATAAACATCCACAAAACACTCCTACAGCCCAGGAGTACTATATGAATGCGCCACCTTGAGTACAAGCAAGCAAGATCTGAACAGACTGATGATATTTGAAAGGAAAGTCCTTCGGAAATTTTTGGACCAGTTTACGATAATGAGAGTGAAAAATGGAGGATACGTCACCATAAAGAGTTCCATGATATTTACAAACAACCGAACATCGTGGCTATAATGAAGATACGACTTCAGTGGGAAGGGCATGTTGCTCAAATGCGGGACAACCGATGACCGAAAACTGCACTGAACACCAAGCAACGGGCAGAAAGCGTATCCAAAGACCTTCAGAGAGCGGAACCGGTGGAAGAATGGCAGGAAACAGCCGAAGACTGACTTAAAGTGGAGGCAGTCTCTCAAAACAGCGCGCGGTCTATTGGGCCCAATCGCGTAATGTAAGTAGTAGTGCTCGACATCTGTCTTGGTCTGACGTATAGATAATAGACGATGTATCATGCTGTGGAACGCTGCATGTTTATGTTCAATAATTAAAGATTGTGCGGCTCGGTAGCACAGTGGTAGAGTACAAGACCATCAATGCAATGGTCGCGGGTTCGATCCCCGCCCAGGACCTAGGATTTTTATCTGTCACTTTCCACGTCTTTCCACCTCTGGCAGTGTAGCTTATGTGAAAAATTTCGAGTAGCACCTGGTTCGGAACCCACGTTGAATTGTAGATCCCCCTATAACTAGCTGGGTAAATCAGTTCGAAGGTCGGAGGATGGCAACGGCATACCACAACCATAAAGGGCCATGTCTAGTAAAGCACTGTGGTGTTCAAACCAATCTTCGAATTGTTGACTGCTTTACCTTAGGGACAGTTAACCCTACACTGCATGAATTATTATTTTGGTGCGAAAAAATATATATGGTAGAAAATGTTCACATGTGCAAGGGAAAAATATTGAAACAATTATATAACTTCAAATGTTTGTAAATCTATCGGACCATACTGCGTGGTCATCAGTCCGTAGCATACAAACTACTTAAACTACGATAAACTAACCTACGGACAACATACACACCAATGCCCTAGGGAGGACTCGAACCTCCGACGGCGAGCAACCACGCGATCCGCAGCGTGGCGCCTAGACCGCTCGGCTACTCCACCGCGACAATTATATAATTCATTTAAAAAAATTGCAAAATGACATATTGACCGTAGCTATTTATTTTTTATCTCAATGCTACCGGTTTTGGTTAGTTTACCATTTTCAAGCGTTAGCAGAGTTTCAAATGTTCAAATGTTTGTTAAGCTTATGGGACTTAACTACGGGGTCATCAGTCCCTAAACTTACAAACTACTTAGCAACTACCTTATACTAAGGACGGCACAAATATCCATGCCCGAGAAGGGATTCGAACCCCCGACCGTAGTGGCCGTGCAGACCCTCGGCCACCGCGGCCGGCTAGCAGAGTTTAGCTAATAGCTTAAGGTAAGGTAAAGCAGAAGATTGGTTTGAACACCACAGTGCTTTACTAGTCTTGGTCCTGTTTGGAGGTGGTATGCCGTTGCCTTCCTCGGACGTTCAAACTGACTTACCTAGCCTGTTACAGGGGGACCTACAGTTTAACGTGGGTTCCGAACCCAGGAACAGAGGTGAAAGAAGTGGAGAGTGACAGATAAAAATCCTAGCACCTGGCGGGGATCGAACCCGCGACCTTCAGATTTGTAGTCTGGCACTCTACCACTGTGCTACCGAGCCGCACAAACACCATGCAGTGTAGGCTTAAGAACTGTTGGAGCCTGTTCTTTGGGACACGTAGGACAGAATGCTGCCACTGAATAGCAGCGTCGCTTCTGGACGTCCCCGTTTATTGCTCAGGGTTTACGATTCATTTCCGCCCAATGGTCCGAGAAGCGGAGAGAAAGCGAGCTGGGTGGTGGTAGAAATCCGCGGAGAAACCCGCGGATAAAGAGCTCGGGGCCGCGGATAGCGGTACAGCCGCTCAGCTGTGTGGCTGAGTCACAGAGAGAGAGAGAGAGAGAGAGAGAGAGAGAGAGAGACGGACGTGCGTGGACGGCGACCTTGTGGGCGGCGGTAGCGGCACAGGGCAAGGCCGACACAGCCTTTGTTGTCCGGTCCTGGGGCCGCCGATGGCCGTGCAGATAACACGGACCGCCTTATCCGGCCTGTCTTACAGCGGGATACTGCTCTGGAGCTACCCGCAGGCTCTAGGCCTTGTCTCTCCTGGAAAGACAAGACACCAGCTCTGGCACTTGCAGTGCAACTGGTCTGTGCTACACTCATAATCATCATTAGACACTGATTATGCCTTTCAGCGTTCACTCTGGAGCATAGTACCTCTAATAAAATTCCTCCATGATCCCCTATTCAATGCTAACATTGATGCCTCGTCTGATGTTATGCCTTTTACTGCACAATCATTCTGCACCGAATCTAAATACTTCCTTTTTTGGTCTACCTCGACTCCTCTTACCCTCCGCTGCCGAGTTCATGAGTCTCTTAGGTAACCTTACTTCTCCCATGCGTGAAACATAACCTCACCATCTAAGGTCTGTTCGCTCTAAATGCTTCACCTATGGTGTTCATTCCACCTTTTTCTTTGATTTCCTCATTATGGACACCCTCCTGCCATTGTTCCCATCTATTGGTACCTGCAATCATTCTTGCTACTTTCATATCTGTAACCTCTACCTTATGAATAAGGTAACCTGAATCCACCCAACTTTCACTCCCATTCAACAAAGTAGGTCGAAAGATAGAGCGATGCACTGCTAACTTAGTCTTGATACTAACTTCCTTCTTGCAGAAGAGAGTAGATCTTAGCTGAGCACTCACTGCATTAGCTTTTCTGCAGCTGGATTCCAGTTCTTTCGCTATGTTGCCATCCTGTGAGAAAATACATCCCAGGTACTTGAAACTGTCTACCTGTTCTTTGTTCCTCCTATTTGGCACTCAATCTGTTTGAATCTCTTTCCCACAGACATTACTTTCGTTTTGGAGATGCTGATCTTCATATCGTAATCCTTGCACCTATGATCGAGCTCTGAAGTATTAGTTTGCAACCTTTCAATCGAATCGGCCATTACAACTAAGTCATCCGCATATGCGAGACTGCTTATTTTGTTTTCAGCTATTTTAATCTCGCCCTGCCAGTCTACTGTTTTCAACATATGATCCATGAATAGTATGAACAGCAGTGGTAATAGGTTACAGCCTTGTCTTACCCCTGAAACTTCCCTGAACCATGAGTTTAATTTGCCATCGACTCTAACAACTGCCTGACAGTCTTCGTAAAGCCCTTTCATTGCCTGCAGACGTTTGCCTCCTATACCATAATCTTGTAGAACTGACAGCAGCTTCCTCCTAGGGACACCGTCATAAACCTTTTCTAGATCTATG
Source organism: Locusta migratoria (assembly GCA_026315105.1). Classification (NCBI taxonomy): domain Eukaryota; kingdom Metazoa; phylum Arthropoda; class Insecta; order Orthoptera; family Acrididae; genus Locusta; species Locusta migratoria. Next base: position 150,397,077 of record CM048745.1, on the reverse strand, counting down.
AAACATAGATATAATTCCCTGTTCCACTCATACCACTTTTCCATTACCTGCGGTAAGCTAAAGATCTGGTCCTGACAGCCCCTAAGAGGCCTAAACGCACACTGATTTTCATCTAACTTGTCCTCAATTAATACTAGCTCTCTCCTTTCACCAATACCAGAGAATATTTTGCCTACAACGCTAATTAAAGAGATACCTCGATAGTTGTTGCAATCTTTTCTGTTTCCATGTTTGAAAATTGGCGTGATTGCCGCTTTCGTCCAGCCAGACGGAACCTGTCCCGATTCCCACGCCTTCTCAATTATCCTGTGTAACCATTTGAGACCTGATATTCCACTGTATTTGACGAGTTCCGGCTTAATGTCATCCACCCCAACCGCTTTATTGCACTGTAATCTACTGACCATTTTTTCCACTTCCTCAAATGAGATCCTGTTTCCATTGTCGTTCTACCGGAAAATCTGACACATCATTGAACGTTTCTCCTACACTGAGCAATTCTTTAAAATATTCTCAGCATCTGCTCAAGGCATCCACAGGATTGACTAGCAGCTTTCCTGACCTGTCCAAAACACTTGTTAATTCCTTCTTCCGTCCCTTTCGAAGATTGCTGGTTACGCTCCAAAATGGTTTTTCCGCGGCTTGACCCAGAGTTTCTAGCTTATTTCCAAAGTCTTCCCATGATTTCTGCTTGGAGTCTGCAATTATCTGTTTGGCTTTGTTTCTTTCTTCAACATAACTTTCTCTGTCTGCCTGACTTCTAGTATGGAGCCATTTTTGAAATGCCTTCTTTTTCTTTTTACAGGCTGCCTTGACTGTGTCATTCCACCAAGCAGTCTTCTTCTTCCTGCCTTTACACACTACAGTTCCAAGACATTCTCTAGCTGCTTCCAGTAGTGTGTCCCTGTACCTTGACCATTCCTCTTCCAGTGACTGTAAATCATTACATTCAACTAGACACTGTAGATGGTTCATTTAATTCACATAGCGACACAGTACTATGTATTTGTCTTTCTGGCGGTGTACAGAGTTGTTACGAACAAACCGATGACGTTGTGACGGGTAGCTCGCTGTCGTGGCGAATGCATTACGGTAGTGAAGGCGAACGAAAAGGCTACGTTTCATTGGCAGAACACTTAGAAGATAAACAGTTATACTAAAGAAAGTAGCTTACACTACGCTATCGCTGCACATTGTGGGATCCCCACCAGGCCGGACTGACGGACGCTGCAGAGAAAGTTCAGAGAAGGGCAGCTCGTTTTGTATTATCGCAGTATAAGGGAGAGAGTGGAACAGAAATGATGCACGAGTTGAGGTGGAAATTTCTTTAACCAACTTTCTCTTCCGAATGCGAACATATTTTGTTAGCATCCACCTACAGAGACACGATCTTCATCGTAAAATAAGACAAATAGGATCGAAAACAAAGATTTAGGTTTTCCTTTCTCCCGAGTGGAACTGTAGAGAAATACCATAAAAGCGGTTCCATGAACGCTGTCATGCACTTCAAACTGACTTGGATTGTATCTATGTAGATGTATGAGGCGTGTTTTTTTAAGTAAGTATCGTTCTGAAATTAAAAAAAGACGCGCTGAGATATCTCAATGATTTTATTTTTACATGAAAGCCTGTACCTTAATCTACTTTTCTATATAATTTCCGTCAATATTGAGGCACTTTCATAACGTTGTATCAGTTTTTGAATACTCTGTTTATAAAAGTCTGCCGCCTGACTTGTTAACCACTGCATCACAACTGTTTTGACTTCGTCATCGTCTTGCTCGGTCACAGTGCCATACAAAACATTGCGAGAAACATTAGGAAAGTCATCCCGCACGGACGAAACTGTAAAGCGTCTGTTTTCTCTCATCTTATTCTCCACTTCCTGCACCAAACTTTCATTAACGACCGAAGGACGCCCACTCCGTTATTCATCAAGGACATTTGTGCGGCCATCTTTAAATGCTCTCACCCACTTTCTTACCATTCCATCAGTCATAATATTTTTTTCGTAAACTGCGCAGATTACACGATGTATATCGATTGCTTTTAGGCCTTTAGCGCTAAGAAATCTTATAACAGCCCCCGTACTTCACAGTCGGCGGGACTCACGATTATCGGAGGCATCTTAAACACCCAGTACACAACGTAAACATGGAAGAATCAGACTGTAATGGCGTCAGTGTGTAGACAGCAGATGTACGTACTCAGTGCGCCTGCGCACATCGCCGACCGCAGCGTTGCAGCCGCCGTGTGGCAAAACGGTACTTATAAAACACGCCTCGTATTTCGAAGAATTAGTTTTAATGTTGCCTTTATAAATGTCAAATCAGAAAAACACCACAAGAAAAGTAGAACACGACTTATTTTCCCTGGTGTAATCGTCGTTCCACGTACACTGGCCAAAACAATAGCAGGATCGCTTGAAATAACTAGGTACTGAACTATTGCCATCGGCAAAATGAACTGAAATTGTTCGACGTCTTTCTATCGGTTCAAAGGAGTGGAGACAACAACATTACAGAAACCGAGATAGTGGTAATAACAGAATTCAGCTACAGACGGAATTGGTATTGTGTTTTACACTCACATACTGGCTCACGCAGTGAGGCTACCGCAAATTGTTCCGGGTGAGTAACGCGCTGGGCATTTGGCGTGACCGAGCGAGGTGGCGCAGTGGTAACGCACTGGACTCGCATTCGGAAGGATGGTGGTTCAAATCCACCTCCGGCCATCCAGATTTAGGTTTTCCGTGATTTCCCTAAATCGCTCCAGGCATATGCCGGGATGGTTCCTTTCAAAGGGCACGGCCGATTTCCTTCCCCATCCTTACCCAAATACTCCGAGCGTAAGCTCCGTCTCTAATGACCACGCTGTCGACGGGACGTTAAACTCCAAGCTTCCTTCCTTCCATTTGGCGTGAGCTGGCGAGGCGTTCCTTATTACTCACCGGCCTTACCCGACGCACAGGCTGGGCGCTGACCCTGGCAAACGACGCCGCTTCTGCCGCATTTAGCGAGAGCTGCCTCTGTCCTAGACAGCAGCCCACACACATCCCTGTTCACTTAATGGCCTGCACTGCCTGGGCTGTTCAAGCGCCAAGATTACTACGTCATACATTTTATGTTAGATGTGGTACTACGTAATATGTCACACAAAATTTGTGTACGAGTATGTCTCTGTTAGATAGAGCATGTCTTACAGACTTGAGAATGTCAACATACATTTGCCGAAATAGAACGAAGCTCATAAGAGCGATCTAATCAGTCAGAAATAAAACTATACAATGACATTAAGATACTTGACTTGTCATGATCGACGTTAATGGCATTTAGGAATCTAGAAAAAAAAGTAAAAAATGTATGTGAGATAATGTAGTGCTACCAGCAGCATATAATTCTCGACTGCAATTGATCGTCGCCGAGGGAAAAAATTCATTTGTATTTATAATGTTCTGCCGTGCGGGAATATCCGCGTAGTGTAAGGCGTCATGCTGTGAACTGTGCGGCCGTTCCCGCCAGAGATTCGAGTCCTCCCTCGGGCATGGTTTTGTGTCTGTTGTCCTTAACGTAAGTTAGTGTAAACAGTGTGTAAGTCTAGAGACTCATATCCATAGAAGTTTGGTCCAATACGTATATAAACATTTTAATATTTTTTGAGAATTTTCTGAACCGCGACTGTTAAAACCGCACGAGGTTCCAATATTATGTCCTTTAAAAATAGTAACTCGTTTTAGTCGTTTTCAATATTTTATACAAATTAAACTCGCCCCAACTGCGTTGGCTTCCGAACGCGGCATTCAGAATTGAATAACACGTATTTACATACAAAAAACTACAGACATCAGTCTCAGTACTATTACAAAAAATCTTTTGTAGTTTTAGCTTCGTAAAGATGAGTAAACTACAAGCTGGCACATTTTTCACTGTAACATAACGGTTCATTGAAAAGCTAATACTTCACACTGAAATGTGTTAAAAATAGATATTTTTTCAGATCACTTTCTATGAAATAGACAAGGATCTTTGTTGAAATAATAAAAAAATAGGCGAAATGAAAACTAATATTTTTCTTTTTTCTCTAGGAAAGTGAGACATTGACTTTAAAAAATTTAAAAATAATTGGTTCATAAAGCACTGTACCGTAGTCTTTATATACCTTGCAGCGTTTTTAAAGCATGAAAATCGTAAGAGTAGATTTATCCCTTTCTCGGAATAAACGATCGGTCCTTTCGAGAGTCGCAAACAAGACCGAATGTACGTGGAAAATCGAATGCAGATGCTCTTAGCGTGCCAAGACTACATTGACGTTAACCGGACTGTCACCGAGCAACGTGTGTATTCCAGTTGGAGCGAGTGCAGACGCCAGAAGCACGAGGCATCTATTGCACACTTAACACAAAAATCCCCAGCATAGTTGAGGCCGGAATTTATCCGAACGAAGGAAGGTAAGTAATGGTTTTACGTCCCGTCGGCAGCGCGGTCATTATAGGTAGACGAAGTGCCGACATAACCACACTAATTTCCACTAACACGTGCCCGGACGGCTTTCGTTAGACAATGTACGCGTCTCCGTACGCGACGGAACTGGTTTGAGTTGAAGTCATAGGGCATCGGAACGTCGGATATCGACACACTAGTATTGCCTATGGTCTAAAATCGACCAATTGTGTTTACAATCGTCACTGGGGGTAAAATTTTACTTATCAAGTCGGCGGTCTCGCGTGATTATGTTGCCAACATTAACAAGACGATAAAAAATCCACATAGAATGACTCGATTAGTGTATCATACAGACCATGAAGGAAACAAATAATGCTGTTCCTGCTTTATGGTTGACAGGTTCTTGTATGTACCCTCGGCCGCTCAGTAAAAATAATTGCCCTCGTGAAGCGAAGATTCCATGAGAAAACATCAGCATTGTCAAGCGATTTGCTAAAATGAAGACTCACAGGATTCTCACTATTCAGCATCTGTTGCCAACATTATCCTAGGAGGCCGCTGGGATATTTGGTAAAATTTAACCGGCACTGGAAGGTATGAAACGGTATCTTTTACGTGTTAAGAAAAATGCCTGACACAATAACAACAAATAAAAACGGAAGTATATACTTCTCATGCCATTTTCGAATTATATAACTTTCATTAGCCTAATATTTGAAATGGACCTACAATTCGGTGTTCGTATATTTATACAACGCCGAGAAATAATGTTATTTCGATACTGCGATATTCAGAATTCCAGAGCTGACATGTCGACTTCGTAGTTCCACCCGTGAACCGCTACATGCCTCTCCCGGCGCATCATCATTTATATCGGCATTCATATAAAAACATCGATTTCCTTTAACCAATCATTGCGAAAATGAAGCATTTGAATGGCACAAGAAAGTGAATGGGAGCACTGCATGTTTCGATATTCGCTTTTTTTAATACGTTATTTTAATACTGCAGATGCAAGGAGGTTACAATACAGGGAGACGCCCTTACGCTGGAAAAGTGAAGCCTCCCTCCGCCATGTTGCTAAGTTTTGGAGAAGTGTCCGTATTCAGAGCTAATGTTTTATGTCACTTGAAACAGAAATAAATTGTCCCACGGTTTTGCTGTAATGTACAACCTGTTAGAGTGCAAATTAGCCGTTTAAATTAATTTTTCAAATATATTATTACGAGTATTTATTACTATTTATTCAAGAAAGTATATAGTTTGAAAGTACATACTTTGCAGTGACTGTCAGTTCAATGAGTAAACAGTAATAGGGTCGACTTAACGCATAGTTTTATCGGAGAAATTGCATTCCAAAACTGACCAAGATGGCGGACAGGCTTCAATTGCTCGGCACAGATAATGCCATCTCCCTTTATTCTAACCTCCTTGTGCAGATGCGCTGCATTACAGCATCTTTGGTCGAGCCAAATAGCCAATCAGTGAGTTGATTGTTGGGGAATATAGAACTTGATCCAAGCTGTAGATAGGAAAATTTCTACTTTCTGTTACCACTTTTAATGGCTAAATGCACACATAATATTTATATTCGTGAAATCTACGAGAAACAGTCTTTCGAATTATATTACTTTCATTGACCTTTTGTACGAATAAATTAATAATCTGTACCACAATTTTCGTGTTAGCGTATTTACATAATGATTCATTCGCTTGGAGCACCTGTTTTAGCTGCCTCAGTGTGGCTTAATAACATCGTTAATAGTCTATGTTTACGACTGCGGCCACCTCCAGACGCGGCCCGAAGTGTACACGCGGTGTCGTTACCGGCGGGCTAACTGGCGCTAACTGGACGTGCAAACCACTTCGCGTCGCCGCGCCGCGCCGCGCCGCGCCGCTTCCCGCCAGACACGCGAGCGACGCTTTAAACCGCGTGTTAGGCGCGCGAGGCCAGCAAGCCCCCACAATACCGTAAGCGGCCGACTGCGAACAGCGGACAAACTGAAGAGCGCCTCGGCGGCCATTGTGGTGGCAAACTTCCGCGCCAACTTTAAATGTGTCTAAGACTCTCTTCATTAGAGAGAGTATTCGTTCGAGTTAAGTCGCGAAAACTAGGTCTAATTGAAATAGATAACTACAAAACAGCTTCAGATTCCTTGAATATACAGCAACTATCGGTCGTGTGCAAATTTACTACACGTACGGTGTAGAAATTGGCCAACAGCGTTTCCTCTTCCTAACGACACCGAACTATAACATGTGGTGTCGCACTAGTCTAAAGTGCGCGCCACCTACTTTCGCCGCGCGCCGCCATGCACGCACGGCGCGGCGTTCTTACGACGTCAGCCACGAGCGCCCTCTGCTACAACTCCGCTCGTGGCCACCACTGAACGACATCGTTCACTTGGGACTGAGATAGGAACCAGTTAACACTTCGGAATCAGATAGGCACCAGTGAAGACTTGGCTATCGGTTAGGCACTAGGCAGGCCTCTAGCTCAACTATGTATCAGCATTCTGGAGTACTGAGCTATGTAAAAGTTAAGTATTACTAAGTCTCTAAGAAATATATATCTCGTTCTAATTTACTCTAGTGTTTCTAGTTTTTGCTGTCCCACTGGCTGGTCACCTCCTACCTGCACAAGCGTGCATCCTTTATTCCTGTGTCGGTCTTTCTTCTCGGCCACCGACACCTACGACGGAAACGAGACACAAAAGCGGCGACGAGGCTGGGACACAAAATAACATGTAGTCTTTTTCCGTTCTAAGTGCAGCATATGAACGGAATTTAACGTCAGACACGAATTTTTTGGCACTTTCTCATTATATTCTACGATTGTGAAACTTTTGTACAAACATTAATTTCGGAAGAGTTTCACACTTTACGTCTTTGCTTTAGTGCTGTATTCTCCAATATTTAGTTATTTCATAGGATTAAAAAATCAAAAAGGGCTGACTGAAACAGCTAATGTTAAACATCGATTGTGAAAGTGAAATATGCCATCAGATACATAACTGAAAAATAGCTTCTTAACGTTGTGAATACAGCAATCAGCCACTACCAAATTCTTTTAAGAACACGAAGTATGCCATACCTTTTTCTTAACTAAGGCATGTAACATTAGCATTAGAGTATCTAGCAAGAATATTAGCATTTTAATACTGTAAGCCAAATACCTTATAGCAGAGTGAACTGCTCATGTGTCGTTCATATATGGAACTATACACAGGTCTGCAAACCCCTTTCAGTTGTTATACCTACATGTATAATGTAAAGCAGATTACCTTTAAATTCTGCGTAAAGAAAAAATATTTCGAACTGCAGTGAAGCAACTAATTTCCCCAATAGTTATTTTACACAATCATAAAATGAAACTTTTTGAACTTCCTGTCCACCAGTACTGCCTAAAGTAGCTCCTTTTTAAGAGCTACCAGTATCATAAAAGCCTGTTATTTCATTCAATCCTATATTGTCTTGACTAACAGTGTGTTAAGCAAGTAGTAGGGCTACTTGTTTTCCTGAGGAATATAAATAGGAAGACAGTATTCTATCTTTTTATTCCTTTCTTAAATTGATTTATGCATAGCCGCGGTGGAGTAGCCGAGCGGTCTAAGGCGCCACGCTGCGGCGTGCGCGGTTGCTCGCCGTCGGGGGTACGAGTCCTCCCTTGGGCATGGGCGTTGTCCTTAGGTTAAGTAGTTTGTAAGCTACGGACTGATGACCACGCAGTTTGGTCCGATAGATTTACAAACATTTGAACATTTTGATTTATGCATTTTAACGCTGAGCAGCTCTTCGCCATCGTCCTTCATTTAGACTGCGATAGTCAAACAATACAGACGTGACTATCCCACAGCAGCTATTTAATACACGATTTACCTGCTAATAACACTCTCATTTACGTGACGCTTGCCACTACCATGGCGGCCGGGCGAAGGTTCAAATTATCCCGCGAGATCAGCGCCGTCAGAGAGTCTAGTTATTTTTACAAGGTCTTTTGTGGCCACACACGGCGGCACAGAATAAGGAGTATACAGAAAGGAAACTCCCGCTGCAGTCTGTCGTCCAAAATTTAGTGCGCATGCGCGGAATCGGCCATCTTGAAAAGCAGTAAACGTGTGATCACTCCCTACTCTGTGGCGTGGTAATGCGCCGTCTTTGTTTGTTAATTCTGTATTTTAACTGCCTGACTCGCATAAAAGTAAAAAAGTATTTGGTGCAGTGAAAAGAAAGAACTGTGTGTCAATAGTTGGAGCTGATCCGTTTTTATTATGAGCAGCAATAAAAGAAAAGGCGGCCGATGGTGTTCAGCACCTAATTGCCGCAATAATTCGAATACAAATAATATAAGTTTCTTCACCTTCCCAAAAGATGCTGAGCAGTAAGTGAACGTCGCTATATGTGTAGTGAAAGTTAAATGTTATCAGTTTCGAATGAGAGTAATGTGTGCGTAATTATTAAAAGTAGCCTTGCTTCTTCTCTTGACGGTAACTCTCGCTCTTGCTGTTGCTGCAGGAGTTCAACTGCATCGAAATGTTGAAGTACATTTACATTTTATAAGTTTAACGTTGCAGGGAATAATATAAAATGAATGACAAAGAATAGTGCGTAAGTAGGCAGGTAAAATTTTACTTACGGCATTGGAGGCGTAGTGTGCTAATGTTGGCAACGAATGCTCTTCGGATACTCAAACAAATAGATTAAGGGGAATAATTATTTTATGCTGTTCCTGCTCTGTGGTTGACAGATTCCTCTATATGCCCTTCTCCGATCACTAAATTAATGATACTTCTAAAGCAAATACAACTTTTATATATGCCCAGACGTCATTAGTTCTGTGTAATCACATTGTACTGCTAAGTCTGACTCAATGTTTTGTGCGAATTTATTCGTGTCAAAGAAAACCTGGCAGTTGTAAAGTCACTTTCTTGTTTATAACTAATTTCCCACACATAACTCCACGTTATTTGGAATTTTTCTAGAGATAAGCACCAAATAAAACTATCATTGATTCCACTGTACATTTTAGTAGTTGTATTAAAATTTAGGCCTATTTTTTTCGTTGGATTACAATTAGGTGCAAGAAGATGGCGCAAAATAGATGAAAGCCGCTTCCTTTCGTAAAAGTCGGTGAGATTAGCTGCAGTTCGTAAAAAGTCCATTTCCAGCCAAAGTACTAAGTGGCTATAGTTCCGCGTTTACTGCTTTTCAATATGGCGTCGAGCGCAACGCTTGGTAACATACAGATCAAAGGCGCCGCCCCCAGCTTTCCCTTCTGTATGCTCTCTATTCTGTGACGGCGGCCGCTGCGGCCTGTCCGTCGCGACAGAAGGTCGCCTCGCGCCATGCGGGCGGCGTCGGCGTAGGAGGGGAACACGTCAGGCGTGCGCCTCCGCAGGAAGAAAGTAGTCCCTACACGGGCGCTAATTGCGACGCCGCTGGCGCAAGCCTCTGCCAGCCGTGACACACTGACACGCTGACAGCGCCTCGAGGGTCCCCAATTCATTACATCCGCAAACTCACAGCCGCACCTCATGCAAACGGTCAGCTTTCGTGCCCACACACATTTCGCCATATCGGCGCCATCACCAGTACATACGTTTATTTAACGACCGACCGAATATTGGGTTTCGGCCAGTTTCGGCCAACATATTGCGGCTGCAATTTCGCTTTCTGAAATAAATCGCTATTTGCGATCACTTATGGCATCACTGTACTAGGTTTAGATGGAATACCAAAGGGCGGCGAATGAAAATTTGTGCCCGGCCGGGATTCGAACCCGGGAGGACTCGCGCGCGCACCCCAGGGAGGACTCGAACCTCCAACGGCGAGCAACCGCACGCTCCGCAGCGAGGAGCCTGAGACCGCTCGGCAACTCCACCGCGGCGTAAATCGAAAAGAATACACGTGTCGAAGAAACAGTGTTTAAATAGGCATTTACAATGGCTGCCTAAAAGTTTTAAAGTTTTTTCACTATTTACTTCGCGATTTAATGGTAGAGTGCCTTTTTCAGTGAATACAGAATGCACCTGCAGTTTTTGTTTTGTTTTATGATGCTCAGATTTATAGTAAACTCGTAATCCCGAGATGCCACTGTATCTAGTTCAATTTGCTTAACCTGCAATGTCCAAGATGATGAAAAAGTACATCTATTTTTCCACATATTCCATGTTTGAAAATTTTTAATCCGCAACTTGAGGAATTAACTTTTTTTTAAATAAAAAAATAGCACAATGAGGAGAACAGAAACCAATTTGGAAGTATTTTAATAAAAGTACTGTCGATAAGACTAAACCTAGAGTATACCTTTTACGTTGAGAACTTTGTTAACTCGACGAATGGCCGTTACACCATTAGAGGATCATATCCCAATACTCCAAAGATACAAACCTGGAAAAAGAGAGAAAGACACAATTAACATTATATGACAGTGACAGTGCGTCTTTTGGCATAAATTCTTTCGACAAATATTTAGCAACATGCTGTGGACCCAATAAAGATCCTCGCAACACTACACTTTTGATAATAGAATTAGTAGCGTAACTACTGTTTAACAATAGAAGTACCAGACTTATCCGTACCCCTAGTAGTACCACATGTCAATTCTGACCCATACGTAGTTTCCTACTATTTATTGGTATTTGGATGGTGTTTCGGATTTCACCAGGTTGACATGACATTCAAGAAGATTCTACAGTCCAAGGAACACACAATTTGTTGTCTAAAATGCTAATACACAGTAAAAATTAAACTTTCAGGGAATAATTGTCTTTCCTTAATTTACAGAAGAAACTTTACAGTCTTGTCAAACATCATTAAAACAAGTAAGTAAAACATCTACTCAATGTTTATCCTTATGAAAAGATTAAAACGGAGTCAAAACATATAGTTTATGCAACAACTAATAGTATTTCTAATTATACAGGTATGTAAAGCACCGAGTATTTGTAAAAGATTATAAAATACATTGTGTCTTGTTCCTTACTGTAATCAAGGGACAAAAAAATAACAACAAACAAGTTCACTCAATAATTTTAAGCGTTTGGAAACATTTAGGAACAAATAGTTGGCTGAAATGTTCAAATGTTTGTACGGGGTCATCAGTCCCGAAACTTACAAACTACTTATGATCTAGCTTACACAAGGACGGTACAAATATCCATGCCCGAGGGGGGATTCGAGCCCCCGACCGTAGTGGCCGTGCAGACTGTGACTGGCGCGCCTAAGTCCCCTCGGTCACCGCGGCCGGCTACTTGGCTGAATTGTAGAGGACTCACAATTCAGACATTAAGATTTTGGGCTTGATAGTTTTTGCGAAGTACTTGTTGCACATGAAACATACGTTTAATGCTTTATTCCCCTTTTGTTTTTTGTAGGAAACCGACTCCTAAAGAATATAACACGGAAAAACTTACAGTGGATGGCGTTCGGTTGGCTGTTGAGCAACACTGTAAGCCTAACACAGGCGAGCTGCCTTTATTTTATTTTTGACTTGCTAGCCTTTTGCTAGCATGTTGTTAGCACACTGCTCGTAATTGCACGTCTTGTGTTTTAATTTTCTGATGAAAGCACCGTGATATGGTGTCGAAATCTAGATCAAGGTATTTTATCAGATTTTGCAACTGGTTGGGCTGAACTTTGTCAAGCATTTATCTTTAGAAAATCTATCAGTAAAATTTCCGTAAAATTAGTAATACAATGCTTAATCAAAAGGCAGTTAAATATGCATTTGTGGCTGGTAAATTTGGGTAACTTATGTGTGCAATCCAGAAGTGACTGAACTAGGGGCACCTGTGTCTGAAAATCTTCGATTCCCACTGCCCCCTCAGTGTTCGATTCTTAACTATTAAATATAATTTTTAAATATAACTAAGCGGTTCAGTTTATGAACGCAGTATTTTAGTAAGTCTCAGGGAAAAAAATTTGAAATTCTATTAAGAAAACCAGTTTCCACACGTGGTCAGCTAGATGTTGGAGCAAGTAGAGTTCGATTGTTTGATGGTTTGAAATTTTATATTTGTGAACATAGAGAAGATTCACATTAGCGAATGACGAAAGGATTTTTACTAAAAATTTTGTTTTTTCGAGGTTTTGCAATGCTAAATTGTGAAATAAAGCTATTAATTCCGTCATTTGTGTCTCATTTTCTCATGATTCCTCTTTGCCCTTTCTTTCACCTGTTCTCATAGCAGTAACATGTTTTGATCTTCAGTCCGGAGACTGGTTTGATGCAGCTCTCCACAATACTCTATCCTGAGCAAGCCTCTTCAAGTACACATAAGAACGACAACATACATCTGTCTGTATCTGCTTACTCTATCCATCTCTTGGTTTTCCTATGTGGTTTTTACCCCACACACTTCCCTCCAACGCTAAATTCACAATTCCTTGATGTCTAAGAATGTGTCCTACCAATCGACCCCTTCTTTTAGTCAAGGTATGCCAGAAATTTCTTTTCTCCCCAATTCTGTTCAGTACCTCCGCATTAGTTACGCGATCCACCCACCTAATCTTCAGCATTCTTCTGTAGCACCACATTTCAAAAGCTTCAATCCTCTTCCTGTCCGCACTGTTTATCGTCCATGTCTCACTCCCATAAAAGGCAACACTCCATACAAATGCCTTCATAAAGGACTTCCTTAGGCTTAAATCAGAATTCGATGTTAAAAAATTTCTCTTTTTCAAGAACTCTTTTCTTCCCATTGCCATTCTGCATGTTATATCCTCTGTACTGCGACCATAATTTGTTATTTTACTGTCCAAGTGACAAAACTCATCTACCACCTTTATTGATTCGTTACCTAATCTAACTCTTTCAGCATCACCTGATTTTATTAGACTGCACTCCATTACCCTAGTTTTGCTCTTGTTAATGTTCATCTTATATGCACCTTTCAGCACACTGTCCATTCCGTTCAACTGCTTTTCCAGGTCCTTTGCTGTCTCTGACAGAATTACTATGTCATCGGCAAAACGCAATATTTTTAATTCTTCACTCTGAACTTTAATTCCTTCTCCAAATTTCTCCTTGCTTTCCTTTATAGGATTAACATAAAACCTATAAATTTGGAAGCAAACACAACTGGTCGAATTTCGAAGAGAGGAATACTAGTTCAAAAATGTTCAAATGTTTGTTAAGATTATGGGACTTAACTACGGGGTCATCAGTCCCTAAACTTACAAACTACTTATCAACTACCTTATCCTAAGGACGGCACAAATATCCATGCCCGAGGGGGGATTCGAACCTTCGACCGTAGTGGCCGTGCAGACAGTGACTGAAGCGCCTCAGTTCCCTCGGCCACCGCGGCCGGCTGTCGTCAGGAGCCCAGCCTCGGCTTGTATACAATTGTATATACATTTTTGACGAATTACAGCGTTCAAATGAATGAAATAAATCGCAATTTGCGATGTTATGGCTTCACTGTATGAGGTTTAGACGGAATACCAAACTTGTGTGTGGCGGCAGACGTGCAGGGAAGAGTCCTCTGCAATTGGGCGGAGTGGTCAACGCGTCTGCCTAGTAAGCAGGAGATCCCGGGCTCGAATCCCGGACGGGCACAAATTTTCATTCGCCACAGTTTCGTATTCCATCGAAACCTCATACAGTGAAGCCATAACATCGCAAATTGCGATTTATTTCATACATTTGAACGCTGTAATTCGACAAAAAATATATATAACTATAAATATGCAGTTTCTATACATTCTAATTACTTTCTTTTTCTTCTTTTTCATGTCTTCGCAAACACAATTCGTCGAACTTCGACGACAGGAATACTAGTCATTATAAAATGAGAAAAATCAGATGGAAAACGGAAATATTTAGGTGTTGCTTTTTCCCGCGAGCTGTCAGAACGGAACTGTAGAGAAATATCATAAAAACTTTTGTGTCCCAGCCTCGTCGCCGCTTTTGTGTCTCGTTTCCGTCGTAGGTGTCGGTGGCCGAGTTGAAAGACCGACACAGGAATAAAGGTAGCACGCTTGTGCAGGTACGAAGGTGAGCAGCCAGTGGGACAGCAGAAACTAGAAACACTAAATTAGAACGAGATATATATTTCATGGAGACTTAGTAATACTTAACTTTTACGTAGGTCAGTACTGCAGAATGCTGATACATAGTTGAGCTAGAGGCCTGCCTAGTGCCTATCCGATAGCCAAGTCTTCACTGGTGCCTATCTGATTCCGAAATGTTAACTGGTTCCTATTTCAGTCCCAAGTGAACGATGTCGTTCAGTGGTGGCCACGAGCGGAGTTGTAGCAGAGGGCGCTCGTGGCTGACGTCGTAAGAACGCCGCGCCGTGCGTGCATGGCGGCGCGCGGCGAAAGTAGGTGGCGCGCACTTTAGACATGTGCGACACCACAAAAACGGTTCGGTGAAGTCTGTGACGGGCACTTCAGTGCGACTTGGAGGGTGTTTATGCAGATGTAGTGAAGCTGAATTAGAAGCCAGGTGCGTTAGAACCGGTGCGTGCGACCGCAAGTGGAGACCGCCGGCGCCGGTGTAGTGGATCCATACAGTAGGCCGCAGGAGGCAGTCGATTGGCCCGCTCTGTAAAGCTCTGTATAGGGAAAGTATGGTCATCCTTTTCCGCGCCGCTTGCCGCCGTCTGCAGCTCGTTATTGGCTGAAATAGAGTCACGTGGTTCCTTTCGCCATCTTGGTCCTATACGTTTCTTGCCTGCCATGAGAAGTCTTGTGAATATTCGTTTGTTTGGATTTGAATAATGCCACTGTGTTGTACTTTTCGGTGTTCTTGAGAAACGAAGAACGGAATGAAACATTATAGTACTTCCAAGAGATATCAGAAATGCAGGAAGATGAACAGTCTGACAGATGAAAGTCAGAAGAAAGTGTCGTGAGGTTAAGATATTCACGCGTCGTTGGTTTTATCTCCAGGCAGCTGCGGAAAACACCCAAATTTTGGACATATTTGTGACTGATCTAGATTCTCGTTTAGATACGAAAGTAATATATAATACCCGAAGCAAGCTTTTCTCGTTCATTTTCATGTGTTAAGTGTATCATTACAGTTAACAAAGAATTGAAACAAGACAAATATTAGATGTTGAAATGCAATTGGCGTTGTAAAGGCACCTTTGATTTCTCTTTTTGCTAAAAGTCATTTTTCGTAGTTCATCTAAGGTATAAGAACACAATACGCAAGAAAATACTCATCAATCCATAATCTCAATTGCTTTCTTAATCTATAGTATGCTCCGTTGACGACATGTTCGCGGTCTATTCGAATATTTGTCTATGAAACAGGTCATTCTCAATTTACAGGCGAACTCTTTAAATCTGGAGCCACAACCAAACAGTTTTCTTAATAAAATCGGGCGATAAGTATTTCGTAAAGGCGCTAGGTCCGCATGGACAGAACTACGCGAAGTTCCCGCATCTCTCCGTCGGATACAACACCCTGTATCTCGAGAATGAAAAGAGTTATCGTTCTGCTCTCAGCCTTAAATAAAATTTCGATATCCTACCTACATTTCGTCCGCAGCATTGTATGTGCTAAAATCAACCATACAAAAATTCTACGCAATGCGATTTTTCCTCTGCAAACTCTTCAAAATTTTGCGCAGTAGTTTACTTAATTTGACGTAGAACGGAAACTATAAGAAATAATGAATAAAAAATTAGATCATTATCGAGCGAATATCTAACACTATAACATGTGAAAAAATTAACTTTTTTCATTGAATAGTTTTCTCAAAATCGTTTGATAAGTATTGTTAAGCGCTGGAACGTTGTAGCGGTCGGCGTGTATGAAGCAGCGGAATAGGCCCAACATGGCTGCCGCTGGCAGGCTGGCCATACTTTCCCTATACAGAGCTTTACCGCTCTGTCGCCGGCCGTGGCGGGCGGCGAATAGCCCTCGGCGCGACCTTTGCCTGAGGCACAGCGGGCAGCGCTAGCGTAGCGTGCCACAGTGGGTCACGCACGTGCTCGACCCGGCGCCAAACCACGCGTGCGGGAGCCCAGGCGTACAGAGCGGACGATTCTCTTTAATGGACAGCGCCTCATAGCGTCACGCAAAACTCCTCTCTCTGGCTGACAGGGGCAGTGGCGGCGCTAGACTAAAATTGGGCGTCGGCGAACTTGTCTTTGCGAGACCCCTTTCATTTTTTCATCAATCACCCCGTTTACATGGGCTCCCAAAACCGGATTTCGTAAACCGATTTCCCAATTCCGCTTTTGGTTGGTCATGTAAACACTCCAAAATCGATTCTGGAAATCCGCTTCTCTAAAGCGATTTTTCCAGTTCCACAATCGATTTTGGTGCCCATGTAAACGCAACCGTTTTTGAAGCGTTCTTGGCTTGTCAGATTGTGTTTTCTTGTTACGAATTTTCGGAATGTATGTTCAAATGTTTGTACAACTTATGGGACTTAACTACGGTGTTATCAGTCCCTAAGCTTACAAACTACTTATGAACTAGCTAAGACTAAAGACGGCACAAATATCCATGCCCGAGGGGGGATTGGTCATGTGAACACTCCAAAATCGATTCTGTAAATCCACTTCTCTAAAGCGGTTTTCCAGTTCCACAATCGATTTTGGTGCCCATGTAAACGCAACCGTTTTTGAAAAAAAATGTTCAAATGTTTGTTAAGCTTATGGGACTTAACTACGGGGTCATCAGTCCCTAAACTTACAAACTACTTACGAACTAGGACGGCACAAATATCCATGCCCGAGGGGGGATTCGAACCCCCGACCGTAGTGGCCGTGCTGACCGTGACTGGAGCGCCTCAGTCACCTCGGCCACCGCGGCCGGCCCGTTTTTGAAGCGTTCTTGGCTTGTCAGATTGTGTTTTCTTGTTACGAATTTTCGGAATGTATGTTCAAATGTTTGTACAACTTATGGGACTTAACAACGGGGTTATCAGTCCCTAAGCTTACAAACTACTTATGAACTAGCTAAGACTAAAGACGGCACAAATATCCATGCCCGAGGGGGGATTCGAACCCCCGACCGTAGTGGCCGTGCTGACCGTGACTGGAGCGCCTCAGTCCCCTCGGCCACCGCGGCCGGCTCGGCATGTATGGAAAGAATGATATTTTCTAAAATATAAGTATAAATAAAAGTATAAATATCAGAGTGAACATAAATCTGTGTATTTAAATAAAGAAAAATAGCGATTGTGCAGACTAAATACGGACTGAATCAGCTGTTTTCCAGCCGCCATGTTAAGTGAGCTCGGAAATCCGATTCAGGCTATGCCATGTAAACACGACAGCGAAAAACAGTTTACGAAAATCGATTTTCGTCTTCCGGAAGATGTGTTGCATGTAAACATAGTGAATGAAGAAAATGTTAAATGAGCTGAATTACACATCAATAATCATTATACTAAAATTCCATTAATATAACATACAAGTATTATTGCAATTACAAAAATTACAATTAACAAACACAAATTAGAGAGACTTTTTAGCTTTTCTTCTCTCAGAATTTTTTTTACGATCACGTCTCAATACTAGCCGCTATTTCGGCTTCAGCTGATAGTAATGACAACTCAGGTAGTCTCTCTTGGCTCACTGTACTTTTCAAGTTACTCTTAAACAATTTTAACTTTGTGAAGCTTCTCTGGACCGAATCTGCACTGACTGGAACCGAGCATGATTCTGATTGTTATATAAACTTTTGGATATACTTCTTACAAATCGTTTTTTAAAATGTACTGAAGAAATTGTTTTGCAAGTATTTAACTGAAAATTGCATCACTGCTGCACTCAAACGGAAATAAATACGGACAACTAAATAGCCGGGAATGGCCGAGCGCACTAAGGCATCATACCACGCTGCGCGAGATCGCTCTCGTCGGGGGTCGAACCCCACCATTGCGTACGGATGTTGTGTTCGTCCTTCTGTTAAGCTAGTGTAAGTTAGATGTAGGTCGTCGTTACATAATCTAGCAGTTGGACAGCGCCGTTAAACATTGTATATATCAAGGGAAAAAAAACCACTAAAATGTTAACAATGTTTTGCGAGGCCCCCACAGGCGCGAGGACAGGGGACACACGCAACCACCAAGCATTAATTGATAGCTTCCACCTTTTTCCAAATCCGAAAAACTTATGGTTATGCAGCCAGGTACCAAAATCGACGACGGCCGATATTTCGGCAGGAGACCACCCTGCCGTTTTCAAGGCGAAACTGCAGTGAGGAAGCAATGTGCAACGATCTTTAAAACCTCGGTTTTCAATGAGTAAACAGGAAAGACAACACACACCGAGCACGCAAGCACACAGCACCGACACGACCAAAGATGAAAAAGATCAGGGTATCGATAATAAACATCAGTTCTCGACGAATGAGGTCGGATTATTTTTGTCTGTTTTTTTGACAAATGAAAGAGCAGGCTCCCATGCGGAATTTAAACAAAATCCTCCATCCCTATTCACAATATTGTCTGCTGGTTTTGCTCCAATGGCTTCCTTGGTAACACAGTCCCAGATATCATTAAACTACAGACCGATTTCACTTTTACCGGCATTCTCAAAAATTCTACAAAAAGGTAATGTAGAAGCAGCTTCTCAACTACCTAACCTCAAATGGCATATTGTCTACAACACAGTTTGGATTTCTGAAAGGTTCCGATATCGAGAACGCTATTTACACCTACAGTGAGAATGTACTTAATTCATTAGATAATACATTATCAGTAGCACGTATTTCCTGTGATTTATCAAAGGCGTTTGATTGTGTGTACGATAACATCTTTTTAAGTAAATTAGAATTCTATGTTGTCACGGGAATTGCTGAAAAATGGTTCAAGTCTTACCTTGCTAACATGAAACAAAAGGTGTCAGTGCAAGGGACTAGTGAATTAAGTTAACAGTCATCATCAAATCAAATGTTCAAATGTCTGTAAATCTATCGGACCAAACTGCGTGGTCATCAGTCCGTAACTTACAAACTACTTAAACCTAGGTAAACTAACCTAAGGACAACACACACACCCATGCCCTAGGGAGGACACGAACCTCCACGGAAAGCAACCGCGCGCTCCGCAGCGAGTCGCTTTAGACCGCTCGGCTACTCCACCGCTGCAGTCATCATCAGATTAGGAAGATATTACATGTGATGTTCCACAAGGATCCATCTTAGGGCCATTGCTTTTTCTTCTGTACATTAATGACTTCTCATCAGTTACACTACCAGAAGCAGAGTTCCTTTTGTTTGCAGATGATACAAGTATTGCAATAAATAGCATGTCGAGCTTAGTTTTAGAAAGGTCTGATAATGATATATTCATTAACGTTAATAAATGTTTTAAAGCCAACTCATTGACATTAAACTTTGAAAAGACTCACTACATGCAGTTCAGAACATGTAAGAGATTCCCTTTCCGTATACACATAAAGTACGAAGAAGAGCAGATAGAAGAGGTTGACGGTATAAAATTCCTGGAATTACAGCTTGATAATAAATTCAGTTGGGAGAAGCAGACCACAGAACTGCAGAAACAACAAATCTGTATTTGCAATACGAGTGGTATCAGACATAGGAGACATAAAAAATTACAAAGTTTGCACACTTTGTTTACTTTCATTCCATAATATATGGTATAATACTTTGGGGTAACTCTTCAAGTCAAGCAAACATTTTCAGAGTCCAAAAGCCTGTAATACGTATTATTTGTGGTGTAAATTCACAGACATCCTGCAGAGGCCTCTTCAAAGAACTGGGTATATTAACTACCGCCTCTCAATATATTTATTCCTTAATGAAATTTGTCATAAAGAACATATCCCTTTTCCCAACAAACAGCTCAGTTCATACCTACAATAGTAGGAACAAAAATTATGAACAAAAAACGGATCCACTACTCAGGAACACACATTTTCAATAATTAAAGGAGCCTAAAAGACTTTCTAGTGGTCAACTCCTTCAACTCCACTGAAGAATTCTTAAAACAGAACCAAAGGACGCATGTATCTGTATTCATACTATTAGTATTATTATCAGCTTTTTAAAAGTTTAGGTACCTATATTAGTAATATTATATTGTTCCACATCCACGAGGATGACCTCAACACGGATGTATGGAACGAACCAACTAATCCAATCTAAACTATCTGGAAGTGCATGCCAAAATCATCGGGGAGTTCCCAGCCAGAGACGGCAGTGATCGGCAGTGTTCACGTGTGGGGAATCTCGGGACGTGTCCTGCCGCTGGAGAGCGCCGGCCGCAGTAGCCGGGGGGACTGAGGCGCTCCAGTCACGGACTGCACGGCCACTACGGTCGGGGTTCGAATCCCCCATCGGGCATGGATATTTGTGCCGTCCTTAGTGTAAGTTATATTCCTTTTTCCGTTGTCATTTTAGCATTCATTGTCTCTCTGTACATCTCGTGTACTGATTGTGGAGCGCTTGAATTTAAATTGTTCAGCTTATGATGAGACCTCTTTGCTGGTAATAAGTGACTGATGACACAGCAGTTTCCAATAACAATTCGTAGTCTGGTACTGGCAACATGATCACTACCCGGAGTCCACTCCATAGATATTATTAGTTCGTGAAAGTATCCTGTCGCCGGCCGCGGTGGCCGAGGAGACTAAGGCGCTCCAGTCACGGTCTGCACGGTCACTGCGGTCGGGGGTTCGAATCCCCCCCTCGGGCATGGATATTTGTGCCGTCCTTAGTGTTAGCTAGTTCATAAGTAGTTTGTAAGTTTAGTTAAGTCCCATAGTCCTGTTGCTGTAGTTGTATCACGGTTAAGAAATATTTGACTACATTTCCATTCATTTCTCCCCTAAGCAATTGTGTTAATACAATGAAGAGCCAAAGAAATTGATATAGGCATGTTTTAGCATACACACGTGCGCCTCGGTTGCACAGTGGTAGAGTGTCAGACTACAAATCCAAAGGTCGCGGGTTCGATCCCCGCCAGGTCCTAGGATTTTTATCTGTCAGTTTCCACTTCTTTCACCTCTGGCAGTATTGCTCATGTGAAAAATACGGAGTAGCACCGTGGTTCGGAACCCACGTTAAACTGTAGGTCCCCCTATAACTGGCTGGGTAAGTCAGTTCGAAGGTCGGAGGAAGGCAACGGCATACCACCTCCAAACAGGACCGTGCCTAGTAAAGCACTGTGGTGTTCAAACCAATCTTAGGATTGTTGACTGCTTTATCTTAAGCATACACATAGAAATATAAACATTAAGAGAACGCTGCTGCGGTCAGCAACACCTATGATGCAAGAAGTACAAATAAGGAAGAAAGCCGGCCGCGGTGGCCAAGCGGTCTGCGGTGCGCCAGTCCAACACCACCTAGAGAGAAGGCCGCGGCGCTCTCGTGCGACGTCAGGCAGAGTAGGTTGCGCGCGCATAGCTGACTGGCTCGCTGCTTCGGCACAGTGGGCCGTGCCCCAGCGGCTACCCAGTCAGCTATGCGCGCACAACCTACTCTGCCTGACGTCATACAAGAGCGCTGTGGCCTTCTATCTAGGTGGTGTTGGCCAGTCACGGTCTTTACGGCCACTACGGTCGAGGGTTCGAATCCCCCCCCCCCCTCGGGCATGGATATTTGTGCCGTCCTTAGGGTTAGCTAGTTGATAAGTAGTTTGTAAGTTTAGGGACTGATGACCCCATAGTTAAGTCCCATAAGCTATACGAACATTTGAACATTTTTGGACACTGGAGAGCAGTGCGCAGTAGTGGTGCCGGCCGCCACGCGCTGCGGAAGGCGCTTCCTTCCGGCGGCCCACATCACGCCTTCCGCTGCCTGCACGCCCACGCGACCACACGACCGCCAACGACGTGGCATGCGCCACAACTTTCATCATACAGCACCGCGGCAGCGAGAGCGCCAGTTTCCTTTTCCTATACGGAACTCACTTCCCTTTAGTAGACAGCTAGCGAGCAATGAGCACTCATCTACTACCAATCAATTACGTACACTGAAGAGATAAAGAAACTTGCCTAATATCGTTTAGTTTGCCCGCGAGTACGAGCAAGTGCCGCAACTCGACGTGGCATGGACTCGACTATTGCCCATCAGTCGAACTGACATCAGGCATACCTCATGGCTATCAATAACTCCGTAAGAGTACGAGGCGTTGGAGAACTGCTCAGTGGGGAGGTCTGTGCAGATCAGTGCATATATCAATTCTGGACGTGTGGGTTGTCGCAATGTCCAGCTGCAATTGCTCAAGTGTGTCGGAATGCACAACGGACATGATTGGATGGAGGTGATCAAACAGCATGCGTACGTATGAGTCACCTGTCAAGAGTCATATCAGGGGTCCCACATCACTCCAACTGCACACGCCCAACACCATTACAGAGTGGGACTGATGACCATAGCTGTTTGGTCCCTTTAAAACCCCAACCCAACCATTACAGAAACCTCCACCAGCTTAAACAGTCCCTTGCTGATATTCAGGGTCCATGGATTCACGAAGTGTGTTCATAGCCGGAAACGTTCATCTGCTCAATACTATTGAAAACAAGATTCGTCAGAGCAGACAACATGTTTGCAGTCATCAACAGCTCAGTGGCGATATTGATGGGCCCGGGTGAAGCGTAAAGCTTTGTGTCGTGCAGTCAGAAACAGTACACGAGTGAGCCGTCGACTCCGAAAGCCCATAACGATAATGTTTCGTTAAATGGTTCGCATGCTGACACTTGTTGATGCCCAGCATTGAAGAATTAGCGGAAGGGTTGCACTTCTGCCACTTTGAAAGATTCTCTTCCGTCGTCGTTGGTCCCGTTCTTGCAGAGTCGTATTCCAGTCGCAGCGATGTCGAAGATCTGATGATTTACCGGCTTCCCCATATTCACGGTGCACTAGTGAAATGGTCGTATGGGAGAATCCCCACCTCATCGCTTCCTCGGAGATACTGTATCCCGTCTCTCGTGGGCCAACTGTAATACCCCGTTCAAACCCACTTAAATCCTGATAATCTGGCATTGGAGCAGCAGTAACCGATCTAACGCCTGTTGTGTTACCCTGTGGCGCATAGTGTCCGCTATAGTGGACGTCTGTTACTGGACGTATTTATTTTATACTAGCTGTAAACCCGACGTTGCCCGGGCGTATATTTATCCTACACTCTCGTAATCCCCTTCGTCCCTCTCTCTGCATCCACCTCTTTCTCTCCCATCTCTCTGTTCGTTTATACCTTTCCCTCTCTGGGCAAACTTTTCTACAAGGTACCCTCTGTCATGTACCAGACATTTATGTATCCAGTGATCTTCCCCTTGGTTTAAAGGTCATTCGTAAAGATTGGAGCAAAACTATGAATTTTGTAAAATTCAGTAAGTTAAGTACCCTCCACCATGCACCGAACGGAATTTTATACAGACAGTGACATTCCTCTAGTTTTTAAGGTAGAGTGTGCAAAATTTCATCAATATCGGAACAAAACTATAGATTTCTATGCAATAGAAACACAGGGTCATATTGAAAAACGCATTTTTTGTTCTAAAATATTCCAGTTTTATTTCATACTACCCTTGCTCTAAAAAAAGTAAAATAACAAAAAAGGACCTATGAAATGGGTTGAGCCGTTCTCAAGTTATGGCGCGATCAAGGTATTGAAGGATCCATTTTCATGTTGCAAAGTACCCTCCCCCATGCACCGTATGAAACTTAAGGTATACGGTGACCTTATTCTTATTTTGAACGTCAAGCGTGATAAATTTCGTGGAGATCGGAATGAAACTGTAGATTTCGTGCGTCTGTAGGAGAACTACGCTCCGCCATGCACCTATTACAATATACTTTCTTAGCTGACGTTTTCTACCTATAAACTATACTCCTGGCAAATTTCAGATTCATAGGTGAAGCAGTTTTCGAGATTTCGTGTTTGGTCAGTGAGTGAGTGAGTGAGTGAGTGAGTGAGTGTCATTTCGCTTTAATATATATAGAGATTAATAGTTTAATTTTGGATGCAAGAGAATTAAGACAAACTTGCAGACAGTTTTACGGCATCTACAGCGAAACTGTTGTGAGAGGTAGACTTCTTTTTGTTTCATCATTTTGTGTGATTTGGAGGGGAAGGGGGTTCATTTACAAAACGCTTCATAAACGTCCGAAATTACATGCAAACATTGTTGCAGCTCCCAAACTACTCCCATTTCCCAATAGCTGACGCATAAAGCTGGGTGTTCTCACGAGCTTATCTCTCATTATTTCTGGCGTCATATTTCTGGAGCTATGTGTCGTGTTCTTTTGTTTTTGGGTCAGGAACCTTCGTAGGCGAACGGTGAACAGTTCACCGAAGTTTCATTGCAATCGAATATATATATATATATATATATATATATATATATATATATATATATATATATAATTTGTGTGTGTGTGTATTTATTTGTTTGCATAAGGTTGCATAAGGTTGCCTGTATCAGCTTCTTTGGCTCTTGAGTGTATTAATAAAATACCTTATGGTAGAAAACAAAAACAAAAAATGTTTAAATGTTTGTAATTCTATCGGACCAAACTGCGTGGTCATCAGTCCGTAGTTTACAAACTACTTAAACCTAGGTAAACTAACCTAAGGACAAACACACACACCCATGCCCCAGGGAGGACTCGAACCTCCACGGCGATCAACCGGTTCAAATGTTTGTATAGCTTATGGGACTTAACTAAGGGGTCATCAGTCCCTAAACTTACAAACTACTTATGAACTAACTAATATGAAGGACGGCACAAATATTCATGCCCGAGGGGGGGGGGGATTCGAACCCTCGACCGTAGTGGCCGTAAAGACCGTGACTGGCCAACACCACCTAGATAGAAGGCCACAGCGCTCTTGTATGACGTCAGGCAGAGTAGGTTGTGCGCGCATAGCTGACTGGGTAGCCGCTGGGGCACGGCCCACTGTGCCGAAGCAGCGAGCCAGTCAGCTATGCGCGCGCAACCTACTCTGCCTGACGTCGCACGAGAGCGCCGCGGCCTTCTCTCTAGGTGGTGTTGGACTGGCGCACCGCAGACCGCTTGGCCACCGCGGCCGGCTTTCTTCCTTATTTGTACTTCTTGCATCATAGGTGTTGCTGACCGCAGCAGCGTTCTCTTAATGTTTATATTTCTGTGTGTTTGCTTAAACATGCCTATATCAATTTCTTTGGCTCTTCATTGTATTAACAAAATTGCTTAGGGGAGAAATGAATGGAAATGTAGTCAAATATTTCTTAACCGTGATACAACTACAGAACCCCACTAGGAATTATTATTGTTATTGCAATTTTTCGAGGGGACTAAACTGCTGGGTCATCAGTCACCTATTACCAGCAAAGAGGTCTCATCATAAGCTGAACAACTTAAATTCAAGCGCTTCACAATCAGTACACGAGATGTACAAAGGGACAATGAATACTAAAATGACAACAGGTAGAGAAAAAGACAAAGGAGTACACCAAATAGTTAACGGAGCTAAAACATCACAGCAGAAAATTTTGGTTGACTGATCACGAGGATAAAGAAGCATGAGCCAGCCACTATGCTCACACTAAAAATCCCCAGTGATAAATCAAGATGTAAAGTGTAAAAGTAACAACTGATTAAAAGTTCTGGAGGCGTGGGGATCTGAAAGACCAGGCGATGGTACCAACCACTAAACAGAACAATAAAATGCAGTTGCGCGAATAGAACCTACAACACGGTAAAACATCGAGGCATTGTCAGCTAGAATTAACGGAAGCGCAGTTGACAGATTAAAGGAGTGCCGAGAGGCGGCACTAGAAATTGTTATGCGATTTTCCTATAACATTGTTTACATTTTAACGCGAAGACCGGAACTTCAGTATGCTCTCATCTTTGTCGTTTTCAAGAGTGTGTACGCTGCCTGATAAATGTCTGATGATGGTCTAATAAGCCGAAAATCGATTAACAAAATAAAACCGTAGAACATACACTTTATTGTATATTTTAATTTTCGTGATAAAATGGTTCTGTCGGAGCACAAAAATGGAAATATAGACTGAAAAGTGGGGCCTCAGTCCTAATGCAACCTTCCCCACCAAATATTTTGAACGCCGACATATTCGCACTTTTTTAACACAACTTATTAACTCCTTTCACCCTGCCTTTCATCGTCAGGGCCGTTTCTTAGGCAGCATCTGCCTTTCAGTGATGCTGTCTCCTTTTTCTCATACTGACACTTACTCCTGCCTGTCTCTCCCACTTCATCGCTTTCTCTCGATCTTACTGACCACTGTTCTCTGTTACTTTCACTTTCTCTCTGTCAATATCTACGCCGCAATGCAATAATTTCTTCCTCCCAGTTTGTTGCCTATCTCTTCACTTAATATTGTTGTATCATGTACTTTATTTTTGTATTTGCAAAAAACAATATTTGTAGGAGTGATGATACACGTATTTCTCCTTACAACGTCGACTGACAAGAGACCTCTATAACCTTCATAATAGCGTACAAGTAGAGAATTTGTATATTTTTGGAAACATTTTCGTTTCACTATGTTTGGGTCAACAGCACACTTATTTAAATTTATGAATAAAGAACAGTCTAGAGTGCAATAATTTATTTCATTCAACTAGTTTCAGTCTTAATTAGACCATCTTCAGGAATTTTGACTCCATCGATGTTGTGGAGCTGGCAGATAACTGGGAGCCTTCCAGTGCGTCACAGGAAGGCTCCCAGTTACCTGCCAGCTCCACAACATCGATGGAGTAAAAATTCCTGAAGATGGTCTCGTTGTTGTTGTTATGGTCTTCAGTCCGGAGACTGGTTTGACGCAGCTCTCCACCCTACTCTATCCTGAGCAAGCCTTTTCATCTCTTCATAAGAACGACAACCCACATCCACTTGAATCTGTTTACAATACGCGTCTCTTGGTCTCCCTCGGCGATTTTTACCCCACATACTTCCCTCCAATGCTAAATTTACGATTCCTCGATGTCTAAGAATGTGTCCTACAAAGCGATCCCTTCTTTTAGTCACGGTGTGCCAAAAACTCCTTTTCTCACCAATTCTGTTCAGTACCTCTTCATTAGTTATGCGATCTACCCACCTAATCTTCTGCATTCTTCTGTAGCACCACATTTCAAAAGCCTCTATTCTCTTCCTGTCCGCACTGCTTATCGTCCATGTTTCACTCCGATACAAGGCAACACTCCACACAAATGCCTTCAGAAAAGACTTCCTTACACTTAAATTAACATTCGATGCTAGCAAATTTCTCTTTTTCAAAAATGCTTTTCTTCCCATTGCCATTCTGCATTTTATATTCTCTGTACTGCGACCATCATTTGTTATTTTACTGCCCAAGTAACAAAACTCATCTACCTCCTTTATTGCTTCGTTGCCTAATCTAATTCCTTCAGCATCACCCGATTTTCTTAGACTGCACTCCATTACCCTAGTTTTGCTCTTGTTAATGTTTTCATCTTATAAGCATCTTTCAGCACACGGTCCATTCCGTTCAATTGCTCTTCCAGGTCCTTCCCTGTATCTGACAAAATTACTATGTCGTCGGCAAAACGCAATGTTTATAATTCTTCCCCCTGAACTTTAATTCCTTCACCAAATGTCTCCCTGCTTTCCTTTATAGCTTGCTCAATGTACAAATTGAACAACATTGGAGAAAGGCTACAACTCTGTATTACTCACTTCCCAACTGATGCTTCCCTTTCATGCCCTTCGAGTCTAATAACTGCGGTCTGGCTTTTGTACAAGATGTAAATAATTCTCCTTTCCCTGTATTTTACCCCTGCTGACTTCAGAATTTGAAAGAGTGTATTCCAGTCACCATTGTCAAAAGCTTTCTCCAAATTTTCATAAGCTAAAAATGTAGGTTTGCCTTTCCTTAATCTATCTTGTAAGATAAGACGTGAAGTGAGTGTTGCCTCCCGGGTTCGTACGTTCCTCCTGAATCCAAACTGATCTTCCCCGAGGTCAGCTTCTACCAGATTTTCCATTCTCCTGTAGATAATTCGTGTTAAAATTTTGCAACCAGTCATGGTCTAATTAAGACTGTGAAACTAGTTGAATGAAATAAATTATTGCACTCTAGACTGTTCTTTATTCATAAATAGAGAATTAGTGACAAGCCGTTGGTGAATAGCAACAAACGTCTCTCGTGCAGATGCCCACGGAACACCTTCTGCTTCGAAACCGGTCGTCTGTTACAAATAAAGACGAAATACTGCGATCTTGGTATTTCATTATTCACAAAAAAGCAACAATGGCGAAATATTTTACTCTAGTGTAATTGTGCTGCTGTGAAGTAGTTTTGTCAAAGATGTTGGGTAAAATATATACATGTGACGTCTGTTCCGAAAGAACAGACGTCACTTCTGATGCTGCAGTTGTTATTATTTAATATTCACTGAATATATGACATCAACTGCGATTGGGTAAAGCTGAAAATGTGTACCCAGCCGGTATTCGAACCCGGGTCTCCTGCTTTCTAGGCAGTTGCGCTGACCCCTACACCACTGGGGACACAGTGATCACCGCACCTACAAGGACTACCTAAGCACGCCTCCCGTCAGATACAAATTCGCAGCTTTCGGAACAGACGCCATATGTGTATATATATAATATGCCGGTGACGGGTAATGATTCTATCGTTAGTGGGGAGGGGTGGGGAAGTTTGAAGCCCTTACTCTTACGGGAATTAGTTTCATAACTACGAGTTTGAGTACTGTGGGCAGGGCGAAGCTGGGAATTTGTATCTGACGGGAGGCGTGCTTATGTAGTCCTTGCAGGTGCGGTGATCACTGTGTCCCCAGTGGTGTCGATATTACTTTAAACAACTGAGAAACGACTCACTGAAAGATAAGAAATTCTGCACATAGAAAGAGAAAAGAAAAAGATTAGTCCTTTATCTACAACATTACCACTTAATTGCCTTCGCACACTCTTAAAGATGTGCTCATCAATTTGAATTTCTTTATTCTTGCCCCAAACATTTTATTTTGAAGAAGAAACGTTTTGTTCATTTATATCATTACCTTTTATACAAGAATTAGTTGACAGCAGAAGATGCCTTTTTTTTATCCTTGAAGATCGGCTGTGACGCCAATTTAAGCGCCTTACTCTATGCAACCAGAAGATACAATTTTGAGTTTTGTATACAGTGAAAGTACCAGGAGAAGAGGAGCAAAAAAAAAAAAAAAAAGTGGTGTAGGGGTCAGCGCAACTGCCTAGAAAGCAGGAGACCAGGGTTCGAATCCCGGCTGGGTACACATTTTCAGCTTTGCCCAATCGTAGTTGATGTCATATATTCTGTGAATATTAAGTTGGATAAAATCTTTGTCAAAGGTCTTTTAGAGCGTAATACCGGCGTTACAGGGGCGCTGGTTCAGGACTACGCCAGTGCGCCCTCCCTCCCCCTTGGCTTCGCTACCATTGTGTCGCACCCCCAGAGGCAGCAGGGAGAGGGTGGAGAGGGTGAGCTCAATAGCCGTGAACGCCGGCGCGGCCGGATCCCGCTGAATATTCCATATCCGAGGAGGGCGGAAGCTGCGCCTGACAGCCAACACCGGGTCCAACGCGTCCGCGCCTACCGCCTGCACCGGCGGCATACATACTGCACGCTCTCTCTCCTAACATCCCGTCACCACCACCACCACGACCAGCACAGGCCGCTTGTTAATCCCAACCACTACACCTGTACCTATCACCGTCCTGCTGCCACTCACCTATTCAACATGCACTACATACAACTTCAGGCCCGGCCAGTACAAATGCCTTATGCCGACCTCTCACGGGACGTGGAAACACGCGTGGAGGACGTGGTGCCGTTGCAGCGTGGAATTCCACATTCCACTGCCCTGCGAAGCGTGGAATGAAGGACCCAGCATGTTAGATTTTTGCTTCGTGCTGTGGAACGTGGCCAATGAAAAGCGACTTGGTTTTCACGTGACAAGCACAACTTTTTTATCCGCCATATTGCAAACGGAACTCCGTATTTCGTGCCTTCTTTCGTTTTAGCGCACGATGTATAAATATAATCTTTTTAAAGCTCCAGAAAATTGAACTTTTGAAAACGCATAATTTTACGTATGATTTGTTACAATAAATTAAAAATTCAAATGTTTGTTAAGCTTATGGGACTTAACTACGGGGTCATCACTTCCTAAACTTACAAACTTGTTATGAACTACTTACGAACTAGGACGGCACAAATATCCATGCTCGAGGGGGGATTCGAACCCCCGACCGTAGTGGCTGTGCAGACCGTGACTGGAGCGCCTCAGTCACCTCGGCCAACGCGGCCGGCTACAATAAATTATCGGAAACTATACATTCATAGCTTCAAAGGATAGCGTATTTAACGTTAGTCAGTGTTATAATTTGTATAATGTGAAAGAATATCGTTGCTTTGCAACGGTATAACGCATTCAATCAAGTAGCGTCTATATGATACTTTGTCATAGGTAAATAAGATATCACAACATTTTTAGGTGCACTTTCTCCCGAGGATAAATAGCGTAGTTGGTAGCGCGGTGAGCTATGGAGCAAAAGTTGAGAGTAACTCGGGTTCGCAACCCCGAACATAAAAAAAAAAAAAATCCTTTTTCGTTTCCTTAATGTTTCTAGTTCTTTCTTATTAAGTGTAATATCCGATATTCGTTAGTATTTCTTTGTAAGACAACGCTTAGCTTGGTGGTTAGCGCCGGCCACAGTGACCGAGCGGTCTGCGGCGCGCCAGTCACGGTCTGCACGGCCACTACGGTCGGGGGTTCGAATCCCTCCTCGGGCGTAGATATTTGTGCCGTCCTTAGTATTAGCTACTTCATAAGTAGTTTGTAAGTTCAGGGACTGATGACCCCGTAGTTAAGTCCCATAGACTATACAAACATTTTGATTTTTTGGTAGTTATCGTTACGAGCTATGGAGGAAAAGATGTAAATAACAGGTTTGCATCTACAGTCTCGGAGATATTTTTTTTGATTTTGTATAATTACGGTTTATGTAATTTATTTGTTAATTTAATACAGTTATAATAACCAGTAATCGACGTTATTTACTGCAAACATGAACGAACTCTGTCCACGAGAGAACTTGTTGAATATTTCCTGCAAGCGCACAGGTACCAATAAATTTCGAGACAGTACCGCACGTCATTCGGTTTTCGCCACGGTGTTTGAATTCTGTTGCAGTTCAGTACAGTGCTGGAATAGTTCAGTCTCATAGTGCGGAGAGAGTGTGGTTATAGAAGCAGATGAAGTAAAGGAGCCAAAGTGTTTACGTACAATACTCAAATGTTTGTAAATCTATCGGACCAAACTGCGTGGTCAGCAGTCCGTAGCTTACAAACTACTTAAATCTAGGTAAACTAACCTAAGGACAACACACACACACACACACACACACACACTCACACATGCCCCAGGGAGGACTCTAACCGCCACATACAATACTAAAAGCAAAATTTATCACAACGAACATTGTCGAACTGAGGAGTTGTCCCGCGTGTATGAACAAGTAGACTGTATCAGGCAGAACTGATTATCTTCGAAGGATTGCCAAAGTAAACATTTGTATATGCAGTATATGTACATCGTGAAAAATAGCAATATAAGAGAGAGAGCAAGACAAGTGGAGCTGGCGCAGATGAAGGATTTCACCGTTTACAGTTTTTTTTTTTTAATGACATTTTGCCAAAAGTGATTTGGTCGTACATTTTGTTATCATTATCAAACGCTTTGAGTTGATGTACCGTCTTTGTGTTCCTTGAAAAAAAAATCGCCATTTCTAGAAGAGTATTGGACGCAACGCACAAGCATAAGAAATCTACAGTAATCAGTTTATTCCGACGATTGCTAACAGAGATACCGTGTAATTTTACGCACATCCATCTTTGTAAGGACAATGAACTACGCGCCAGCCCGCAACAGGCGCTGGAGAGCGCTGCGGTCGCAAAGCAAATCACGATGAGCAGCACGTTGTGTTCCGTGGGATGTAGCGGGTCGTTTCAGGGCGTGCTGCAGCTGTACTAGGTAGACAGCACGTCTGGCCTGCGCCACGTTGGGAGAGAAGCGAAGTTGACGCCGCGCAGCCACTCTGATGTCGGGGGTTCGAGTCTCCCTCGGCCATGTGTGTTTGTGTTGTCCTTATCATAAGTTACTTTACTTTAGTGTAAGTAGTTTGTAAGCCTAGAGACTGATAACCAACGTAGTTAAGTGCCTTAGATTTACAAACATTTGAACATTTGAAGTTGACGCTTGCAATAAGCGAAACGCGCGGCTAGCGCACGTCCTGAGAATCAGGCGAGAACCCCATGCTGCTCAGGACGTGCGCTAGCCGCGCGTTTCGCCTATTGCAAGCGTCAACTTCAAATTTTCAAATGTTTGTAAATCTAAGGCACTTAACTACGTTGGTTATCAGTCTCTAGGCTTACAAACTACTTACACTAAGGACAACACAAACACCCGTGCCAGAGGGAGGACTCGAACCTCCGACGGCGAGCAGTGGAGCGTTCCGCAGCTAGGCGCCTTGGAACGGTCGGCCACTCCACCCGGCAGCAAGGTAACTGAGGCACCCTACATATGTAACTTATTTCTATATTGTCCAATTCCGGATTCCACGGACTACATGTTAATTATTGATTCAACATTTCTATTAACATGTCTAATACGACACATAATTAATCCTCATGAAGTCATCACTTTGGATCTGAAGCCGCAGCATGATACTGACACTTTGTTGACGCCACTTTGTTGACATTACGGCGGGGCTTCTATTTTTAAAAAGACAGGGAGGGAAGGACAGTGCATAGTTGACAAAGTTCCTAAACACCTCCCCTCTTTCATGCCTATCCTCGGCGTTGTTACCAACGCACTTCGTGCCAGTGCCCTGGTTTGTAAACGGGGCAGCACTGCACGCGAGGTGCCGTATCGACATACAACTTCAGTGCATGTCTGAATTCACTCTTTTACGAACCTTGCGTCTTCTGTCGTAGTTGATGTCCCGTTGCGCAGATGAAGCACACAGGTCGCACGTCCGTTGTACTTTAAGTGATGCTAAAAGAGGTGTTGAGATGTGGCTAGGAAGTACTGCAGCACGAATAACTTTAGCTTTTGTAGGATGCCAGTGCTTGTTTTTATTGAAGAAATGCAAGTGTATATCCAAGCACAAATATACAGACTAAGTAATGTTAAAATATAAACGTTGCATAACGTATAAACTGTCCCTGGCCGGCACTGAACTAACATGAATGTGCAAGGTATCGCTGTCGGCGCTCGACTGACTGCCACCGCACCGCTGCGCGCCACAAGCCACCGTTTTGGCGACAAGCGAAACTTCTAGACTAACATTGTTAAAAAAAAAATTTTCAAATGTTTGTTAAGCTTATGGGACTTAACTACGGGGTCATCAGTCCGTAAACTTACAAACTACTTATGAACTACCTTATACTAAAGACGGCACAAATATCCATGCCCGAGTGGGGATTCGAACCCCCGACCGTAGTGGCCGTGCAGACCGTGACTGAAGCGCCTCAGTCTCCTCGGCCACCGCGACCGGCTACATTGTTCAACTTACTACAAAATATACAAATAATTAAATCTTTGAATTAACCGAAATATAGCTTAGCACAAGGGGATTACAGAAAGTATACAGATGATTTTCAATAGACATAGGAAAGTTAAATATTAATAAAATAAGCTTAAAGTTTTGGCGGACAACTAGTGTAGGCGGGAGCCAATCAGATCTCTACTTGCAATAGGGGTGGAGCTTTCCCACGGGATACAATCTCATCTAATGTCTCTCCCCCTCACCCTTTCTACTATTGTGTGACAGTTCTCCAACCAAGAAAACTTCTTTAACGCCTAATTTATTGATACGCGAAATAAACGGCTCCATATCAGCCCCCTCACAACCTCCACTTTCAATTGTATGATTTTGTGACGAAACATTTTTCTATCTTTCTACATAGCCACAGCAATGCTAAACAACAATGATTCGATTGACACATTTTTCAAGTTGTTCTATATTCGCAAAAATTGTTTCTGTGGTGTCGCACAAGTCCAAAGTGCGCGCCACCTACTTTCGTCGCGCGCCGCGATGCACGCACGGCGCGGCGTTCTTACGACGTCAGCCACGAGCGCCCTCTGCGACAACTCCGCTCGTGGCCACCACTGAACGACATCGTTCACTTGGGACTGAGATAGGAACCAGTTAACACTTCGGAATCAGATAGGCACCAGTGAAGACTTGGCTATCGGATAGGCGCTAGACAGGCCTCTAGCTCAAGTATGTATCAGCATTCTGCAGTACTGAGCTATGTAAAAGTTAAGTATTATTAAGTCTCTAAGCAATATATATCTCGTTCTAATTTACTCTAGTGTTTCTAGTTTCTGCTGTCCCACTGGCTGCTCACCTTCGCACCTGCACAAGTGTGCTACCTTTGAAACTTCCTGGCAGATTAAAATTGTGTGCCGGAACCGGGACTCGAACCTGGGACCTTTGCCTTTCGCGGGCAAGCGCTCTACCACTGAGCTACCCCGACACGACTCACGATGCCGCCTCACAACTTTACTTCCGCCAGTACCTCGCCTCCACTCCTTTACTTTCCTATCCATGAGACTGATCCACAGTGGTAGCAGTAGTTGTGGTGTAGCACCGCGATCTGCAGGTAGTGGTGGGGATAAGGAGGCACAGTGTGAGTAGCGGCGGCTGTGCCTGGTATCGACCGCGCAGGCTGGCCTTTGTCCGCAGCTCGCGGCCTAATCGCGAGTCCAAACACTGTGCCACTCCCCCGCTGTCACCACGCAGCATCGCCTTCGCGATCGATGGCTGGGTGGCACTCCCCCTCAGCTGCTGCAGCATCAGTCACCGGCGGCAGCGCGTCTGTGTTCCGTGCCTCTGCCTAATCCGATTACTCGCCTGCACAACAGTTCGCATCCGCGACCGGCCTTCCAGATTTACGATTTACGCGAGTTCCCTAATCACGACACGCACCCATTCTCGCAACAATCCGAGGCTCCTGCTCCGCGTGATTCATCTCGACAGCACTTTCAGCGCTAATCTTCTTTTTTTCTAATACCACATACAATGAAACTTTCACTCTGCAGCGGTGTGTGCGCTTGTATGAAACTTCCTGGCAGCAGCCGGCCACAGTGGTCGAGCTGTCTGCGGCGTATCAGTCACGGTCTGCACGGCCGTTGCGGTCGGGTTTCGAATCCCCCCCTCGGGCATGGATGTTTTTGTGCCGTCTTAAGTGTAAGCTAGTTCATAAGTAGTTTGTAAGTTTAGGAACTGATGACCCAGTAGTTAAGTCCCATAATCTCTACTAACATTTGCACATTTTCTTCCAGGCAGATTAAAAGTGTGTCGGAACCGGGATTCGAAACTGGGACCTTTCCCTTTCATGGGCAAGCGCTCTACCGACTGAGCTATCCCGGCACGCTTCTCAAAAATTTTCGAATATTTGTAGAACTTATGGGACTCAACTACGGGGTCATAAGTCCCTAAGCTTACAAACTACTTATGAACTAGCTAAGACTAATGACGGCACAAATATCCATGCCCGAGGGGGGATTCGAACCCCCGACCGTAGTGGCCGTGCAGACAGTGACTGACGCGCCTCAGTCTCCTCGGCCACCGCGGCCGGCCACGCTTCTCGGTCTGTCCTCACAACTTTATTTATGCCAGTACCTCGTGTACCACTTTCCAAACTTCAGCTCGGTCTGTACAGCGCTTGTCCACGAAAGGCAAAGGTCCCAGGTTCTAATCCCGGTTCTGGTTCAAATCAAATGTTTGTAAAGTCTATGGGACTTAATTACGGGGTCATCAGTTCCTGAACTTACAAACTACTTATGAACTAGCTAATCCTAAGGACGGCACAAATATCCATGCCCGAGGGGGGATTCGAGCCCCCGACCGTAGTGGCCGTGCAGACCGTGACTGGAGCGCCTCAATCCCATCAGCCACCGCGGCAGGCCCGGTTCTGGTACACAATTTTAATCTGCCAGGAAAATTCATCATAACTCATCTGAAATCGGGAGCAACTGGACTAGAAGGGGTGAAAAAAAAACCGGTGAATCTGCTAGTGGAAAATTTACTGGTGGCAAGTTGTTTAAGACGAAAAAGCAAGGAAGAAGACGCGAACTATATGGTGGTAAGATATAAAGGAAGCACACAGCAAGAGAACTAAACAAGCATGGTGTAATATTTCTCGCTTGTATCACAACCAAATATGAAGGGCGGGTGTTGCCTTAATGGAGGATTTGCGCATGCGCAAGGCGAAGTGCTCAGTAGCTCCACTGTATTCGGAAAGAGTCGTGCGTAACCGCCAGCGCTCGAGTAGCCAGGGGCTGGTGTGTCTACCAGCTCCACCGCCACCGTTAAAGCGGCGTTACCCATCGCCCTCCCTGCCGCGGGAGCGCCCATATGCTGCCTCGAGGAGGTTCACAAGAGAATTTGAACCTCATCCGCGCATGCGCATTGCAACGCTGGGGCCATTGGCATCTATATTAAAAGGCTGCGCTCAGAGACCTACACGTCTTCACGGACAGGACATCCCGTGGGGAGCGGTGGTCACTTACCTGGGTGTTACCCTCCATAAGTACTCTTTTCTCCGCAAACATATTGGTAACCTGCTACCTTAGGTATATGCAATGGCCAAAAACTTGATGCCGTTCTCCCTCAGCCCACAGTTGAATACTGCTAATACCAAACTGCGACTATACAAAGCAACAGTGTTATCCAAAATGTTATACGGAAGCTCAGACTGCAAGATATCCAAAATAAGACGTTACGATGGACCCTAATGGCCGAGTGCACCAACCTCGGTCAAAAAGCACGATAATCAAGGGTTCCGAGAACACGGTCAAAAATTAACCGCGGTTAAAACGTCTCTGCGGTGCACCAACGTTAATCACCGGTCAGCAAACCGTCGTCAGCCAATCGTACATTTGATCGTGATCAAGTCCGTGTAGCGCAATGGAACGCACCCAAGTGATGCAAAGGTGTTAGTTGAGCTTACCTACATGTGTATTCTCGACTATCTTTGGTGAATGACGACAGTAGCACGTGATTTGTATGTACAAGATTGTAAATACGGTAAAATTTTACGACGCTTCTCGCGGGGCTGCAGTGGTTATGTTGGCATCAATGGTAATGACGGCAACTAAGATGACCAATAAATATTTTTTCGTGACAACTTCAATTAAAACGAAAATTATTTTCTTCTGAACGGACAAGGGTACATACAAGAACCTTTCAACCATAGAGCAGGTACAGTATTAATTTTGCTGCGAGTGAAACGAGCAGTAATAACATTTACTCTGTAGCTTGTGAAAAATATTAACGCAATTCTACACTTCATTATTCATCTGTTGCCAACATAAGCACTGGAGCCCAGCGAGAAGAGTCGTAAAATTTTACCGAATCCAGTCATATTGCAAAGAGAAATGATTATTAAAAAAACACCCTAAGACAGATTTATAAAATTACTTAAATTATGATTTATTGTTTCGAACAAATCAACTCAAATGTCATTGTTCTTCACAGCGTACTTTCCCATGCACCGCATGTTCGCCTGGTAACAGAAATATACAGTAACATGTTTTAATAACACGAAAGCTTTACGATTATAGTTACGGAACATATCGTAATTTTTTATTCAAAACTTTTTCTGAATGTGATAGTTACTTTACTGGAAATATTAATTATGGCGCGGCGAACTGCTCTTCCTGGCAATGTGTCGTCGCGATATATGTTACTGTTGTCACCAATAAGTATGTTAAATGCACCAGTTGCATATGCTCTTAACGTAATCAATAGTCTGTTCATAGGCGAAATAGGGTTATTTCTATCGGTATGAAATTATAACCTGTCACTGATTTGGTTTAACAACCACCACACTATCTTTGGACAAGCAAAATCTTTCTTCGAACTTTTTGGCACTGTAATCTTCAAAAGAGTCCCCCTTTCCACAATCACGACGTTCCGGTTTTGATTCCGATTTAAATGATTGAGGTAAAATAAATCTTTTTCAATTCCGTCTAATACAGCAAAACGCGCCGCCATCTTGATACTGCACACTCCTAAAACCCTGATCATCTCGACAAAACCGGGCGTCAGCCGCGATCAGATTTAACCGCGATCAACTCCCTCGTTTAACTTTGATCGGTGTCGGTGCACCAGAAACTTGAGTTGACCACGGTTAAATGCCGACTTGACCGCGATTAACTTTTGACCGAGGTTGGTGCACTCGGCCGTAAGAGCTGACCGTTACACAAGGAACGTGGACATCCACCAGGAACTCCATATGGACACTATCATGGAGGCAACTAAGAAGAGAACAACGAAGATAAAATAGATCAACTTAGGGCAACAGTACATAACATCCAAACATTAGGAATGACAGCTCTGCGCTCGTGGCATAGGTGCAAGATGCCACGATCGTTGGTTACCTGAATAAAACGTAGTAGTAAAAAGACGTGGTAATGTAACTTACATTGCAACTTTAATGTGAATTAATTGACAATGCAACTACGTACTAAGTGGGGTACCTTACGAACCGACATACTGGCTGGCCCTTAGAAGTCTACCTCCAAAGTTTATTGTAAGTAAAGTTATTGTTAACCCATATACCTTTGCAATCCCAGGAAGTGTAAGTCGCCAGAACAAAGAAAACAAGAAAAGTCGTAAGTACTTTGTCCGCGACGTAAAACGTTTCTTATACGATACAATAGTTTGAATGTGCATATAAAATTAGCTGATAGAAGAACGAAACGAAGAATGATAGTTTAAAAACACTTTTTATTTTAGCTTTTTTTCCGGGGGTTGAACTGAACCAGTCAAAACAGGACGCACTGCCACTGTTGTGTATATAAATGTGAGTTAACTTGGGTGCTCTTCCGTCACACCAAAGACTACGTGCGATCTGACGACATGTATCTCGTTTCTTTTTCTTGGTCATGTTCTTGGTGACTTGTCATCCAAGGATTCCGAAAATATGAACAATAAAAGCAGTCTGTACAAAAGATAATAATGCACGAATTTTTGGCGCTAGCGCAAAAGTGAGAGAGACCTGCCGCTTCAGTGTTGAATCAAAGCATGCTTGTAGACGGCAAACTGGCAATCTTAGTTCGTTAGTTAGAGATGACAATAGTGTTGGCAGCGTACAATACGGCCCCTCTTTTCGGTAGCTGCTGCTCCTTTGTCAGTGCCTAGCGGCCGCCGCGGGAACCACACAAAGGCCGCGCATGCGCAGAAAAGGCGCCGTGTTTGCCGAAGCGATTAAACGCCTGGCGGGCGCGCGGGATGCATAATCTAGCGGGGCAGCCGCAGCCGCACACCCTACAGCACGCGACGCGCGGCCATTCTTCTCGACGCCACCTGCCGCCGTCACAAGCGCCGTTGCTCATGAAATAAACGAGGGGCACCCGAACAGTGGCACACCTTGCTACTGCACTATACATCACACTCTTTCAAATCCTAAAATGGAAACATAGAAAGAGCACAGCCATACCGCGAGCAGGCAGTTAGCTGACGAAAAAAATTGCACTGATGTGTTTTACTGCCCACTTTAGAGTTGTAGTTCGATAAGTTTTTGCAGGAAAAAGGGAGTACAGACGTGGCCGACGGTCTGCACGGCCACTACGGTCGGGGGTTCGTATCCCCTCTCGGGCATGGATATTTGTGCTGTTCTTAGTATTAGCTAGTTTGTAAGTTTAGGGACTGATGACCCCGTAGTTAAGACCCATAGCTATACAAGCATTTGAACATTTTTTGGAGTATAGACGGAAAAGGGAGTACAGACGTCTAAAAATGAGATTGACAGGACGTGCAGAGTGGCTAAGCAGGAGTGGCTAGAGGACAAATGCAGAACCGTAGAAGAATGCATAACAAGGAGAAAAGTAGATACCGCCCACAGGAAAATAAAACAGATATTTGGAGACAAGAAAAGCAGCTATATGAATATCAAGAACTCAGACGGAAAACCAGTACTAAGCAAAGAGGGGAAAGGCTGAACTGTGGAAGGAATATATAGAGGGTCTATACCAAGGAAAAACTTGAAGGCATTATTCCAAAAATGGAAGACGAAGTGGAGGAAGATGAGGTAGGAGATATGATACTGAAAGAATTTGACAGAGCGCTGGAGGTTTTGAGTCGAAACAAGGCCCCTGGAGTACATGATATTCCGTCTGAACTGCTGATGTTAGGAAAGCCAGTCGTGAAAAATTGTATGAGACAGGGGAAATACCCTCCGACTTCAAGAAGAATATTCCAATTCCAAAGAAAGCAAGTGCAGACAAGTGTGAAAATTACAGAACTCTCAGTTTAATCATTCAAGGGTGCAAAATACTAAAACGAATTATTTACAGACGAATGGAAAAACTTGTGGAATCGGACCTCGGGGAAGATCAGTTTCGATTTAGGAGAAATTTAGGAACACGAGAGGCGACTTATCTTAGAAGATAGGCTAATGAAAGGGAAACTTACGTTTTTAGCGTTTGGCGATTTGGAGAAAGCTTTTGACAATGTCGACTGGAATTCACTCTTCCAAATTCTAAAGGTATCAGGGGTAAAATATAGGGAGCGAAGACTTATATTCAACCTACACAGAACCAGACGGCGGTTATTAGAGTCAAAGGGCAAGAAAAGGACGCAGAGGTTGCGAAGGGAGTAAGAGGGTTGTAGTCTTTCCCCAATGTTGTTCAATCTGTACGTTGAGCATGCAGTGAAGGAATGGATGGAGAAATTTGGAGAGGCAATTAAAGTGCAGGGAGAAGAAATAAAAACATTGCGGTTTGTCGATGACATAGTAATTCTGTCAGAGACCGCAGAAGATCTGGAAGAGCAATTGAATGGGAACAAATTTTTGCAAACATTTCGGACCAAAATAATAATCTAAACAATATGCACAACTCTAAACATTGAAGAACATAGCTCTTTTTAATTAATAAGAGTGCCCGAAAACCTTCTCTAGGGAAAAAGGAGAAAAAATTTTGTAGATATTGGCGGTTACCAAACCACTGACGATTTGAATCACAGTCCAACGCGCTGCACACTACACTACGGCTGACATTTACAAAATGCGCCCTTCAATCTCGTACTATTGAAGGCCGTTGTTAACTGATGCTAATACGACATTTTTAGACACTAGATTATTATTTATCGTACGAAGAACGACGTGTTTTTGTTCATTCTTCACTGCGCCACTGCTTTGAAATGACAACGTATAAGTTGCAATAAGAAAATCATGAAATACGCAACGCAAGATGGCGTACGCTAGAGAGAGTTCTGGTCGAGGAATGTCACGTGACGTCTCCGAACGGCTGGTTATCGGTAATTCAATGGAGGGTGTCAAATCTCCATTATTTTAGCAAATATCTATCATAGGATACGATATATATATATAAGAGAGCAAAGTTGTAGAGAATTTTCCACTCTACAAATTAGGCTATTCACTTTTCGAGTCAAACAAACGGTTCGTTTGCAATTACAATTACATTACAAACGGCTTTTTTTTTTGTGTTACTAACGTATTGTTTGTCCGATAAATTTGAAAATGGGGGCTCTGGTCTCTGGCGGCCTACAATTATATCTGTAAAGTTTGATGCCGATCGGTTGAACGGTTCGACTTAAAAAGTGGGAACACGTTACGGACAGACAGACATACGGACAGACAGAAATCGTAAAAACGCTGTAATGTTAAGTATCTGTGATACGATGCGAGATATGAAAAAAATATAAGAGAGCAAAATTGTAGAGAATTTTCTCCTCTACAGATTCATGTATTCAGTTTCCGTGTCAGATGAACGGTTAAGCCGTTATTTTCACTTAAATTTCGAGCTGTCAAAAGGCGATCGCAAAGGCCCACTTTTAGTGTTACTACCGTAACCTAAAGTGGGCCAATATACGAACTGCGGTCCCCTTCCTAGGACCATTCACATATAATATAGCCAAATTGTTTCGTAATACCAATGTACAAATTGTCTTTTCTCGTGAAAGAAATATTCAACAAAAAGGGTATTTGACTGTTTCCTGGAAATCGTTTTAAATTGTTAATTATGTCATATTATGGTCCGAACATGCTTTTTTACATAGTAGATTTCAGTACTTCTTTTTAAAAAAAGAAATGAAATTCAAATAATTTGAAAGCCCGCTAAAACGCTACGTTTGAGTCACGTGATGCTTGCGACGTCTTACAACACGCTGATGCTGCTGCTGCTTTCGTAAGATAAACAAATACCGATGTCCACTGAGTAAGGCAGTAGGACACAGTGTTTCGACGAAAAATATGATGGAATATAAAAGTTTTACTAAACACAAATAAAATAACGTAAGCCTTTTCTTCTGCACAGGGCTCTACCAAGTAAATAACGTTTCAACTGGGGCTTCGTATATGGACGAGTAAACGTAAATGGATTAGTTTGTAGTGTCAAATGTAGTGACACATACATATCAAACCAAATCTTGAATATGTAAGGAAAATAATGATATGCAAGGCAGAAAGTTTACACACAATCGTAAACATTCACTCACAAAAACAACAAACCAGAAAAGCGCTGTAATTTCGGTGCTATAAATTTATTCCATCGTGTCTCGCTCGCAATGTTTACGTGAAAGTGACATGCATTTGGCTACGCGAAATTTGTGTTGCTAACCTAGGAGCGATATGAAAATACCGCCGACGCAAACCGCAATCCCTGTTCTAGACTATAGATATATTGTATAACTATCATAAGGCATTTTTGCTGTATTTTACAGATTTTGATGTTTCACTTTGCACCAGTATTGTAGTAGTTAAATAAAATTACTCTCTTAACTGCGTGCTTTACTGGGTTAAATTTTACTAACTATCCCGGCGGCTTCCTGTGACTATGTTGGCAACAGATGCTGAATATCGAGAATCATGAGACGTCGCCATTAGCCAATCGTGTGACAGCGCAAATATTTTGTCGTGAAACCTTTCATTTACGAGGGCAGTTACTTTTACTGACCGGACACGG
Source organism: Locusta migratoria (assembly GCA_026315105.1). Taxonomy (NCBI): domain Eukaryota; kingdom Metazoa; phylum Arthropoda; class Insecta; order Orthoptera; family Acrididae; genus Locusta; species Locusta migratoria. Next base: position 150,353,733 of record CM048745.1, on the reverse strand, counting down.
GTACATACAACAATCATAGAGCAAGAACAGCATTATTTATTTACTTCGTGGTCTGTACGATACACTAATCTAGTCATTCTATGTGGTCTGAACATCTCGACAAAGAATTTCTATCGTGTTGTTGATGTTGCCAACATAATCACTCAAGGCCGCTTTGATAGAAGATAAAATTTCGCCCTTTATTGCACAATATGGTGACTTCAGATTAAGTCTGCTGACATCAACAAATAGGGTACTTTTTTCCAATGGGATAAAATCTCTCGAAATAATAAGCTTTAAAATGTAGGTATGCGTTACTTACAATGCAGTTTTCACGTTTCTTATTTCTGGCACGTAAAAATTTGGATTTTTGTTTTGTTAAAGAATGAAGACACAATAATTGCATCAACTTTAGGAAGGTTTCCGCTGTCAGCCTTCCATTGTGGCATAAAAACTGTAAACGCGTTTAGATCACGAAAAAACTGAACTTAAAGCTGCGAAATGGAGGAAACGTGTACAATAATACAGCTCCGACGTCTAGTTGCCGCGCTGTAGGTGTTCTATGACGTCACCAGTACTTCAGCCAATAACGGAGCGTTTTCGATCAGGTGATGTAATCGTGAAATTTGATGATTTTTAAGCTTTAATTACGTAAAAATAACAGATGTTTTGTAAGAATTATGAGCGAAAATGCTGTCTGTATGTTATAATCATTCAGAATAACAACAATTCGAACCATATTTTTAACACGAGAAAATACCCTATTCTGCCACACAACAGCCATGCGCAGGTTCGGGTGTGACTGTCCAGCTGAGAATGTGGGGCAGACGGGGAGGGCATTCAAAACATGTTTGAAAGAACACCTATCAACGAAAACGGGGGCAAATAAAAGAATACTCTCCTTTTGCCGATCATTTATAGGCTTCTGGGCATCAACCTCCCACCCTAGATAATTTAGAAATTTTGCATTATTCCCAAAAAAGATCTGAAGTTAGACATCCTGAAAGAATTTGAGATAATGCTGCGAGACCCCACGTTTACCGACTGCCGGCGTGGCGCAAGGGATAGTGTCACCGTCTTCGCGGCTGAAGATCGCCGGTTCAATCCCGTCCCGCGGCAAAAAATTTATTTCTTTGTAATTAACATTTCCAGAATGTTCTACATGTTTCTTATGTTCACTTGTAATTTATACTTGTTTCTTATGTCAACTATTCTTCTAAATTCTGATACATTCTGTCTGTGTATAAATAGCAGAGCACTCTGCCCGAGAGGCAGTCAGTGCTGCGAGTACGTTTCAGTTTGCAATAAACCTGCTTTCAATATAACAGCTGTGTTCACTCGTCAAGCCTGCTTACATTTCAACGCGACAATATCTAAGCGGGTGATAGTAATGGCGATCCTGCCGATGACAGCGCTACTAAAGCAGAGTTACTAAACCTAGATTTTAGAAACTCATTCACTAAAGAAGACGAAACCAATATTCCAGATTTCGAATTACGAACAGATGCCGTAATGAGTAACATAGAAGTAGATATCATCGGAGTAGTGCAGCAACTAAAATCACTTAATAAGAACAAGTCTTCTGGTCCGGATTGTATACCCATTAGATTTCTATCTGATTATGCTGAAGCGATAGCTCCTTTCTTAACAGTCATATACAACCGCTCTCTCATAGAAGGATCTGTACCAAAAGATTGGAAAGTTGCACAGGTCACACCTATATTCAAGAAAGGCAGTAGGAGTAACCCACTAAACTACAGGCCTATTTCATTGACGTCAATTTGCAGCAGGGTTTTGGAACATATCCTGTATTCAAATATTATGAATTATCTCGAACAGAACGATCTATTGACCCAAGGTCAACACGGATTTAGAAAATATCGTTCATGCGAAACACAACTAGCTCTATATTCACACGAAGTGATGGGTGCTATCGACAAAGGTTCGCAAATCGATTCCGTATTTCTTGATTTACAGAAAGCTTTTGACACCGTACCTCACAAACGGCTTTTAATCAAATTGCGTGGTTATGGTATATCGCCCCAAATTTGCAATTGGATAGGGGATTTATTGTCAGAGAGGACACAGTTCGTAGTAATCGATGGTAAGGCATCGACTAAAACAGAGGTGATATCGGGCGTTCCACAAGGTAGTGTTATTGGTCCTCTGCTATTCCTTATATACATAAACGATTTAGGGGAAAATCTAAGTAGCTCTCTTAGGTTGTTTGCAGATGACGCCGTCATTTACCGTCTAGTAAAATCATCTGAAGATCAAAACCAACTGCAGAACGATCTGAATAAGATATCAGTATGGTGTAAAAATTGGCAATTGACTCTAAATAATGAGAAGTGTGAAGTCGTCCACATGAGTACGAAAAGAAATCCGTCAAACTTTGTTTACAACATAAATCAATCAAATGTGAAGGCCGTAAACTCCACAAAATACCTAGGTATCACTATTACTTCAGACTTAAACTGGAAAGAACACGTAGATAATATCGTGGGAAAGGCGAACCAGAGACTGCGTTTTATTGGCAGAATCCTTAAAAGATGCAACAGAACTACTAAAGAAACTGCATACACTGCGCTTGTCCGTCCATTTTTGGAGTATTGCAGCCCAGTGTGGGATCCTTATCAGGTGGGTTTGACGGAGGACATCGAGAGAGTCCAAAGAATGGCAGCTCGTTTCGTATTGTCACGATACAGGGGAGACAGCGTTACGGAAATGATCCAGGATCTGGGATGGGAATCATTACAACAACGGCGCTTATCGCTGAGGCGTGGGTTACTTGCGAAACTCCAATCGCCAACATTCTCCTCCGAATGCGAAAATATATTGTTGACTCCCACTTACATAGGTAGAAATGATCATCAAAATAAAATAAGAGAAATCAGAGCTCGAACAGAGAGATTCAGGTGTTCTTTCTTCCCGCGCGCTATTCGAGAATGGAATGGGAGATAAATAGTATAATTGTGGTTCGATGAACCCTCTGCCAGGCACTTAAATGTGATTTGCAGAGTATCCCATGTAGATGTAGATGTAGATTCTAAACACCCGAGAGTTCTTAACGATCATTTGACCTCAAAAGACCAAACGTTTTCGATACTTTTATGGAAATTTTAAAGAAACATTTATGTTATATAACTTGGCATCCTTTCAGATTTGTTTCATGTGATATTGGCTGTTTTATGTAAATGGTGTCGCTATTTGGAATTAACAACTGCTATCCGACCGACCCCACACGTACAGTGTTGTGGAGCACTACGCTTTATTGGCGGTTTCTCGCAACACATATTTGAACGCTTCCCCAGGCAGTACCAGTACCAACACCGACGCATGTCGTATTAAAGAGTTGAAAATCTACGTTACGGTACAGGGACATCAGACAAGCTAAATCACGGAATATAAATTATAAAATTCTTTCCATTCCATTTCTGCGTCGTGTAGTACAGAGTGGCGTAGCTACGTTACCAAGGGCCCCGGGGCAAAAATAACATTGGGGCCCTCTTTAAACAAGAACCGTATACGGATGCAAAAGTATTTCTTCAGCTCCTTACTGCCCACTGTAAGAAATAAGGCAAACCTAAATACTGCTAAGCAAATTATGTGTCACGCAACAGATAATGTAGTTATAACTGTAAAAGTTTATTTGTTTGGTATGCGTTTACGCAAAAATTACTGGGTGCATTTGAATGAAATTTTGCCGAGGGATAGAGTTAGATCTGGGCAGGACATGCAGATACAACGACCCCATGTTCCATACCGATCACACTTATTTCGTTTAAAGCCCAGTCAAAGAAAGAAAATAAAGGAAATATTCGTGTAGGATGGTTTCAGCAAAAGGAAGTAGCCGGATTTTGTATGATAAAACATTTTGTATTGAGCCATGCCGCTACCAGGCTGTATGAAGTAATAAGTAAAATAATGTTAATCGACATTTTCGCTTATTATGACTGGGGCAGAGGGCAGCGTCTAGAATGCACAATTCACTATTGTGACAATGTAACCATATTTTCTCTTCTTCTTGCACGCTTTTCAGAGTGCAGTTGGTTACAGTACTTCATTGGGTTACAGCACTCCCTTGGGGGAATTCACTACACAAACAGTTCAATTACCATAATAATACCGTTCTGTAATAATTCAAATGTGGTCACACCGTGTCAAACACACTGCCACCGTTCTGTAATAATTCAAATGTGGTCACACCATGTCAAACACACTGCTAGTACTGTAGAGTAAATGTATTTATTCAGTATTTAGAGGTGCCGAGCGGCACGCAGCAAAATTTGGAAGGCGCAGTGAGCAGCTTTGATGCTTCCTCTGCTTCTGATGCAACGCCGACTGAGGTGTGCCGATTGTTGTACACAGCAACTGGCGACTTGGAAGATCAGCAGCACTACCGAGCGGCGTCTAGTGAAGGCCACACTAAAAGCAATGTTCCGCCACCCGGTGGCCGAAAGTGGCTACTGTGGGAAACTTGGTTTGAGGGCAGATGGAGATAATGGACGGCAGGGTGGGAGAGCAAAAACAAAAAAATCGATAGTCTACTGTACCTTTTTCAAACGTCGCTCACGGAGGCCGAGGGGCCCCTAGAGTTCGGGGGCCCCGGGGCACTGCCCCGCTTAGCCTATGATAGCTACGCCACTGGTAGTACAGCAACCGTGTTAGTCGAACTCTTGAATAAAAGAATGTCTTGGTTGCAAAACCTTTTATTGGACTGACGCGTTTCGTCCGGTTAGAGCATCTTCAGATTTCTGACAAAGAAGAAAAAATGATCCACATCTTATAATTATTACATGGCAATAATACAAAAAAAAATTTTAATTTGTTAGCTAGTAAGATGTGGATCATTTTTTCTTCTTTGTCACCGATAACGGGGGTTCGAATCCTCCCTCGGGCATGGAAGTTTATGTCGTCTTTAGTATAAGTTAGTTCGTAAGTAGTTTGTAAGTTTAGGGACTGATGACCCCGCAGGTAAGTCCCTTAACCTTAACAAACATTTGAAAATTTTCACTGTTAACGAAGTTGCGTGGTTGCGAACATTCCTAATGGAAAGTAAACAAATTTACTTATATAATCTCTGGAATTTCTGGAAAAATACTGCACATATAAGTCTGGGACATGTTTCATTATATTCGCCACATCACTAACAAGAAAAGTAATTAAAATCGTGCGTTACTGTAACCTCCTAAAGTTTTGCCATGGCTTCATATTAGCGAGGTTGCCAAATTTCAGGCTAAATCTTATTATCCGTAACTAAACATTTGCGGACCTATGTTTGTAGCAACTTTTTTCTTTCTAAATGTACATGCATCTACATGCGATACTCTTCAAAACACTTTTAAGTGCCTGGCAGAGGGTTCATCGAATCACCTTTATACTATTCATCTTCAATTCCATTCTCGAATTGCGCGCGGGAAGAAAGAACACCTGACTCTCTCCGTTCGAGCTCTTGATTTCTCGTATTTTATTCTGATGATCATTTCAACCTATGTGAGGAGGAATCAACATATTTTCGCATTCAGAGGAGAATGTTGGTGATAGGAGTTTCGAAAGTAGCCCCCGCCGCAGCGATAAGCGCCGTTGTTGTAATGACTCCCATCCCAGATCCTGTATCATTTCCGTAACGCTGTCTCCCCTGTATCGTGACAATACGAAACGAGCTGCCCTTCTTTGGATTCTTTCGATGTCCTCCGTCACACCCACCTGATAAGGATCCCACACTGGGCTGCAGTACTCCAAAAATGGACGGACAAGCCCAGTGTATGCAGTCTCTTTAGTAGTTCTGATGCATCTTGTAAGCATTCTGCCAATAAAACGCAGTCTCTGCTTCGCCTTTCCCACATTATCTACTTCTTCTTTCCAGTTTAAGTCTGAAGTAATGGTAATTCCTAGGTATTTAGTGGAGTTTACGGCCTTTACGTTTGACTGGTTATCTTGTAAACAAAAGTTTAACGGATTTCTTTTCGTACTCACGTGGACGACTTCACACTTCACATTATTTAGAGTCAATTGCCAATTTTTACACCATACTGATATGTAGACCGTTATTTATTCTTGCGTGTAGAATAACATATTAAAATAATTGCAAATCTTCATGAATCACTCAGTTCATACATTTTTAATTCACTTTGCGACCCAATAACATATACACTGTCACGAGTTTATGAAATAACGCCCTTTTCGCGTTTCAAACCTGTTGCTCATACTTTGTCGCCCCCTGCAAACGAATTATGACATCACGTTAATTAATTTAATGCCGCTCCGCGTTTCTGCTGTTCAGCGGCGCATTTTGATTTTTATTCTCTTTCGCGGAACGCGGGTCGCTTTACACGTCAGTAATTAATTAATAACTACGAACCTGCCGATTTTGACCTGCAGTAAACGTGTACGTCTGATATGTTAATTAACGAAGAATTATTCTGCCGTTGACAGCAAACTAAATCCCGTAAAGCGAAACTGGATTCGGCGGTGTTGAAGGCTATAACTCAGTGGGATATTTCATGTATGGCGAGCTTTGTGAATGGAAGTTATTCAGTATTTCATTAACTTAACACGAGACAAAGCTTTTAGTTACGTTAAAGAACCCGCAGTGCAGAATACAGCTCGAGACCAATGCATTTGTACGGAAGTTTTTTACTGCGTTTTCTATTGAGGATATTTACAAAAAGAAGTTTCCGGACATAATCAAACGCGGGTGTACCGCATCAAATGAGGATAGATTTGATTTCACTGCAGAAGAAATGTGTAAGAGTACAATGGAAAACATTTTTAACAATAGCTGTCATTTTTATTGTTTTAATTTTTAAAAGTAATTTACGATTTAAAAGTAAAATTATGTTTCTCGACGATGTACGTATATTAGCGATGCAGGAGTGAAGTATCAATACTTTGGCATGAATAGTATGGAAAGAAACGTATTGACTCGTTGAAGCACTGTTACTTTGCTTCAAATTTAGATAGACTGTGCGAACTTAAAACTGTTATTAAGTCTATCTTTTAAAAAAGTGTGTTATTGAAGTACCGTAAGTTTTTATAAGATCATTAAATCGAGTAATCGTCCATTTTCGTTGCAGGTAATTTCAAAAACCTAACTTGAAATTGTACTTACAGGACATATTTTCACAAAAAAAGAAATAAATAAAAATTAAATAAAATAAAACAGCTAAACGGTATGAAAAACTGCAGGAGCTGTTGAAGGATCTAGTATTTCTAAATTGATTAAGCAGCCTTAAGTGCCATCATCATGTACACTTAATTTTTTTATATAAAGGAAACCAATTCGCTGCAAGGAGAGGGAGAGGCATTGAATTAAAATAAGCCCAAGCATACAAGTGCAGTCATAACAAGAGCAAACTATTTGTCTTATTTAGCGTTTTGCTGAGTTTGGGAACACATACACGTTGCACACTGCGTTTCAGAATGTTTCTCGTGTTATATATGTGATTCTCCGTGCAAATTTTTGCTGCTATGAAACAAAATGTCTAATATGAATCGCCGGATTCCAATATCGGTAGCATATCTTACAATACTTCATAAATATCTTATACCAAAACAAATTTGTCCTTGAATCTCATGAATAACAACATTAAGAGCATTCTGAAACACAGTGTCCAACATGTACGTATTCACAATCTCAGCACAACGCTACGCAAGACATATAGTTCGTTTGTGTTATGACTACTGTTGGCAGGCAGCGCACAGACCTTGTGTCTAGGTGGCGTTGGCACAGCAGTTCAAAATGTTTGTATAGTCTATGGGACTTAACTACGGGGTCATCAGTCCCTAAACTTACAAACTACTTATGAACTACTTACGAACTAGGACGGCACAAATATCCATGCCCGAGGGGGGATTCGAACCCCGACCGTAGTGGCCGTGCAGACTGACTGGAGCGCCTCAGTCCCCTCGGCCACCGTGGCGGGCTCATCGAGATCCGCCGAGAAAGTCTGCACTCACAAGGTAGAATCTCTTTACCCATTCAGCAAGTATAAAAGTTAGGTGGGTCGACAAGATATTCGTGTCATATGACGCACATACCGTCACCAGTATAGAGTACATCACACGTGTTTTCCTGTCGAGGAATCGGTTGACCTGTTGTTGTTATGGTCTTCAGTCCGGAGACTGGTTTGATGCAGCTCTCCACCCTACTCTAACCTGAGCAAGCCTTTTCATCTCATAAGAACGGCAACCCACATCCACTTGAATCTGCTTACTATACACGTCTCTTGGTCTCCCTCCGCGTTTTTTACCCCACACACTTCCCTCCAATGCTAAATTTACGATTCCTCGATGTCTAAGAATGTGTCCTACCAAGCGATCCCTTCTTTTAGTCAGGGAATGCCAAAAATTCCTTTTCTCACCAATTCTGTTCAGTACCTCTTCATTAGTTATGCGATCTACGCACCTAATCTTCAGCATTTGATCTATCACCTTGAAATGAAATGTTTTAGCCTCCCATTGGAGAGGCACTTCCTTTCGTCTGCTAATCGCACGGTTTTGCGGTGAGTTCCCAAAACACAGACACTAAACTTATTACAGCGAACAGAGACGTCAGTGAACGAACGGAAAGATTATAATTTTGCGAAAGTAAAAAAATAAAAACTTTCATTGAACCAAGGACCTCTCGCGCCACAACTCCTGACGCTACACACGGACCCACAACACTCCTACCCTCACAACGTGCTCGACGTTGCTTATCTTCCGCATGGACTGCGCAGTTTTTATATTTTGCTTATTTTTTTCATAGTTCCACACAACCTCTTCCAGTTTTCTCGATTGATCTGTGTTCAGTTTTTCACGGCCTATCCACTGCGCCAACTTATAACTAAATCTGGGGGGGGGGGGGGGGGTGCGATGGGGAGGTTCCCTAGTCAGGATATCTACATCTACATCTACATAGATACTCTGCAAATCACATTCAGGTGCCTGGCAGAGGGTTCATTAACCACTTTCATAACTTTTCTCTACCTTTCCATTCTCTAATAGCGCGCGGGAAGAAAGAACACCTAAATCGTTCCGTTTTCGATCTGATTTCTCTTATTTTATTGGGATGGTCATGTCTCCCTAAGTAGGTGGGTGCTAGCAAAATATATTCACATTCAGAACTAAAAGTCGGTCTTTGAAACTTCGCAAACAGATCACGCCGCAATGAATAACGTCTTTCTTTTAATGATTTCCATCCCAATTCGTGCAACATTTCCGTGACGCTATCCCCACCGTAACGTGAAAAAACAAAACGAACTGCCCTTCTCTGAACCTTCTCAATGTCATCCGTCAGTCCCACCTGATGAGGGTCCACAAGGGGCAACAGTACTCCAGGAGAGGACGCACAAGTGTGATGTAGGCAGTCTATTTGGTGGAGCTGGTGCATCTTCGAAGCGTTCTACCAATGAAACGTAACCTTTGGTTCGCCTTCGCCACAATATTTTCTGTGTGTTCTCTCCAGTCAAAGTTGTTCGTAATTGTAACTCCTAGGTATTTGGTAGAATTTACGACCTTAAGGTTTGACTGATTTATCGCGTAATTGAAGTTCAGCGGATTTCTTTTAGCGGTCATGTGTATTACTTCACACTTTTCTTTATTTAGTGTCAATTGCCAATGTTCACACCATGTAGAAATTTTGTCTAAATCGCTTTGCAGTTGATTTTGATCCTCTGTTGACTTCACTAACCGATAAACGACAGCATCATCCGCGAACAGTCTAAGGGAGCTATTCAGATTGCCTCCTAAATCGTTTATAAACACGAGGAAGTGTAGGTGACCTACAACGCTTCCCTGTGGAGTAGGGGGGAGATCTGCATCAAACCAGTCGCAGTACTGAAGACCGCAGCAACAAGACACAGACGGAATCGCGTGCCACACGGACTGTGATGGCCATCAAACATTCCAACATCGTGCCTCGGTGTGTGGCGCACACCTGTGCTGGGAACGTACGCGCGGCGCCCTCGCTGAGGACTTATTCCTGTTTGTGTTTGGCCGCTCCGGCTCCAAGGCCAAGGTTCAAGGGCCTGGCTGCTGGCTACTCCCTGCTGCCTGCGGCTGGAATGCGCCGCCTGCAGCTGGAGGCTGGGCCTGGAGCTGGAGTGGAGTGGGGTGGGGCGGGGCGTTCTCTGTGTGAGGCCGGCCGCCGACCGCCGACAATGGCCTCCCAGCGGGCAGTCATAATAAAGGCACCACACACACAGCCACCACCTGTGCTCTGTGCGACAGAGCTTTCGGAGTAGTGGAGACCTGGAACTCAGCTGTCCCGTCCCACAGGGGCCCCTCGCGTCATCTCTCATTTAATAGAACTCGCTCAAACACACACGCTGTTCCTTGTCTAAACATCTATTCTAGAAGAATCTATTTTTTTCACTTAGTTATTTGAGACAGCAAATTACGAGGGTTGGAACTTGAATAGTCATTAAAGAGGTGAAGCATTTAATTAAAATTTGAGATGCGGCCGGGAATCGAACGTGGACCTCCATGCTTACTAGGCAGACGCCTTACTACTAGCGAACAAGGCGACTTTCAAAAATGTTCAAATGTCTGTAAATCTATCGGACCAAACTGTGTAGTCATCAGTCCGTAGCTTACAAACTACTGAAACTAACCTACGGACAAATACACACACACATGCCCCAGGGAGGACTCGAACCTCCACGGCGAGCAACCACGCGCTCCGCAGCGAGGTGCTTTAGACCGCTCGGCTGCTCCACCGCGGCGAGTACGACTTTCCTCCACGTCATAAACTGTAATTCAGCTTCTGAGTTCCAAGAAATATTGCCACAATTTCCAAGGCTCTCCGTGTAGCGGAATAGCACCTCAGCAATGGACATAGGCAGGAACGTTCCACTATCTCCATTGCCGAGGTGCTATACCGCTACATGGAAAGCCTTGGCAATTGTAGCGATGTTTCTTGGAACTCAGAAGCTGAATTAGAGTTTATGTCGTGGAGGGAAGTAGAACTTAGTATCCAAATGTTCAAATGTTTGTTAAGCTTAAGGGGCTTAACTGCGGGGTCATCAGTCCCTAAACTAACAAACTACTTATGAACTACCTTACACGAAATACGATACAAACATCCATACCCGAGGAGGGATTCGAACCCCCCGACGGCGGACGGCCGCGCGCACCGCAACACGGCGCTCCAGTATACGCGGCTAATCCGCCGCGGCACTTTGATTATTCCAAGGCGCCTTATTCACTAGTGGTGCGGTTGTCTAGTAATAAGACATCTGCCTAGTAAGCATGAAGGTCCGGGTTCGATTGCCGGCCGCATCACAAATTTTAATTATATGCTTCATCTTTAATGTATTTGACATATTCCAGACGAAAAACACTCTCAGGGCTCGTAAATTTCCATTTATAACTTGAATAGTGGCAACTATTTATTCACAACCGATAGAAAAGCGTTACAAGTTTGCACCTGTTACTGTCCTTCAAAGTAGTCACCAGCGTTCTGTAGAACCCGTTGCCAGCGGTGTGGAAGGGATAGTATATCGTTAGCAGAGCCTGCTCTGCTGATGGTGTGAATGGAGCGGTCTACTGTCTGTCGAATCTCTCTAACAGTTCTGAAGCGAATGCCACGAAGTGGTTCCCTTATCTTTGGATACAAATCAAAGTGACAGGGACTTTTATCTCCGGGGAGTATGGTGGGCCGGACACGGTGGCCGAGGGGACTGAGGCGCTCCAGTCACGGTCTGCACGGCCACTAAGGTCGGGGTTCGAATCCCCCCTCGGGCATGGATATTTGTGCCGTCCTTAGGATTAGCTAGTTCATAAGTAGTTTGTAAGTTTAGAGACTGATGACACCGTAGTTAAGTCCCAAAAAGTATGGTGGCTGGAACAGTACTTCCCAGTCCCATTGACCGAACAGGGCAGCCACAGCTTGCGCTGTTTGAGCCCGCGCATTGTCGTGCCACTGTTCTGTACGGCAATGCCGATTCCCCGCACGCCTCTTGAAGACCTTAATGACACTGACGTGCTGTTCGACACCCATCTGAGTTCCAGAAGCATTTTAGTAACACTCGCGCATTAATCGAATCTACCAGTAACAAACCTACCCGCTCGCCTCTGAACTGCCTCTATCTCCTTCTCTAAACCGGTCTGATGGGGATTCCAAATACTTGACCAATACTCAAGACGAGGTCGTTCAACCGTTTTATATACGTTGTCCTTTACAGACGAATCACACCTTCCCAAAAGTCTCCCAATAAAAACTATACGCCTTCCCCACGGCTGTCCTTATATGCTCGTTCCATTTCATATGGTTGTGCAGCATTACGCCTATGTATTTAATAGAGGCGACTCTGTCAAGCAGCACACTACTAATGCAGTAATCGAACATTACGGGGTTGATTCTCCTAATCATCTACATCACCTTACATTTTTCTACATTTAGCGCTAGTTGCCATTCCTAACACGATCTATAAATTTGGTCTAACAAGGAAACGGAACGACCGTGGGGTCGGGGATTTGTCCGAAATTTTGTGTGGTGAAAGAGGACCCCTAACACCTCACGTGGTTAAAATATTAGGACGCACTACTCGGAAAATACCGAAAAAAATCGATCCAAATTTTCGTAGGTGCCTTATGAGTATAAAATGTCAGTCCATTGCCGTGCCGCCGTCTGGCCTACATGGTTACACCAGAGGTCTCGGGTTCGATTCCACCACCGGCAGCTTTTTTCCTTCTGTTTCATTTTCTGTTGTAGAAAATTATAGCGGTTCTATCACACTTCCCTGAGGCACCCCTAACGAAGACCTTTGATAAAGACTCACCATCGAGGACAAAGTACTGGGTACTGTTACTTAAGTAGTCTTCGAGCCACTCACATATGAGTACCTATTCCATACGCTCCGTTAGCAGTCTGTAGTGCGGTACTGCGTCAAACGACTTTCGAAAATCGGGAAATATGCAGTCTGCCTGTTGCCCTTCATCCCTAGCACGCAAGATGTCATGAGACAAAGGGCAAGCTGGTTTTCGCACGATCGATGCTTCCTAAAGCCGTGCTAACGCGTGGAAAGAAGTTTTTCCGTCTCGAGGGAATTTGCTATATTAGAACTGAGAATACGTTCAAGAACTGTACAGCAAACCGATGTCAATGATACAGGTGTGTAATGTCGTGGGTCCGTTCTATTTTCTTTCTTATACTCGGGAGTTACCTGGCTCTTTTCGAGTCGCTAAGAACTTTGCGCTGGACCAAAGATTCGCGATAAATGCAAGCTAAGTAACCGGCCGATGTCGCTGAGTACTCTGAAAAAACCGGATTGGTAGCCCGTCTCGACCTGGTGACTTGTTTGTTTTCATCTATCTCAGCTGCTTCTGTACACTAGCTATGCCTATTACTATGTCGTCCATTTGAAAGTTAGTGCGACCATTAAATGAAGGTATGTTTGCATGGTCCTTCTGCGTGAATGATTTCTTAAATGTTAAATTTAAAACCGGCCTTCATTTTGCTGTCTTCCATCACCACTCCACAATGATCAACGAGTGGCTGGATAGAGACCTTATGGCAGGTCACTATTTCGAAGGACAGTAAGGTAACTGTTGTTCATGGTTCATACATGGTTATTTTGCATTATTCACCGAATTTTATTGTCAGGTTTTGAAGTAAATACGGAATAGAATACCAGTTCGGTTTTTCAAAGAGTATTCTGCGGCATTGGCCCCCTACTTACCTTACAGTCATCGCGAATCTTTAATTCAGCACAAAGTTCCTAGCGATTGGAAAAAAGCGCAGGTGACTGACCCATTCAATTACAGGCCAATATCGTTGACATCAGTTTCATGTAGAATTTTGGAGCATATTCTCAGTTCGAATATAGTAAATTTCCTTGAAACGGAAAAGCTTTCTATGAATCAGCATGGATTTAGGTAACGTCGTTCATGTGAAACTCAGCTTGCCCTTTTCTCACATGACATCTTGCGAGCCAAGGATGAAGGGCAACAGCCGAATTGTGTTTATCTAGACTTCAAAAAGGCGTTCGACGCGGTGCCACACTGCAGACTGCTAACGAAGATACGAGCTTATGGAATAGGTTCACAGATTTGTGTCTGGCTGGAAGACTTCCTAAGTAATAGAACGCAGTACGTTGTTCTCGACGGCGAGTGTTCGTCAGAGACGAGTGTATCGTCAGGCGTGCCCCAGGGGAGTGTGATAGGACCGTTATAATTTTCTATCTATATAAATGATCTGATGGACAGAGTAAGTAGTAATTTGCGGCTGTTTGCTCATGATGCTGTGGTGTATGGGAGGGTGTCGTCTTTAACTAATTGTAATAGCATACAGGATGACTTAGACGAAGTTTCTAGTTGTGCGAAGAATGGCAGCTAGCTTTCAATGTAGAAAAAATGTAAGGTGATGCGCATGAGTAGGAAAAACAATCCCATAATGTTCGAATACAACATTAGCAGTGAGCTTCTTGATGCTGTCGCGTCGTTAAAATATCTAGGCCTAACATTGCAGAGCGATATGAAATGGAACGAAGATGTAAGGACAGTTGTGAGTGAGGCGGACAGCCGAATTCGGTTTATTGGTAAAGGAGACCGCGTATAAAACGCTTGTACGATCACGTCTTGAGTATTGCTCAAGTGTTTGGGACCCGCAACAGACCAGAAGCACTTCATAGGCGAGCAGCTAGGTTTGTTACTGGTACGTTCGACCAATGCGCGAGTGTCACGGAAATGCTCGGGCATCTCAATTGGGGATCGCTGGAGGAAAGACGACATTCTTTTCGTGAATTTCTTTTGAGGAAATTTAGAGGGCCAGAATTTGAAGCTGAGTGTAGTACGATCTTGCTGCCGCCTACTTACATTCCGCGTGGTGGTCACAAAGACAAGAGAAATTAGGGCTCGTACGGAGTATAACATTTACATGCTATATAAGTAATTACATTTCATTCTTCCACTTTCAAACATAATACTCAGCTTTTCAACATTTCGATGTATGGGGGTTCTCCCCGCTGCAACATTATTCTCCTGGGGCGTCGTGGTAGAAATAAATACTCGTTATGTACAATTTTTCACTTCTTCTTTAATTTTCATTCAAACTTATTCTCCACCAAAACATTACATGTTCAAAACATATACAAAGCATCGGAACTTCGCTGGTAGTACTTCCATTTCAAGGCGCAGACTAACATAGATAACAGTGCACTTTGTAAAAGCCAGAACTCTAACTCCTACACGCAAGGCGGTAAGGCAAATATATAACATCGACAATAATGGCATTACATCATGCATTGTTGATAACATTTGAATATACTAATTTACAATTACCAAATACACAAAGAAAACATTTCATGTCCACAAAAAAATCACAATATGAAATGAAAACTATACATACAATAGTTTTAGATAGCACCTATCATTTTAAGTTTTAATCACGCTACTTTTTGTTTGACAACAAACCAAAATGTTAAATGTCAATTAGTTAACGAGTACATCATACATGTTCCTAACATATATTGAACTATCAATTATCTTGGCAATTCTCAAAATAAATTCAATATATACAATGTATACAATCGGTCAATATATACAGAGAATTATAATATTCAAATCTCGACTATTACATTAATTATACAATTAGCTGGTCTGCACAACTTGTTTATGAGCCTAAGATATATACAAAGCTATTTATTTTAATGTCTTTATGTAGCTACAAAAGTTTTTACCATTCGTCTATTTATTGAAATAACATACAATGACAAAACTATTGTTTATAGAACTGTCTGGAAACGTCTTATACATATCTCTTAGATTTCATTAATTATCACTTGTTTTAATCACAGTATCACCGAGACACTGCTCTACACTGATTCCTAGGCTGGCTATTTAGTTTTTAACTAACTTCACACGCAACTTTTATCACTATCCAACCACACGATTCCGGGTCTGAGGCAGACGGTATCGTACGATGACATTGAGATGAGAGGACCAGCAGTATCGTCACAGGTGGCATATAGGCATTCTTTTTCTACTCGCTCTATTTGGGAGTGGAATAGGAAAGGAAATGCCAAGTAATTGTACAGTGTACCCTCCGCCACGCAACTTACGGTGGATTGCGGAGTATGTATGTAGATGTGTCTGAAACTAATGTATGTGGTGGAGCATCACCACTTACTCGTGGTAGTGTTTTCATTTGGTAACCTAATTTAAGCTGCCAAGATGTTGATGAGCTCTATTTACCCGCAGTACGACGCTAGATGGGTAGACTTGAGGCTGAAAGAGCACTCAGTAAGGTCATGGCTGGCCAAGGGCACCGCAAATTCCAGCAAACCCAGCCGACTTCAAATGTCAGCCGTTCTCCCTGACACGACCCAGCCTCAGCCGTTCCCCCATGCCCTTGGAGAGACCCCCTCCCCCTCATTTTCCACCAGACCTAATCTACACCCTTTGTGCCATTCCGTTTGTCGAGCACCTCCCTTCCGCAGCTGTTGGTGGTTCCGAAATACGGCGAGCGCGCTGGGACGAGTACGGATGATCAGCAGTGGTGGCAGGCCATAACGACCTTAATCAAGACTGCACAGCACAGCGCTGGCCGTCGCTTTTCCGCTGCGCCGCTGAATGCGCCGTGATGAGTAATTACCCTGGTTGCGGGGTAAAAAGGGAAGCAGACAGGGTGGGGGTGATAGCCGAAAACAGAGCGCAGCGGCGGTCGATACCACAGCACAGCACACGGCCGCGGCCCCGGGTCCCGATGGGCGCTCACCACACAGACATCGACGACCACTAGCGCCCGACATTTACAAATCCAGTTTTTGTAACACCACATCGCGACCATAGCATTAGAATCACGGTATTCCGACAATTTTCATCGTTACGTAATTTTAATAATTTGTTAAGAGGCAGAATTTTCTCATTTTTCAAAATATTTAGTAATTTCAAATTACGAGGGTAACTTTATTATTATCCGCAATTTCGTTATATTTTTGTTTATGTTGGTAGTACTGTCGTTTTGGTTTGTGACGCATGCTTTGTTTATTTATTGTAATATCTTTGCAATTTTCAAACTGCTACCACAGTCTAACACATACAGTCCCGACACTCACTGCTGTAAAAGTTGTTACCAACTGACAGTTGCTGCGACACTAGCGCTCCTAGCGGTGGGCAAGCCGCCGAAGTTGTGATGTTTGTTTATAATCGCTTTTGTACGTAATTAACGAAATACTTACTATAATTTTTGCGTTACAAGCATTATTAAAATATCGAGAGACAAACATAATACGGAAATTAACATAAAACAGCCTCATTTAAATGAATCAAAGGTATAAAGAACAACACCATCATGAACAAATACTTACGAATATGTGTATATTGCAGCTTATTTCGCTGAAAGTAAATTGCATATAAACATAATGGTATAATAAATTTCTATTATGGTCTGTTCTTACTATGACAGCCAGTTTTTAACGTGTATCAATTCGGTACGGAGTCTAATGATTCTCACATTTTTACATGTCACTCGTCTTTCTACGTGTATATTCTTTTAAGTGTAATTACTTTAGCTTTAAAAAAAAAAACAATGTTTTGATGATTCTTGCCGTTTCAGATGTAGCAACAATTGTGGAATTGGGTTCTTCTTTGTTGGAAAACAGTTTGGTTGCTTTTATCGTTATATTGCCATGTCTGTGACATTTTTCCTTCAGCTACAGCTGTGATGGTTGATTTGGTATGTTCAAGGTCCTATTTATTGCATTCTATATACGTTTCCTATGTTCCACCCTCACCGATTTTACTGGAATTTTAATGAAGAATACGTAACGTTCTTGCGTAGAAATTGACGTCTCTCTGCCAAAGTGCATCTCTCCTGGTGTTTCCTAGGCATTTTTATTTTTAATAGAAAATGAAATTACAAATTTAAAGGCTTATGTTACAGGATGATTGTAAATTAACTGTCCTTTAATGTAACGTTTCGTACCTTATCAGGGATCTTATGAAACTGAAGAAAGACGAATGGGGAGCTATTTTTAAATTATTTCATATTTATAAGGCACTAAATACGTTCCGTAATGTAAAAAGTATGCTGAAGTCAATCTAAACGATACTATTCGCACTCATCAACTACCGTATTCAGAAACGTAGCTTGCCGGTCGCTTGGAGCGCTGCTATCGCAGCGTATAACAAAAATCTGTGGGAGTGTCGTGACTGTATATGTTAGACTGTGCTGCTACGTTAGTTTCGTTGTCGCTGCCGTGCTGTTAATCATGGCTGCTCCGCTGTCTATTTGCACCAAACAAGAGCAACGTTCAGTGATACGTTTTTTTGTGGGCGGAAGGTATACCAGGGGCCGAAATTCATAGACGAGTTTCAGTACCGCACGGGAGCAGTGTTTTGCCACAACGAAATGTGCACGAGTGGATTGAAAAATTCCGAAATGGTCGCACGAGTGTTAAGCAAGATTAAGGAGCCGTACGACCGTTTACCGCCACAAATGAAAAAACCATCGAGCGATCACGTGAAATGATTCTCTTAGACAAACTATTGATGAATTGGCTCATCGTCTTCAAATTAGTCATGGTTCTGCCTACAAAATTATTCACAACAGACATGCGTTTCGTAAAGTTTGTGCAAGATGGGTCCCAAAACAACTCACACAGTTGCATAAGCAAACGCGCCTCGACATCTGCAAAAAACATTTGGATCGCTATGGTAACGAAGGGGACAACTTCTTAGACAGAATCATTACTGGTGACGAAACATGGATCCATCATTACGAGCAGGAGCGTAAGCGGCAGAGTATGGAATGGAAACATCCAAATTCACCGTGCAAGAAAAAGTTCAAGACCCAACCGTCCGCAGGAAAACTGATGCATACGATTTTTTGGAACGCACGAGGTCCTGTACTGGAACAGTATGGTGAAAGGGGCACCTCAGTAAACAGTGTACTTTACAGTGAGATGCTTACTGACAGACTAAAACCTGCAATTCAAAGCAAACGCCGAGGATTGCTGTCAGAAGGTGTTGTGTTGTTGCACGAAAATGCCCGTCCGCATACTGTTGTCCACACTGCTGAAACGCTCCAGAAACTCAAATTCGAAGTACTGGATCATCTTCCATGTAGTCCCGATCTTGCCCCCTTCTAACTATCACTTGTTTGGTCCACTTAAACAGGCATTAAGGGGACGTCGATTTGACTCGGACGAAGCAGTGAAGAAAGCGGTGCATTCCTAGCTCGCAGCTCAATCGAAAACCACCTTTTATGAGGGCATAAGGAAGCTTGTAGAGCGACGGAAGAAGTGCATTGAAAAGCAAGGAGACTACGTCGAAAAAGGTATTTCGTATTTTATTACAATAAAATTTTATAACTACTTTGCGGATAATAATTGACGTACCCTCGTACATCCAAGCCGTTAGCGGCGTCTTCATCGCGAGTATAGCATTAGGATCAAGGTATTCCGACATTTTTCATCATTACGTAATTTTGATAATTTGCTAATAGGCAGAATTTTCTCATTTTTAGTAAATTCAAACTATATCAGCGTAATTCAGTGTAATAGTATTCAGGGAATACTTAGGTCAAAACATCTCGTATATCAGACATCAATTGTCAGATTGCTATTATAAATAGTACCCGCAGTTGAGTCTCTCTCTCTCTCTCTCTCTCTCTCTCTCTCTCTCTCTCTCTCTCTCTCTCTCTCTCTCTCTCTCTGTGTGTGTGTGTGTGTGTGTGTGTGTGTGTGTGTGTGTGTGTGTGTGTGTGTGTGTGTGCGTGCGCGCGCGCGCTCAGCTGTCTATGTATTTAACTCCCTACGTGTTTAGCTCTCTATGTCACTAGATTTCACTACGTGCTTAGCTCTCAGTGGGACTAGATCTCACCACTTAGCTTAAAGTATTATACGCGGTTGAATCTAACACAGGGAAAACCAGAGAAAACATTAAATTTTTATATCGTGATCATACGCGAAAGCGAACATTATCTTTGGACTTTCATCGGGATAGGCTAGGACGGAAGAATTAGAAACTTCTGCCTCCCATAATAAACTGATGAACATTCGTGAAATTGAAATTTGAACTTATTTGGCGCAAGTTTAATGCAATAACTTTTCAAAAACATATCTTGAAGAATTGAAGTTCGTAATCAATGTATAGGATCCAGAGAGATTAATACAAACAAACTTTGACGAAAATAATCATGAATTGTGAACCTATAAAGTGTGTACTGTGAAAGTGTTGTGAATGTAACTATTGATTTCAGAATAGAGAATCTATGAACCTTAAAAAAGCCTTAAACAGTTATTCGAGTATTTAGTTCCCTAATTGACCCAACATATTCTAAAAGTGAAAATATATCTGTGAAGTTCCTAAGAAATTAATTAATGCGTGAAGGAATATATCTAACAGTTTTGGTCAGGAGAAACTTATGGTGAAATTTTATAATGAATAATCTATAAAGGATCAGGCAAAAACAGTATCTTTTTGACGGGCGTCAAATTATCTGAACTGCCGGGACTCAATGATTCAAATTTTTATTCTATAGTTTACTAAATACTAGCTGAAAACCCGGGTATTTTTTTATTTATTCCTGCCTGGAGTTATTACTTCTCCTACCCTTCCCTCGCTGTCCATATTCTTAGTTCTAAAAATCTTTATAGGAGAACATATAAGAAATAACGCTGTCTTGGATAATGTACAAAGTTATAAGCGCATTATTCAAACAAAGAAAGATAGAAGTCAAAACACAAATGACATAAAATTCGCACGATCTCATATTTATTCAGTTATATGTGGTACAATTGTATAATTTTTCAGATATGTATTCATTTCTGTAAGTGCTGCAGGTCTGTAAAATGTCTTGGGAATACAATTGGTGTTAAAGAAGTAATATATCACTACTTGGTGCGTGATAGGGCGGTTTTCTATGAACGTTACTGTTTTATGTCCTCATACCTCATGAACTACAGGTCGCACTCTGCTACAATTTCGGAGGCACATTCAACGATGTGTGTGTCCATTGCCTATAAAATTTCCTGCGTCTACAATTTGTAGTGTAGAAATTATAAATTGTAACGTGATACCGAATGCCGTAGTATTACTGAATAAACAGCGGAAAAGTAGTAAGCGAGAAACTTTTTATCCTTTCATCATTTTACTATGGTTGCAAGCGAGAAAAAGTTTAATAAAGGTTTGAAATTATGTTTAAAGTTTGTTGCAAGTCGCTAACTACTCCCACTCTCATACAGTGTATTTGTAAAGTCTCATCGCATTATGGCAGTTTCTTGCAACTCCTATCGTTCATGGAGTTATATCTCTTGAACCATGTGTCGTATGTGGTTTATACCCCTACAGAAGATGTTATTTCACGTAAGGAATATGTATACTAAATTTGGTTGAAATCGGCCCAGTGGTTTAGGAGAAAATGAGCAGCATTGTCGCTTATGGCAGCAGTTTTCCGCGCATCTCATTGTTTATGACATCATATCTCGTGAACTGTATATCGTATGTGATTCTTATACTTACGGCGACCGTCCTCATGGATTGAAGCTTACGTGTACAACATTTCATCAAGACTGGAACAAAACTGTAGATTTGTATGCAACACGTACAAATATAAGGACACTCTGCTTTATATATTAGATAGAAGATCAGCCCCTGAGAAACGGATTTTTATGCTCAAACATTACAAAAGGTCTTTAAGTTTAAATGAAATCCAGA
This sequence comes from Locusta migratoria, assembly GCA_026315105.1. Taxonomy (NCBI): domain Eukaryota; kingdom Metazoa; phylum Arthropoda; class Insecta; order Orthoptera; family Acrididae; genus Locusta; species Locusta migratoria. The sequence continues at coordinate 150,332,109 of CM048745.1, read as the reverse complement.
ACCAATATTTACAGTGAAAAATGCAACAAACGTATACATTTTATTATCTGCGAAGAAGTACCTTGGTCTACCAACTTAATTTTCAAACTGAGGGGACAAATAGAATTTTGAACCTATACATCCAATACAACTGTGAAAATCAAGACCTAATCTGCAGCTTAAAAGTCGCAAGTTAAAACCCCAAATACAAAACGAAGTCAACACAACTGTCGCCCCAGTCACAAACCAAACCATGTCGCCGCCCAGTCACATCTTCAGCGTAGTCTTCATCACGTCCGCCCCACCACTTTCCACCTTTCTCAACGCAAGTTTCACGCTTTGCCGAGAAGCGGAGCCGAAGACGGGATTTTAAGAATCCCTCGTCTGGATTTCCATGGAAGCAGAATTTATTTCTCAATTATTGATTTATTTTTACTCCCAGTGCTTAGGGCACCGGGCGGGCCGTTCGAAAGCATCTGCTATATTAGGACTTAGTTTATGCTGATTCGACACTATTTCTTTATTAGGTTGGGGGTTAAAGGGACTTTTTTTCCTCAATTGGTAACATTCTGTGGGCATGAGGACAACTCCGGTATTTAATCAAGTTGCGTGGTTATGGTATATCGCCACAAATTTGCGATTGGATAGGGGATTTCCTGTCAGAGAGGACACCGTAGGCATCGGCTAAAACAGAAGTGATATCGGGCGTTCCAGAGGGTAGTGTTATTGGTCCTCTGCTGTTCCTTATTTACATAAACGATTTAGGGGAAAATCTAAGTATCTCTCTTAGGTTGTTTGCAGTCTAGTAAAATCATCATAAGATCAAAACCGACTGCAGAACGATCTGAATAAGATATCACTATGGTGTGAAAATTGGCAATTCACTCTAATTAATGAGAGGTGTGAAGTCGTCCACATGAGTACGAAAAGAATCCCGTTAAACTTTTGTTTACAAGATAAATCAATCAGAAGTGTAGGCCGTAAACTCCACAAAATACCTAGGAATTACTATTACTTCAGACTTAAACTGGAAAGAACACGTAGATAATGTCGTGGGAAAGGCGAACCAAAGACTGCGTTTTATTGGCAGAACCCTTAAAATATGCAACAGAACTACTAAAGAGACTGCATACACTACGCTTGTACGTCCTTTTTTGGAGTATTGCTGCCGAGTATGCGATCCTTATCAGGTGGGTTTGACGGAGGACATCGAAAAAGTCCAGAGAAGGGCTGCATGTTTTGTATTGTCACGATACCGGGGAGACAGCGTTACGGAAATGATACCGGATCGGGGATGGGAATCATTACAACAACGGCGCTTATCGCTGCGGCGTGGACTACTTACGAAACTTCATTCGCCAACATTCTCCTCCGAATGCAAAAATATATTGTTGAGTCCCACTTACATAGGTAGAAATGACCATCAGAATAAAATACGAGAAATCAGAGCTCGAACAGAGAGATTCAGGTGTTCTTTCTTCCCGCGCACTATTCGAGAAATAAATGGGAAATAAATTGTATAATGGTGGTTCGATGAACCCTCTGCCAGGCACTTAAATGTGATTTGCAGAGTATCCTATGTAGATGTAGATATTCCGCATCGAGCGCCCTATATATCGACACACGAACTCGAGGCAGTCTACGATTTGTAGTCAACTACGATGGCAGACAATAATGTTATGTGCAATAGTAATGTCAGTCAGCATTCATCCGTTATGCTGGACACTGTGATAGTGCTACGACGTATGTGTTGAATGTATTCTCCTATCTGTGGACAAGAAGTAATTTTTATATTGAGGAATTCGTGCAAACAGTACTGGCACTCACTTTTATAAAGTTCTCAAAGAAAAGTTTTTGTATATATGGATGTGTGTGTCATACTAATGAAGGTACAGACTGTTTACAAAGTTGGGTTTTTGTCGGCTCCCATGAAATCCTGTAAAAAGAAGCTGCCAGTAGATAGAATCTAAGCTAAGTATTACAACTGTGGGCTACCTAAACTGTTCTTATATTTGGGATGAGTCGCCAAACTGGCAACTAGTCTCAGCATTGTCGACAAGTCTTAAAAGTAGATATTCTCCTCTATGATGATGTACCGGATACCTTTCGCAGAAACATCGTAATCACAGGGACTCATTCAGGTGAATACTGTGGAGGTTCCAGAATATTCCGTCGCGAGCGCCGTAAGTGGTCCTGGACACCAACAGCAGTCCGTCTTCGTACAATGTCATGCGGAATGAAATCAGATCGAAAACGGAACGATTTAGGTGTTCTTTGTTCCCGCGCGCTATTAGAGAATGGAACGGTAGAGAAAAGTTATGAAAATGGTTAATGAACCCTCTGCCAGGCACTTAAATGTGATTTGCAGAGTATCTGTGTAGATCTATGTAGATGAATGATAGGTTGGTGTTCCATGAAATGTCGCTTTCGCCTCAGCGCTGGACGAAGGCGATGTCGCGGCTAATTGCAGTACCACAGAGCCCCGTCATTTACGATGAAAACGCTACATGCCACACCCTACTACTGTCCAGGACCTCTTCCGGGGCTAGCACTAGCAATGGGAGGTTCAGGAACATTTGCAGTATTCAACCGACATGACTCCATGTGATTACCATCTCTTTCTCAAAATGAAAAAACACAAACACGATTGCGAGGAATCCGGAATCCGTTAAAACACCACAAATGATATTATCCATGGCAAACGAAGACCAGTACCGGACATTAACGGAAATAGACGCGCAGATAATAAACACCGCATTCTAAACCGTAAAAAAAGGTCATGAACACTGGAGACTAAAACAGGGCGGTCATCCACAAATTACGTCAATGTTCGTTAGCAATATGTAAGGCAAATAAGCTGTATTTTGTTAGTGTTGCTGGTAAACCTTCCTTGTAGTATGGCCGTCGTCTATGAAACTTTTCTGTTCCTGACGTTTCGTCCAAGACTGCGTTGGACATCCTCAGAGGCGCTCTTCTTCCGCTGAGTCTTGCCGACTGACGGGTAGACGCCCGAGAGCGACATATATAGCGTAGAAAAGAGGGCGTGGTCGTAGTCACGCGTGATGAGCAGAGAGAATCCTTGTCAGAGTTAAAAACTTCACTATTGACTTCGTCTAGTTCAAAGATGACAAACCGCTTAGCGATTTTGCAGCGCTACTGTCCATATGTCGCTAAGTTTCATTGTCTCTTCTTTCCTATTAAAATTATCCTTATTTTTGCACATTTCAATGGCTTCTGTATATAATTGTAGATAATAATTCTACGTTGTAGAAAAACTTTTGTTTCAGAAAATTTAACTTCATGATCCCGTGACTGAAGAGCGTGCTCTGCTACAGCAGGTTTATCTATTTGTCCTAGTCGGCAAAGACTTTTATGTTCTTCTAGTCGTGTGGTGAGACTCCTTTTTGTGGTTCCAATATAAACTCTACCACAAGCAATTTTATATACGCCACATGCTATATATGTCGCTCTCAGACGTCCGACCCGTCAATCAGCAAGACCCAGCGGAAGAGAAGCGCCTCTAAGGATGTTCAACGCAGTCTTTGACGAAACGTCAGGAGCAGATGTGTTTCATAGACCACGGCCATACTACCTGGAAGGTTTACCAGGAACAATGTCATCCGGTCGTGAAAGCCTTCATTCCGTGCTGTTTATTGTTGGATGGTGAAATATTCATTCACCGTTATCTGTCCAGTATTTGTCATGGTAGATAAGTGAATACCACGAAACATAACTTGTCAAAACAATTAGGGATACCTGGGTTCTCAAGAATTGTCATCGGTAGAATGAACTAAAATGGTTCGACGTTTTTTTGCCGGTTCTGCGGAGTAAAGAGAACAACATTATGGCAACCAGGATAGAGGTAATAAGAAAAATTTACAGCACCAGGGGTTGGTGTTGGCCGCGGTGGAGTAGCCGCGCGCTCGAAGGCTCCATGCCGCGGAGTGCGCGGTTGCTGGCCGTTGGAGGTTCGAGTCCTTCCTCGGGCATGGCCGTGCGCGTTGCCATTAGCGTAAGTTAGTTTGTAAGCCTAGGGACTAATCACCGCAGCAATTATATTTACAAACATTTGATCATTTTTGGTTGGTGTAGACTTTACCAAACGAATTACAGAAGGAGTTCGGTTCAGAGCAAGTAGCGCATTGCAACAACGTGACTTACCTTCAGCTACAGCAGGGAGAGCCATATGAAGGTTTGTACAGACACAGAGGGAGGTGGCTGCAGCTATTGGAATGTCCCAAAGTGTAATTTCGAGGACCTGGACGCGATTTCAGACAACAGTAGCCTTTAGAAGAAGGCAAGGTCAAGGTCGCCCAGGGGTAACATCAGCAAGAGATGACCAGCAGCTCCCACAACGGTTACAGAGCTGCATATTGCACTCATGGAAGAACGACCAAACATATATCAAGAGCTGATTCATAAGCTCATACTGTACTGGTGTGCTTCTGTACTGACCGTCCGCGGTGAGCACACACCATATTGGAGAACAACGAGAATGACGTTCTCCCCATTATAGTAGCCGCATGGTGTCTTGCTCTATGTAAACGTCATGTAAACCTCAAGTAAAGAGACAGCAATATAATACGCGTCGTGCTTCTTCGCACAGGTGGTTCTGCTGCAGGCTGGATGCAGTCTTGGATCCTGCGGCAGTCGGACCTCGGCGGTCCTGGTCTGTAACCCTGTGCAGTGCAGTTTTTTGTCCTTTTTGTAAACAGCTCTGCGGTCCACGGTCTGGGCAGAGCTCCGCTGCGCCGTCTGTCCGCCTTCATAAATGCTGCATGCGGCGTCTGACTTCTCCAGTCTGCTGCAGTGGGGGGGGGGGGGGGGGGTAGCGGTCTGGCCGTGAATACTGCAGCACACGTCGCCCTAGGGACGGAGCTGATCCCGCCCGCTGCGGCGGCGGATGGACACCAGTGCGGTGCAGTCGAGATGAGCACTGTGGTAGCGACTGCGGCTATGGAGGGTCACTCACTACTTGCCACGTGGCGCCACGTAGCACCACCACCTATAGAGAAGGCCGCGGCGCTCTCGTGTGACGTCAGGCAGAGTAGGTTTCGCGCGCATAGCTGACTGGGTAGCCGCTTGGGCACGGCCCACTATGCCGAAGCAGCGAGCCAGTCAGTCAGCTATGCGCGCGAAACCTACTCTGCCTGACGTCACACGAGAGCGCCGCGGCCTTCTCTATAGGTGGTGTTGGTTGTAGAGCGTTCAGTCGCTGGAAGTGGCCCAGTACAAGATAAAGCCCTACCGGTAGCTGCATCATTTGTACCCAACTGAGGCGATAGTGAAGGCAACATTAAATCGCAGCACAAAGAGAGGCATTTAAAAAAAAAAAAAAAAAAAAAAAAATTCCTGCAATCCAGGAACGGAAGAGACTCTGATCCAGACAACAAAGAAACTATCAAAAGAAATTTCAGCACTGGTCGTAAATTTATCTTTATTTCTTATTGCAAATCAATTTCAACTATGGAATAGTCGTCCTCAATGCAATATGCACAATCGAATTGAAACATTTCATAAGGAGAGGCATTGAATTAAAATTTTTGCTGTGGCCGGGATTCGAACCCGGCATCTCCTCCTTACTAGGTAGGTGCTTTAGACCACTCAGCTAACACAGGCCGGCCGCGGTGGCCGAGGGGACTGAGGCGCGTCAGTCACGGTCTGCACGGCCACTACGGTCGGGGGTTCGAATCCCCCCCTCGGGCATGGATATTTGTGCCGTTCTTAGGATTAGCTTGTTCATAAGTAGTTTGTCAGTTTAGGGACTGATGACCCCGTAGTTAAGTCCCATAAGCTATACAAACATTTGAACATTTGTGCTAACACAGCGTTGTAGCCAAAGCAACTAAACGGACTGTCTTTAAACACGTCTGCCTCCACACCACATACTTTAATTCTGCCTCATGTTCCCTATGAAATGCGTATCAAATTGCCAGGGATCTCCCACATTGGAGGGAGACGTGCTTTAAGACAGTCCTCGTAGTTGCTTTGGCTACAACTCTGTGTTAGCTGTGTGGTCTAAAGCACCTAACTAGAAATTAGGAGGTCCCGGGTTCGAATCTCAGCTACATCACAAATTTCAATTCAATACATGTCCTTATGTTTAATACCTTTGTCTAGTTATACCAATGTTGTTTCAAGTAATTGTATTATTTATTGATAAGAAACATTTCAGTTTTTACACATGAAGTCGCAACTTAACTTAGAAGTAGATATCATCGGAGTAGTGAAGCAACTAAAATCACTTGACAGGAACAAGTCTTCTGGTCCGGACTGTATACCCATTAGATTTCTATCTGATTATTGCTGAAGCGATAGTTCCCTACTTAACGGCAATATACAACCGCTCTCTCAAAGAAGGATCTGTAGCAAAAGATTGGAAAGTTGCACAGGTCACACCAATATTCAAGAAAGACCATAGGAGTAACCACTAAACTACAGGCGTATTTCATTGACGTCAATTTGCAGCAGGGCTTTCGAACATATCCTGTATTCAAATATTATGAATTATCTCGAACAGAATGATCTATTGACCCAAGGTGAACACGGATTCAGAAGATATCGTTCATGCGAAACACAGCTAGGGGTTTACTCACACGAAGTGATGAGTGCTATCAACAGGGTTCGCAAATCGATTCTGTATTTCTTGATTTGAAACTGTACCTCACAAACGAAGGCAGTGGCAGCCGCTAGTCGAAGGCAGTGGCAGCCGCTAGGCGCAGACGCTGGCAGCCGCTAGGCGCAGACGCTGGCAGCCGCTAGGCGCAGACGCTGGCAGCCGCTAGGCGCAGACAGTGGCAGCCGCTAGGCGCAGACAGTGGCAGCCGCTAGGCGCAGACAGTGGCAGCCGCTAGGCGAAGACAGTGGCAGCCGCTAGGCGAAGACGCTGGCAGCCGCTAGGCGAAGACGCTGGCAGCCGCTAGGCGAAGACAGTGGCAGCCGCTAGGCGCAGACGCTGGCAGCCGCTAGGCGAAGACGCTGGCAGCCGCTAGGCGAAGACGCTGGCAGCCGCTAGGCGAAGACAGTGGCAGCCGCTAGGCGAAGACAGTGGCAGCCGCTAGGCGCAGACGCTGGCAGCCGCTAGGCGCAGACGCTGGCAGCCGCTGGCAGCCGCTAGGCGAAGACAGTGGCAGCCGCTGGCAGCCGCTAGGCGAAGACAGTGGCAGCCGCTGGCAGCCGCTAGGCGAAGACAGTGGCAGCCGCTAGGCGAAGACAGTGGCAGCCGCTAGGCGAAGACAGTGGCAGCCGCTAGGCGAAGACAGTGGCAGCCGCTAGGCGAAGACAGTGGCAGCCGCTAGGCGAAGACAGTGGCAGCCGCTAGGCGAAGACAGTGGCAGCCGCTAGGCGAAGACAGTGGCAGCCGCTAGGCGAAGACAGTTGCTAGGCGAAGACAGTTACAGTTGCTAGGCGAAGACAGTTGCTAGGCGAAGACAGTTACAGTTGCTAGGCGAAGACAGTTACAGTTGCTAGGCGAAGACAGTTACAGTTGCTAGGCGAAGACAGTTACAGTAGCTAGTCGAAAACTTAATGATTTCCATTGAAACTGCATGCAAGGCGCTTCTGAACTTGAGATTTCAGGGACGAATAAGTGGCAGTAGCGATTCGGCTCGGTCGTAGCGTGTACTTGGAGACGCGCAATTACAGCAGCAACAGAAAGACGGCTGATTGTGAGGAAGGTCTCTGCGCTCGCACAAGGGCCGCCCGTTGTAAGGCAGGAGGGAGCACCGGCTGTTTTTGTTCTCGGTTGTGGGGAGTGGAGGGGAGGGGAGCAAGTACCTGCCGCAACGCGATGAATGCGGGGGGCCGTGTTGACAGGAGAGGCTGCGGCTGCGGCAGCACGTGACGGCCACGTGTGTCGAGTCCCCCTCTGCCTCTACCTGCGGACAGCCTCTTGTGGAAAGCCCTCAGGCCGCCCTGGCACGAGCGGCCAAGAGAAGCAGGCAAGTCGAGGTTGCAAGCTCTTCTTATCTCCCCCCTGCTCCAGCACCGGACACCGTGTAACGCACAGACTTTCTGAGGGCACACAATGCACGGCCGCCACGGTTGTGCCATAAGAAAGAAATCAGAGCAAAATAAAATTAAATATGTTATTCCGACCACGGATTCGAATTGCCAGTAAAATTACAAACTCCCCGATACCAATAACAGACCGGACGGGATATTAATTAAAAAGTAGCAAAATTAAATCAATTAATTTAGGACGTTTTATTAATTTCAAGATATCCATGCTGAACATGAACTGCAGCAGTAGCGTAAATTTACGGTTTATTTTCGTTAAAAGAATTGCAACCAGCTGCCTGTTTGGAACAAACATTTGAACCTTTTTTTTTTTTTTTTTTTGTTACATTAGTAGATGGAAGTGTTTTATTTTAATAGATTCTGTACGATATGTTACAGTGTTTCACTAGTGCCGAGGAGGAAGCAGATCTGTTCTGCGATGGTATTCGGATGACATACCGATCTCCGTGGTTGGTATTCTGAATGGTGCGAGCTGACCCATCTTTATGGTGTTCTACACCATACTCCACACATCCGCTGCACTGCAGAAATAAAGTCAAATGGTTGTAAATCTAAGGGACTAAATTACGTTGTTTTTTTATCAGTCCCTAGGCTTGCAAATTACTTGTGCTAAGAACAACACAAACACCCATGACCTAGGGAGGACTCGAATACCCGACGGCGAGCAGCCGCGCGCTCCACAGCAAGGCGTCTTAGATCGTTCGGCGATTCCACTGAGTCACTACAGAACTTTGTCACACAACGGCAGCAATTTCCCAGATGAATGCAAAACAATGTCTCGTTCCAATAATGTGCCATCCTTGAAACTCCCTGCTGGTAGTGGTGGTGGTGGTAGTAGTGGTGGTGGTGGTGGTGGCGGCAATGGTGATAGCTGTGGTTAAGTTGGAGGTAGACAGACATGGGGAAAGGAAGAGCTGGTCGGAGAAAGGCATGAGCAGGAGATGGACCACTGTCGAGTTCTTTTGCTAGTCTTTTCTTTATATACGACTATCTGAAAACACGTCTGTAATTCATATGTAGTATTATTCCAATCATCTAATCCTACGTCCAAGTAAGAGGAAGGTCACTATGAAATATTATTTTCAACGCAAACTTGTGTTGTTTTAAATGGATACCCTATGTTATTTCTCAAGCAATCAATAGAATGAAAAATCGCAAAAAGAATGGCGTTGGTTGCATCACAATCCCTCAATTACATCCGGAGAAACTGCGAAGCGAAGCTGACGTTTGAAACACATGACACGCAGTGCTGGCACGTGTCTCATGCGTGAGTCTCGGACAAGCACTAGCACCGCGCCTCATGTGTTTCAAACGTCAGCTTCGCTTCGCAGTTTCTCCGGATGTAACTGTGATTGCGATGCAACCACGCCATTCTTTTTGCGATTTTTCATTCTATTGATTGCTTAAGAAATAACATAGGGTAAAAAAAAAGGGTAAAGCAGTCCACAATCCTAAGATTGGTTTGAACACCACAGTGCTTTACTAGGCATGGTCCTGTATGGAGGAGGTATGCTGTTGCCTTCCTCCGACCTTCGAACTGACTTACCCAGCCAGTTATAAGGGGACCTACTGTTTAACGTGGGTTCCGAACCACGGTGCTACTCGGTATTTTTCACATGAGCAATACTGCCAGAGGTGAAAGAAGTATAAAGTGATAGATAAAAATCGTAGGACCTGGCGGGGATCGAACCCGCGACCTCTGAGTTTGTAGTCTGGCACTCTACCACTGTGCAACCGAGGCGCACTATATCCATTTAAAACAACACAAGTTTGCGTTGAAAATATTTCGTTACGCTTTAAACTGTCTCATTGTACCTACTTTCATAAGCGCCTACCGTACGTTCATGACCGTGAAGGTCGTTTTACAATATCTCTTGTAGTTTCAGAGATATCTGGGTGAAACAGTTGAGTGGGACACACTGTGTATACGTATGGAGAAGGTATTACTCCATCATATGGTGCATAGTGGAGGGTACTTTTTCGTAGAGTTTGTCACCGGTTTACTTATTTTCGTGGTACCAGCGGAAGTGCGAGATGGAATAAGGAAGGGAGCAGGTGGTGGTGGAGGAGGAGGAGGAGGAGAGAGAGAGAGAGAATATTCAAATGTTTGTAAATCTATCGGACCAAACTGCGTGGTCATCAGTCCGTAGCTTACAAACTACTTAAACCTAGGTAAACTAACCTAAAGACAACACACACACACCCATGCCCCAGGGAGGACTCGAACCTCCACGGCGAGGGGAGAGAGAGAGAGAGAGAGAGAGAGAGAGAGAGAGAGAGAGAGAGAGAGAGGAGTAGGAGGAGATGGGGGCAAGGGGGGGGAGGAATGTCAGAGAGAGAGAGAGAGAGAGAGAGAGAGAGAGAGAGAGAGAGAGAGAGAGAGAGAGAGAGAGAGAGAGAGAGATGAGGAGGAGAAGAAGAAGACGGTAAGGGGAGGAATAACGGACATGGGATGGGGGAAGAGCAGAAGATGCACTAACAAAAGCGAGAAATGAATGCATACCCGGTATTGACGTGTACTAATCTATAAATACAACTGAAAATACTAATAGCAATACATAAATCTATCGGGTGTACGACAATTTTCTTGCTCTGGTGATATGGTCCTCACAGAGGACTGACGGTCCAAAAACGTTGAGTAAGGGGAGAGTGTCGACGAATTGCAGGAAATGCAAAGTGTGTGGCGGAGCGCCCCCGGATTAGCCTCGCTGGCGCAGCTCATTAGACTGGGCTGCTGTAGCCTCACCCCTATCAGGCGCCCTCAGCGGTGCTCGCCCTCTATATTTAGCGGGCCCAGGTGGCCGCATTGTCTGCCTCATCGTCCAGCCGCTGGTGCTAGTTACTTCCACTGGCAGTCCAGTTACCAGGGGCGCACCCACAAACTACTTTCACTGCAGTCGCAAGCGAGGCGGCACGCGATGCCGTCGACGGAAAACAGTACTCTGCTGCTCTGCAGCCGTTCTCCATTCCCGGTGTCTGCTACTAATGAAAGAGCCACAAAGGCACCCACGCGCCTCCATACGTATACACTGTGCAAAAAGCAATTTCAACTGAATGACACAGAATAAGGGGTTTCTAACAGGATATATTGTGCAGGGCGTTATGAATAAACTAGCTGAAAACCCGGCGTTGCCCGGATATTTATTTATTTATTTATTCTGGCAATTTATCAGGTATTCATTTGTATAATGGCTGAATGTTTGTACAATCTCTTGCGAATACAATTTAGTAGTAAAGAAATAATAAACTAAAACTTGGTGCGTAATGGGGCAGTTTTCCATAAAAGTTACTGTTTATGTGCTCATATCTCATGAACTACATTTCGTACTGTGATGCAATTTAGCAGAGCCGGCCGCGGTGGCCGAGGGGACTGAGGCGCTCCAGTCACAGTCTGCACAGCCACAACGGTCGGGGGTTCAAATTCCCCTTCGGGCATGGATATTTCTGCCGTCCTTAGTCTTAGCTAGTTCGTAAGTAGTTTGTAAGCTTAGGGACTGATGACCCCGTAATGAAGTCCCATAAGTTCTACAAACATTTTTGAATTTAGAAGGCACATTCAACTATATGTGTGTATACTGTCCGTAAAATTTCCTGTCGCTACAATTTGTAGTGTTCAAACTATAAATTGTAACGTCATACCGAGAGCCGTAGTTTTACTTCACAAACAGCGGAAAAGTAGTAAGCGAGAAACGTTTTTCTTTCATCATTTTACTATGGTTGCCAGCGAGAAAAGTTTAATAAAGGTTTGGAATTATATTTAAAGTTTGTTGCAAGTCGCTAAGTTCTGTCATTCTCATACAGTGTATTTCGAAAGTCTCGCCGCATTATATGGCATATTTTTGCGATTTCTATTGGTTATAACTTAATATCTTTTGAACTACGTACCGTATGTGATTCTTACCATGTAGTAATTGTTACCTAGCGCTAAGGAATGTGTGTACCAAATTTGGTTGAAATCGGTCAAATGGTTTAGGAGAAAATGAGCAGCATTGTCACAAAATGCAGCAGTTTTTCGCGTATCTCATTGTTTATGACGTCATATCTTGTGAACTATATATTGTATGTGATTCTTACACTTACGGTGACCGTTCATATGGATTGAAGCTTACGTGTACAAAATTTCATAAAGATTGGAACAAAACTGTAGACACGGACACTCTGCTTTATATATTAGAAGAAGATTCATACCCTCAAAATTAGCAATTTCGTCTACTACGTAATCACAATGTCTAGAACGACTTTAGTAAACTTTCAACATCTGATTTACAATTTTTGATGAGATGTGAATATAATTATTACTTGATGATGCAAAGACACAACTAAGCTCCTCAAAATGTAATTAACAGTAATTAAAAATGTCATCAGTTGAAAACCTGCATTTAGTAATTGTCGGTTTGGTAAATCTCTGTGGGAAAAGTAATAGTGTCATTTTTTATCATTACGTAAGAATTTCCGCTTCGTATCTTCACTTCCGCATCCACATCTACGTTGCTTGAATGTTGCCATCATTAAGTTACACGTCGTGCACAAGGAAATTGTAAGGGTAAATTGACGATCACTGTAAGAGTGACTTTCGTAACACATCTGAAGAGTGGAATAAAAAGGCGCTAAGTGCCGAAAATTAAATTGTTGAGGAACGAAAAAACTGCACATCTCTTTGAGAATTGGATATTTATTTCTAACAAAACGCATATTAACTCTTTACATGGTTATACAAATGTTGACACAGGTTTTTCTACTTATGTTAAAAAATCAAAAAGTTACGTAGCGTTTTATGCACTAGGTTTTGTCATATCTAATAGATCAAAGTGCTACGAAACGACATTGACTTTATGGAGGTAACAGCTACCGCAAAACGTCCTTGTTGTTTTCGTCCACGTAATCAATAATAGCGGAAAAATCGTTTTCTTGTTTGGTGCCAGTGGAACAGTAGCTGGAAGTTTTATCAATTCCACAGCTGCAGTGTCTTTCAATGTCTTGCCTTTCTTTGGGACATGAAAATTCTCCCAATCACACTGATCGGAAAAGCTTCTTTTGCAGGACACAATACCAGGCTGTTGTTTGCTTATTTTGATCAAAGAAAGCTGCGTCTTTGAAATCTTCAGAACCTTTTTTTTTTTTCTTCGGAACAATTGTTTGATTTTTTAGCAGAAATATTAAAGGTATTTAAAAATGTAGCTATGCATACTCTTTTGAGGTCTCCTGCCCCATCAGGAAGTGTGTAGCAGAGAGTTGACTGCCTTTTAACTGTGCTTCTTCATTATACGTTCCATGGCGTCGTCTTTGAGTAAGACAAATCTCTATAAACCCTATCAGGTGATTGCCTTGTTGGTTCAGGTCAAGTTGACGGTATTCTTCAAAGAACTGAGAGCTGAGTTTTCATATCAACTGTACTTACACTTGCAGAACAGCTAAACACAAACAAAATCAACCTGCTACAACTGGATAATGTAGGCTTGTTTCATATTATAAGTTCACTGTAAAGATGACGGTTGTTTTGCAGCAATTTCCCTCCTTGTTCTGCTTCTTCTGCGTGAGGTACGATGTTCCGCTTAATCTTGCCATATCCTGTTTCTTCCTGAACGTAACGTTCTCAACACTTCCATCACCACTACAATCACTGACGTTCATATTATCTTTATTAGCAGGTACATCATTTTAGATAGCAATCAACAGCTTCAGTAAGCAAAGCAATAGCGTTGTGGCATAACCTCGACTACAGACTGCTGTTTGGCTAGCGCCAGATGCCTGTGGCACATAGATCCATTAGCAGCTCAGGCCCACCTGGACACAGAACAAGTGCAAGTTCTTGGGGGTCAGTAGCAACTACAAGGAATGTTTGGAGCACATAAATCTGTTAGCACAGTATTGGCGCGAAGGCATAGATCGGTTAGCAGTGAAAAACTCTGAAAGTAAAAAATGGCACATCCTTTAGTATTTCCACTCTTCATCTGTCAGTGCCTAAGCGCAAGTGTACATTCTTAGAAGTTCTGTATTGCAAATAAAAGGGAGAAATTAATTTGAAGAAAAATGTTAAATACGTGGAGCTGCAACTTAACGTCTCAGTGGCCAATAAAGAAAACAATAGCTCGACAGATTGAATAACTAAGAAACCATGAAATAAAACCACGATATTAAAACAATTTGTTTGTATTCGGAAGGTAAAACTGCAGTTTCCATGTCGACGGCAGCTGTTTGACTTGTAGATGTTGGTAGCTTTGTAAACAGTTCAGTGTTGTGGACATGATTATGTTGTACGAATAATATTACAAAACTGCTAACAGCCGTGGAGAAGCGGCCGAGCGCATTGAGGCGCTATGTTCCGATGCGCGAGACCATTCACCGTCGGGGGTTCGAATCCCCCATCGGGCATGGATGTTTGTGCTGTCTTTAGTATAAATTAGTTCATAAGCAATTTGTAAGTTTAGGGACTGATTACCCCGCAGTTAATTCCCATAAGCATTACAAACATTTGAACAATTTGAACTGCTAACAAATCGTGAATTTAAAAAGTGCATCGAGAAGCAGTCACTACATTAGTGTAACAGTTTGTTTGATATACAAATAGATCGTTAAAAAGCCGCGTCTTTGATGCGAAACTCATTATTCAAAATAGTTTCTACTGTAACTAATGTGACACGACTTTCGATTATATTGTTACGCCGATCAGTAGATTAAATGTCCTTGTAAAACATACGTTTCGTTGCCTACATTACAACACATCGACGACTCCGTAAGCAAAATCTAAACGCAAATTGTTTACACTGTGAGAAAATCTAAAGTCGCATTCATATTGGCTGTTTGAACGCACCGCTATTTATGTTTTGTGTATTAACAACTAACGTATTTACTAAATTTGAACGTTTGTTTTGTGCGTCTTATTTTTCCTTGCTTTGTTCTCTTTTTGAAGCAGTTTGTCCTCTTATGCGACTAAATCTAGTCACCTTACCCATGGCAGACACTGTGCCTACTTGCCAACAGTAAACATGGTAACAAATGCTAATCATTTCTTCACGATATACTAATGAACGCGTCCTGCGAATATGAACTTCCTTTCAGTAATATGTAGGAAGTAGGATACCAACACCCGTATGTTTAACAGTAACATTTATTCCTTAGCTACCAGTTTCGGTACTCCATTATTCCATCTTCAGGCCCCTGTATCGTAGTATTATATCAATTAAATAATCAAACTGGTTACGTGGATTTCTTGGTCTCGGTAAGAGCCACCAACAATAACAGTTAACTGGTGGTTCTTACCGAGAGCAAGAAATCCATGCAACCAGTTTTGATCCCCGTTTAATGGACATAGTACTCCGATATAGGAGCATGAAGATAACAGAGTGGAATGCCGAAACTGCTGGTTAAGGAATAAAATACGGCTGTTGGTATCCTACTTCCTAGGTAACCTTGATCAGCTTCAGTCCCACCACCATCAATGATGGGTTCAATAGTCCTTTCAATACTTTCAAAGTGGTCTGCTTTTCTCTGAACGTGTCTGTATATCACCTCCGGCAAGTGATGGGTCGTCAGCATCATATAAATAATTTTTAGAATGAAACTTCCACTCTGCAGCGGAGTGTGCGCTGTTATGAAACTTCCTGGCAGATTAAAATTGTGTGTCGGAACCGGGACTTGAACCTGGGACCTTTGCCTTTCGCGGGCAAGCGCACTACCGACTGTGCTATCCCGACACGACTCACGATGCCGCCTCACAACTTTACTTCCGCCAGTAGTTTTAATCTGCCAAGAAGTTTCATATCAGCGCACACTCCGCTGCAGATTGAAAGTTTCATTCTGGAAACATTCCTTAGGCTGTGGCTAAGCCATGTCTCCACCATATCCTCTCTTCCAGGAGTGCTAGTCTTGCATGGTTCGCAGGAGAGCTTCTGTGAAGTTTGGAAAGTACTGGCTGAAGTAAAGTTGTGAGGCGGCATCGTGAATCGTGTCGGGATAGCACAGTCGGTAGTGTGCTTGCCCGCGAAAGGCAAAGATCCCAGGTTCGAGTCCCGGTTCCGGCACACAATTTTAATCTGCCAGGAAGTTTCAAATAATGTTTAGTTTCTAAGCACTCAGATCAGGGAGCAAACAACAACAACAACAACGGGGTAGTAGGTCTTTACGTCAAATACGATTCATCACACAATTTAATTTAGTTAGGAATTACTTTCATTTTTTCCTTTTTGGTATCTTCCGTAAGCCGCTACTGTACCAGCAGAAAAGCTCGAAGCAAACTGCCCGTTTCGTCAACTGTGCTGCCTCGAGTATTTAATTCACGCGGAAGTAAAAATAGCCCCTCCCTAGGGGAGAGGAAGAAGTAGAACGGGCGAGTGAGGTTCTATTGTTAGGAGTAAGGACCAACGGAGAGTCCCCGAGTTGGCGTCTTTGTTTTTGTAGCTCTCTCTCTCTCTCTCTCTCTCTCTCTCTCTCTCTCCGCCTCCCTCCCTCCTTCCTTCCAGCGGCCTACAGTCTCTTACACAGCTGTGAGAGCTGTCCTCTCATTTCGCCGAGATGGCACCAGTAGGCCACAGTAAAGGCTAGTTTACACGACGACACTACGTTTCATGAAACTGCGCTAATGGCCAGTGCGCATGCGCGGCAGGCGTTCGCGCAACTCGTTGGCGAAACTAAACAGTTTCGGCACAGCCCAACTTTGGCGAAACTGATTGCGCGAGTTTTTATGTTAGGTGATAACCAATACAGAACAAAACACAACATAAACGGGGGAACGGAAGAAATAATACGGTTTTTGAAAAGATATGCGATACACAGGTGTTTGTGCCATTTTATCAATGAAAATTTCAGGAATAAGCAGCGGCGTGTTAGTGCTCTTGAAGCAATTATTCGTGAATTAAATATTGATGGGTTGACGATTAGTGAATTGCAGACTGAAGTACATTCAATTCCAAATACCTATACAAACTAACTATGGCAATTGAGGATTTGAGAACACGGTACAGGTATTGTAGAGATATCTATTTGACAAGAAACGTAACGCAATTTGTAATTTCAGTTTTGGTGACAATGCTTCACGCATAACAGTATCTTCTTTATTGCATCACTAACTCTGTTTAAAAGGAACGTAAACTGCTCTGGTGACATTCTGAGTCGATTAAAATAACTTCTAGGGTCTTCGATCACAATTTTTTTCAGCAACCGATCTGACGTCTTTTTTTTTTTTTTTTTTTTTTTTTTTTTTTAATCCAGTCACGAACCCAAACACGTTCCTTTTTATGATTAGTCTTATGCAGCAACCTCACACAGAGAAGCAATAGCTCCGCCACATTTTTTACAGCTACCAAAACTTTCATTCTACGGCGACTACGGCACTCACAAAACAACGAAACTGAAGTGTATAGTATTGGCGCCGTGTCTACAGACATACACGAAACCAGTTGCGCGTAATTCATTTCATGAAACGAGTGTCGCAACCTGGTGTCGTCGTGTAGACTAGCCCTAACGCAGCCCAGCTGTAGACAGACCCTAACACAGAGTCGGCTACAGACGTAGCCCCCTTTGGGTAATAACCAAGCATCTCTTATACTAGCCTAATTCCCGCTGCTTCGCAAGCGTAGACTGGATGGTCTGCATTAGTTGTTTCTTCTTCTAAATACAAATTTTCATAGATTTAGCTTTAAAAATGCTTTCCTAATCAAGTATTTTGTACAACTTGCCACCCCCTGTTGGACCATTGATTGCAGAATTCAAAACATCCCGAAACACATTTTTTTATTTTAATTCTAACCATGGTTCCAAATCCAAATTTTCGCATTTCTAGCATCAAAATAGTCTTAGTAGAACCCTTAAAAGATTTCCCTTGTTTCCCCCGCTTAATGGTCGTATTTCCAAAAATGTCGAAACACTTTTTCTTTTTTAATTCCAATATCTAAATCCCAAGTTTTGTATTTCTTGTTTCAAAATTGCCTTAATAGCAACGAATTTTCAAAACAACCGTTCATCCCCTTACGGATGGGAATATCGAAAAATCGCTGATGCCTACATTTAGGGTAGAAAACGTTTACAAATTTCAAGTTTTTATCGTCAGCAGATTCACTTTTCAGCGCCGTTTCGTCTTTTAGAAACGGATCGAGAACGCGAAATTTCTTTCTTACGCTTTGGCATCTTTCTTAATAGTTTTACTTTTCAAACTGCATTATGCACTTATTTTTCTTTATTCGTAGGCTTGTTGCAGAAAAACAACTCAAGAATGTGCATGAATGTGCATCACGTTTCGCTGTATATAAGCTCTTTGCTATTATAATGTCAAAAGTCATCGCTGGTGTCCAGTCCGAACTTTATATAAACTGACGACTTTCAACCAGTATATCTTCTACCGTCTTATAGCTATCAACACGGAACTCTTATGGGGTACAACGGGAGACTTTGTACTACAACAACACAGATCGTTAGTCTCCATTGTGTAGTTTTTGCTGAAGAGCAAAATATTGACATCCATACGTAGAATTTTATGTAAGTCGGTAACTTTCAACTCCCGTATCTTCCACCCCCTTATCGTTATCAACCCTCTACCACCATAGTGCACAATGGGAGACTGATGGCTACTACCACATACAAACACTATTCGTTTGCGATGTGTAGTTTTGGTTGCAAACACCTCGATTATTATGTATATTAAGACCAGCTGAAAAATGCTTCTTGACTAATTTTAGTCTTGAAATATTCGTGTTAGTCCAGGGAGGGTTTAAACGGTGATAAAATATGGAAAAGTTCTCCCGAAAAGAGGAAAGTCGGGAAAAACTTAACAGCGTTTTCCAGTGAGCTATCAATTCCGTTCGTTCAATTGCGATAAAATTTTGTACATTTCATGTTGAAACCAAATTGAAAATAAAAATGTGGAGAAGTCTTCCGGAGAGTAGAAAAATGTGTTTTTGATTGAATTCAGCACTATTACTGACTATTCTCACGACGGAGAGGGGCAATTCTTTTGTTGTTTTCTTCATTATGGTCTTGGAAAAGTTTTCACTAAAAAAAGAGAGACAGTTAAAAATGAAAGTCGCAAAATTCGAACCAAGTTTCTTTTTCAATGTGTTTCTAAATGTACTCAATACTATAAGTTGAGAACCGTTCATTTGATTATTTGACGTTCAAAGAAAGATGAACGTTCTTATGAACAAAAAAATTCGGGAAAGTTACCCGGAAAATTTGGTAAATTTGCGAGAAACTGAAAGAGCTTTTATCAATGGGATATCAATATCATTCGTCTAGTTGCGATAAAACTTCGCACATTCGACGTTCAAAGCGAGAGGACGGTTTGAGTGAAGTAAACGTTTGAAATAGTTGGCCAGAAAATAGGAAAATTTGTGGAAAACTGAAAGAGCTCTTTTCGTTGGGATATCAATATCATTCGTACGATTGCGATAAAATTTTGAACACTTGACGTTCGAAGAAAATGCCTTTATAAAGCTACTGGGTCTGAACTACATACATACCTGCCAACCTTCAAAACATATTAAACAGGAGATTCAGTTTAAAAAATCGGGAGATTCTTCGAAAAATCGGGAGATATGCTCTATCAAAAAGAGCGGCGCACTTTACTATAAACCTTAACATAACTGATTTTAGCCTTTTGCTATCATCTCGCAATGCTACATAATGGCTACAAAAAAAAACTTGCATTAACCCAATTGTTGATTACATCCTTATTTGCAGCTAGTCCAGGTAGTGATTGATTTTTTGATTAAAACAAAAAAGTTCACAGCTGTATCTTTTCTGCTATGCTGCTACCTCGGAACATTCTATGAAACAATTGACGCAATGGTCATCACATTTAATTGGCAAAGTGTACTCTAAAATGTAAATAAGCACTCAGCATGTATCACTGTCACTTTTCTCAGCAATTTCAGTGTTTTACTGCTACACAGTTTTCATTTTCTTTGCATGCATTACGGTACTTCGCTTTTTCCACCAACTGATGTGGAAATATCACATATAGAAGGAATACGAAATGCCAATAAAGTTCTGAATACTGCTTAAAAAAGTGATGATATTTCTTGCCATACTAGAACACAGACCACTGAACTGAAATCCCTTAATCACGTAAAATAGTTGTTTAGATGAAAGTTGCTCTTTCTGCAATTCGCGAACGAAACTGATGCTCCAATCCCCTCAAAAGATTTACATCGATTAAAAAGCCACCGAAGTGATTTCACTTACGAACTGTAAGAAAATATCACGTTCAAAAAGTGCACATCGAAACTCTACACGTTTACTTGCAAATATGTGGCTAGGGCAAAAAATGATCATTATAAACTCCTAATTTCTATGAATTTCGATGGACAGTGTGTTGAAGAGAGCGTATAAAATGAACATTAACAAGAGCAAAACAAAAATAATGGAATGCGATCTTAGAAAATCAGGTGATGCTGAAGGAATTAGATTAGGTAACGAAACAATGAAGGTGGTTGATGAATTTTTTTTACTTGGGTAGTAAAATAACATGCGATGGTCGCAGTACAGAGGATATAAAATGCAGAATGGCAATGGGAAGAAAAGCATTTTTGAAAAAGAGAAATTTGCTAACATCGAACATCGAATATTAATTTAAGGGTAAGGAAGTCTTTTCTGAAGGCACTTATGTGGAGTGTTGCCTTGTACGGGAGTGAAACATGGACGATAAGCAGTGCGGACAGGAAGAGAATAGAGGCTTTTTGAAATGTGGTGCTACAGAAGAATGCTGAAGATTAGGTGGGTGGATCGCATAACTAATGAAGAGGTATTGAACAGAATTGGTGAGAAAAGGAATTTTTGGCATACCCTGACTAAAATAAGGGATCGCTTGGTAGGACACATTCTTAGACATCGAGGAATCGTAAATTTAGCATTGGAGGGAAGTGTGTGGGGTAAAAATCGCAGAGGGAGACCAAGAGACGCGTACAGTAAGCAGATTCAAGTGGATGTGGGTTGTCGTTCTTATGAGGAGATGAAAAGGCTTGCTCAGGATAGAGTAGGGTGGAGAGCTGCATCAAACCAGTCTCCGGACTGAAGACCATAACAACAACATTTAAACTGATAAATGAACAAAGGACTTTTCACCATTAGCCAATAAACAAATGATAGGTTTTAGGATAAAAGCTAAAAATCGGGAGAAATACTGGCAAAATCAGGAGGCGGGAGAAAAATTGAAAAAAATCGGGAGACTCCTGCCTAAATCGGGAGAGTTGGCAGGTATGTACATATGATTTAAATTAGTATTGTTTATATTAAGAGGTAAACTAGTAAAAAATAACAAATAGTAATTGCTTAGCGGTAGCAGTGATGTGCTAGCTTACCTTATTAGGGAGGGGGTCGCAGCTAGCCGCCCGTGAACACTACGAGCAGCCCAGATTCATCGCGAGGAGCCTTCGACAGGAACTTCTGGAAAAGAAGGAGGCCAATGTCAGCTAACGGCAAGGGGACACAGGTTCCGCTAAACGCCCAACGCTCCGACGTCATCCGCTCAGCGCTACTGGTGCGTCACAGGATGTCGCTGAGGTGAAAAAAACAACCAAACGCTCCGCAGCGAGCTTACTACTGGTCGTCTTTGCGTGAGGATAATCGCGCTTGCGCCCGGCTTGCTGACGTAACATTCCTAAGGACAAGGTTACATCTTGCAGTTTGTAGGAGCACTTAAACTGCGGTCATTACCCGGAGCAGAAGCTCGCTTTAACTGTCACGCGAGGTCTGAAAGGTAAAGTCGGACACTGCACTCAGATCCTGTCTCAAGGTAGTCCTGCCGGAAGTCAGTTCCTCTGCGAGCAGCGGAAGAAAACAGGAAGATCAGTGTTTGGCGTCCAGTCGACATCGTGGTCATTACAGGCTGAACACTAGCTCAGACTGATTTTTTTTTAAGGATTGAAACTGAAATCGGCCGTGCCCTTTGAAAGGACCTAACTCGGTATTTGCGTGGAGGTCTGTAGAGAAATCAAGATGAGCCTAAATCTGGATAGCCGGGGACGGGTTTGAACACCACCACCTAGAGACAAGGCCTCAACAGCCCGTGTCACGCCACACCGACCAGGCCGCGACTGGCTGGCCGCTGGTGTATACCCCACTGCCTCGTAGCGGCCAGCCAGTCAAAAATGTTCAAATGTTTGTTAAGCTTATGGGACTTAACTACGGGGTTATCAGTCCCTAAACTTACAAACTACTTATGAACTACCTTATACTAAAGACGGCACAAATATCCATGCCCGAGGGGGGACTCGAACCCCCGACCGTAGTGGCCGTGCAGACCGTGACTGGAGCGCCTCAGTCCCCTCGGCCACCGCGGCCGGCCCAGCCAGTCAGCTGGCGGTCGCGGTCTGGTCGACGTGACGTGACACGGGCTGTTGGGAGGCCTTGTCTCTAGGTGGTGGTGTTCAAACTGTCGCCGTCCTGAATGCGAGTTTTACCATTGCTCGCTCGATGACCAGTGGCAAGTATTGATTCCACCCTATGTATCTTTCAGCACTTTGTATTTCTTGTCCATGATGATGTGGTTGATCTTCAGTCCACAGACTGGTTTGATGCAACTCTCCATCCTACTCTATCCTGAACAAGCCTCTACATCTCTTTCAACCTGTTTATTTTGTCTCTCGGTCTCCCTCTACGATTTTTCACGCACTCACTTGCCTCCAATGCTAAATTCATGATTCCTTGATTCGTAAGGATGTAGCCTCGCAATCGATCCCTTCTTTTAGTAAAGGTGTGCCAGAAATTCCTTTTTTGCCCAATTCTGGTCATGTACAGTTGGGGAACAGAAACGCTTACACCTCGGAATGCAATTATACAGGGTGTCACAAAAAGGTACGTCCAAACTTTCAGGAAACATTTCTCACACACAAAGAAAGAAATTATGTTATGTGGACATGTGTCCGGAAACGCTTAATTTCCATGTTAGAGCTCATTTTAGTATTTTCTTAAAATGTAAATTGAAATAATTCGTGCAGACAATTGTCAAAATACCCAATTGTTTCGTTAGTATGTACTGTAATTCACCGCCAGTTGGCCCAAATGAAGGAAGGTAATGTTGACTTCAGTGCTTGTGTTGACATGCGACTCATTTCTCTACAGTACTAACATCAAGCATATCAGTACGTAACATCAACTGGCTAGTGTACATCACGAACGTGGTTTTGCAGTCAGTGCAATGTTTACAAATGCGGAGTTGGCAGATGCCCATTTGATCTATATTAGCTCGGGGCAATAGCCAGAACGAAGGTGTCCCGACAGGAACACGTTCGAAGCGATTGATCAGCGTCTTAGGGAGCACGGAACATTCCAGCCTATGACTCGCGACTGGGGAAGACCTAGAATGACGAGGACACCTGCAATAGACGAGGCAATTCTTCGTGCAGTTGACTATCCTGATGAGGCTTCATCCCAACGTGATCAAATTGTAAATTTTCACAATCAACATGTGTGGGCTGACGAGAATCTGCGCGTAATTGTGCAATCACGTCATCAACACATTTTCTGTGAACGTTTGGGCAGGAATTGTTGGTGATGTCTTGATTGGGCCTCATGTTCTTCCACCTACGCTCACTGGAGCACTTTATCATGATTTCATACGGGATACTCTACCTGTGCTGCTAGAACATGTGCCTTTACAAGTACGACAGAACATGTGGTTCATGCACGATGGATATCCTGCACATTTCAGTCGACGTGTTCGTACGCTTCTCAACAACAGATTAGGTGATGGATGGATTGGTATAAGCGGACCAATTCCATGGTCTCCACGCTCTCCTGACCTCAACCCTCTTGACTTTCATTTATGGGGACATTTGAAACCTCTTGTCAACGCAACCCCGGTACCAAATGTAGAGACTCTTCGTGCTCGTATTGTCGACGGCTGTGATACAGTACGTCATTCTCCAGGGCTGCATCAACGCATCAGGGATTCCATGCGACGGAGGGTGTATGCATGTATCCTCGCTAACGCAGAACATTTTGAACATTTCCTGTAACAAAGTGTTTGAAGTCACGCTGGTACGTTCTGTTGCTGTGTTTCCATTCCATGATTAATGTGATTTGAAGAGAAGTAATAAAATTAGCTCTAACATGGAAATTAAGCGTTTCCGGACACATGTCCACATAATATATTTTCTATCTTTTTGTGTGAGGAAAGTTTCCTGAATGTTTGACCGTACCTTTTTGTAACACCCTCTCCAGTAGTACTCGAATTCGCGCCCCTAGAGTTCGTAAACCGTCAGCCTATGCATTTCTTCTTTCTCTATCAGAAGTTCTGTTCTTTACAGTCGCTGATCGTATTTGATCGTTGTTGTTCGACGTGTTCTTGGCTCAGCTACTTTCATTACGGAGAGCGTTCAGCCCTCTGAGCGGGCGCGCTGAGCCACGGCGCCCGGCACCACTCAGCCAGAAACATTTGTAAGAAGCGGGATATTTGTGTCGTCTTTAGTATAAGGTAGTTCAACAGTAGTTTGTAAGTTTAGGGAATGATGACCCCGCAGTTAAGTCCCTTACGCTTAAGAAACATTTGAACATTTTATCATCGTAAATTACAGATTACCACAACAGAATGTACCATCGATCACAGGTCTCCATCCAAAAAATTCGTGCCTTTGGAGCTCACTTGCGAGAAAAAAGAAATTAAATAGAAAAAGTAATTAAAAATACTCGCTGTTAACCTATACTTGACCATCACAGAGAAACTACAGATCGCTTTTTAAACACAAAATCATAATCTATAATATATGTTCTGCTTGTAAACAATCATCTCAGATATGAAGTCGCTGGTCAAATCCAACGGGTTATATGGCGGAATTCAATTGGCTCAGCTGAAGCTCCGAAAATCCCCTAGAGTTGGCAACACTCGCACTTCGGAACTAGGGCGTGCACAATGCTCTGTTCTTGCTCTTTAAATTATTCGGTCCAGGTAATATTTTTTGTTCTCCACTGTACGTCAAAAGTAATCTCAAATCCTTATTTGCGAATCGACGTAAATTGCAAGATGCTTATCTATATATAAAATGTGCTCTCCAGTTTCTTTATTGGCAAAGGTTTTTCTTGATCTTCCATACCCATTCATACATTCTTTCTGAACCACCCACTTGTTAAACTACATATTTCAAGTACACACTTTTACAGTATTTACAACAGCTTTGAGAAGCTGGAAGACGCTTACACTTCGGAAACCAGGTATATAGGGTGTTACAAAAAGGTACGGCCAAACTTTCAGGAAACATTCGTCACACACAAAGAAAGAAAATATGTTATGTGGACATGTGTCCGGAAACGCTTAATATCCATGTTACAGCTCATTTTATTACTTCTCTTCTTCTCTCTCTCTTATTTTACTACTTCTCTTCAAATCACATTAATCAAGGAATGGAAACACACAGCAACAGAACGTACCAGCGTGACTTCAAACACTTTGTTACAGGAAATGTTCAAAATGTTCTCCGTTAGCGAGGATACATGGATCCACCCTCCGCCGCATGGAATCCCTGATGCGCTGATGCAGCCCTGGAGAATGGCGTATTGTATCACAGCCGTCGACAATACGAGCACGAAGAGTCTCTACATTTGGTACCGGGGTTGCGTAGACAAGAGCTTTCAAATGCCCCCACAAACGTCTTCCTGTCGGGACACCTTCGTTCTGGAAACCTGTCTCGATACAAACGTACCGCGCCACGGCTATTGCCCCGTGCTAATCCACACATCAAATGGGCATCGGCCTTTGTAAGCATTGCACTGACTGCAAAACCACGATCGTGATGAACACTAACCAGTTGATGCTACGTTCTGATGTGCTTGATGCTAGTACTGTAGAGCAATGAGTCGCATTTCAACACAAGCACTGAAGTCAACATTACCTTCCTTCAATTGGGCCAACCGGGTAGTGAATCGAGGAAGTACAGTACATACTAACGAAACAATTGGGTATTTTGACAATTGTCTGCACGAATTATTTCAATTTACATTTAAAGAGAAATACTAAAATGAGCTCTAACATGGAAATTAAGCGTTTCCGGGCGCATGTCCACATAACATATTTTCTTCGTTTGTGTGTGAGGAATGTTTCCGAAAGTTTGGCCGTACCTTTTTGTAACACCCTGTATATCGACGGCTGCCTTCTGTCTCCGAGACGCTAACACCATTCACGGCGACAGGAAAATGTGAGTCGCGGTGTCCGGCTCTCGTTTCGCAGGGCGGTGTGTTACCCGAGATTGCGCACACGCTACGCCGGCGTCACGTGGAGCGGCAAGCGGCAAGCGCGCGGCAACAAGACACCCTGCAGAGGCACGGCGGCATTTCGCCACGTGACAGGCGCCGCTGCTTCCCACGAGGATCGCAGACTCAAAACGGGGCCGCCGGCTGATCGCAATAGCGAGCGTTTCAGACCAAGGTTAGTAAATATAAGGTTGGGCAGTAAGCGCTCTGCTCTGCCATTGGCTAGCGATGTGACGTCACTGTGGGACTGCGCGCTCATAAACGGCCTGCACAAGCTTATTTCCGTACGGCACGGAATGTGCATTTATAATAAGTTTTTGACTAAAGAAATTGTTTCTCCCTTAAATACAAAGTGCTATTCTGCTGTAAAATATTCCATTTAAGAGTGCTGGGTCATATTCTATCGTAGATTTACGCGATACGTATCAGTAACATATCAAATCACAAACATATCTACAATTTCTTTAATATGAACAGGAATGTTTCAAACACATTTTTCCGTGGGAAATTAAGCAACTCCGACTGTAAATCCCATACATAATCGGTTTCGTTGAAATGCCGGGAGCCTATTCGAGAATGTCCAACATTTACATTGTCCTTCCTGTAGCACTTTGAGAGCTACACTTTCTTTAACGTTTCATCTCGAGGAAAAAATGATACTTTATTTCAGTTCCCTTTGTGTTCCCGTTGTGAGAATTACAACCCATAATAGCACAGCCTGGCAATGTATAAATAATAACAGAAGTATTTCAAAGAATTACAGCAGAAACGATAGCACGCGCGACAGGCACTCGGGAAATCAATATATGTACTTTCCACTATAAACTTTTTACTTCCAAACTATGAAGCGAAACATATTATTTAACCCTTTCATTCCCAGTGTTGTTCCTCGACGACAACAACGTATTAAAAGCTGATTTATACCGTATTTTCTGTATCAGTCCTTAAAATCACATTGTTGTTGACGAATAACTTGCTTCTAGTACGACATTTTGCCGCTTGGTACGGTGTTTAGTCACTTCTGAGGCATTAATCTGTCCGTCTTGAGGGTGGTGTTACGTTGCCGTCTGTACGTGGTTGTAATTAGGAGCGTGATTGTGGTTCATGTTATTTTATTTCAGCAGTGAATTGTCTTGTCTTTGGTGCTGAGGCGATGATTATGCTAGCATTATTGATCTGGCAGCGTTAACAACCATCAAAATAACGTCCCAAGTAATAAAATACCTCGATACAAACGTCTGTGTTAACGCATGAAATACATGACATAAGAAAACAACAGATCGATCAAAAATTTTGAAGCACGTAATTTGATGTTTTATTAATATAGAAAACACTGAATTTTAAGTTTTCCCAGCCTCAATTCATAATGTGGGAATGAAAGGTTTAAGCAAATGCAGCAGAAACGGTAACACACGAGTTAGGAACCAACACCGCATATTGCTTCACTCCCTGGTGTCCCACAGTGACGTCATGCGCAGAACGTCGAAAACGCGTTTCCTACTGCGCATCGCTTACTGCGCCTCCCTGTTTCAGACGGCGGCGGCCGGCGCGGAAGCTAGCTGTTGCTCGCTGCGTCAGTGGACGTGATGGAGCGATTTTGTTTTGAGTCTATGATATTTAAGTCAGCTGCTCCTGGATAAGGATCTGCCTTGAGGAAACCTCTTTTTTTAATGCCCACACACTTGGTTTAATCACCATGAAAGAAGGTTTCATACGTGGAAAAGACCAGGACACTACCAGGTACAAATTGCCTCTTTAATGGTAAGGCAATGCTTCAGAAACCAGGTTTCAAACTGTAAGGCATATCCAAGGGGTGACCATAAATTACTGGTTATCAACTGTAGATTAAAACTTAAGAGACTGCAGAAAGGTAGAAAGGTAAGGAGATGGAACTTGGACAAATTGAAGGAACCAGAGGTGGTTGAGAGTTTTAGAGGCAATATTAGGCAAGGATTGGCTAAAACGGGGGAAAGTAATACAGTAGAAGAAGAATGGGTATCTCTCAGAGATAGGGTAGCGAAGGCCACGGGATCATACAGGCAGAAGGGCAAGGCCTAATAGAAATGTTTGGATAACACGACAGATACTGGACTCAATTGATGAAAGGAGAAATCAAGTGTACCAGGCAAATGGAAGTACAGACGTCCCAAAAATGAGGTTGACAGGAAGTGCAGACTGGCTGCGTAGGAGTGGCTTGAGGAGAAATGTAAGACCGTAGAAGAATGAATAACTAGGGGAAAGATAGATATAGCCTATAGGAAAATAAAAGAGGCATTTGGAGACAAGAAAAGCAGCGGTAAGAATATCAAGAACACAGATGGAAAACCAGTACTAAGCAAAGAAGGAAAAGATGGGAGAAATATATAGAAGGCCTAAGGAAATGAACTTGAAGGCAGTATTCTAGAAGTGGCAGACGAAGTAGAAGTAGTTTAGATAGTAGATACTATACTGCGAAAAGAATTTGACAGAGCACTAAAAGATTTGAGTAGAAACAAGGCCCCGAGTGTGGATGATATCCCGCCTGAACTGCTGATATCGTTAGGAGAGCTAATCATGAAGAAATTGTTGCATCTGGTATGCAAAAATGAGACAGGTGAAATACCCTCCGACTTCAAGAATAATATAGAAATTCCACACAAAGCAAGTGCAGACAAGTGTGAACTATCAGTTTACTAAGTCATGGTTGCAAAATACTAACACGAATTATTTACAGACGTATGGAAAAAATCGTAGAATCCGACCTTGGGGAAGATCAATTTGAATGTAGAAAAAGTGTAGGAATCACGTGAGGCAATACATTACGACTTATCTTGGAAGATAGTTTAACAAAACGGAAACCTACGTTTTTAACGTTCGTGGATCTGGAGAAAGCTTTTGACAATGTTGACAGGAATACACTCTTTGAAATTCTTAAGGTAGCAGGGGTAAAATAGAGAGACCAAAGAGTTATATTCAACTTGTACAAAATCCAGACAGCAATTATTAGAGTCGAAGGGCAAGAAAGGGACGCTTAGGTTCGGAAGGGAGAAGACAGGGTTGTAGCCTTCCTCCAGTGTTGAGAGATTTGGAGATGGAGTTAAAGTTCAGGGAGAGGGAATGAAAACCTTGTGGTTTGCTGATGAGATTATAATTTTGTCAGAGACAGCAAAGGACCTGGAAGTGCAACTGAATAGAATGGACAGTGTCTTTAATGGAAGGTATAAGATGAATATTAACAAGATTAAAACTAGAGTAATGGAATGGAATGTCAGAAAATCAGGCGATGGGGAAGGAACTGGATTAGGTAATGAGACAATAAAAGTAGTAGATGAGTTTTGTTATTTGGGTAGCAAGATAACTTCTGATGGCCCAAGTAAAGAAGACATAAAATGCAGAATGGCTTTGGGAAGAAAAGCATTTAAGAAGAAGCGAAATTTGTTGACATCCAATATTAGTTAAGAAGTCCTTTCTCAAAGCATTTATCTGGAGTGTAGCATTGTATGGGAGTGAAACGTGGACGGTAAGGAGTTCAGACAAAAATATGATTGAAGCTTTTTAAATGTAGTTCTACAGACGAATGGTGAAGATTAGATGGATAGATGACGTAACTTAAGAAGAGGTGCTCAGCAGAAGTTTGGGGTGGGGGTAAAGGAGTTTCTGCGGTAGCGTGACTAAGAGAAGGAATAGATTGGTTGGACACATTCTGAGACGTCAAGAAATCCTCAACTTATCATTAAAAGGAAGTGTGTGGGGTAAAAATCGTAGAGGGAGACCGAGGGACGAATACAAGCATATTCAAAAGAATTGAGGTTGCCATTCTTATTCTCACATAAAGAGGTTTGCACAGGAGAGGGTAGCGCGGAGAGCTCTTTCAAACCAGTCTGCGGACTGAAGACCACAAGAACACACGTTTGGCCACAGTTGTATCATCTTCAGCGGATCCTTTTTCTTGCTTTAAAGTTGAATAACAGAAAAATTTTCAGTTTTAAAGCAATAAAAATGATCTACTGAAAATGCTTACAACTGTCGTGAAACATGAATGGGCATGCAAAATCAAAAAGACAGTGTTTTTGGTAAAAGCAGATCCTTATTCAGAAACAACTAAAATATACATAAACAAACTTGGTCAAAAAAAGGGGTTCAAGACGAATTTATGATATTTTAAATAGTAGGCTTACTAGAAGTAAGTGCCATGAAGAAGTTACTATCTTATTTTAGGTTGTCGATGAAATAAAGGTACTTGTGTAGTGACCATTGTCGCAACATTAGTGAATAAATACACAGTAGCAACGAACTTTCCAGGTAGATTAAAACTGTTTGTCGGAACCGGAATTTTACACCCAAACACGTTTCATCACATCTGTGCCATCATCAGTTTTTTTTATTTATTTATTGCTGTGACAAACAAACATTGGTTTTAGTACTATACTACAAATTTAGGCCTAAAAAGTCGTAAGTCTTATCTTCGTTTTCACCTTCTTTTTACATTCTGTGGTGATGTAGGACCCTTTCTACATAATTAAATGCTTGGAGCGTAGTCATCTGCAACCGAATAATATGTTTGACTCTTGAGGATTTTAAAAAAGGCTACTTCTGGTGCGAAAACATAAATTTGGTAAGTGGGAATATTTCGATCCTTAGCTTATTGTCTATAGTCGTTTTTAGGCCTAAATTTACAGATAGTATAGTATGAAATCAACGAATTTTGTTTTTCACAGCAGTAAATAAATGAAAAATTCACTGAGGATGTCACAGAGATGCTAAAACATGTTTGGGTGTAAAATATAAGTGTTTTGCATATCAGGCGGACCTCTTACCCAGAAGATGTTACACGGTCTTCACAAGTTTCACAAAATTTTATCTCATGTTTCTACTCTCAGAAGTGAAATACTACGGTGTGGTACACATCTGTGTCATCCCTTTAAGAATTTCAAAAAAATAATTCAGAAAAACACTATTTTCGTATGAAGGATACAAAATATGAAGAAAGAAAACTGTTGCCTCTGAAGTAACACTGGAAATGTCACCTAATTTCGATGCTTCCTTGCATTCTGAATGGCCAGCAATTTGTCAGTGTTGCCAACACATTTTTTTTCGTCAGACCAACACCCAAAAATCCGTCAAAATCTGTCAGATCTCTGCATTTTATTGCGTGGTGTCGCACAAGTACAAAGTGCGCGCCACATACTTTCGTCGCGCGCCGCCATGCACGCACGGCGCGGCGTTCTTACGACGACAGCCACGAGCGCCCTCTGCTACAACTCCGCTCGTGGCCACGACTGCTGCATCGGCCACTTGGGACTGAGATAGGGACCAGTTAACACTTCGGAATCAGATAGGCACCAGTGAAGACTTGGCTATCGGATAGGCACTAGGCAGGCCGCTAGCTCAACTATGTATCAGCATTCTGCAGTACTGAGCTATGTAAAAGTTAAGTATTACTAAGTCTCTAAGAAATATATATCTCGTTCTAATTTACTCTAGTGTTTTTAGTTTCTGCTGTCCCACTGGCTGGTCACACCTCCTACCTGCACAAGCGTGCATCCTTTATTCCTGTGTCGGTCTTTCTACTCGGCCACCGACACCTACTAACAAAACGAGACACAAAAGCGGCGACGCGGCTGGGACACAAAATATTGTAAAACTTGGGACCTGTTACTTTGTTTTCGCGTCAGCAAATATTTAAAAATCTGCGAAAAATTAGGTATTCCCGTTTCTTGCAGAAGTAAAGATAAAATTAAAATTTAAACTGAATATTATATGCATTATTTTCTTTACGAGTCTGGCAAGTATTCAAAAATCCGTCGAACGCAACCAATGTAGTGAGCTCACTATCCAGAATTCCCCGAACTAGCTCCTAGAGCAAACCATATCGTTGTTAGCGTGCTGCTGCTGCTACTGAGGCACATGTCGTATCTTTGCATCCAGACAAATTAGAGCCGCGGGAGTTGCGGATCGCTCGGTCTCTCGTGTCGGGGGTTCGAATCCTCCCTAGGTCATGGATGTGTGTGTTGTCCTTAAGTTAGTTTACCTTTGTTTAAGTAGTTTATAAGTCCAGGAACTGATGAACAACGTAGTTTGTGTGGCGTCGCACAAGTACAAAGTGCGCGCCACCTGCTTTCGCCGCGCGCCGCCATGCACGCACGGCGCGGCGTTCTCACGACGACAGCCACGAGCGCCCTCTGCTGCAACCCCGCTCGTGGCCACCACGGAAAGACACCGGTCACTTGGGACTGAGATAGCGACCAGTTAGGACCTTCGTAATCAGATAGGCACCAGTGAAGACTTTGCTATCGTACAGGCACTAGGCAGGCCTCTAACAACTATGTATCAAAATTCTGCAGTACTATGTAAAAGTTAAGTATTGTTACATTCTGTGCAATATATATCTCTTTCTAATTTACTCTAGTGTTTATAGTTTCTGGCTGCTCCCCTCCGTACCTGCACCAGCGTGCTATCTTATTCCTGTGTCGGTCTCATCCACTCGGCCACCGACACCTACGACGAGGCTGGGACACAAAAGCGGCGACGAAGTTGGGACACAAAAGTTTGGTCCTATAGAATTACAACATGTGTGTGTGTGTCCTGTCCACCCCCTACAACCCTGCCTTAATACGCGATGACAAGTTAACTGTTTAGTTCTTAAAAAAGGAAGGTTTAGGTCTTACAAGAAAAACGAAAGTAAGGAAGCATCCTTCGTCGGAATTGAAAATTTTCGAACCCTGAAGGAAAGCAACACTTCCGATTTCCCTTAGAAGTCGAGAACGAAAAGAGTGCAAGGAACCGTGCAGCTAATGGGCACAAAGTCCGTGTGGGTGAAGAGTGTGCTAACGCAAGGCGTGAAAATAAAAAGTAAAACATTAAAATAACAGAAGAAAAAGGGTACTAAAGGGATGGCCTGTTGCTACAGGTCACACCGTCCTGTGGTGGAAGGAGAAGTAAAACTTGAGAACATTGGAATCGCCCAGGTACCCACTTCTGGGAGGGGAAACCGTAAACTAAAAATGCAACTGCCTTGCTACAGTTAGTAGTTGTGGTTTGTGGGTGAAAAGGGGTCGCGAGTAACACCGTACCCATCTGGAGCTTTGTCGTCGGCAAAACAGTCAACACTCTCAGTCCAGGCACTTGGAAGTACACATGATCCAGTCAGCCAAGGGCCGACTGGTATCCATGTAAAAGCGCTGCCGACAGAAAGTTTGCATTCAGTATGTATGCCACGAACTCGACAGCATTAGAGAGCAATAGTTCAGTAGTAGCATGCATCGTATGCCCCACACCCACAAAGTAGCCTAGAGTTATAGTTCGTCCTTGGATAACGCCGGAAGTGAGCAATAGTGAACCATTCAACTGTCACGTTTCGATTTATAAGGGCCAACATACCTCGGGCAAGTGCCTACACAGAGGATACTCGTCCAGTCATCTTGGATGTTTCTTATTAGTTTTAGTGCAAGAATTCGGTAATATACTATGCTACTGTCTTACAGGCACAGAAAGATTTGCATCCGTAATAGCTTTTTCAGAGAAAGTGTTTATATATATATAATTGGTGTCCAACTCAACTGTTTCACCCCAGATATCTCTGAAACTACAAGAGATATTGAAAAACGACTTTTACGGTCATGAACGTACGGCAGGGACTCAAGCGAGACTCACAGTCTCGGACACGCGCTAGCAGCGCGCGATGCAACCGACGCCATTCTTTTTGTGATTTTTCATCCTATCGATTGCTTAAGAAATAATATGGGGTATCCAATAAAAAAACCATAAGTTAGTGTTGAAAATAATAGTTCTTCACGCTTTAGAGTGTCTCATAGTACCTACTTTCATGAGTCCCTGTCGTACGTTCATGACCGTAAAAATAGCTTTTCAACATCTCTTGTAGTTTTAGAGATATCTGAGGTGAAACAGTTGAGTGGGACACACACACACACAATATTGAATTAAACCAGCAATAAAGGAGGTAGAGGAATTTTGTTACTTGGGCAGTAAAATAACAAATGATGGTCGCAGTACAGATGATATAAAATACAGAATGGCAATGGGTAGAAAGGCGTTTTTGAAAAAGAGAAATTTGTTAACATCGAATATTGATTTAAGCCTAAGGAAGTCCTTTCTGAGGGCATTTGTATGGAGTGTTGCCTTGTATGGGAGTGAAACATGGACGATAAGCAGTGTGGACAGAAAGAGGATAGAGGCTTTTGAAATGTGGTGCTACAGAAGAATGCTGAAGATTAGGTGGGTGGATCGCGTAACTAATGAGGAGTTACTGAACCGAATTGGGGAGAAAAGAAATTTCTGGCATACCTTGACTAAAAGAAGGGATAGATTGGTAGGACACATTCTTAGACATCAAGGAATTGTGAATTTAGCGTTGGAGGGAAGTGTGTGGGGTAAAAATCGCAGAGGGAGACCAAGAGACGCGTATAGTAAGCAGATTCAAGTGGATGTGGGTTGTCGTTCTTATGGGGAGATGAAAAGGCTTGCTCAGGATAGAGTAGGGTGGAGAGCTGCATCAAACCAGTCTCTGGACTGAAGACCACAACAACAACAACAACAACAAGTGATTCTTAATAATATCCGTGAAAAAATCCACCAACGGTCAAAACTAAATTTTATCCATCATACAACATGAAATTCCGTCAAATTTGACGTGGTATCCGTCAAGTTGGCAACGCTGGTACTTGTTGGTCAGCCTAGTTCCCTCCGCCTGTTACAGCAACTGCGGTCGGTCGTCAGCTGTGGGGTGACGTCAGCAGCAGCAGCGGCGGCTGCGGAGAGCAAGTGAAGGGAAGGGGGCCCCGTTAGCGCAGCAAGGCGACAGAACCTCGCAGGCTGTGCTGTGCGACTGGCGACCGCTACAAGCGCTGGCTGTGAGTCGCCACAGCTGCTGCTAACCCACGCAAGGACGCCTACTTTTCCCCCTCACGTCCGCGACTCCGCAGCTCGCTATGGCGCGCCGACGCGTGCCGAAGGTACCCAATGTAACCAACACTGGCCATGCTCAATACTCAGCGACAATCACCGGTCCCGGTTTGAAGCTCTCGCAACGGCCGCGTTTGCTGTTTACATTAGGGGATTGCTAATATTGAAACACCTCGACTGTCGCAGTCCGTTGAAATATATATGCAATGGCGAAGTTGAAAACGTGTGCTCGACCGGGTTTCGAATCCGGGTTTCTCGCTTCGGGCCACCGGCCTCCTTAACCAACTGGGCCAGGGACGGCGAAACAGCTGCGCGAGGGCCATTACTGTCACGCGACCGAATAATATGGACACGGCGTCCATTTTCAGAATTTACCTGCCAAATTAAAATGCTGATTTGTTTCTCTAGGTTTGAAGACAGAATACCAACGTTAATCGTCTAGGGCAGCGGTCGGCAACAGGTCCGGACCGCGGAAGGTCAAAAACTGGACCGCCAAAAATATTTTGACAATATAACGTAGGTACTAAAATTTTTCCCTAAATAACACTTCACTTGAATGCCACCCTTATAATTTTGGCCCACTTTAGGTTACGGTAGTGAAAATGGGATTTTGCGATAGTTTTTTGACATCTCGAAATTTAAATAACAATAACGGCTTAACCATTCACCTGACACGAAAATTGAATAACCGCATTTGTAGAGGAGAAAATACTCTACAACTTTGCTCTCTTATGTTTTTTTTATATCTCTTATCGTTTCAGAGATATTTGCAAAAATAACGGCGATTTTGGGATGTTTGTCTGTCCGTAACGTGTTCCCTGTTTTTAAGACGAACCGTTCAACCGATCAACACCAAATTTTACAGACATAATTGTAGGCCACTAGAGACCAGAACCTCCCTTTTTCAAATTTTCGGACAAAAAATACGGAAGTAACGCAAAAAAAAACCGTTAATTGTAATTGCAAACGAACCGTTCATCTGACACGAAAATTGAATAACCTAATTCTCTACAACTTCGCTCTATTATCTTTTTTTTTTCGTACCTCGTATCGTTGCAGAGATATTTGCAAAAATAATGGCGATTTGACGATGTCTGTCTGGCTGTAACGTGTTCCCACTTTTTAGGTCGACCCGTTCAACCAATCGGCACCAAATTTTACAGACATAATTTTTGGATTCCAGAGACCAGAACCTCGCATTTTCAAATATTTCGAACAAGAAATACGTTAGTAATACCAAAAAAGGCCGATTGTAAAGTAATTTTAATTGCATATAAACCGTTCATCTAACGCTAAAATTGATTAACTGAATTTGTAGAGGAGAAGATTCTCTACAGCTTTGTTCGCTTATAGTTTTTTTTTCTCCATATCTCGTATCGTTTGAGAGATAGTTGCAAAAATAAAAGAGTTTTGACACCCTCCACTGAATTAACGAAAACCAGCCGTTCGCAGATGTCACATGACATTCATCGCCTAGAACTCTCTCTAGCAGAAGCCATCTTGCGTTGCGTATTTGGTAATTTTCTTATTTTAACTTACACGTTTTCATTTCAAAGCAATGGCGCACTAAAGAATTTACAAAAACACGTCGTTCTTCGTACGATACACGATAATCTAGTGTCTACAAATGTCATATTAGATTCAGTTAACAACGGCCATGAATAGTATGAGCCGCGGTGCAGTAGCCGAGCGGTCTACGGCGTCTCACTGCGGAGCGCGCGGTTGCTCGTCGTGGAGGTTTGAGTCCTCCCTGGGGCATGGGTGTGTGTGTTGTCCTTAGGTTAGTTTACCTAGGTTTAAGTAGTTTGTAAGCTACGGACTGATGACCACCCTGTTTGGTCCGATAGATTTACAAACATTTGAACATTTTGAATTTTTGAATAGTATGAAATTAAGAACGCAACTTCTAAGTGTTGGCCGTAGCGTAGTATGGCAATGTGTTGGACTGTGACGCTGGTTCAAAACCCGCCACTACCTAATTTTTTTTTTCCTAAAAGGGTTTCAGACACTTATTAATTAATTTTTTTGTTTACATTATTATTTTTGCCCAAAATGTTTACAAAAACTTATGAAACTACACATCTTAAGTGGGCCGTAAAACACGTCAGTACGATTTTTTTCTAGTAATGTGTTTTGAAGCTGTTTGTCCATTTTTTTAATTTTATTTATTTATTTATTTATTTTACACTATTGATTCTGGTCAAGCTACCCGCAAGTACGTCCGGTCGGACGTATTTGTGTATCCGCTCATTTTTAGCCCCACCCGTTCCAGAAATGTTTTCAAGGCGCCTCTGCATCCAGCCCAGTCTGTCAAACATTCGCCGGAGCCTGTTGAGTGTCTGGATGCAGTTGCAACTAGAGCTGGCAAATGATACACGCGTTCGAACATGTTCGGGATTTCCCGATACAGCAGAGAACTCGATACAGTATCGAACTGATCGAACACTCATATAATAACTGACTGACGTTGCTTATCTACCAACGATCCGCGGGAAATTTTGAAGTTACCGGGCTATCGCTTTGCTCAGAACTAATTTCATAGAAAGTACAAGTTCACGTAAAGTAAAAGAAGGTCAACACTATGAGAAAGTGCACAGTTTGTTTAAAACAGTGCATACTGTACGTGACGTGTCTGGTGTCACTGAAAGATATGATCCATTGATAAAATATCTGCTACTAGAACAGAACTACTGCATCTCATTACTGACGACTAACATTCAAAGGAAAAAAATGTGACACCTTCATAAGTAGAAATTACATTTAATGTGATTATAAGAGATAGGTTGCAAATGACCATTCCATTCCCCGTTCTTACGGTAACAATTAAAAATTTTACCACCTTTTAATCGCCTTGAAAAGAAGATTAGAAGAGATGAAAGTGGGAAAAAATTAGAAATTTAATACCCAATAACGGAAATAAGTCATACAAAAATAAACTGTAATTGCAACCTCGAAATAAACGGTGCACGAACTGCTCTGAACGTAGTATCCACAGGCGTCGCTAGATCGCAGCACTAGAATTTTTAATCGCGATTGCTATCTTTTATCTATATCTATAAATGTGAATGTCTGTTCGGTGTACACTTAACACATCCGAACGACAAGACGCAGAGACTTAAATATTTGTACAGTTACTAATTTATACCTGAGGAAGGTCTTACGCACGGTTTTATAGCGCGTGTGTGTGTGTGTGTGTGTGTGTGTGTGTGTGTGTGTGTGTGTGTGAGTGTGAGTGTGAATATTTCGCTCTGCAGCGAAAACTACAGAACGCAAACGAATGGTCTGAGTGTAATTGTTGTTCGAAGTCTCCCGTTGTACACCATAGCAGTTCCAAGCCGATAGCTATAAGGGGTTGGACGATATCGTGGTTGAAAGTCGTCAAATTATAAAATAAAAATTTGGACTGAAGGCCAGCGATGACGTTTGCGACTCTATAGCGAGGAGGTTACATACAGCGAAACGTGACGCCACAGATCATATTATCTTTGGTCTTTGCGTGCTACCATGTCTTCAGCTCTTTCTCTGTAAGGATAAGCATACGAATAAGGAAATATAAAAATAAAACAGTAAAACAGTAAAAAAGAAATTTCTTTTAATACTTCTCTTAAAAAAAATCGATTTCACTTTTTGCGCATTATCTATCATCAACCAACACGCGAGCGGAGCCGCGGGTTTAAGCCAGTAGCCTATATTCGCTACTGTTTTTACTTATGAGCTGCACTCTAGAAGCTACTATAGTCCGAATTTCACACATTGATCCCCATAGTACGTTAATGACACCCTATCTTCGTTATAAATAGTATACTGTACAGCACAGAAAAGATTTATGAATATCATCGTTGTAAATCGAAGAGATAGTACCTGCTGACATTGCTAGATAGCGTCGAGATCGAAAGTTAGAACATTTCCCGAGATTTCCCGAACCGTGACGTAAATTGTTCGAGCAACTTCGAGTCATGTTCAAACCCAGCTCTAGTTGCAACAGCTGACGCTGCAGCCGTGTGCCTGGCGCAAGTGAGTCAACTGGAGCAGCACGCCTGCGCCCTCAGCCCTCTCACCAGACCGAGGCCACGCGGTGAAAGTACCGCCTGCGTGAGCGAACACTTAAACGCGACTCCTCCGTACTCAGAGCACTTGTCACTGCACGTACACGGCAGGCTCTCCAATATCCGGCCTGCTTATTGATAAAATAATAATCACATTAAAATTGTGACTGGCGTTTTAATGTTCCAATTGTGGGGGGGGGGATGGGAGGGGGGAGGCAACAGGCTGTTTGTGTGGCTACACGCGATAACTGGGTTGCTTGCTCTGTAGACTTGTTCATAATAGTACGCGATCGGGAGCGATCTTTTAGTTCGTCCGCTCCCGGTGACGGCTGAGCGGCGTGCTCTGCGCGTGCAGGTGGAGGTCGAAGTCCCACCTAGCTGCTTCATGCACTTGCTGCTTGAGCCGCTAACGATATCACGCAAACCAAAAGAAACTAATTTCTCGTGTTTAACTTTAGAGTTATCTCTATATCTTAACAATGTGGAATTTATTATTCAGATATTACACAGTGCAGAACACATTAAAACAGAAATTTTGTAGCACTGAACTATGTAATCTAGGAGGCAGACGCTCACCTCAAAATGACTCATCAGCAGAAGGCAAATACGTGATTTTTAATTCTGCTACGCGCCCTCTAGCTATTGCCTGTCGGTCTTCGGGAAAGAATCCAACGAACTATGAAACGAGGTACGTTTGGCATAATCGTCCGCTGCTCCTAGTTCGTCCGCTGTTTTTGGCTTTTGTTACCGCTACTAAAAGAGCTCTTTTTTATGACAGCTTTTTTATATGATGAACCAGTGTTGCCAAAGCGTGTGCTATTACCCGTCTTTTTGGGCAATTTTACATCAAATACTTAGGCAAATAATCCAGTTATTTACACGAATGGGTGATACAATGGTATTCAACTACTTTGCATACAGAGTACTCGTAGTACTTTATTTTTTAAAATAGATTTCTTGTGGCAGTGAACAATGAAACTACAGCTGAGCTGCATCTCAGCTCGAAATGAAGGTAACTGACAGAAGGCAATCACGTGATTCTGCGCGCTCTCGCGTCCTCTCGCTGTTCCCCGTCAGTCTTCGGAAAAGGAGCGGACGAACTAGCGAGGGATCTGCGAACTAGTTCTCGTAGTTCGCCTGTGGGAGAGCTCTTCCGAACTAGTTCTCGTTCGCGAACTACACGAGATAACTGCGTTACTTGCTCTGCCCATGTGCAACATCTCTTGCTAGTGGACGCTACATTACCTGCTTTGGAAGAAAAAAATGTTTGGAAATATAAGGAACTTAACAACTCTGGTCATAAGTCCCTAGGCTTAGTAACTACTTAAACACCCTTGCCGATAGAGGACTCGAACCACTGACGACGAGCAACCGTGCGATCCGCAGCAAGGCGCCTTGAGCGCTCGGGCATTCCACCGCGGCTTTACAAATAATGTACAATTTTAGTGATCTAGACGATTTTTATTCTTATTGAGACTTACGAGATCATTAAAGACACAAGCAGATTTCAATCGAACAAAACGACCATCGCATCAAAAATTAGGGCGAATGTACAAGTAAACGTTGATATGAAAAAACTTACCAATTACAGTGGAAAAAATTAATTTAACAAAAAATAACCTAGTAATTCTGATTTACAGATTAAAATAATTGGATACGGCGGAATTCCTATCCACAAACTTGCGTACGGAAACCTAAACAGGGTTTCCCAAAAAGAATGACCCGATTTTTACTTGTAATAATATTGAGACAAATATTACTAGGTAACTGAAATAGCAGTAGACGTAATCGGCATGTAGCCCAGTCAAATGGTGGCTTTTCCGTATCAAAATTCTGAAAGTTTTTTTCTCAACGGTTCTGTATGTTTTTGGGGGCGCTGAATTCGAATTTCAAGTTTACTGCCTTATAGGAGGTCGGCTTCACAACGAAAGACTCAAAAACCCTCCAAATTTTCGCGCTTTTTTTCAGTTTCTTGCTTATATCTCGAAAACTATGCGTTTCTCGAAGATGTTCATTCTGAGCAAAATTAGGGTAGATAAAATTTCCTACAAAATGCACTACTCATGTTTGATTTTCGGACCAGCAGTATAGGCGCTAGAACAATGAAAAAGAGCAAATTTTTGGCCCTTCTGCGAAAACGTCAAAAACCCACACTTGCACGCCCTACAACCCGAGAAATATACATGTTATCAATGCCAACGTGCCTCAACGTTGGAGACGCCGCGCCGTACAGGACCGCGAGACCAGGCCTTACAAATGTTCAAATGTTTGGTAAGCTTATGGGACTTAACTACGGGGTCATCAGTCCCTAAACTTACAAACTACTTATGAACTAGCTAACAGTAAGGACGGCACAAATATCCATGCCCGAGGGGGGATTCGAACCCCCGACCACAGTGGCCGTCAGACCATGACTGGCGCGCCTCAGTCCCCTCGGCCACCGCGGCCGGCCAGGCTTTACACTCTTGGCCTCCTAGGTCCACTGACTTAACAACACGTGATTTCTTCCTGTGGGGACATGTTAAACAGTGTGTTTACCTTCCTCCCGTACCTCGATACATTGATGAACTAAAAGCCAGAATATCAACTGCTATAGCTTCAGTGACAGAAGACACCTTACGCACAATTTGGGTTGAATACCACTATCGGACAGATGTCGTCCGTGCAGCCAGTGGAGGACATATTGAATATTTATGATAGATTATAATAAACTTCTGTCTTCTGTGAGTAAGTTAGTTGGCAATTTGTTCGTGTTAAGCCCTTCTTAAAAATAAACAATTCTATTTAAAATCGGGTCATTCTTTTTGGGACACCCTGCACCTTACTCCTACGCTACGCAATCAAATTCTACTCAATGTCTAAGTGAAACTACACATCCAGTAGAAACACTAAATTTTAGCATTCATCGAGCTTGGTTTAACGTACATTACACTAAGCTTATCTAATATAAACTGACATCTTTGATATCATACTTGTACATGTGACACGTTACATACAAAATAAAATCAGAATATTACATAAAATGGTGCATACGAAAATACAGCTAAAATTCCAATAAAAATGTGGCTAAGGGAGAATATGAGGTAAAATATCACAAAATTGTACTCCTTTCAACTTATCGCCCACTTCTAGCTACTTCAGTTACTGTTCAGGCTGAAGAAATAAAAATTTTCACGTTTGACGAAAAGGAACTGGAAGATCAGTTGATGGGTAGCTCTTCTTTGGTGGAAAGCGGATCAAAAGCGATGAAGAAATAAAAGAACATGGTTGACAACACATTCCATGACAATGAGCCCGTAAACTTGTACCACGCTACTACTGAGACATTGTTAACAAGTAGTTTGTAAACTAAATTGCTTTCTTTATCTGCATTCGATTTGTTTTTTTTATAGCCAAAAGATATTTACGTCCTGAACTATTCTCGTATGTTTCTGGGCTCTATGCACTTTGTCGCTCCAATTAATCGTATTCTTCGTATCTTCGTTTCATCTAGCATTCTCCGATTGCTGGGAACATTTTTCCCGAACAAAGCAAAAACTGTTACCCAATTTCAGTGTCCGAGGTACCGTGTGAGCATCGTTACATCCCACTTATACAGGCGGAATCTAGATGGAACATCTTAATGGTTTACATGAACTCCACTTCCTGCTTTTACAGTTTTGAAGTATCTCGCATAACACAAAGCAGCAGGACCGTTAACGGTGACGAAAGGTCTCTTTTATCTCCTGTCGTGTACACGAGGGACGTATAGCGGCAACTGTATCGCTTCCGTGACGTCAAGGCCAGGCGGAACAGCCCAAGTTGTACGCCTTCGGGGAACGAGGTCGCTTGCTGACGCAGTATCCCTGGCTGGGCCCGAATGTCGCCGCCTGGGATATCCGTGGTTGGGATATGACCACGCCGCGTGCGTGAAAGTGGGGGAGCAAAAGAATAACAGTTACGCCCTATTCACACGGGAATATGCAAATCGCGTCTCCAGCTACTATGACTTCGTAATATTTTTTTTTAGGATTTTTGTATACGCAATATTGGATTTTTATAGGAATATTAACGTATTTATCAGTTCAGGTATTTATATTTGGGAAATTATTACTGTATATATGCAGTTATCTTAGTAGGAAATTAGTTTTTTCGGTCATAAAGAATATTAGTAAAGAAAGAAGTAACATGGTGGACGCAATAGTCTAATATATTCTCCATGTTGGGGTATATAAGCAAAATTCCGAGATTGTTACAAAAAAAATCTGCTATTAT
Organism: Locusta migratoria; assembly: GCA_026315105.1. NCBI lineage: Eukaryota > Metazoa > Arthropoda > Insecta > Orthoptera > Acrididae > Locusta > Locusta migratoria. The sequence continues at coordinate 150,288,736 of CM048745.1, read as the reverse complement.
TTCGATTCGGAAGTGCGTTTTTTGAGAAGTTTAGATAAAAGTTTTATTTCAGTTAGTTTACGGCTGATGAAGATAGAACAGTCGAAATAAGATAGTGTCTAAGATCGATACGGAATAGCGTGAGCAATGTGGCAAACAATCAGATAATTTATGTAATTGAGTGACTTCAATAGTGATGAGAACTTTAATTTAGATTTTCAACGATGAGTGAGTTCATTTCATCATCAGCCATCTCATCTGAAGAGATAACTGTTAAAATATACGGAAGTCAACTTTTACTTATCGGTAAAAATGTTCAAATGTTTGTAAAGTCTATGGGACTTAACTACGGGGCTATCAGTCCCTAAACTTACAAACTACTTATGAACTACTTAAGAACTAGGACGGCACAAATATCCATGCCCGAGGGGGGATTCGAACCCCCGACCGTAGTGGCCGTGCGGACCGTGACTGGAGCGCCTTAGTCCCCTCGGCCTACTTATCGGTAAAAAGCACAGACATATATATATATATATATATATATATATATATATATATATATATGTGTGTGTGTGTGTGTGTGTGTGTGTGGTACAAACATTATTTGTGCCGTCCTAGTTCGTAAGTAGTTCATAAGTAGTTTGTAAGTTTAGGGACTGATGACCCCGTAGTTAAGTCCCATAGACTCTACAAACATTTGAACATTTGTTCTGACCCGAGTGTTGCAGCTAGTAAATAAATAACACTGCAGTCAAAAAAGTGGTACAAAACGAGGTTACTGTCCGTGCAGTCGCTGTACTCATTAAGTGTCGGTGGCCTAGTCGTTACGATGTCTGCCTGGTAAGCAGGAGGTCCCGGGTTCGAATCCCGGCAGAGACATAAATTTTCATTCAATGCCTCCTTATTTCAATGTAATATCTGCACATCTAATATTGATAATAATAATAATTTCGTGTAGCACATTGGGTTGGTGCAAGTGTATCAATTGGAGGCCACTTCGGCGACTTGCGTTTCCCTAGCCTTCCCCAGTTATCCAACAGGGGAAAGGGGACCTGCAGAAAAAAATCCAAAGTCCGATCGGGTTTCGAACCAGCGAACCTTCGGTTTCCAGTCGAGCTCTTTACCCCAAGACCACCCTTTTTTATTTATTTTTTGTTTTTGTCTTTTTTGTTTTGTTTTTAAGTACATTTATTAAACACAGACATTTGTATTGACTGAAAGCATTATACCTAACGTAGCTGCCACTGTTTTTTAAGGATATAAAGTTAATCACATCTTAAAATGATATTGATCCAATTTGAGCAAGGATTTGAGTAAGTAGTGACGAAAAATAGGACAAAAAAAAAGCTGAGGTTGGGTTCCATTGGGCACAGTGTGTACAACGACCACATTACAATTATTGTACGCATGCATAGTAGCAGCAGCATCGGTTGCAAACGCTTTGAAATCATCTAATGTGGCAAATGTATTTCTGTCACTATGTGGCCATAGAACTAATACAGTAGTTCTGAAGACTCAGATCGCATAGCCACGTAATTTTAAAAGAAGTCGTGAATATCGGACCAATATGAATATGTGCACGTAAAAATGAGCCTGTCGTTTTCAACGTACACGAACCTTGTGCCAGTCTCTCACTGATTCGTGTTAAATTTAAATGAGACCGTTCAAATCCGATTGAGGTCGCCGTTGAGCAATCTCTGTCCTGCTCACAGAATGAATCTCAGCTGTTTTGCGGAATTCTGATATAGTGGCCTGAATCGCGACACTGAAAGGTCGGGCAGATAACCTCCGTGTCAACATCAACAGCAAGAATCCAAAGCTGGGGCAGCCACCGTTTCAGCTGCGACATGTCAACGCTAATTTACGGGCAAGGTTCCGTAATAGGAAACAAAGTAATACGTCTGCAGAAACCTCTTATCGCCTCATGATTATAATAGCACGTTTTGTACTGCCGCCGCGAAAGTCGGCGATAATAGCTGCAGAGGGACTGAGCAGCTGGCGTAGAGTCTCAGGTTACTCTGGAATGAATAAACATGGTATCTTGACGTATGGGAAAATGAATGTACCTCCTGTAATTGAATGCATATGTCTTTTCATTATGTATGAGATGTATATAGGAAGAAATTGTCAAATTACACCATTTTAGTGAAAAGATAAAGAATCCTTATGCTTGAAACTTCCTGGCAGATTAAAATTGTGTGCCGGAACCGGGACTTGGGATCTTTCCCGGGCAAGCGCACTACCGACTGTGCTATCCCGACACGACTCACGATGCCGCCTCACAACTTTACTTCCGCCAGTACCTCGCCTCCTATTTTACAGAAGCTCTCCTGCGAACCATACAAGACGAGCACTCCTGGAAGAAAGGATATGATGGAGACATGGCTTAGCCACAGCAACATACGTGAGAGAGAGAGAGAGAGAGAGAGAGAGAGAGAGAGAGAGAAAGAGAGAGAGAGAGAGAGAGAGAGAGTCTTCAATACAACACACTGTTTATTGATCACGCAGACACAGACCAGAATAGCTTAGTACATTCTGTGCAATATATCTCTTTCTAATTTACTCGAGTGTTTATAGTTTCTGGCTGCTCCCCTCCGTACCTGCACCAGCGTGTCGGTCTCATTCCACTCGGCCACCGACACCTACGACGAGGCTGGGACACAAAACTACCGGTTTCGGTTATTTACCATTGTCAAGCGTTAGCAGAGATTAGCTAATAGCTTAACATGTCGAAATACAAAAATACAGAATTATAACACAAGTATTCGTTGTCATTGCTCTAGTTATTGTCACAGTGGCTGACTGCTACAGACAGTGCAGCTGGAGTGATAAGGGACCTCTGATACGTCTACACACGGCTCTTACATGTGACACATACGTACGCATCCTGGCTGACCTCGTACATTCATTCATGTCCAGTATGCATTCCAGCGGACTCTGACAATTCCATCTGGGCGACACCCAACACGTCCACAATGGCTACAGAATGGCTCCAATAACACTGATCCGAGTTTAGACACATCCGCTAGCCACCAAGACGTGAACATTGCTGAGCGTATCTAGGATGCCTTTCGGCGTTTTTTTTTTTTTTTTTGTGGTTTTAGGGCGCACAACTTCTATGGTCATTAGCGCCCAGCCAAGAACATTGATTCGCTATGATCTCAAAAAAATGGTGACTGTCAGAACATCAGCAAGAGGCTAAAAACGAAAGATAAAAGACAATTAAAAGAGTTAAATATCCTTGGATAAGTTGGCCAAGTTGATAAAACGCAAAACTCGAGCAGCTGCTCGTGTGTCATCAGCTAAAATTTCCTCCAGAGTAGACGGAAAGTGAAGGGCTACACGGAGATGATTAAAATTAACACAAGTCAGTAAAACATGTCGCACTGTCAACAGTTCACCGCAGGAGCATAGCGGTGCAGGTTCGGCGGATAGCAAGTGACGGTGGCTGAAACGGCAATGACCGATCCGCAACCGAGCCAGGATGACCTCCTCCCGCCGAGAGGGGCGTGAGGATGTCCTCCAAGCGGTCGGGATCGGTTTGACAGTTCGCAATTTATTGTTGTACAGTGAAAGCCACACACTGTGCCATTGCGACACGATACTCCGGCGAAGAGCCCGTTGAACATCGTCCGATGGGACGCAAAAGGTAGCCATGCGAGGCATAAGAGCTGCTGCCTTGGCTGCTGTGTCGGCGGCCTCATTCCCGGGCACACCCACATGGCCAGGGACCCACAGGAAAGAAACGTGACAGCTGTCATCCGCCAGCAACTGGAGGGAGCGTTGGATCCGATACACGAGAGGATGGTTCGAGAAAGGGTCCTTAAGACTCTGCAGGGCACTAAGGGAGTCAGAACATATGGCATAGAAAGGGTGGCGGTGGCGGCAGGTATACAAAACGGCCTGGTGGAGGGCGAAAAGCTCAGCCGTGAAGTTTGAGCACCGGTCAGGGAGCTTGTATTGGAAACGGTTGTCCCCGACGACGAAGGCAGATCCGACACCGGCAGTGCTCTTGGAACCATCAGTGTAAATAAATACGGCATTATCGAACCGCGAACGGAGTTCGACAAGCCTCGAGCGGAATACCAAATCTGGAGTGCTCTCCTTGGGGAGCGAACTAAGTTCGAGGTGTGTGTGAACCTGGGCCTGATGCCACGGTGGCAATGGGCTTTCGCTCAACCGAAGGGTGGAAGGAAGGGTAAAATCGAGCCGCTGTAGCAGGCGGCGAAACCGAACTCCCGGTGGAAGCAAGGCAATCGCAGACAACTGATATTGGCGATCGAGTGAGTCGTCAAAAAATAATCTGTAAGATGGATGGTTGGGCATCGACCGTAGGCGGCATGCGTACCGACAAGAGTATGTCACGTCGATTGGTCAAGGGTAATACAGCAGCCTCGGCATACAGACTTTCAACAGGGCTGGTATAAAATGCACCGGTCGCCAGACGTAATCCACGATGGTGGATAGAGTTGAGACGGCGGAGAATCGACGGCCGTGCTGAAGAGTATACAAGGCTTCCATAGTCGAGCTTCGACTGAACAATGGCCTGGTAAAGGTGAAGCAGGACGGTACGATCCGCTCCCCATGACGTGCCACTGAGGACACGAAGAACGTTAAGGGATCGGGCACAACGGGCAGCCAGGTAGGACACATGTGTGGACCAGCAAAGTTTCCGATCCAACATGAGTCCCAAGAATTTTGTAGTCGCCACGAAAGGGAGAGCAACAGGGCCGAGACGTAGAGAAGGTGGAAGAAATTCCTTGTATCTCCAGAAATTGATACACACAGTTTTCTCAGTGGAGAATCGGAAGCCGTTTGCGATGCTCCAGGAATATAGACGGTCAAGACAGCGTTGGAGAGAACGCTCCAAGAGACACGTCCGCTGGGCGCTACAATAAATTGCGAAATCGTCAACAAAAAGAGATCCGGAGACGTCGGCTGAAAGGCAATCTACGATCGGATTGATTGCAATGGCAAAGAGCGCCACACTCAAGACGGAGCCCTGTGGTGCCCCATTCTCCTGGCAAAAGGTATCTGACAAAACAGAGCCCACCCGTACCCGGAACTTGCGATCCGCCAAAAACGCTTGAATGAAAAGAGGAAGGCGGCCCCGAAGGCCCCATGTGTGCAATGTGCGGAGAATGCCCGCTCTCCAACAGGTATCGTATGCCTTCTCCAAGTCGAAGAACACTGCTACTGTTTGACGCTTCTTTAGAAAGTTGTTCATAATGAAGGTCGACAACGTAACAAGGTGGTCAGCAGCAGAGCGGTGTCGACGAAAACCGCATTGGATATTAGTCAGGAGGCGGCGAGATTCGAGGAGCCAGACCAACCGAGCGTTAACCATGCGTTCCATCACCTTACAGACGCAGCTCGTCAGAGAAATGGGGCGATAACTGGAAGGAAGGTGTTTGTCCTTCCCTGGTTTGGGGATGGGGACAACAATGGCTTCACGCCAACTTGTGGGAACATGACCTTCAGTCCATATGCGATTGTAGGTACTAAGAAGAAAGCACTTGCCCGCAGGAGAGAGGTTCTTCAGCATCTCAATATGAATGGAATCGGGCCCGGGAGCAGAGGACCGGGACAGGGCGAGAGCACGGTCTAGCTCCTGCATGGTGAAGGCGACGTTATAGTTTTCACGATTAAAAGAGCGGAAAGAAGGCGGCCGTGCCTCCTCTACCTGTTTGCGAGGGAGAAAGGCAGGGTGGTAATGGGCAGAGCTCGAAACCTCCGCAAAGAAACGACCCAATGCGTTTGAAACATCAGCTGGGTCCACGAGGACCGCGTTTTCCACGGTCAGGCCAGGAATCGGGGAGTGGACCTTGATGCCGGACAAACGGCGTAGGCCACCCCAGACAACCGTGGAGGGAGTAAAACGGTTAAAAGAACTAGTAAAAGCTGTCCAGCAAGCTTTCTTGCTGTCGTTTATGATACGACGGCACTGCGCTCTCATACGTTTGTAATTGATGCAATTCTCCAAAGTTGGGTGGCGGCGGAAGGTGCGTAAGGCACGGCGTCGGGCTCGAAGCGCGTCGCGGCAGGCTGCAGTCCACCAAGGGACCTGCACACGACGTGGAGAAGAGGATGTACGAGGTATGGAACGTTCAGCAGCAGTGAGAATAACCTCTGTGAGGTATTCGACCTGACTGTCACAGTTGGGAAAATGCTGATTGTGAAAAACAGCCATGGAAGAATAAAGCCCCCAGTCGGCTTTAGAAATGTTCCAACTGGTGGGACGTGGAGATGGGGAGTGATGTAGGAAGTGGATGATACAAGGGAAATGGTCACTCGAGTACGTGTCAGAAAGTGCATACCACTCAAACCGACCGGCAAGCTGAGGAGTGCATATTGCGAGGTCTATATGGGAATAAGTGTGTGTTGTGTCAGAAAGGAAGGTCGGTGCACCGGTGTTGAGGCAGACAAGATCGAGGTGTTGGAGAAGGTCCACCAAAAGGGAGCCTCTCGGACAAGGTGCCGGAGAGCCCCATAGGGGGTGGTGGGCATTAAAGTCGCCTACCAACACGAAAGGTGAAGGGAGCTGGTCAACAAGGTTTAGCACATCTGCCCTAGTAAGGGCAGATGACGATGGCGAATATATGTTACAGAGGGAGAAGGTAAATGTGGATAAGGTGATGCGGACGGCAACTGCCTGTAGGTGAGTGTGCAAGGAAATGGTATGGAAATAGACGTCGTCTCGAAGGAGCATCAGAACCCCTCCATGGGCTGGGACACCTTCCACGGGTGGCAGGTCGAACCGCACAGAGGTGTAGTGTGGAAAGTCTGCACGATCACGTGGACGCAACTTAGTTTCCTGGAGACAGACTAGAAGCGGGCAGTGCAATCGAAGGAGTAATTTTAACTCCTCCCGATTAGAACGAATGCCGCGAATGTTCCATTGAAGGAGCGCCATGATAAAAATGAGAGAAGAAATAAGGATAAAAACCAAGTAGCGAGCGGGGTCACCTCGACGGCCGCTGAGGACCGGATTTCGAGGGAGCACTGCTATCGCTGTCCAGGGGCAAAGGGTCGTGGTCCATAGGTTCGACCGACGCGCCTGCCACCTCCCTGAGCTGATCAGGAGGGGCAGTTTCCACCGCCGGTAAAGGGCCGGGCGCCCGGCAAACGGAGCGTCCCGGTGAAACAGAAGACGGCCGAGGCCGGCAACTGTTGGACGGCGCGACAGATGGGTCACGCCTCGGCGGGGAAGGAGAGGAACTCTTTTTCTTGTCAGCTCTTCTGGAAGAGTGACGGCGGGAAGAGGCAGTTGACGGTTGGGAAGCCTGAGAACGCAGAAAATCCTCACGGACGGGTTCCTTTTTCAAGGTCCGGGCATCTTGTTTAGGTGCCCGCGGTTTACTAGATGTTGACGAAGACTGTACCTTAGAAGCAGCAGGAGGAAGCGGGGACGTGGAACGGGCAATCTTCGGGCTGGCGGATCGCACAACTGTGTCAGCGAAAGTGAAATCACATGTCTGGGTACTGGAATCTTTGGTAGGTCGAGGTGAGGTGAGTACCTTACTGTATGTACCCGCTGGGAGGACAGTGGGCTTTCGACTCGCCAACAACTTACGAGCGGCAGATGTCGATACCTTCTCCGTAACCCGAATTTGCTGAATGATTTTTTCATCCTTATATACAGGGCAGTCGCGAGAGGAAGCCGCATGGTCGCCGTTGCAGTTAAGGCAGTGAGGGGACGGAGGTGGGCAATCCCCCTCATGGGCGTCCCTACCACAAGTGACACATTTTGCTGCATGTGGGCAATGTTCACGGGTATGGTTGTACCTGTGGCATTGGTAGCAGCGCGTTGGGTTTGGAATATAAGGGCGGACTGAGATAACTTCGTACCCTGCTTTGACCTTCGACGGGAGGTCAACTCTGTCGAATGTCAAAAACACAGTACGAGTCGGTGTCAGCTGGTTATCTACCTTTTTCATCACCCTGTGGACGGCTGTCACACCCTGATCGGACATATAGGACCGGATGTCGTCATCAGACAACCCGTCAAGGGATCTCGTAAAAACTACCCCACGTGACGAGTTGAGTGTGCGGTGCGCTTCTACTTTGACTGGAAACGTGTGCAATAACGTAGTCCGGATAAGTTTCTGGGCTTGGAAAGCACTGTCCACTTCCAGCAACAATGAGCCATTGCGCTGACGCGAACAGGTTTTAACAGGGCCAGCAATTGCATCAACACCTTTCTGTATAACGAAAGGATTGACAGAATTGAAGTCTTTTCCGTCGGTGCGCGACACAACAAGAAATTTCGGCAAATTAGGCAGAGTCTTCTTTTGCTGAGGCGAGTCTATCTTACGTTTCTGGGTCAATGTCAGTGAAGAAGAGAAGGAAGTCATTGCGGAAGTGTCCCCCGTGATTACCGGCGTCTCCGATGGCGCGCTCCTTCCTAGTGGGGGCCCTCTCCGAGGGCTTACCCGCCTTAGGTGATTGTTCACACCTCAGGTCACACCTCCCGAGAACTGACGGAGGGACCAATTGGCATGTTCGGAAGGTACCAGCTCGGGTAATCACCCCTCCCTGGGCCTGGCCTTTACCAGGGGGTACATACGTGCCCTACTTGTCTACCCGGGGCGGGGAATTACGCGTTACCCCGTCACCTGCTACGCATGATAATGCGTGGGTCGGCCTTCAGACACGCACAGGGAGGAAAGAAGAAGAATAGAGGAAGTGAAGAGAAAGAAGGAAAGGTGTCTCAAACGCCGAGGCGGAGACTAATGAGGAGAAGAAGGCGAGGAGAGGACAAGGAGAGAGAGACAGAAACAAAGGGTAAGAAAGGAAGGAACCAAGGAATAAGAGAAACGACAACAAGAAAACACCTGAAATCGTGAAATACGCCCGTCTCCGGGCGAAGGCATAAACCGGGAGGGAAAGTGAAGCAGCCTGGGGCAGAAGAAAGGCTGCTCCGGCTCGGGGCCCCGTGCGCGCCACACACGTACCCACAAAAGAACTGTGGGCCCCCTGGGGGGCCTTTCGGCGTACTGTTAAGATCTTCACCCCACCGTATTCTTACGTATTGACGGACAGTCCTGAAGGATGCCTGGTGTCTGTTCCTTTCAGCTCTACTTCAGACATTAGACGCCTCAATGCGACTTCTTCATCTCTGCTCGCATTAGACACGTGTCCCTTTCGCTCTTGAGTGTACTTAGTACTTCGTATCTTCCATTCGAATTGTTCCCTCTTTGGTGTAAATACCGGTCATCAGTGTTTTTCAGCCTTTTTGAACCCGCGACCCCCTTTCCAAGTAAAAATGTCCACCGACCCTCCAGTCCCGTAATAAAGCTATCTGTTGCAGTAGCGGAAACGAATCAAAACTGAAAAAAGTATTTGATGTAGGTTTTTGCTCCAAGAATAATAAATTTCAATGTGTAATATGTGGCGACATGTTGTACGAAACCATCAAAGCTGATGCATCCCTTCTTAATATTTCAAGGATGCTCATAAACTTAGGATTTCTTCGACAGGATACTGAAAACCCTTACCCAGCAGCAAACTACTATGATTCAGTAATAAAATGGTATTATTAGTTGATTCAAAATAATATTGCATTGAAAATCCTTAACTAGCTGCAAATTAGTAAAATGCTATTGTTATGTATTGATTAAAAATAATAAGTTCGTGGTTTTTTGTTTTTCTCACATACCAATATTTGAACATGTAACAGTCATATACGAAGTTTGCGACCATTTTAAAACTGTAGCAGTAGTACATAAACGCTGTTGAGTCGCTTAATTAACATGTTGATTAAGTCTGAAAGAACAAACGAACATTATACAACTTACACAATTTGATTTCTTCTGGGCGAAGGCACTCCTAGGCCCTTACGCTTAAGGTTCAAATGGTTGTATAGCGTATGGGACTTAACTACGGGGTCATCAGTCCTTAAACTTACAAGCTACTTATGAACTAACTAAGCCTAAGGACGGCACAGATATCCATACCCGAGGGGGGATTCAAACCCCCGACCGTAGTGGCCGTGCAGAACGTGACTGGAGCGCCTCAGTCCCCTCGGCCACCGCGGCCGGCTACTCTTAAGGCAATTAGTACAAAGTGACTATGAGTTTGAGTTCTAGTGGGCAGGGTAAAGTTGCGAATTTGTATCTGACGGGAGGCGTGCTAGAGTAATTCCGTGCACGTGTAATGATCGGTGTGTCTCCAGTGGTGTAGGGATCAGCGCATCTGTCCAGAAAGCATTAGACCCGGGTTCGAATCCCGTGTGGGTACACATTTTCAACTCTACCGTTTCGCACTTAATGTCATACATTTCGTGAATATGAAGTCACCTTGAGGTGCAAAAATGGCTTCATTCTTTCGCGTTTCGGTCGGCCTATGATCAGAATTAAAAAGTGCCTCAGCTACTTCTTATACCTGTGATATTTTGATGTCTAAATGATGGTCGCAGTACAGAGGATATAAAATGCAGAATGGCAATGGGTGGAAAAGCGTTCCTGAAAAAGTGAAATTTGTTAACATCGAATATTGATTTAAGCCTAAGGAAGTCCTTTCTGAAGGCATTTGTATGGAGTGTTGCCTTGTACGGGAATGAGACATGGACGATAAACAGTGCGGACAGGAAGAGGATAGAGGCTTTTGAAATACGGTGCTACAGAAGAATGCTGAAGATTAGGTGGGTGGATCGCGTAACTAATGAGGAGGTACTGAACAGAATTGGGGAGAAAAGAAATTTCTGGCATACCTTGACTAAAAGAAGGGATAGATTGGTAGGACATATTCTTAGACATCGAGGATTCGTAAATTTAGCATTGGAGGGAAGTGTGTGGGGTAAAAATCGCAGAGGAAGACCAAGAGATGGATACAGTAAGCAGTTTCAGACCGATGTAGGTTGCGTTCTTATGTGGAGATGAAGAGGCTTGCTCAGGATAGGGTATAGTGGAGAGCTGCATCAAACCAGTCTCCGGACTGAAGATCACAACAACAACACGTAGACCGATTCCCAGTTGGACAATTTCACAGACAGTAAAAACGTAAAGTCGTCAATTCAACATAAAATTTAACTCGGAACTGCAGAGCAAGTATGAATGTGTGGCTGCGATGTGAAAACGCCTTATTTTGTTTTCCTTGTTTATTATTTGGAGGAGAGTTTCAAATGTTCAAATGTTTGTTAAGCTTAAGGGACTTCACAACGGGGTCATCAGTCCCTAAACTTACAAACTACTTATGAACTACTTACGAACTAGGACGGCACAAATATCCATGCTCGAGGGGGGATTCGAATCCCCGACTGTAGTGGCCGTGCAGAGGAGGAGAGTTTCCTGGATGAAACAAGGAGTCATTGACATTCAACACCTTCACGATAAAATAAGGAAATACGAACTTTCTTCCGTCAATGTCAATAATGTTTTAATCTGGTAAGTCTAGGCAATGTAAATATAGCCACTCTATTAGTCAGTTATACAGAAAGTCCGTGCTATTAAACAATCAAAAGGTTACAGATAATAGGTACATACTAAATCTAATAATTAACTGTATTCGTTCCTGTGGTTCTTTGAAACTTGCCATCAGAGGACACGTTGAGACTGAATCATCTTCCAATCCTGGTGTTCTTCGCCTTGATTAATTTTAGTGCTGAATTAGATTCATTATTAAATCGCATCTGGAAAAGGCAACAGTTTTTAAAGGGACCTCAAAACGATCCAGAATGAACTCGTCCGATGCATGCTTCAAGCCTGCCAAGAGGAAATCAGGAACGAAATGAAGGGAGCCAGGTTTCTGGTTGTAATAGCTGACGGCACCAGCGATGTAGTCTGTGTTTTCCAGATGGTTATAGTATATAGGTGCATTATTAATGGAAGACCCGTTGAAAGGTTTTGGGATTTTATAGCACAAGAAACACATGATGCCCAGACTTTGGCAACGCGTATCATAGAACAGTTAAGTAGCCATTTAGAGAATTGTCCACACAAATTAATAGCCAAACATATGGTGTAGGGATCAGCGCATCTGTCCAGAAAGCATTAGACCCGGGTTCGAATCCCGTGTGGGTACACATTTTCAACTCTACCGTTTCGCACTTAATGTCATACATTTCGTGAATATGAAGTCACCTTGAGGTGCAAAAATGGCTTCATTCTTTCGCGTTTCGGTCGGCCTATGATCAGAATTAAAAAGTGCCTCAGCTACTTCTTATACCTGTGATATTTTGATGTCTAAATGATGGTCGCAGTACAGAGGATATAAAATGCAGAATGGCAATGGGTGGAAAAGCGTTCCTGAAAAAGTGAAATTTGTTAACATCGAATATTGATTTAAGCCTAAGATAGTCCTTTCTGAAGGCATTTGTATGGAGTGTTGCCTTGTATGGGAATGAGACATGGACGATAAACAGTGCGGACAGGAAGAGGATAGAGGCTTTTGAAATATGGTGCTACAGAAGAATGCTGAAGATTAGGTGGGTGGATCGCGTAACTAATGAGGAGATACTGAACAGAATTGAGGAGAAAAGAAATTTCTGGCATACCTTGACTAAATGAAGGGATAGATTAGTAGGACACATTCTTAGACGTCAAGGAATTGTGAATTTGGCGTTGGAGGGAAGTTTGTGGGGTAAAAACCGCAGAGGAAGGACCAAGAGATGGATAAAGTAAGCAGATTCAGACAGATGTAGGTTGCCGTTCTTATGTGGAGATGAAGAGGCTTGCTCAGGATAGAGTAGGGTGGAGAGCTGCATCAAACCAGTCTCCGGACTGAAGACCACAACAGCAACAATTAAGGGGCACCCGAAACGTTTTACGACAAAGCCAATTTTCCACCTACGGATGACTTGTTAATTAAGCGAGTTTTACGAAACCGTGTCACTTTTGTGTGTCACTTCTGCCATATTAGCTGAACGTCGGGAAACATATGTTTGCCATCGAACATGCCGCTACTAATGTCTTCCTGCGACCGCGACCCTCCGAGCAATACTTTGCGATCCTCCAGGGGGTCGCGACCCACATGTTTGAAAATCACTGCCGTGGATTAACCGTGTATAGAACACGAAATTAATGACGTGGAAACAAGGGCATCGCAACACGCAAATCACAAAATACGACAGGCGAACAGGTCTCTGTCGTTAGTGATATGGAATCTGGAAATATCAATGACAGATTCGTAAAAAAATGGGAATGGAGTTCATGATGGTGTACGCGTTATGGCCGAAGTGCAGGCAGGTTGTCGGGTTGGTGGCAACAGCAGCTCGAGACGGTCGGCCGACAGAGGCGGTACCAAGGTCACGCCGAGGATGTGCGTGCCTCCAAGGCCGCCCACAAGCTGGTAGCTGGTAGATGGCTGCCAGGGCCGCAGCACGCGACCTCAGTTGAGCCGAGCCGGCCAACTCCAAAGCCCTTTCTATACGAGACGTACACAAGGAAAGTCGTTGTCGGCTGCAGCGCCCCTTGCGATAGACCGTCGAACTACAAAGAAGCGTTCAAACGGCACGCATTTGTTGAGTCGTCGGCTTCGCTTAGGGCACTTGGATATAGACGGACATGCGCATCCGCCATTTTTGTTCCTTCGCTTCGACGCGCGATTGTAGAATATGACAGTCAATACGCTTTCAGCATGGTAGGCAAGACCTACAAAAAAAAAAAATCACAGGAAATACTAGATTTAATTGATGAAAGGAGAAAATAAAAAATGCAGTAAATGAAACAGGTAAAATGGAGTACAGACGACTAAAAAATGAGATTGATAGGAAGTGCAAAATGGCTAAGCAGGAGTGGCTAGAAGCCAAATGCGTATCTGTAGAAGAATGTATAAGAAGGGGAAAAGTAGATACCGCCTACAGGAAAATAAAAGAGACATTTGGGGACAAGAAAAGCAACTCTACGGATATCAAGAACTCGGATGGGAAGCCGGTTCTCAGCAAAGAAGGGAAAGCTGAAAGGTGGAAAGAGTACATAGAGCAGCTCTACAAAGGAAATGAACTTATAGACAATGTGGTAGGAAGGGAAGAGGACGTAGATCAAGATGAAATAGGAGATGCTATACTGAGAGATGAATTTGACAGAGCCTTGAAAGACCAAAGTCGGAACAAGGCCCCAGGAGTAGATGACATACCCTCAGAGCTACTAAAGTCTCTGGGAGAGCCAGCCATGACAAAACTATTTGAACTGGTGTGTAGAATGTATGAGACAGGCGAAATACCCTCAGACTTAAAGAAAAATGTAATAATCCACAATCCAAAGAAATCAGGCGCAGACAAGTGTGAAAATTACAGAACCATAAGTCATGGTTGCAAAATTTTAACACGAATTATCTACAGGAGAATGGAAAAGCTGGTAGAAGCTGAACTCGGGGAAGATCAGTTTGGATTCAGGAGGAATCACTTTACGTCTTATCTTAGAAGATAGATTAAGGAAAGACAAACCTACATATTTAGCTTTTGTAGATTTGGAGAAAGCATTTGACAATGTTGACTGGAATACACTCTTTCAAATTCTGAAGTCAGCAGGGGTAAAATACAGGGAAAGGAGAGTTATTTACAACTTGTACAAAAGCCAGACCGCAGTTATTAGACTCGAAGGGCATGAAAGGGAAGCATCAGTTGGGAAGGGAGTAAGACAGGGTGGTAGCCTTTCTCCGATGTTATTCAATTTGTACATCGAGCAGGCGGTGAAGGAAAGCAAGGAAAAATTTGGAATAGGGATTAAAGTATAGGGGGAAGAAATAAAAACATTGTGTTTTGCTGATGACATTGTAATTCTGTCAGAGACGGCAAAGGACCTGGAAGAGCAGTTGAATGGAATGGACAGTGTGTTAAAGAGAGCGTATAAAATGAACATTAACAAGAGCAAAACAAAAATAATGGAATGCGGTCTTAGAAAATCAGGCGATGCTGAAGGAATTAGATTAGGTAACGAAACAATGAAGGTGGTAGATGAGTTTTGTTACTTGGGTAGTAAAATAACATGCGATGGTCGCAGTACAGAGGATATAAAATGCAGAATGGCAATGGGAAGAAAAGCATTTTTGAAAAAGAGAAATTTGCTAACATCGAATATTAATTTAAGGGTAAGGAAGTATTTTCTGAAGGCATTTGTGTGGAGTGTTACCTTGTACGGGAGTGAAACATGGACGATAAGCAGTGCGGACAGGAAGAGAATAGAGGCTTTTGAAATGTGGTGTTACAGAAGAATGCTGAAGATTAGGTGGGTAGATCGCATAACCAATGAAGAAGTACTGAACAGAATTGGTGAGAAAAGGAATTTTTGGCATACCCTGGCTAAAAGAAGGGATCGCTTGGTAGGACACATTCTTAGACATCGGGGAATCGTAAATTTGGCATTGGAGGGAAGTGTGTGGGGTAAAAATCGCAGAGGGAGAGAAAGAGACGCGTATAGTAAGCAGATTCAAGTGGATGTGGGTTGCCGTTCTTATGAGGAGATGAAAAGGCTTGCTTAAGCTAGAGTAGGGTGGAGAGCTGCATCAAACCAGTCTCCGGACTGAAGACCATAATGCACCAAGCGTGGCGTCGTTTAGCATTGATCTGCCTATTGTGTGGTTTATGGACAAGTTGTCTCACCAACCGCCTAACTGTCATAGTACTTTGAGTGGACCCTGATGCAGTTCGGAATTCCTGGGTGATTATGTGGATAATTGCCTGCGTATTACACTGTACGACCCTCTTCAACTGTCTGTTTCCCTTCACGTTTCCACTTTACTAGCACATCAGAAACAGTGAACAGGAATGTTTAGGAGTGCGGAAGTCTCGCGTACAGGCTTCCGACACAAGTGACACCCAATCAGCTGACCTCGGTCGAAGTCCGTGACTTCCGCGCAGTGTTCCATTCTCTCGCGATGTCTAATGACTACTGAGGTGGCTGATATGGAGTACGTGGCGGCAGGTGGCAGCACAAGCCACCTAATATGAGAAACATATGTTTTTGGTGGTGCCGGGATACTTGTGATCACATGTTGTATTTGTGTACTTTCGTGATGATCCGTATAACAGTGTCTAAATTTCTTGCAAGGTACCCTTTGCCACACATCAAATGAATTTTTATGTAGACAGTCACCTTCCTCTTGTTTCGAAAGTCAATTGTGCAAAGAACTGTATCAATCTGTAGATTTTTTAAAATTCCCTTTTTGTTTTTTTAAAGTATGCGAATAGCAACTTTATATGATATATTACATGAACAATTTTTTCTATTGGTTTGAATGTTTTCAGATCTCAAGATGATAAATAACCTTCTACAACCGTTCATCACTTCGTACAATTTGCTTTTCAAGGGTTTGATAAAATATGTAGTAAATTTATAAAACTTTCATATTGTTTTCAAATTTTTTATATTTTATATTTCATTACTATTAAACGACTACCGGCTCGAAAAGAATGACAAACACGTACTGCACCAGGTCAAAATACAGGATGTTAATGGTATGAACCTGTGCGAGCGTATTTCTCCGCCAAAACAGGATAAAATCTCAACGTCCCACTCCCCGACCCTTAACGCACACCAACGGAAGTAGAATATTAAAGTTTTTATGACTTCTGGAGAGAGTTTGAACAATCGTATTTAAAGTTCCGATAAACGTCTTAATTACCCAAAGGACGCACTTTAACTGCCACGAAGTTTGTGTATTTCGAACTTCTAATCGCAGTCGCTAAAACTCGCTAGAAAGCAGTTATATTACGGCAATATTGTGGTAACATTCAATACTCCGTGTCTTTTTCTTTTTTTCTTCGTGTTTTGCATTACATGCTGTTTATTAAGGTGTCGACATATATGTCTTAGAGTGAGGCCTAAGTAAATGGGCAAGCAATGTACACCGCCACCGCAAAAATATGATAACACCAAAACCACAGCAAATTAGATGTGTAGTATGGTACTGGAAAACCTGTAGCTTTCAAAGTTGTCTCTGAATCTAATTGGTCATGTACAACATCGAAACCCATTACATATTTGACCAAAAAATACACAAATGGAACTACTTACACTGTATAAAAATTCTCCGACGAAGGCTACAAATGAATGTTGGATGACTCAGTCCAAAGAATCACCTCATCGGAGGATTCCTGTAGAATGTTGATGCCACCAAGAAAACATTTGCTGGCGGTTTAAGGCATGCATTGCCGGTACAAAATTGCCGCTTGTGTACGTACCTCTACATCCAGGATTATTTTTTCGGGGTGGAGGCACATTGGAAAGCTATTTTTACCTAGTGTGACTTCTCACACAATATATATATATATATATATATATATATATATATATATATACACTCCTCAAAACAATTTGGGTATCACGTGAGATATCACACTCATTATTCATATGGTAACCCATTTCATTCAGATATTGGTTACAATTTTAATTTGTGTGTGATACAGTAACGTATTTTGCCGTCTAAAATCTATACTTGAAGTTTACCAGGGATTTACTTAGAGTGAGGTCGCATCAGGCTATCAAAATAGTGAAAACGTCATTCTCGTCGCCCTCTAATATTGTCTGTGATCACCTCGGACGGCCAGTACAGTTGCACACCTGCGTGGCATGGACAGTATGAGGTTATCAATCATTCTTCAGGGATATTTGGCCAATCTTCCATGAGCGCAATATCCAGCTCTGCAACCGTTGTTGGAGGTGCTGGTCTGGCTGCAATGCGTCTGCTAACTGCATGTCAGACATGCTCAATCGGGTTTAAGACTGGTGAACAAGTTAGCACTCCCTTCGTTTAAGTCCCTCGGCTTCAACCATGTTGTCCACCAGTGCAGCTCTGTGAGGACGAGCGTTATCGTCCACCAGAAGAACCCATCTCATGTGGCACCTGCGTAATGCACAAAAAATGTCGAACGACCTCGTCTCTATTCCTCTGAGCAGTCAAGGCGTCATTCTGACCGACATAGAGATCTGTACGTCCGCCAATACTGACTCCTGCCTACACCATTCGTCCATGCGCCATCGAAAAATTTATGTGACAGCTACATTCCTTTTGTATTGAAAGTATGAAGATTTTAGAATGAATAAAGTGTCCATATTCGGATATCGCATGATGCCACAGGTTTTCAACCATATAATCGTTTTCGGCGACATATCTCCTGAACTATATGTCGTAAGCAGTTCTTACTCCTACGTCAGTTGTTACCTCTTGGGAGGTATATGTGTAGCAAATTTGGTGCAAATCGGTACAGTGGTTTAGAAGCAAAAGTCGCACGATACAGCACTTTTCCGCGCATTTGATTGTTTATTACGTCATATCTCCTGAACTATTTGACGTACAGTCATTTAATGGTGCCTTTGACCATCGCGAAAGTGCAAGCACAAAAGCGTGTAATCAGAATAATTGCTGGAGTCCATCCAAGATCATTCTCAGACAGAGATCATTAAAGAGCTAGGGATCTTCACAGTATATATATTCACTCATGAAATTTGTTATTATCAATCCCACCGAATTCAAAAGCAATAGCAGTGTACATAACTACAACACTAGTAGAAAGAATGATCTTCACTATTCAATGTTAAATCTAGCTTTGGCACAGAAAGGGGTAAATTATGCTGCCACAAAAGTCTTTGGTCACCTACCAAACAGCATCAAAAGCCTGACACATAGCCAACTAGCATTTAAAAATAAATTAAAAGAATTTCTGAATGGCAACTCCTTCTAAACTATAAATGAATTTTTAGATATAAATTACTAAATTTGAAAAGAATTAAAAAAATGGATTCGTGTAATATTTAGAACAAAGTAATAATCTGTAAAGGCACCTTTCATTAACCTGTCACGTTCCACATCATTACGAAGTGTCGTATTCATGATCTATGGAACAAGTACTAATATAATCTAGCAAAATATTATCAAAGTTTCATCACAATCGGCTGAACGGGACGGTCGCACATAAAATACGAAACACACAAACCTTCATTTTTATATATTAGACGAGCTCTTTTCGGCTTTTATTGCCATCATCAGGTTTTATTTAATGTCGTTCTTATTGCTGTCCTTTCTGCTTAAGACGTTACTGATTTTATTAAATTATAATTGGCTTATATGTAACAGACTTATTTTCTGCCTCAATCATAAGTCTGTTACAGGCATGAAAGGCAATCATAATTAAGGCAAATAATCCCTTTCGGACCCTCTGGTTACAAATGTGTACATAACTTCTACGGTGTCTAAGATGGTTCAGAAGCGTTTCTTCTCAATGGAAAGAACATGTATACGACACCTGAGTGTTCAATCATTTCATCATGCACAATTACTGCCACCTGCGGAAGATCACTATAAGAATATTAAGAAGCGAGTGTTGGACTGCGTAGCAGTTTGCTAACTTCAAAGAACGCGGAAATTGTGGGTTCCTTGTATTCCACTGTATAACTGAAAGTCGTAGTTGTTATTTTGCGATGTAGTTATTGAACGTTCAGTTTATTTAGTACAACAGTTGGTACTATAAAATTAATTAATTTAGACCTTAAAGCCTTGTTTTTCAGTATACGCAGTGTTGTAGAATGAAAATGGGTGCATATAATCATGGATAATTTAACTTAAGAGTATTACAGCATTAAAAATAATTTCCTCGACAGAGAAAAAAATCAGGTCTGAAAGGGTTTAGCAGAAACGACAGCAATAAGAACGACATTAAATAAAACATGACGATGGTAATGAAAGCCGAAATGAGTTCATAGTAAATAAATAAAGTATTAGACCAGCAGTGTAAAAGATATAAATGCCAATTATAATTATGTCACAAAACGACATATTCCACACTGCGGGCCCCAAAGTAAAGAAAATATCCCTTAATTGCTTTGACCAGTGTGGTAAACGCGTTCACCGTTTCAGGGTTAATGTGGAACTGCCTGAGAGGTATTGTGATAATGATCAGTTATGGTGTAGAGCGTATTGCGATAATTTACAACATGAATACGGATTTATGCCCGAACTCAGTGGAAGGGTAATACGGGCGTAGCAGAAGTGACAATCATTTCCCGCAATTAACGATCCTGGAGAGACTGTCCTCGCGCTGCATGCTGGATGAGGCTGGTGGTATTCCGTTTGCGCAGCTTCGTCGCCGTAATTGTGGCAGCTATTGCCTGCTGCCTGCTCGGCTCTATCGATTATCCGGTAGCCGGGCGGCAGCCGAGGTGGGACGTATAGCTGGCTGACGCGCTTCTTGCGGGCTTTTTGTTCTCGCTGCAATTTCGGGCGCATCATTCTTGCATAACGCTTCCGCCGTACCCGACGTCTCCGCCCCCTGAACATAGTCTGACAGCACGAGCGGAAAATTTCGCTTGTCACCTCGTGCAAAATTAATGGAGCGAGGCCAGATGTTTTCTCTCGGGTGCAGAAACTGTCGAGAAATTTCTTCCACGTGTCCCGGGAGGCTTCCCATTTTTTTTTTTTTCTGGCTTCAACCTGCGGAAAAAAAGTCCGCTGAAGTCTCACTGTCCGAGCTGAAGTTCCACTTCTGGCCCACTATGTAGACGATTTCGTAGGTACAGGATTTAATTTTCTTCCGTTGACAGAACTTTCTCATACATACAGCGTGTCTGAAACAGCGTCCAGGTTCTGGAAATTACATTTTGGACACTCCAACAGCTGTATCCATTTCTCTCTGTGTCTAAGCCGGTTCCAACCTTCGTATGGCTGTCCATGCCATAGCTTCGGATTAGTCACGTTGTTGTTGCATCGCACTAGCTGCTCACAACACAATCTGAACTCAACTGCTTGTCTAATTCTTTTGGTAAACAGACATCACCAAACCCGCTGCAGCAACTATCTCTTATTACCACAATCTCAGTGGCAGTAATATTGTGGAGTTTACGGCCTTCACTTTTGACTAATTTACCTTGTAAACAAAGTTTAACGGATTTCTTTTCGTACCTATGTGGACGACTTCACACTTCTCATTTTTTTAGAGTCAATTGCCAATTTTTACACCATACTGATATCTTATTCAGGTCGTTCTGCAATTCGTTTTGATCTTCAGATGATTTTACTAGACGCTAAATGACGGCGTCATCTGCAAACAATCTAAGAGAGGTACTTAGATTTTCTCCCAAATCGTTCATGTAAATAAGGAACTACACTGTGCAACGCCCGATATCACCTCTGTTTTAGTCGATGCCTTACCATCGATTACTACGAACTGTGACCTCTCTTCAGTAAATAGAACTTCCGGGCTGAGAGGTCGTGGTCGAACAGTAGAAATTTCTTCCCCTGACGTTTCGTTGCCGGCTGTGGGCAACATCTTCTGAGGTGAGTCGACGACTGGCTGCTGGGCCGTGGAGAACCTGCTTATATAGAGGGCGCCACCACTCGTCACGTGATGTCAACAGTAAAACTCACTCTGGCTGGCTTCATTACTCTCGATCAAAGGTAATCGATTGTCACATCTTTGGTACAAAGTAGACCGCCATATCTTGTCTAACTTCAAGCCTTCTTCCTTTCTGTTAAAATTATTGCGGTGTTTAAAAATCTCTATAGCCTCTCTATTCATACGTGCATAATAATGCGATGTCTTAGCTAGCACGCTTGTCTCACTAAATTTTATTTTGTGGTCACCGTTTTCAAAAACATGTTCCGCTACGGCAGATTTGTCCGTGTGTCCCAGTTGAAAGTTCCTCTTGTGTTCCGTTAGGCGAGTATTGATACTTCTTTTCGTTGTTCCAATATAAACCTTCCCACAACTACATGGAATCTTATACACACCCGGTGCACAATCGATTACCTTTGATCGAGAGTAATGACGCCAGCCAGAGATAGTTTTACTGTTGACATCACGTGACGAGTGGTGGCGCCCTCTATGCCCTCTATATAAGCAGGATCTCCACGGCCCAGCAGCCAGTCGTCGACTCAGAAGATGTTGCCCGCAGCCGGTAACGAAACGTGAGGGGAAGAAATTTCTACTGTTCGACCACGGCCTCCCAGCCCGGAAGTTTTAATTACTGTGACACCTCTGACAGGAAATTCCCTATCCACTCGCAAATTTGGGGCGATATAGGAGAATGGAAAAGCTGGTAGAAGCTGACCTCGGGGAAGATCAGTTTGGATTCAGGAGGAACATAGGAACCCGGGAGGCAATACTAACTTTAAGTCTTATCTTAGAAGATAGATTAAGGAAAGGCAAACCTACATTTTTAGCTTTTGTAGATTTGGAGAAAGCATTTGACAATGTTGACTGGGATACACTCTTTCAAATTCAGAAGTCAGAAGATGTAAAATATAGGGAAAGGAGAGTTATTTACAACTTGTACAAAAGCCAGACCACAGTTATTAGACTCGAAGGGCATAAAAGGGAAACATCAGTTGGGAAGGGAGTAAGACAGGGTTGTAGGCCTTTCTCCGATGTTATTCAATTTGTACATCGAGCAGGCGGTGAAGGAAAGCAAGAAAAAATTTGGAATAGGGATTAAAGTTCAGGGGGAAGAAATAAAAACATTGCGTTTTGCTGATGACATTGTAATTCTGTCAGAGACAGCAAAGGATCTGGAAGAGCAGTTGAATGGAATGGACAGTGTGTTGAAGAGAGCATATAAAATGAAAATTAACAAGAGCAAAACAAAAATAATGGAATGCGGTCTTAGAAAATAGGGTGATGCTGAAGGAATTAGATTAGGTAACGAAACAGTGAAGGTGGTAGATGAGTTTTGTTACTTGAGTAGTAAAATAACATGCGATGGTCGCAGTGCAGAGGACACAAAATGCAGAATGGCAATGGGAAGAAAAGCATTTTTGAAAAAGAGATATTTGCTAACATCGAATATTAATTTAAGGGTAAGGAAGTATTTTCTGAAGGCATTTGTGTGGAGTGTTGCCTTCTACGGGAGTGAAACATGGACGATAAGCAGTGTGAACAGGAAGAGAATAGAGGCTTTTGAAATATGGTGCTACAGAAGAATGCTGAAGATTAGATGGGTAGGTCGCATAACTAATGAAGAGGCACTGAACAGAATTGGCGAGAAAAGGATTTTTTGGCATACCCTGACTAAAGGAAGGGATCGCTTGGTAGGACACATTCTTAGACATCGGGGAACCGTAAATTTGGCATTGGAGGGAAGTGTTTGGGGTAAAAATCGCAGAGGGAGAGCAAGAGACGCGTATAGTAAGCAGATTCAAGTAGATGTGGGTTGCCGTTCTTATGAGGAGATGAAAAGGCTTGCTCAGGATAGAGTAGGGTGGAAAGCTGCATCAAACCCGTCCCCGGACTGAAGACCATAACAACAATACCATAACCACGCATTCTGATTAAAACCGTTTGTGAGGTACGGTGTCAGAAGCCTTCTGGAAATCGAGAAATACGGAATTGATAGGCGAACCCTTGAGAAATACTGGCACTCATACGGTACACCCTGAATGCACGTGGCAGTGGATGCCCCGCTGGCTGTGCCGGCGGCTGGGCTCTCGTGGCGAGAGGTTGGCAGGCCTGGTGCAGAGTGCGGGCTGGCTCGCCTCCTCTGCTCCTCCGCCTACGCCTCCGCCCAGCCGGGGTCGCTCGCCTCTGACAGTCCCAGCCTCAGGCAGGCAAGAAGTTCGTGGGTGACGCAACCACACTCCGCCAGCCGCCCATCTGGGGCTCTTTAAACGCCAAACAGCCGGCTCGGAACAACTCGTCTAGCTGTTACCTCGGACAACACCGTTGTATACACCAGGGGTTCCCAAAATTTTTTGTCTCGTAGACCCGTTGCCAACTTTTTCTCCCCTTTGTAGGCCCCCTGCCTTTTGTGTACTTAATTTTTTTTTACGAATTCCTAACTTCATATGGTTTTTCGCGCCTTATATGATGCTACTCACTTTGATAACTTTACCGTAAAAGGGTAGAGTGAAAAACAAGAAGACAGAAAAAGAAAGATATTAAGTATTATACATTCATCATCATCATCATCATCATCATCAGAGACTGATTATGCCTTTCACCGTTCAGTCTGTAGCGTAGTACCTCTAATAAAATTCCTCCATGATCCCCTATTCAATGCTAACATTTATGCCTCCTCTGATATTATGCCTTTTACTGCACAATCATTCTGCACCGAATCTAAGTACTTTCTTCTTGGTCTACCTCGACTTCTCTTACCCTCCACTGCCGAGCTCATGAGTCTCTTAGGTAACCTTGCTTCTCCCATGCGTGTAACATGACCCCACCATCTCAGTCTGTTCGCTCTAACTGCTCCATCTATGGTGTTCATTCCCAGTTTTTCCTTGATTTCCGCGTTATGGACACCCTCCTGCCACTGTTCGCATCTATTAGTACCTGCAATCATTCTTGCTACTTTCATATCTGTAACCTTTACCTTATGAGTAACTTAACCTGTATCCACCCAACTTTCACTCCCATACAACAAAGTTGGTCGAAAGATAGAGCGGTGCACTGCTAACTTAGTCGTGGTACTTCCTTCCTTCTTGCAGAAGAGAGAAGATCTTAGCTGAGCACTCACTGCATTAGCATTGCTACACCTCGATTCAAGTTCTTTCGCTATGTTGCCATCCTGTGAGAAAATACATCCCAGGTACTTGAAACTGTCTACCTGTTCTAACTTTGTTCCTCCTATCTGCCATTCACTCTGTTTGAATCTCTTTCCCACAGAAATTACTTTAGTTTTGGAGATGCTGCTCTTCATATCATAATCCTTGCACCTCTGATCGATCTCTGAAATATTAGTTTGCAACCTTTCAATCGAATCTGCCATTACAACTAAATCATCCGCATATGCGAAACTGCTTATTTTGTTTTCACCTACTTTAATCTCGCCCTGCCAGTACTGTTTTCAACATATGATCCATGAATAGTATGAACAACTGTGGTGACAGATTACAGCCTTGTCTTACCCCTGAAACTTCCCTGAACCACGAACTTAATTTGCCATCTACTGTAACTGCTGCCTTACAGCCTACGTAAAGCCCTTTAATTGCCTGCAGAAGTTTGTCTCCTATACCATAATCTTGAAGAACTGACAGTTGCTTCCTCCTAGGAACACGATCACAAGCCTTTTCCAGATCTATGAAACATAGATACAATTCCCTGTTCCACTCGTAGCACTTTTCCATTACCTGCCGTAATCTGGTCCTGATAGCCTCTAAGAGACCTAAACCCACACTGATTTTCATCTAATTTGTCCTCTATTAATACTCGCACTCTCCTTTCAACAATACCTGAGAATATTTTGCCCACAACGCTAATTGAGGAATTACCTCAATTTTCTGTTTCCATGTTTGAAAATTGGCGTGATTACCGCTTTCGTCCAGTCAGACGGAACCTGTCCCGATTCCCACGCCTTTTCAATTATCCTGTATAAAAATTTGAGACCTGATATTCCATTGTATTTGACGAGTTCCGGCTTAATTTCATGCACCCCAGCCGCTTTATTGCACTGTAATCTACTGACCTTTTTCTCCACTTCCTCAAATGAGATCCTGTTTCCATCGTCGATCCTATCCCATTCTACCTGAAAATCTGACACATCATTGGACGTTTCACCTACATTGAGCAATTCTTCAAAATATTCCCTTCACCTGCTCAAGGCATCCACAGGATTGACTAGCAGCTTTCCTGACCTGTCCAAAACCTTGTTAATTCCTTCTTCCCCCCCTTTCGAAGATTGCTAATTACGCTCCAAAATGGTATGACAAAAATGTGTATTGAACAAAACTGATACATTGGGCTGATGCTTTTTAGTAAATTATCAATATTTGGTTTCAGTTTTCTTAGGTTTACATTAAATCGCCTCTTTCAGTGATTTCCATCCTGTTTCTTCTTTTTGTACGAACATTGGTAACAGTGCTTAAAAACCTCTTTCCACCAGGTATGAAGTTGGAAAAGCTATCAAAAATTTTCTTGCGATAGTCCGTAATAAAGGGTAAGTAAAAGGTATGTCTCTTCTGGAGCCAGAATTGCTGATATCCATTTCTAAACTGGATCTTTAGTTCTTCTCGAGTGCTTATTCCGATGAGTTCTTCTTGAAGTGCGATATCCGTCTCTTACACATCACAATACGGATCGACAATCCACTGTGATATTTAAATATTGAACGTAGGTTGAAATATAATCATCCTCACAGCTTGTGACAAATTGGGAAACTGCGAAAATTCGCGCCGTCCAATATTTTGCATCATTAGCTTCATTCTGCGAAGAACAGCCGAGGGACTTTTTTTATCAAATTTAAACTGTCGCCTTATGTTATAATGCTATACAGGTTAGAAAATATACGTCATAATTGTCTGATCTCCTCCCCCCCCCCCCCCCCCGCCCAGCAAAAAGAAAAAAAAAATCAGATTATGGGACTGCAGCAAGAGTCGGAAAACATAGAATCCTCCATTCTCTTGCTTAGCCAATGAAACGAACACTAGAACACTGACAATTCTGAATTTTGGTTGCAGCCTTCCTAAATATGAACCACTACCCTGGACCCCATTTACAGCAAACAGACCCCCAAATTATTTTTCCGCTGACATGGACCCCTTGCAGTTTGGAATACAGACCACTTTGGGAATCACTGGTATAGACGGTGTTCCTGCAGAAACACTAAGTATTTTAGAAGCTCACGGTAGGTGATAACTATTACATGGCACAGCTCTCCTGAATCTGTAAAAGTCGGCGGACGTCGGGAGGTTTCAGCCTGATGTCATTATCGTCAGAATTGTTACTGTTTTGCAACCACTTTTAACGCTGTAACTTGCTGAAGCGTGGAAGACACATGGCGAGACCGCAACATGTGTCCACACCAGTCCTTAGACAAAGAGAGAGAGAGAGAGAGAGAGAGAGAGAGAGAGAGAGAGAGAGAGAGAGAGAGAGAGAGAGCGCTATGCAAGTAATACGAGGGGCGTTTGAAAAGTATACGCACAAATCTACTAACGTGTTTGGGGAAAGGGGAAAACAATTTTTATTTTTCGACATAGTTTCCTTTTAGACTTATACACTTCGTCCAACGCTGTTCTAATTCGTTGATCCCTTCTGATTAATAGGAATTGCCCAGTCCTGGAAAATAGCTATTAGTTTCTGCAATCACGTCCTCGTTTCAATGAAATCTTCGTCCCGCCAGAACAAGTAGAACTCCTAGGGAGCCAAGTCTGGAGAATAGGGGGGGGGGGGGGGGGGAGACGTGAAACGAGCTGGAATCCTATTTACAATAATTTTACGACTCAAACTGCTGAGGTGTGCTGGTGCATTGTCGTGATGGAAAAGGACTTTTTTGTGGGCTGGTCGCCATCGTTTTCGTTGCAGCTCAGTTTTCAAACTTTCCAATAATGTGCACCTGTAATAGTTTTATCCTGTTCCAGATAGTCGATGAGGATTATCCCTTTCGAATCCAAAACACCGTCGCCACAAATTTTCCGGCCGAAGGACCGGTACAGATTCTCCCTTGGTAACCCATTGTTTAGATTGTTCTTTCGTCTCAGGAGTATAGAAATGTATCTATATTTCATGCACAGTGGCGAAACGACGCTTAAAGTCCTGCGGATTCTTCCTGAACAGTTGCAAACTTTCCTTGCAACACTTTACGCGACTCCATTTTGGTCAAGCGTGAGCAATCGCTGCACCGATCTTGTGGATAGCTTTCTCATGTCCAAATGTTTATGCAAAATATCATATACCCTTTGATTCGAGATGCCCACAGTAATAGCAATCTCACGCACCTTAACTCTTCTGTCATCCATCATCATATCATGGATTTTACCAATGATTTCTCAAGTCGTAACCTCCACAGGGCGTCCAGAAAGTTCAGCGTCACTTGTGCCCATATGGCCACTCCGAAAATTTTGAAACCACTAATAACCTGTTCTAATGGAAGGTGCAAAGTCGCCGTAATTTTATCAAGGTTCTCTTTAGCCTCCTGAGGCGTTTTGCCTTTCATAAAGTAATATTTAATTTTCTTGATTGGTGGGCCTGCAGTGAAGTAAATGTCTCTAAAGGACATAGTATTAAGAGGTTCAGATCACTGCTATAATTAATATTTTTATTTATTACACAACAGCTGTTTCAGCAGTTTGCCATTGTCAAGTGTAGCTATGATGATCTAGCGTCATATATAACATCTGACATAACTGTTAATATATAATCATACTTAATAGCAGTATGTTTTTGTATTTAGCTGTTGTACTTTCTCAGCCTGAGATGTTAATTATATTTTAATTTTATTTTTTGTATAAACACTTTTTTTAAAGATGTTATAGTTTGCCAAAGATGTTATACAATCTTTGGGAAACTGTTACATTTATAAAAACGTGTTTATACAAAAAAATAAAATTAAAATCTAATTAACATCTCAGGCTGCCGAAAGTACAGCAGCTAAATGCAAATAACATACTGCTATAAAGTATGATTAAATGATAACAGTTGTCCCAGATGTTATATATGACGCTAAACCATCATAGCTACACTTGACAATGGCAAACTGCTGAAACAGTTGTTGTATAATAAATATAAAATATTAATTATAGCAGTGATTTGGACCTCTTAATACTAATATTTAATCACCACACGAAAGTCTTTTTCGTCCATTCTTTGACAGTCAGTCGTCTTCCTTGGTTCACGCGAATGCCAAACCCAAAGAAATAAACCAATATGGCTGAAACTTGGTGTGCGTTCTTTCCAAAGATGATACTAATTAAACATGACCTCGGTAGGCGCTGGTGGTGCCATCTCGCAGACTATGCACGGAATTTTCGAACGCACAGATTCTAATTCCAAACTAAATTCTGAGGAAAATGATAATAAACCCAGACTAATCAATTAATTAATAACGGATCGTGCAGCCACGTCTCGATTCCTGAGTCAACAGACGGGGACGTTTGCAAGACAACAACCATCTGCACGAACAGTTCGACGACGTTTGCAGCAGTATGGACTATCAGCTCTGAGACCATAGCTGCGGTTACGCTACATCACAGACAGGAGCGCCTGCGATGGTGTACGCAACGTCGAACCTGGGTACACGAATGGCAAAACGTCATTTTTGCGGATGAATCCAGGTTCTGTTTACAGTGTCGTGATGGTCGCATCCGTGTTTGGCGACATCGCGGTGAACGCACATTGGAAGCGTGTATTCGTCATCGTCATACTGTAGTATCACTCGGCATGATGGTATGGGGTGCCACTGGTTACACGTCTCGGTCACCTCTTGTTCTCATCGACGGAACTTTGAACAGTGGCCGATACATTTCAGACGCAGAACGGCTATGGGAAGAAAAGCATTTACGAAAAAGCGAAATTTGTTGACTCCAATATTTGTTTAAATGTTAGGAAGTCCTTTCTGAAATGTTTGTAGAGCTTATGGGACTTAACTAAGGTGTCATTAATCCCTAAACTTACAAACTACTTATGAACTAGCTAATACTAAGGACGTCTCAACTATCCATGCCCGAGGGGGGATTCGAACCCCCGACCGCAGTGGCTGTACAGAACGTGAGTGGCACGCCGGAGACCTCTCGGCCACTGCGGCCGGCGAAATTCTTTTTGAAAGTATTTGTCTAGAGTATAGCATTGCATGGAAGTGAAACATGGACGATGAGTTCAGACAAAATGATAGAAGCATTCGAAATGTGGTGCTACAGACGAATGATGAAACTTAGATGGGCAGATAACGAAACTAATGAGGAGGTGCTCAACATAATTTGGAAGAAAAGGAGTTTGTGGCATATCGTGTCAAAGAGAAGGGATAGATTGGTGGGACACATTCTAAGACATCAAGGAATCGTCAACTTTGCATTGGAAGGAAGTGTGTGGGGTATAAATCGTAGACGGAGACCGGGGGATGAATATTGTAAACAGATACCAAAGAATGTAAGTTGACGTGCGTATTTTCAGATGAGGCTTGCACAGGACAGGGAAGCGTGGACATGTGCATCAAACCGGTCTGCGGACTGCAGACCACAACAACAACAACAACAAGAACAACAACGTTCCATTTCTAGCAAATTATTTTTTCACAAATATTACGTTTTATGAGAAATGTTATGCCAGCATTTCGTTTCTCGATAAAAAGAAAACTGGGACAATAAGGTACTGCCGAACGATTTTCTGGTGACACCGGGACGTCCGTTCAGACTATAAATACATCAAAAAACCAACTATTTACATCAACAACCACGACAAGAAATCCACCTAGTGTACAAGTGTGTTTCGTTTTCATCCTAGCCAGACAAAATTTACAACGCGTTAAACAATACCTTAGAAAATTTCAGTTATGAACTTAATATAAAAACAAAGAAGGGTTTGCACGATGAAAGAAACATAACAGATCCATGTATTAAGATTCAGAATAGTTACTCTAGATGATTAATGAAATTCTTGTCAGTACTGACATCTTTTGGCCCACTGTAGGTTACGGTAGTAACACTAAAAGTGGGCCTTTACGATCGTCTTTTGACAGTTCGAAATTTAAATGAAAATAACGGCTTAACCATTCATCTGACACTAAAATTGAATAACCGAATTCGTAGAGCAGAAAATGCTCTACAACTTTGCTCTGTTATGCTTTTTTCGTATCGTTTCAGAGATATTTGCAAAAATAAAGGCGATTTTGGGACGTCTGTCTGTCTGTCTTTCCGTAAGGTGTTCCCAATTTTTAAGACGAACTGTTCAACCGATCAGCACATTTTACAGACACAATTTATGACTTCGAGAGACCAGAACGTCGCTTTTTGAAATTTTTCGGACACGAAATACGCTAGTAAAACAAAAAAAGCCGATTGTAATGTAATTTTAATTGCAAATAAACCGTTCATCTGACGCGAAAATTGATTAAAGGAATTTGTAGAGAAGAAAATTCTCTACAACTCTGTTCCCTTATGTTTCTTTCTTTTTTTTCATATCTTCTATCGTTTGAGAGATATTTGCAAAAATAACGGAGTTTTGACACCCTCCATCGAATTCACGAAAACCAGCCGTTCGGAGATGTCACGTGACATTCCTCGCCCAGAACTCCCTCTGGCATACGCCATCTTCCGTTGCTTATTTCATGATTTTCTTATTGTAACTTACACGTTGTCATTTCAAAGCAATAGTGCACTGAAGAATTAGCAAAAATACGTCATTCTTCGTACGATAAATGATAATCTAGTGTCTACAAATGCCACATTAGCATCAGTTAACAACAGCCATTAATAGTATGAGATTAAAGAACGCAACTTTAAAATCGTAGCCTTAGTGTTGTGGACAATGCGTTGGACTGTGACGCTGAAGGTCAGTGGTTCGGAACCCGCCACTACCTAATTTTTTTTCCTAAAAGGGTTTCAGACACTATTATTATTTTTTCTTATTTAGATTATTATTTTGGTCCAAAATGTTTGGAAAAACTTATAAAACTACAAATTTGAAGTGGGCCGTTAAACACGTCAGTGCGATTTTTTCCCCTTAATAATCTGCAAGTTAAAGAGCATGATTTCTTCCGTTTATTTTTGTTAGGCAGAAAATCGACATCTATGCACCGATTTCTGTGGGCTGTGTGTCTATGGTTATTTACAGTTTCGGACGGTTGTGAATACTGTTACTTTAGACCCAAACTGTAACATCGATAGCGGTGGGGGTGAACGAACAATGCCGGGTAGTGTACGGTGTAGGGTGGGGTGCCTTGTTCCGCGGTGGGTGCGCATTAATCACACAAAGACTGGGATCTCGCTCCCCGCTACTGGCGAGTCCGTGATAAATGGTCTTAATACATTTCGCTTGACAGACCGCGCCGTGTACAGAGGCTAGTGAGCGGATGAGAGGGGAGGGGTGGGGTAGAGAGAGAGAGAGAGAGAGAGAGAGAGAGAGAGAGAGAGAGAGAGAGAGAGAGAGAGAGAGGGGGGGGGGCAGCGGTGAGAGAAAGCTGTGCAGCCTCCAGTGCCGTGTTTAATGCTGCGTTTTTAATGGTACTAACCCTATGTGTGTGTGAGGCTTGTTTGTAACGCAATTCGCACTAGGTGAAAGGCGGAGAGTGTTCTAGTTTACGACGAACAGGGACGGCATATAAAGTGATACTACACACAACGAAGGGAGAAAACGTGGTAACCCCCTACTTTGAAACGTAATACAACAGGGATTCTGCGCGGGTCGATCGAGTCCGTTGCAGATACCTGGGAATGTGTGAGACTGCAGTTTTGCATGTGGAGCCCCTTAACGTAACACAAGCAGTCAAGCTGTGAGCGTCGCAAAGCTCTCTCTTAATTTTATTAAACTTACTAGCGACCCGCTCGTCTTCACCCGTGTGGAATGTATATTCTATAGCTAAAAGAAACCGGCGTTGCCCGCGTTTTTATTTATTCATTCCAACCTTGAGTCAGTACTTCTCCTATACCTCCTCTTTCTGTCCATCTCCTTTTTCTATATAAAAAAAGTGATATTTATAGGAGAATATATAAGAAATAAGGATGTCTTGCATAATGCACAAAATTATAACTGCAGAATCCAAACAAAGAAAGACAGTAGTCAAAATACAAATGACATATAAAATTCGTACGATCACATATTTAATGAGTTATATGTTGTACAAATGTATAATTTTGTAATTATTCATTTGTATAAGTGTTGTATGCCGGTAAAATCCGTTGCAAACAGAGCTAGTTATAAGGTTTATTGTATTGGCGTGGTGTCTGTTCTTTCGTACCACACCAATACATTAAGTATTTACACGCGACGACGGCGTTAGCTTCAGTTATTTCACCGCAGATGCGGTCATACGTCCGACCTCGCACGGGAATCCGTAATGGCGAGTGTAAGAGGGCATGGACGATTGGGGCTACAAACATAGCGTGCGACTTGTGGGACTTTGAGACGGACGGGAGGCGAGCACGGGTGGCCAAGTGGTTAAGGCGACTGCCGGCCCGAAGCGGGTTCGATTCCCGGTCCGGCTCACATTTTCACTTGTCGCCATTGCTTAATATCAATGCCCAAATGCAACCACTGTCAATATTTCCTTTCCTATCCTTCTTCCTTCCCTTCCTTTAACAATCATTTGCAAATAGTTGTAAGGTAGTAATAGATTAAAATCTGATGCGTGATGGGGCGGTTTTCCGTGAACGTTAGTGGTTTTTTTCTAATATCTCGTGAACTACGTGTCGTACTGTGATACAATTTCTAACGTACATTTATTTGTATGTGTGTATACTATCTGTAAAATTTCCTGCGACTACAATTTGAAGTGTAGAAATTATAAACTACAACATCATACCGAATGCCGTATTTTTTTTTTTTATCCATGGACAGCGGAAAACTAGTAACTAAAATGTTTGTAATTCTTTGGGACTTAACTGCTTGGTTATTAGTCCCTAGCTTACTACTTAAACTAAGTTAAACTAACCTAAGCACAACCGGAGGGAAGATTCGAACCCCCGACGCGGGAGGCCGCGCAATCCGTAACGTACCGCTCCAGATCGCTCGGCTACTCCCGCGCGGCAAACTAGTGAGCGAGAAACGTCTCTGAAATTATGTTTAAAGTTTGTTGCAAGTCGATAAGTACTCTCATTCTCATATAGCGTATTTTTAAGGTCTCGACGCATTATGTGCCACTTTCTTCCAATTCCTATTGTTTATTACGTTGTTTTTCCTGAATCGTGTGTAGTATGTTGTTCTTACTCCTACAGCAATTGTTATCTCACGTAAGGAATATGTGTACCAAATTTGGTTGAAAACTGTCCAGTGGTTTAGGAGAAAATGAACAGCATTGTCGCTTAATCCAGAAGTTTTTCGCGCATCTCATTGTTTGTGACGTCATATCTCGTGAACTCCGTGTTGTGCGTGATTCTTAGACTTACGGTGACCTTCCTCATGGATTGAAGCTGAAGTGTACAAAATTTCATTAAGATTGGAACAAAACTGCAGATTTTTATACAATTCACACACTCACAAACATATATAAAGATATTTATGAAAATCGATGTTCGTAAGTATTTTATTCGTTACTATGTTCTACGTAACATGATTAAACACAACGCATATCATGTTTATACAATTCTCAGCGTGGTTAATCCATAGTTACATACTATCGGTTGTATAAACGTCGCCGACTGGAGATCAAATCTGACCTTAGCTCGGAGGTTAAACTCCGTTCAAGGCTCCGCTGTATTGTATAACGCTGAACCTAGTTCCGCTGAAGCTGATTCAACGTTGACCTGAGTCGGCACGGAAGATGCTTAGCAACGCCCCTAAAATCGGCTGTCGGCATGGTTATTACACCTCGACCACATATTTGCTATCGAAGTTTCAAGTTGTAAAGATAGAAGTTAAGAGGGAAAAGAGCTATCTTGAAAACTCCCAACACGAAAGAAATTTACTCATACAAATCGTCCTGGGAAGATAAGATCTCAATAGAGAGCGGGAAAAAACCATAGGCGGAAAAGCAGTAAGCGAGAAACTTTCCTCTTTTCATCATTTTGCTGTGGTTGTCAGCGAAGAAAAGTTTAATAAAGGTTTGCAATTATGTTTAAAGATTGTTACAAATCGCTAAGTACTGTCATTATCATAAAGCGTATCTATAAGGTCTCGTCGCATTATGTGGCAGTTTCTTGCAACTCATTTGTTTATGACGTTATATCTTCGGAATCATGTGGTGTATGTGGTTTTTACCATTACAGAAATTAATACCTCACGGTAAAGAATACGTGTACCAATCTTGGCTGAAATCGGTCAAGTGGTTTAGGAGGAAATGTGCAACATGGTCGTAATGCAGCAGTTTTTCGCGCATCTCATCGTTTATGGCGTCAACTATGTGTAGTGCGTGATCCTTATACTTATGGCGACCGACCTCATGGATGGAAGCTTACGTGTGCAAAATTTCATGAAGATTGGTACAAAACTGTAGATTTGTATGCAACACGTAGCGTGCACATTTCAAACACATGGACACTTTTCTTTACATATAAAGATGCAGATATCTATTTATATAAAACGTTTCTGCCACTGAAATAAAACAATTTCCTTTTTCGTACGCGTTTCGCCTTCATTTGCATCTTCAGTGGCAATTTTCGTAGATGTTGGTCTACATGTGTACTTTGTTGGTTTAGATTTCTGTGTTTAGTTGTTCCTTTATTTTATTTGGAGTTCTGTATTACTTGTGTGCCATATCCATTGTTCGTTGTTATTTGTATAATTGAGGTCATTTTTTCTTTTTCAACTGTGAAACAATTACTACAAACAATGTTCACAGTTGAAAAAATGACAACAAAATAAATTTCCTTGATATAACACTAGAGAAAGAAAAGGGCAAACATTCTTTCAACATTTATGGAATACCAACAGCGACAGACATGATTACTATACAGTCTACCTCCAATCACCCTCAAAACCAGAAACTTCCCTCATTTAGACACATGTTATACAGGCTAAACAGAATTCCTCTCTACAAGAAAAACTATCAAAAAGAAATGAGCACAATTATACAAATTGCAGGGAATAATGACTATGACACACAAGTAGTCCAGAAACTCAATCATAAAATGAAAAAAGAACCAAGTGAAATAAAGGAAGAGAGAAATACAGCAACCTGAAGAAACTAACAACACCTGTAGACCAGCATCTACGAAAATTGCCACTGAAGATGTGTTGCAAATAAAGGCGTACCGCGTATGGCAAAAGAATTTGGTTTATTTCAGTTGCATAGGCTGATTACATAAATAAATATCCGCATATTAATCAAATGTACATGGCTACTGCGGATGTAGCAAAATTATACTTCAGGAGCGGTTTCAATGAATAAACAAACGGATTCATAAAACAAGAGCCACTCTGTGATGGTAAAATATTCTTTTTCAGCGTTCTAAATTTATCAACGAGTGAAATGTTTGAAAATGTAATTTTAGTTACTACCGTGGACCGGTAATCCTCCTGCGTGTAATTACTATATTTGAAACACAGAAGCCAGCTACATACATCATAATGAACGGGTGGCACGCGCTGTTAAACCTAAAACCTGTGTTCGTCAATTATTAACGTTCTCTGCACTGCTCTTTTCGCAATTTCGCTGAAACGCTACGCAAAATTTCGAGCAGAATAATAAATCAAGTCCACATACTTCCCGAAACAGACAACCTAGTCGCACGATTATTTATGCCTAGTGCTTCAAAATGCGCGAAAGATACGGTGCCGGAGTCTGTGTTCTGGTGCTGAATAATTAATAGCAGCTTTTTCCAGCAGTCTGTGCCGAGTCGCGACGAACGAGGCGCTTTTTAGAAACTGCGGCGAAAGTGGGCCTTTTTGGGAGAGCGACTCCACATAATGCCTCCTCGTCCCCCTTTCATGGGTTACCTTACGAGAGGGCGTCAATGGAGCGAGTAGTCAACTGTTTATAAGGTGGGCCTCCCCTCCTGGAAAGCACGCACGCACAAGCCAAGGTTAATAAATATAAGGTTGGACAGTAAGCGCTCTAGTCTGCCATTGGCTAGCGCTGTGACGTCACTGTGGTACTGCGTGCTCCCAAACGGCCTGCACATAGTCCGCTACGGAACGCGCATTTATATTAAGTTTTTGACGAAAGAGATTATTTCTTCCTTTCATACAAAGTGCTATTCTGCTATAAGATATTGCAGTTAAGACTGCTGGGTCATATTCTATCGTAGATTTACGCGTTACGTATGAGTAACATATCAGATCACGAACATATCGACAATGTCTGTTGTATGAACTGCTTACTTTAAAAGAACAGGACTCTTTGAAACACTTTTTTCCTTGGAAAATTAAGCAATTCCAACTGTAAATACCTTACATAATCAGTGTCTTCGAAATTCCGGGAGGATGTTCAACGTTTACTGTGTCCTTCCTGCAGCATTTGGAAAGCCACACTTTCTTCGACGTTTCATCTCGAGAAAAAATTTGAAACTATTTCAGTTCCCTTTGTGTTCCGGTGGTGGGGATTACAATCCACAATAGCACAGCCTGGCATTGTATAAATAATAACAGAAGTATTTCAAAGAATTACAACACTGGCAATAGATCGCGTGACAAGCACTTGGGAAATCAATATACTTTCCACTGTAAACTTTTTACTTCCAAACTATGAAGCGAAACAAACTATTTAACCCTTTCATTCCCACATTATGAATTCAGCTATGGAAAAATTAAGTCTGTGTTTTCTGTATTAATACAGTGCACTAAACATCGAAATATGTGTTTTAAAATTTTTGATGGAACTATTGTTTTTATGTCCTATATTTGATTCACAACACAGACGTTTGTAACGAGGTATTCTATTACTTGGGACGTTATTATGTTGAGAGTTATAACTGCCAGATCAATAGAGCTAGCACATTCTTCGCCACAGCACCAAAGACAATTCACTGCCGAAATAAAATAACATGAAACACATTAACGGTCACAGCCCTGTAGAGACGACAACGTAATACAACCTCCAGGACTGATATATTATTTCTTCAGAAGTGGGTAGCGTCATACCAAACGGCAAAATGTCGTATTTCAAGCATGTTGTTCATCAACAACAATGCGATTTTAAAGACTGACACAAAATATAAATAAATATAAATAAGCTTTTAATGCGTTGTTGTTGAACACACTGGGAATGAAGGGGGTTAAGCAAATACAGCAGAAAAGGTAACACACATGCACACGAGTTAGCATCCAACACTGCAGTTTGTTTTACTCTCAGGTGTCCCACAGTGACGTCATGCGCAGAACGGCGAAAACGCGTTTCATACTGCGCATCGCTTACTGCGCCCCCCTGCGCACAAGCGAAGAGGCTGCCGCTGGAAGAAAGCAGCACACCAACGCCTAAGTCGTTCAGTCCGAAGCAGAGTTTCGCAGTCTCTCTGAATACCTGAATCCCTTCCAGGCAAAGGCCCACAATCGATTTGTACAGTCAAACGGGGTGATTTCGGATTATTTTAGACTATTTTCACTGTAAGTTTCAAATGTTCAAAAATGTGTGTGTAGCTTAAGGGAGGACATGTGATATTCTTGGCTTATGGCCACTTCATATTTCTGGCCGCTGGCCGTTTCTTTGCTAACGTCTTAAGTGTCTTAAACGCGGAAGAAAGACAGAAGTGCAGCATATGTTGAAATGTGGGGTTGGGGAGCAGTAGCATATGGCACAGTAGGTGCTGATTCCCGTGGGAAAGCCCGCCTATGTTACTGGTACTCTCCTCGCATTGGCTGCTGCATTTCACGTCACGTGATTTCCTTTTGAAATTAGTTTTGTTTATTATATACTACATATTAATTATTCAGAGCTGACAATTTATGATAAATATCTCTCAAGGACAGGCTAGGTTTTGACAGTTTAAAAAGTTTAAGGTGTCTTATTGTAACAAGAGAAGAGCGATTTTGCAGAGGGCGCGCGACGGCCCTGTTTTGGCGCGAAATAGAGCGTCAGGTGCCCTCTCGCAACGCGCCGCAGTTTCAGTCTCGAGCTGATCACTATACGCGCCGGACCGCGTCGGTCATGAGTAAAGTTTTGTATAATTGTAATAACAGTCGAGGTCTCAACATGAACTACGGGCAGCATAGGCCGTGTCAGATTAACAATAGTTGTTGATGTTTTATTATTTCTTTAATAAATGGCATCCCTGACAATTAAAAGTCTCGCGAGTCGCTTCTTATGCTTCCATCATACAGAACTTATTTCAGCCTCACTTGTATGCTGTAGGAGAACCAACGACCTGTGTGCTGTCTTCTGCGCTGGGGACACAACTATAGAAGACAACAGGTTAGTCAGAACTCTATGCTTTCCATAAAGACTTGGACAGCAAATACGGCATCTCGTGCGTACTGTAGGGCGGTACAAACGCACACTGCTACGCAACAGCATCCGCAAGGATGTGGAGGTTTTAGGGGACTTGTGGGAGGAAGCAGTACTAACTTCTCCGTCCGCAAATAAAACCTTAGGAAGCTTGCAGACGTACACGAAAATGACCAAAATTGTGTAAAAAATTTTAGTGGCTCTTCATTTACTACATGGTATTGAAATTTCAGTTACCAAATATTAAGTTCCAATTCCGCTTATAAATGCGAAAAAATATTAATTTGTAATAGCTTGCACAGGGCCACGCCTCCTTCCTTGTTCTTAATTCACTCGTATGATCTGTTTATGTGGCGTTTTCTTTTCAATGTTCTGCAATTAGAATGCAGGGAATGTCTGTATACTACATCAAGAGGGCTGTGGAATAACACCCCTCCCACGAAATGTGTTCATGGTGTGATGATACTGCCGGCCCTCTCATCTCAAAGTTATTGTGCGATACCGTCTGCGCCGGACCCGGAATCGTGTGGTTCAATAGTGATACATGTTACGTGTGAAGTTAGTTACAAATGAAATAGCGAGCATAGGAATCAGTGTAGGACAGTGTCTCGGTGATACTGTGATTAGTTAACAAGTGATTTCATTAATTAAGAGATTCATATATTTGCTTTCCAGACAGTTCTATAAACAATAGCTTCGTCATTGTATGTTATTTAAAGCATTAAACAGACGAATTGTAAAAACTTTTGTGAAAAACAAAAGAAATGAAAATAAATAGCATTGTATATTTGTTAGGCTCATAAACAAGTTGTGTAGACCAGCTAATTGTGTTAATGTAATAGTCGAGATTCGAATATTGTTATTCTTTGTATATATTGACCGACGTAAGATTTGGAATATATTTTGAGAATGGCCAAGATATTTGATAGGTCAATATATGTTAGGAACATGTATCATTTACTCATTAACTAATTAATTGACATTTAACATTGCCGTTTGTTATCTAACAAAAAGGACGCCGATTAAGACTTAAAAAGATTTGTGCATTCTAAAATTATTGTATGTATAGTTTTCATTTTATATTGTGATTATTTTTGTGTACATGAAATGTTTTATTTGTATATTCGGTAATTGTAAATCAGTATATTCAATTGTTATGAACAATGCATAATGTAATGCCATTATTGTCGATGTTATATATTTGCCTCACCGCCTTGCGTGGGAGAGTTCGAGTTTTAGTCGTTTGTCAAGTGCACTGGAAGCTATATCAGTCTGTTGTTTTATAATGGAAGTTCTGTTGCATTGTTTGTTATGAAGTTGTAATGTTTTGGTGGAGAAGCAGTTTGATGGCAAATTAAAGAAGTAGTGAAAAATTGTATCTACGAGTATTTATTTCTACCATGACGCCCCAGGAGAATAATGTTGTAGCGAGCAGAACCCCCATACATCATAAAATTGAAAAGATGAGTATTGGTAGAAAGAAATGAACTGAAATTTATTTAAGAATCTATTAAAACATTATAATGGCAATCCAATTAGAATCCTAATTGGTCTTTGATGGCCAACATCTGAAAACGTTGCCCCAAAACTACATATTTCTCATTCAAGGTAGTTATTATTGCAGTTTATGGTGCATTTATTGACTTTAATGGTGGCAGCTCAGAGAGGATAAGAGTCTTGTGGAGAAAGGGCTTCAAGCCCAGAGTTTTCACTCGCGACATCTTGATGGGGATTGATGTTCAGCATATGCTTGCAGCCATTAAATCGATTGAAGAACCTGCAGAGCAGACAAGACAGAAAAGAAGACGCCACAAGAGAAATCTTCAGATTACAGATCTGGAGACTTTTGAAGGTGGGAATGGCAACGAAAACGCATGTTTAAAATGCGTTTTCTCAGAACTACCGTATTCATTATTCAGGCACAATGTTTTTTCATATCTCTTATCATTTGAGAGATATTTGCAAAAATAACGGAGTTCTGACACCCTCCATTGAATTAACTAAAACCAGCCGTTCGCAGATGTCACGTGACATTCCTCGCCTAGAACTCACTCTGGCATACGCCATCTTGCGTTGCGTATTTGACGATTTTCTTATTGTAACTTACACGTTGTCATTTCAAAGCAGTGGCGCACTGAAGAATTAAAAAAAAAAAAAAACACGTTCTTCGTACGGTAAATGATAATCTAGTGTCCACAAATGCCATATTAGCATCACTTAATGGCCATCAATAGTATGAGATTAAAGAACGCAACACCTAGCTGTTAACTGTAGCGTGGTGGGCAATGCATTGGACTATGACGCTAAAGGTCAGTGGTTCAAAACCCTCCATTATGCAATTTTTTTCCTTCAAAGGGTTTCAGACATAATTATTAATTAATTTTTTCTTAGTTAGATTATTCAAAAATGTTCAAACGTTTGTTAAGCTTATGGGACTTAACTACGGGGTCATCAGTCCCTAAACTTACAAACTACTTATGTACTACCTTATACTAAGGACGGCACAAACATCCATGCCCGAGAGCGGATTCGAACCCCCGACCGTAGTGGCCGTGCAGACCGTGACTGAAGCGTCTCAGTCCCCTCGGCCACCGCGGCCGGCTTTAGATTATTATTTTGGTCCAAAATGTTTGGAAAAACGTATAAACTACAAATCCAAAGTGGGCCGTAAAACACGTCTCTGGTATCCCGGAACGACATGTTTGAGAGCCCGCCAGACCACATGGACTATGACAGCAGCCTAGGCGGCGCACAACCTACTAGCGCTGCCATCGCCACTAGAGCGCTGCACGCCGTGGCGCGCCTACCGCGCCGCACTATATAGGGCCGGAGCCACAGCTCGCTCCTCAGTCTTGTGTTGACTGCGCTCCGTTTACTTTCGCTATTCATTGGTTATCTGGCTTCGTACTCTGCTCTGTCACGGTTCCGATTTGGCTTTCGTTTGGATCTTTGTTTTTTCGATTACTTGTTGTTATTGTCGTCTCTGTGGTTTCGTGGAGTGTTTCTCGTTAGCGGCGACGCTTGATCGGTCGGTCGTCGCTAGTCGCTCCCGACCCAGTCAGGTCTTCGGTCACAATAACATCAGTGCGATTTTTCTACTAGTTGTTGTTGAAGGGAGACAGTGTCATATAAATGTAACTGGGGCTTTGCTGTTTTCGACAAAACAATTTAAACGACAGCTGCCGCGAGAATTTCTGCTTTATAATGGAATTACCGGGTAGCTTCGATGGAAAGACGGACTCCTGAAGTAATATTCTATATTATTTATCAACCCATTCTTCTGGTTGCAGTGTTTTAGATAATATTCGTAACCAACCTTAATAAAGCAGTTTATTCATAGCAAATGACGTCGACTAAGACGATGGCTTAATTATATTTACAATTGGCCTGTCACTTCCAACAGCCGCGGTGGAGTAGCCGAGTGGTCTAAAGCGTCTCGCTGCGGACCGCGCGGTTGCTCGCCGTCGAGGTTCGAGTCCTCCCTGGGGCATGGGTGTGTGTGTGTGTGTGTGTGTGTGTGTGTGTGTGTGTGTGTGTGTGTCCTTAGATTAGTTTACCTACGTTTAAGTAGTTTGTAAGCTATGGACTGATGACCACGCAGTTTGATCCGATAGATTTACAGACATTTGAACATTTGATTTCACTTCCAACACTTCATTAAAATATTAAATATCAGGAAAGTCAACGCCAACATTAAATCCGTTAATTAAAAGTGTACATAATTGTTTTCGCTGCGTTTAAACACGCAATGAAAATTATATAAGCCGAACAAAAATATTCACTGTTTAAATTCGGAACAAAAGAGCGCAATGACAAGCATTTTAAATTAATTACACACTAATTCAGTTTTATGGAACGACATTTTTCATCGTTAATATATGAGATATTTGGGTCGCGCTATTTTTACGAGCAGCCTTGTTTACAAAAATACAATTCAATTAACCTAAATGTAGTGCGAAGCGGATTTCAACTAGCCGGTAATATTTTATTCCATCACCCCACCCCACACTAAACTACTCAGGCTGTCTAGCTAGCCCACCAAATATTCTGTTCATGCGAAATGTCAGTATTAAAGCTCAGACTGAACGAATCCTTCCATTAACGTAGACTAGTTATGTACGAATCGAGAACGTTTTAGGCTAGTGACCGGGGGACATGATTTCAAACAGAACACACTACGTACTCGTAATGATAATTAAGGAACAAAATACTGGGAAAGAACGTCAGGGGCCCCCTTTACAGAAGGAACCTAAATGAAAAGAAAATCTCAACATCTTTTTCGGCATCAGCATATTACCAAAATGAGCTGTTTCAGGCACCGAAATATCTTAAAATTTCCAATCAGCGTATGTGTTCCGGGCATTGAGTGAAACAAAGGTATTCTATAGAATTCCTAGGTAATGTATACAGTGCTTGATGGTTGTAGGCAACCTCTGAAACTTAACTTGTTCG
Source organism: Locusta migratoria (assembly GCA_026315105.1). Taxonomy (NCBI): domain Eukaryota; kingdom Metazoa; phylum Arthropoda; class Insecta; order Orthoptera; family Acrididae; genus Locusta; species Locusta migratoria. Next base: position 150,245,696 of record CM048745.1, on the reverse strand, counting down.
TGTAAATGTTACATGCTTTCCAAGGCATTTTGTAAGTTCCTAGGCATTACAAAGAGTGACCAGTTCCATTTAAGCCAAGTATTAAAACAGCAGAAGATGAGAAACCTTTATTAGTTTACTAGCTTAAACCCATGGCTCCGCTCGCGTATTAGTTAATTATGATAGATAAGCTATCTTTCAGTAGTGTGCTATTTATTTATTCTTATATTTCCTTATTCGTATGTTTATCCTTACAAAGAAAGAACTAAAGACATTGTAGCACGCATGGACCAAAGATATGGTCTGTGACATGTTTCGCTACAGAGTCGCAAACGTCATCGCTGGCCTACACTCCGAACTTTTTTTTATAATTTGACGACTTTCAACCACCATATCTTCCACCTCTCATGCCATCGGCATGGAACTGCTATGGTGTACAACGGGAGAATTCAGACAACAATTAAACAGAGCTGTCTGCAGTTTTCGCTGCAGAGCGAAATATTCACACACACACACACACACACACACACACACACACACACACACACACACGTAGACCTTTATATACACCGATAACTTTCCATCCCAATATACTCCACCCTTTTATCATTCTCAACCCTCAAGTAACAATGCAACTAATAAAGCCATTTTCAAAGAGTAATTATTGTTCCGCATTTCGCGTTATATTCTTCAAATTACTAAATATCTATCAGATCGCTATAAAACCGTGCCTAAAACCTTCCTTAGGTATAAATTACTAACTGTAAAAATATTCAAGTCGCTGCGTCTTGTGGTTCAGACGTGATAAACGTACACCGAACAGACATTCGCATTTATAGATATCGATTAGCAAATGAAGCTGAAAGCACAAAACTACGAAACAAAGCACAGGATATTCTTACCGGATAACACAAACCTGATCTGATATTGAAGTACTAGTTACAACAAGTACTCAGTTTTATCCACCACAAAACAACTACTTTTTTTTTTTTTTTTTTTTTTTTTTTTTTTTCCTTGTACAAACATTTCACGACTTAAAGGAGATTGCGAACAGAACACTGCGACCGCTATCACACAAAGCAGAACGGGCATGACCTACTTGTTGCTGCTAGGAAATCTAGAGATATATTTTGAAATGCACCTCATTTTCTTATTCACACAAACACATCTCATTTTGGACCGACGAGAAGTCGCGTGGTCAGGAATATCTTCATTCCTCACTAAGTTCTTTGGTGAATTCCAATCTTGCCTAGAGTTTCTTCGAGATTCCTTCAACAGTTCCAAGGCGGTAAAAGTCATCTTCCGTTGCGTTCGTAACAACTACCAACAGACTGCAGGAGTCAGGCCATCCTTTGTCGACATCAGCAACTGACTTCTCACAGTCAGTATCACTTTTCAATTTTTTCTTTTCTTCTTTTGCCTGTTAGGCTATTATATATATTTTGCGGCATACAATCTGACAAGGTATACAATGCCTATGCAAAGTATGAAATATCAATCATTTCACACAATGGCGTTCCGTTTTAGGTACTCTATACATTACGAAAACATTCTACAGAATCCCGGGGTGACATATATATATAGAGAGCAAATTTGGGCGGCCGCGGTGGCCGAGGAGACTGAGGCGCTCCAGTCACGGTCTACACGGCCACTATGGTCGGGGGTTCGAATCCCCCCCCCTCGGGCATGGATATTTGTGCCGTCCTTAGTAGTAGTTAGTTCATAAGTGGTTTGTAAGTTTAGGGACTGATGACCCCGTAGTTAAGCCCCATAAGCTATACAAACATTTGAGCATTTGAGCAAATTTGAATAGAGAATTAGGAAGGTCACTATATAACTCAAAGTGAAACATTTAGGCTAGAAAAATTATATATTAGACTAATGAAATGAAGAATTTTGAAAGGAAGTAAACGATGTTCACCATTTAATAAAGTTCGCTTTAACTCCTTAGTTGGACATAATGGTCCAAAAGAGGAGTATCATAAAACTGTTCCAAACATTATCAGAAACTGTACAGCATACTTGTTTCAGAATCAAAATAAATACCTACTCTTACGGAGCACATATATGTCAATTTCTGTCAAATTCTAGACACCTTGCCTGGATAGCTTCGTAGTGTGTAAAAGACAACGATCACAATAAATTATTATCGCTGCACTGAACAATTGTGAACCGACAGCTAGTCATGATGGCATGATCGAAAACCTGTCCTAAGAGCTTTGGTCGCGAAACAGATTCGCAATGAAGACTAAAATCCACTTGTGTTACTTAACTGTTGTTATTCATGTAACCCAATCTTACGTATTATCGTAACATTAGCAAGTAACGTCGTTTGCAAGTCGAATTGTTTCAGACCTGTGTTCCCCCATCGAGTGAATACTTACAAATTAGGTTGCCATCTCCTGCAGATGTAGGCTACCCGCGAAACACAAGCGTCTATTGAGAAGCAGCGGTGATAGACGTTCAAACCAGGACTGAGACGCCAATCGCAATAGTCTTTAGTTAGATATCGTGTTCCTCGTCTCTTTCTTATCTGCGTCCTTGATAGTGTCATTACCCAATAGGTTGAAGCTAGCTCTTATCGACACGCACGAACACACAAAGAGGCCGTTACTTGCTGCGATCTCAAATATAAACAACGATATCCAAAAGTTGTACTTTGGGTCTGTGAAAATCGTGAAGTATATTATCGTTAGGTTAGCACATCCGTACGTATAGCTCATATTGTTCTTTTATTCTTTGCGTCTTTTGAAAATGCTTCATTAGTTTAGTAAAATATCTAATGGTGAAATAATGTGTAGCTTACTGGTTGAAGAAAACTAAAAGAAAACTAAAAGAAAACTAAGAGCACTAGAGTTCAGATTGCCGGCCGCGGTGGTCGAGGGAACTGAAGCGCTCCAGTCACGGTCTGCACGGCCAATACGGTCGGGGGTTCGAATCCCCCCTCGGGCATGGATATTTGTGCCGTCCTTACTATTAGCTAGTTTGAAAGTAGTTTGTAAGTTTAGGGACTGATGACCCCGTAGTTAAGTCCCATAAGCTATACAAACATTTTCAAAAAAAGTTCAGATTCATTGGTGTGTTATATTTTATTCCGAACTAGTGTTTCTATAACATTTCATTACATGAATAAAACACAGCTGTGTTCAGCTGTATATTTACCCCTTGTTTATATTATCTGAGTTTTGATCTCGCTGACTGAATATACACGCTGTGTGGAAAAATCATGCTTCCATCAGACGCCTCGTATCTGCTATTTTCATTTGTATTTATCTTAACATTATCAACATTGTTGGTATTGTCAGCGACCTTTACAACGCTAAAGGATAAAAATGCAGCCATCGGTCGCAAAAATAAAATTATTTTACCTCGTTTCGGCAATAACTACGATTGCCTTAATCAGAAATTATAAATTAAAACAAGTCACATAATAAAAGTTACAACTCAGCTGTAAATCTTATGGCACAAAATCATTCTTTTTTTTTTTCCTTTAGAAAGAGCTAGCCACTATGGACTGCACGCCTGCACGGAGGCATCAAACTGACTATCTGCCTACAGCAGATTCTTTGGCTGTTAACGTGCGGTTCCGTAGCACAGTGGTAGAATGCCAAGCTACAAATCCGAAGGACGCGTGTTCGATCCCCCCCAGTTCCACAGATTTTTATCTGTCACTTTCCTCTTCTTTCACCTCTGGCAGTGTTGTTGACATGACAAATATCGAGTATCAAAATGTTCAAATGTTTGTATAGCTTATGTGACTTAACTACGGGGGTCATCAATCCCTAAACTTACAAACTACTTATGAACTAACTAAGGACGGCACAAATATCCATGCCCGAGGGGTGATTTGAACCCCCGACCGTAGTGGCCGTGCAGAACGTGACTGGAGCGCCTCAGTCCCCTCGGCCATTATCGAGTAGCACTGTGGTTCGGAACCCACGTTGAAGTGTAGGTCCCCCTATAACTGGCTGGGAAAGTCTGTTCGAAGATCGGAGGAAAGGCAACGACATACCACCTCCAAACAGGAGCTTGCGTAGCAAAGCACGGTGGTGTTCAAACCAATCTTCGTATTCCAGAATAAAACTTTCACTCTGCAGCGGAGTGTGCGTTGTTATGAAACTTCCTGGCAGATTAAAATTGTGTGCCGGAACCGGGACTCGAACCTGGAACCTTTGCCTTTCGCGGGCAAGCGCTCTACCGACTGAACTAACCCGACAACTCACGATGCCGCCTCACAACTTTACTTCTGCCAGTACCTCGCCTCCTACTTTCCTTTCTTCCAGGAGTGCTAGTCTTGCAAGTTTCGCAGGAGAGCTTCTGTGAAGTTTGAAAAGTAGGAGGCGAGGTACTGGCGGAAGTTGTGAGGCGGCATCGTGAGTCGTGTCGGGATCTACATCTACATCTACATGGGATACTCTGCAAATCACATTTAAGTGCATGGCAAAGGGTTCATCGAACCACCATTATACTATTTATCTCCCATTCCATTCTCGAATAGCGTACGGGAAGAAAGAACACCTGAAGCCCTCCGTTCGAGCTCTAATTTCTCGTAATTTATTCTGATGATCATTTCTACCTATGTAAGTGGGAGTCAACAATATATTTTCGCATTCGGAGGAGAATGTTGGCGACTGGAGTTTCGCAAGTAGCCCACGCCGCAGCGATAAGCGCCGTTGTTGTAATGATTCCCATCCCAGATCCTGTATCATTTCCGTAACGCTGGTTCCCCTTTATCGTGATAGTACGAAACGAGCTGCCTTTCTTTGGACTCTTTCGATGTCCTCCGTCAAACCCACCTGATAAGGATCCCACACTAGGCTGCAATACTCCAAAAATTGACGGAGAAGCGTAGTGTATGCAGGTCGTTTTGCAGTTCTATTGCATGTTTTAAGGGTTCTGCCAGTAAAACGCAGTCTCTGGTTCGCCTTTCCCACGATATTATCTACGTGTTCTCTCCAATTTAAGTCTGAAGTAATAGTAATTCCTAGGTATTTTGTGGAGTTTACGGCCTTCACATTTGATTGATTTATCTTGTAAACAAAGTTTAACGGATTTCTTTTCGTACTCCTGTGGATGACTTCACACTTCTCATTATTTAGAGCCAATTGCCAATTTTTACACCATACTGATATCTTATTCCGATCGTTCTGCAGTCGGTTTTGATCTTCAGATGATTTTACTAGACGGTAAATGACGGCGTCATCTGCAAACAACCTAAGAGAGCTACTAAGATTTTCCCCTAAATCATTTATGTAAATAAGGAACAGCAGGTAGCTCAGTCGGTAGAGCGCTTGCACCCGAAAGGCAAAGTTCCCAGGTTCGAGTCCCGGTTCCGGCACACAATTTAATCTGCCAGGAAGTTTCAATCTTCGTATTACTGATTGCCTTTTTTTTGTGTAGGCACTCTGTCCCTTTTCATTAGAACACTCCTCGTATATTTTAACGCAGTTAAAATCTTTATTTAGACAGCGTCGTTGCGGAACATTTAATTATCAAGGGCTTCCGAGCAGAAAATGTGCGTTGGTTCTCCGCCAAGGCTGGGGCCTTTAAGTGCAGGCACGTGGCACGCCGCACAGCATCCTGTCTCGCGAGTAATGGTTTCCTCTCCCTGTATGAAGACACTCCCCCCAGGCCATCCGCCACCGCGCACCCTGACCCTCGGCGCGTTCCTCCGACTGCGCAAAGTGCAGCTCTAGTGGATTGGGGGGGGGGGGGGGGGGACGACACAGTAAGCCGGCGGCGGTATTCCACGACACGCGCCCCACCGCATCGGCACAGTAAACGCTCGCCCACGCCCTGCTAGCTGCCCCCACGCAGCCTGCGGGCGGAAGCGTTGGCTTCTCCGGATGGCAACGTTGGCGGATCGATTAAGTGATCCGTATACCGTCACAAAGCAAGCGTACTGGAGTCACGCCCGACGAGCTTTGTTGGATACACACTACATCTACACATATAGACTACTGGCCATTAAAATTGCTACACCAAGGAAAAAAAAATATATCATCACGAGCGGTTTGTAGGGCACCCTTGCCAGTTCCGTTCGTCGGCCATTAATTATCCAATTGCGCACATGCAAGCGTGTGATAACTTTTGCTCCCCGCTTGACAATACACACAGTAATAGCTCTTCCATTATTTCCCCGGTGTGTTTCACATGTAGATATGGCCGACGCGGCGTGTACATTTACAAAAACAAAAACGAAAAGAAAATGGAACTCGCGTGCTGTGAGGCCAGATCGTGAATGTCGTCCTACGACTGAAAGTAGTCTGTAACTGTACACATGTGGAGATACGTATCTCAGACGATAATTCGCGGGTCAGTTTAATTCTCGACACATAATGTCATCCGAATGTCTTGCGTCTGGTCGGTAGCACACTCAATATTCGTACCGTTCATGAAAACTTTGATTCTAAACGTATGAGGATAGTTCGTAAAGTAAGTTCCGTTCGGTAAAGAAATGAAATGTTTGTATAGTCTATGGGACTTAACTACGGGGTCATTAGTCCCTAAACTTACAAACTACTTATGAACTAACTAAGATTAAGGACGGCACAAATATCCATGCCCGACGGGGGATTCGAACCCCCGACCGTAGTGGCCGTGCAGACCGTGACTGAAGCGCTTCAGTCCCCGCGGCCACCGCGGCCGGCGCACCAAGAAGAAATGCATATGATAAATGGGGATAAGGAAAGGCAAACCTACGTTTTTAGCATTTGTGGAACGCTTTCGACAATGTCGACTGAAATTCATTCTTTCAAATTCTTAAGGTAGCAGGGGTAAAGAGCGAAGAGTTATATTCAGCCTATACAAAAACCAGACAGCAGATATTAGAGTCGAAGGGCAAGAAAGGGAAGCAGCGGATGGGAAGGGAGTTAGACAGGGTTGTAGCCTTTCCCCAATGTTGTTCAATCTGTACATTGAGCAGGCAGTGAAGGAATGCAAGGAGAAATTTGGAGAGGGAATTAAGGTTCAGGGATAAGAAATAAAAACTTTTCAGTTTGCCATTGACATGGTAATTTTGTCAAAGAATGCAGATTAGGTAATGAAACAATAAAAGTAGATGAATTTTGTTATTTGGGTAGCAAAATAACTTCTGATGGCCGATTAAAGAAGATATAAAATGCAGAATGGCTATGGGAAGAAAAGTATTTCTAAAGAAGCGAAACTTGTTAACATCCAATATTAATTTAAACGTTAGGAAGCCCTTTCTGAAAGCATTTGCCTGGAGTGTAGCATTGTATGAGAGTGAAACGTACACGATGAGTTCAGACGAAAAGATGAAAGGAGCTTTTGAAATGGGGTGTTACAGACGAATGATGAAAAATAGATGGGCAGACCTCGTAGCTAATATAGACGTGCTCAACCGAGTAGGGTACAAAAGGAGTTTCTGGCATATACTGACTAAGAGAAGGGATAGGTTGGTGGGACACAGTCTCAGGCGTCAAGGCAACGTCAACTTAGTATTAGAAAGACCACAACAACAACAAATAGGTATTCATTGCACAAATGTACTAAAACAGATATGTGATTACATTTTCACGCAATTTGGGTGCCAAGGTCCTGAGAAATCAGTACCCAGAACAACCACCTCTGGCCGGAATAACGGCCTTGATACGCCTGGGAATTGAGTCAAACAGAGCTTGGATGGCGTGTACAGGTGCAGATGCCCATGCAGCTTCAACACGATACCACAGTTTATCAGGAGTAGTGACTGGCGTATTGTGACGAGCCAGTTTCTCGGCCACCATTGACCAGAAGTTTTCAGTTGATGAGAGATCCGTAAAATGTGCTGGTCAGGGGAGCAGTCGAACAATTTCCGTATCCAGAAAGGCTCTTACAGGACATGCAACTTGCGGTCGTGCATTATCCTGCTGAAATGTACCGTTTCACAGGGATCGAATGAAGGGTAGAGCCACGGGTCGTAACACTTCTGAAACTTAACGGCCACTGTTCAAAGTGCCGTCGAAGCGAACAAGAGGTGACCGAGATGTGTAACCAATGGCACCTCATACCATCACGCCGGGTGATACGCCAGTATGGCGATGACGAATAACGCGTCGAATGTGCGTTCACCGCGATGTCGCCAAACATGGATGCGACGATGATGAAGCTGTAATAAGAATCTGGATTCATCGGAAGAAATGACGTTCTGCCAGTCGTGCACCCAGGTTCGTCGCTGCATACACCATCGCAGGCCCTCCTGTCTGTGATGCAGCGTCAAAGGTAACTGCAGCCAAGGTCTCCGAGCTGATAGTCCATGCTGCTGCAAACGTCGTCGAACTGTTCGTGCAGATGGTTGTTGTCTTGCAAATGTTGACTCAGCGATAGAGACATGGCTGCACGATCCGTTACAGCCATATGGATAAGATGCCTGTCATGTCGACTGCTAGTGATACGAGGCCGTTGGGATCCAGCACGACGTTCCGTATTACCTCACCCCCCCCCCCCCCCCCCCCGAACCAACCGATTCCATATTCTGCTAACAATCATTGCTGCCCTGGCCAGCACATTCTCCAGATCTCTCACCAACTGAAGATGTCTGGTCAATGGTGGCCGAGCAACTGGCTCGTCACAATACGCCAGTGACTACTCTTGATGAACTGTGGTAACGTGTTGAAGCTGCATGGGTATCTGTACCTGTACACGCCATCCAAGCTCTGTTTGACTCAATGCCCAGGCGTATCGAGTCCGTTTTTACGGCCATAGGTGGTTGTTCCGGGTTCTGGTATCTCACAATCTATCCACGCAAATTGCGTGAAAATGTAATCACGTGTCAGCTCTAGTATAACATATTTGTCCAATGAATACCCTTTTATCTGCATTTTTCTTTGTGTAGCATATTTAATGGCCAGCAGTGTATATACGAGGCGCGTCCAGAAAGTAAGTTCCGTTTGGTAATAAAATGAAATTATACACAGATACAGAAGAAATTTTTATTGCACAAAATTCTGCAACTCATAAACTACTTTTCCACAAAACTGTCGAAATTTTGCAGGCATTTGTCATAGCGTGGCACCAGGTTTTGTATACCTTCTTCATAGAAATCTGCCGCCTGTGTCTTCAACCAGTTGGAAACAGTTTCTTTCAGCTCGTCGTCATTGGTGAAGTGATGACCGCCAAGGAAGGACTTGAGATGTCCTGGATCTTGTCATCAATCGCGTTAACCAGTTCTTCTGTAACCAAAGGTGGACGCCCACTTCATTCTTCATCGTGCACATCACTACGGCCGCCATTGAACTGTCGGATCCATCTTCTCTCCATCGAATCACTCATCGCATTTGGTTCGTAAACATCGCAAATTTGCCGATAAATTTCACTTGGTTTCACTTTCATCGCATTCAGAAACCGAATCACCGACCTGATTTCACAGGCGGCGGGATTTTCAATCAACGCCGACATTTCAAACAAGCACAACAAGGCGTTCAATCAACCCCGACATTTCAAACAAGCACAACAAACCGTACGTAAGTGACGGCGATCTCCAAATGGCGCACCTTCTTCTCCTTGATACACATCATTCTACAGGGCATGTGGGGAACTGCAGTCGCAGCGCTGCAGCGGAGATAAATTGAAACGGAACTTACTTCCTGGACGCGCCTCGTATATTGGGTTTGATGTCACTTATGTTAGAGTATTAAATATATCGGAAATAATGATATAAGCTTATGCAAAAAACCGCCTTCGGTCATCTACGGGTAACAGAAATAGAAGAGTGTTTGAACTCTACTGGTCGTTTGTAAGAGTGCCCCGTGTTCAGAGCAGCAGTGGCAGCTGCTCGCGGTAACGACGGTGTCCTGCGTGACGCAGACGGCCGTCCTCGCGTGCTCCAGGCCGTTACACGGGAACGATATTCGGCGCCGGGAATCGATACCTGGTCCCCGCCCGGCGAATACTTACATAAAGCCACGGAGACTGCGCCAGTCGCCCGCAGCAAGTGCTTTCCTCTGATCGTACAGACAGTCACACAGAGAGGGAGATTCGCACTGTTTCTTACAAGGAGACCACGTGGGTGTCGGATTTCAGAATTTCTTGATATTTCTGGTACGTGAAGTTCAGGACTCAAACAACAATCAGCCAAAGCCATTACATGCAACTCTAAAAACTTCTCGGGAAAACCGACTCTGAAGTTTTGCAAGTAAGGGTAAGTACCAATCTCTTCATGAACTCTAAATATCGGCGTAGCTCAGGTAGTAGCGTTGCGATCTTACAACAGTGGGGACAGTGGTTCGAATCCTATCGTGGCAGATTTTTTTATTTCTTTTGATCGTCTTCGAAAACTTACATAATCCTAATGACAATTCTTACGAAAAGTGCATGTATTTCCGTTTATAATTTTCCATATTGTATCTTTTGATATTTCCAATAAAAAGAGACATAAGCTACATTTTTTACAGTATTGGCTTAACTATTATTTGACGACTGTAGTCTTTGATTGTTCAGTTTGTTGTTACAACTGTACAATATGGTGGTTCTTTATTTATATATGACTTTACGAGTTTTATATCCGACAACCAAACGACATTTTTTTAATGTGTGACAACCCACCAGTTGGCCAACTGGCTACAGTATGCAGTTATGTAATAATGTTACTATTTAGTGCAGAGACCAGAAGATGATGTGTGTGTATATCGAAACCGGTCGTCTGTTATAAATAAAGACGAAATACCGCGATATTGGCATTTCATTATTTACAGAATAAATGTTACGTTCCCGCATACGCTAGGTCTTTGGAGGTTTTCCATGGAAAAACAAACCTCGCTAACATTTTTAAAAACCTCTCTTTCATGCGATAATTTGGAAGCAAACCAAGCATACGCAGCATTTCCTTAAATATCGGCTGCTTAAATATTGTTGCTGCGAAATATAGGTTTTATGCCCTCTCGACGAAGAATTTTGCCCACTCGTTCGGTGACTCCTTTTACATATGACAATAGGGCGATGGTTTGTCCTTCCTTCGGCTCTTCCCTTTTATTTCTATCATTGGATGTCATAGTTTGCTCAATCATCCTCTTCCCATAACCGTTTGCTTTGCTTTTTAATTCTGCTTTCAGGTGTTGTTGATCGCTAATACGATGGGCCCTCATAGTTAGAGTGTGGAGCACGGACTTCTTTTGCGTAGGATGATGGTGGGAAGTTGCGTGAAGGTACCTGCCTGTGCTGGTAGCTTTTCTTTATACTCGATGGCCCAGTTTGCCCTCTGGATTCCGATAAACCTCTACATCGAGGAAAGGGAACACCCCATTCTTCTCAATCTCCATGGTGAACTGGGTCTTGTTGTGCTGTTGATTGAGGTGTTGATGGAAATTCTGCAGCTCCTCCATGAGGTCAGATGACAAACGTGTCGTCTACATATCGCAGCCAGCAGTCTGGACGTAGTGGTGCGGACTGGACAGCTGTTTCCTCGAATGCCTCCATGAAAATATCGGCTGCAACGGGTGAGAGAGGTGAACCCATTGCAACTCCGTCCGTCTGTTCATAAAATTTCCCTTTCCACCTTTTTTTTTTTTGTGGTTTTAGGGCGCACAACTGCTGTGGTCATTAGCGCCCAACACTGCCCATAGTAAAAAAGAACCGGGGTTAGAAATTAAATTGCTTTCGCCATATTTGCACCATGTATAAAAAGTAAAACTCTGTTAACCGATTGCGGGTCATCAGCTAAAATGTCAGACAATTCAAATGGGAAACACAGATCATGACGGAGACGGTTAAAAAATGGACATTGCACTAAAAGATGGTTCACAGTAAAAGGTGCATCACAGTGCTCACATAAGGGAGCAGGACCACCACGTAATAAATGCTGGTGGCTATAACGGCAGTGGCCAATACGAAGCCGGGCCAGAACAATCTCCTCTCGGCGGGAGGGTCGAGATGACGTTGACCAGAGATCAGGCACAGGTTTAATGGCTCGCAATTTGTTCCCTGACAGGGATGACCAATGTAGATACCAACGGGAGATAATACGCTGGGAGAGACCAGCGCGAAGGTCATCAGAGCTGGTGGAAAAGGTAGATAGCCGAGGAAGGAGAACTGCTTCCTTGGCAGCCGTATCCGCAGCCTCATTCCCCAACACTCCCACATGGCCAGGGACCCACAGAAACGTCACCGTAGTTCCGCTCGTTGAAAGAGAAGTAAGGCAATTGCGGATGCTTTGTACCAGGGGATGGGCCGGATGTAGCATGCGAAGGCTCAACAAAGCACTCATAGAGTCCGAGCAAATGACAGTCTTACTGAGCGAGTGTCGCCGGACGTATTGTGTGGCTTGGTATAATGCATACAGCTCAGCTGTAAAAATGGAACTCCATTCAGGAAGACGATATTTAAAAGAGACGTTGCCAAGTACAAAAGCACACCCAACACCCTGGTCTGTCTTTGAGCAATCAGTGTAAATGAACAAATTGTCATCAAATTTAAACCGGAGTACGTGAAATTCTCTCTGGTAGACGAAACTAGATGTGGAGTCCTTTGGAAGAGAATGAAGATCAAAGTTAACACGGACTTCGGGGCTTCGCCACGGTGGAGAGGTGCTCTCTCCAGTCGAGAAGATAGCAGGCATTGTAACGCCAAGCTGGCCGAGTAGCGAACGCAAGCGTACTCCCGGTGGTAGCAGAGCAGACGGGCGCAGAGCGAAGAGACTGTCAAGTGAGTCGTTAAAAAAAACTGCGTACGTCGGGTGTCCTCGCATGGACGACAAACGACTAGCGTAACGGCTAAGCAGGAGTTCCCGACGGTAAGAAAGGGGTAGTTCGGCGGCCTCGGCATAGAGGCTCTCAACGGGGCTAGTATAAAACGCTCCTGTCGCCAGACGGAGACCTTGGTGGTGGATTGTATTAAGGCGGCGCAGTATGGACGGTCGAGCCGAAGAATAAACGATGCTTCCATAGTCCAGTTTGGACCGAACTATGGTGCGATACAGATGGAGGAGAGTAGACCTGTCAGCTCCCCACGAGGTGCCACTTAACACCCGCAGCACATTGAGAGAGCGGGTACAGCGAGCTGCCAAACGGGATATGTGGGGAGACCAACTTAACTTCCTGTCGAGAACAAGTCCCAAGAACGTCGTGGTATCCACAAATGGAAGTACTATGGGGCCCAGACGAAGGGACGGGGGAACGAACTCCTTCCGCCGCCAGAAGTTCATGCAGACTGTCTTGTCAGCTGAGAATCGAAAGCCAGTGTCCATACTCCACGCGTGGAGATTGTCTAGGCACCGCTGGAGGCGCCGCTCCAGGAGACCCGTTTGCTCAGAGCTGCTGTAGATCGCGAAGTCGTCAACAAATAGGGACGCCGACACTCCCAGTGGAAGGTGATCGGCTATAGAATTGATTGCCACTGCAAATAAAACAACGCTCAGGACGGAGCCCTGGGGGACTCCGTTCTCCTGATTAAAAGTGCTCGATAAAACCGAACCAACACGCACTTTAAAAACACGGTCTGTTAAAAATTCGCGGATAAAAATTGGCAGGCGACCCCGAAAACCCCATGTATGCAGAGTGCGGAGGATGCCCATCCTCCAGCAGGTGTCGTATGCCTTTTCCAGATCAAAGAACACCGCTACTGTCTGGCGCTTCCGTAAAAAGTTATTCATTACTGAGGTAGATAGGGCAACAAGATGATCCACCGCAGAACGGTGCTTGCGAAACCCACATTGGACATTAGACAGGAGATGTCGCGTTTCAAGCCACCATACCAGGCGCCCGTGAATCATGCGTTCCATCACCTTGCATAGGCTACTGGTGAGGGAAATGGGGCGGTAGCTGGAAGGGAGACATTTGTCCTTCCCAGGCTTTGGTATGGGAATGACTATGGCTTCACGCCAGCGTCGCGGAAAGGTGCCTTCTATCCATATGCGGTTGTAGGTGGCCAGTAGGAAGTGCAAGCTCGTTGGTGAAAGGTGTTGCAGCATCGCCACGTGAATGCCATCTGGTCCTGGAGCGGAGGACCGCGAAGACGAGAGTGCGTGGTGAAGCTCTCGTACAGTAAACTCGGTATTGTAGCATTCACGGTTCTGAGAAGTAAACGGCAATGGAGTCGCCTCCACCGTCAGTTTCCTAGCTAGGAAAGCGTCAGTGTAATGTGAAGAGCTAGAGACCTCTGCAAAATGTCGACCCAGTGCGTTGGCTATTTGTGGAGGATCGACGACGGTGTCAGTTGCGACACACAGACCGGGAATTGGGGAATGAGCCATAGTGCCCGAAATTTTTCGAAGGTTACCCCAAATGATGGAGGAAGGGGTAGACCTATTAAAAGAGCTCGTGAATGAGCGCCAACTGGCGCGTTTACAGTCGCGAAAGAGGCGACGACAATAGGCCCGCAGCCGTTTGTATCGGATGCAGTTGTCGAGCGTGGGCCGTTGTTTGAAGATTCTAAGGGCACGTCGCCGTGCTCGCAGAGCGTCACGGCATTCCGCGGTCCACCACGGGACAAGGGGACGACGTGCATGGGAAGTCTTGCAGGGGATGGAACATTCCGCGGCTGTCAGAATAACTGTGGTAATGTGTTCCACTTGGTCGTCTATACTAGGATAATGGTAAGTACCAAAATCCGCCAGTGACGTGTAGAGCTCCCAGTCCGCTTTCGTTAACTGCCAGCGGTGTGGATGCTCAAGGGTGTCAGGCATCATTAGGTGAATTACACACGGAAAATGATCGCTCGAATGTGTGTCTGAGAGAGCAGACCATTCAAGACGCCGTGCCAGCTGAGCAGTGCAGATAGCTAGATCTATATGGCTGAAAGTATTTGTGGTGTCTGAAAGATAAGTTGGTTCACCAGTGTTAAGGCAGATGAGCTGAAGGTGGTTCAGTATATCTGCCAGGTGGGAGCCCCGTGGACATGGTCGTGGGGAGCCCCAAAGGGGGTGATGGGCATTGAAATCTCCCACCAACAAAAACGGACGCGGAAGCTGGTCAATAAGATCTAGGAGATCTGATCTAGTGACGGGAAAAGAGGAAGGAGCGTAAATATTGCACAGTGTGAAGACAAATCCAGGAAGGTATATCTGGACAGCAACAGCTTGTATTGGAGTACACAAAGGTACCGGTGTGCTGTGTACGTCATCCCGAATAAGCAACATTACGCCCCCGTGGGCTGGAATTCCTGCCACTGGAGGAAGGTCAAAGCGAACGGTAGTGTAGCGTGGGAAAGTAATTCGAGTACCAGGGAGCAATTTTGTCTCCTGTAGAGAGAAGATGATTGGATGATATGTTCGCGTTAGAAGCTGCAGTTCTGTCCAATTCGACCGGATACCACGAATGTTCCATTGAAGAATATCCATAATGGGATAAAATGAGATGAAGGTGGACATCAGCCCGACGAAGGCGGCGGGCCACAGTGCGAATGTTCGCAACTGGTGGTGTCTGAGACAGGAGGGTCTTGCTCCATATTCTCAGAGGTTACCACAGCAGCTGCGTGAGTGTGGTCGGCAGCCCCATCTTTGGCTGATGCACCTGGAGAGACTATAGGCTTCCAGGGGATGCCATCGTCACATTGTGAGGTAGGAGGGGGGAGAGTTTTCCCCCTATTTGATTTCTTGGAGCCCTGGTGAAGCTCCTTGGTTGGCTCAGATGTTTTGGTAGGGGTACGGAGGAAATCCTCGCGCGAATGCTCTTTCTTAGACTTTCGCGTCTCTATCTGTGGTTTCACAGCTGAAGATGAAGATGAAGACTTGGAAGAGGTACTCACACTTTTCGTTGAACGTGACGCCGTTGTCGATGTAGACTGTTTGACAACTACTGTCGTAAACTGTAGGTCACAAGTCTGTGTGGCCATATCCCGTGTTGGTGGAGGCGTTGCAACTACAGTACTGTAGTTACCACGCGGCGGGGTCTTGGGCTTACGACTGGCGTACATCTTACGTGCAACTGGTATGGGAACCTTTTCCTTTACACGGATTTCCTGGATGGCTCGTTCATCGGCAAACACGGGACATTCCCGGGAGGAAGCAGCATGATTCCCGTTGCAATTGATGCAATGAGGGGACGGTGGTGGACAAATCCCCTCATGGGCCTCTTTACCACAGGTGACACATATGACTGGGTTCTTGCAAGACTGGCTTGTGTGGTTAAATCGATGGCACTGATAACACCGAGTAGGGTTAGGGATATAAGGTCGTACTGTGATGACCTCATATCCTGCCTTGATCTTCGGCGGCAGAGCCACTCGGTCGAAGGTCAGAAACACTGTGCGAGTGGGCACTACAACATTGTTCTCTTTTTTTGTCACCCTGTGTACTGCGACGACGCCTTGAGCTGCCAGATATTCTTTCAGTTCATCCTCAGTCAGACCGTCCAAACTGGCCGAGAAGACTACCCCTCGGGAATAATTGAGGGTTGGATGGAGCTCAACACGAACCGGGTAGCTGTGGAGCAGAGTAGCCTTAAGCAGCCGCTGTGCCTGGGAGCCACTTTCTGTTTCTAACAGTAGTGTTCCATTACGTAGGCGGTTGCAGGTCTTAACTGGGCCGGCAATGGCATCAACCCCTTTTTGAATAATAAATGGGTTCACCGACGAAAAGGATTGTCCTTCCTCAGTACGGGTCACCACAAGGAACTTTGATGTCTGTAAATTTTTCTGTTCAGACACACTATTGTCTAGTACATCCATTTCTAAAGGCTCTTTCCATTTTCTTTTTTTTTAAACCATCGCGGTTGTATCCCCCACGATTGCCAGTGTCTCCGATGGCACGCTCCTTCCTGCTGGGGGCCCCCAACGGAAGCACACCCGCCTTGGGTGATTGTTCACACCCCAGGTCACACCTTCCGATCTACAGACGGAGGGACCAATCGGCGAATCGGGAAGGTATCAGCGCAGGCAATCGCCCCTCCCCTGGCCTGGCCTTAACCAGGGGGTACGCACGCACCCTACATGCCAGCCCGGGGCTGGGACTTACGCATTACCCAGTCACCCATATGGGTGGCCTTCAAGTGCGTACAGGGAGGAGGAAGAGAGAAATAGTAGGAGGAGAAGCCTCAAACGCAGACGCGGAGGCAAAGAAAGGGGTGAAAGAAGACTGTAAAGCCAAAAGGGTCAGAACTTCGGTTCCCCGAAGGATGCACAGACTCAGTCCCCAAGAGAGGGGAAAAGGACAGTAGAAGAAGCGTCATGTAGCACGGAAAGGAAAGAGTGCTACAAAGGCTGGGGCCCCGTGCTCGCCACGCACGTACTCACCACAGAGGGGTGAGTCCCCTGAGGGGCCCTTTCCACCTGAAATAGGTGGTCGTTAAACAATGTTGCACCAGATCGCAAACGTCGGGTGGAACACGTTCCTCTAGAATGTTCATGGTATCCGACATTGGTACATTTGTAAATACGAAACGTCGGTGAAGTATTTGATATATTGACGATGCGGTCCAACACCCAGAAGAGTTTCATAAACAAAGACAACGGCCGCGGAAGCCTTCGTTTACATAAAGTATTGTGTTCGACAGAAAGTCATCGAACCATTTTACTTGCTTCCGCCGATGATAATACTTCAGAACCTAGATATCTCAACTGATCCACTACTTGTTTTGACCAGCTTTAATGTTTCCTAAAGGAAATACCGTTCGGCGTTCAACGTCATAGCACAAACGCGGGGTCTCCACAGAGAAGGGGGGGGGGGCAGGAGCGAGGACTTGGGTCAGAAGCGACCTTGACTGCACTGCAGGCAGCGGCAGCGCCAGGTCGATAGCAAACAGGTCGGTCGATGGTGCGGCCGGCTACGTCTGTCCATCCTGCCTGACGTCTCAGCCCTCATAAGTGTCTGCCATCCATTATCTGCGACGGGGGGCTGACTGCCAAGCGTTCAGCGAGCGCTCGCTTGCGAGTGGCAACAGATTTCGCCAAAATATAGCCTACTTGTGCGCCAAAACGTCACCACCACTGACATGAAACTTCCTGGGAGATTAAAACTGCCTGCCGCACCGACACTCCAACTCGGGACCTTTGCCTTTCACGGACATCTGTTCTATGACTTTTCATAGAAATTGATTTTTATTTTTAGTGTAAATCGGTTGATGGCGGACGTGGCATCGAGTTTGTTCATGTTTTTCGATGAGTTCTTGGGTCTGCTCTATTTTCTTTTTGTAATACACTCCTGGCCATTAAAATTGCTACACCACGAAGTTGATGTGCTACAGACATGCTGTGATATGCAAATGATTAGCTTATCAGGGCATTCCCACAAGGTTGCCGGCCGCGGTGGCCGACGGGACTGAGGCGCTCCAGTCGCGGTCTGCACGGCCACTACGGGCGGGGATTTGAATGCACCCCTCGGGCACGGATATTTGTGCCGTCCTTAGTATTAGTTAGTTCATAAGTTGTTTGTAAGTTTAGGAACTGATGACCCCGTAGTTAAGTCCCATAAGCTATACAAACATTTGAACATTGAACACAAGGTTGGCGCCGGTGGCGACACTATAACGAGCTGACATGAGGAAAGTATCCAACCGATTTCTCATACACAAACAACACTCGACCGTCTTTGCCTGGTTGAACGTTGTTGTGATGCCTCGTGAAAGGAGGAGAAATGCGTAACATCACGTTTCCGACTTTGATAAAGGTCGGATTGTAGCCTATGGCGATGGCTGTTTATCGTATCGCGACAGTGCTGCTCGCGTTGGTCGCGATCCAATGACTGTTAGAAGAATATGGAATCGGTGGGTTCAGGAGGGCAATACGGAACGCCGTGCTGGATCCCAACGGCCTCGTATCACTAGCAGTTGAGATGACAGGCATCTTACCCTCATGGCTGTAACGGATCGTGCAGCCACGTCTCGATCCCTGAGTCAACAGATGGGGACGTTTGCAAGACAACAACTATCTGCACGAACAGTTCGACGACGCTTGCAGTAGCATGGACTATCAGCTCGGAGACCATGGCTGCGGTCACCCTTGACGCTGCATCACAGACAGGAGCGGCTGCGATGGTGTACGCAACGACGAACCTGGCTGCACGAATGGCAAAACGTAATTTTTTTTATAGCATCATGATGGTCACATCCGTGTTGGCGACATCGCGGTGAACGCACATTGGAAGCGTGTATTCGTCATCGCCATACTGGCATATCACCCGGTGTGATGGTGTGGGGTGCCATTGGTTACACGTCTCCGTCACCTCTTGTTCGCATCGACGGTACTCTGAACAGTGGCCATTACAATTCAGATGTGTTACGACCCGTGGCTCTACCCTTCATTCGATCCCTACGAAAGCCTACATTTCAGCAGGATAATGCACGACCGCACGTTTCAGGTCCTGTACGGGCCTTTCTGGATACGGAGAATGTTTGACTGCTGTCCTGGCCAGCATATCTCCAGATCTCTGGCAATTGAAAAAGTCTGGCCAATGGTGGCCGAGCAACTGGCTCGTTAGAATACGCCAGTTATTATTCTTGATGAACTGGGGTATCGTGTTGAAGCTGCAAGGGCATCTCTACCTGTACACGCCATCCAAGCTCTGTTTCACTCAATTACGGCCAGAGCAGGATCAATGCACCCAAATTGTGTTAAAATGTAATCACATGCCATTTCTAGCATAATATATTTGTCCAATGAATACCCGTTTATCATCTGCATTTCTTCTTGGTGTAGCAATTTTAATGGCCAGTAGTATATAAGGAAGTGACGACAGATTCTACGTCTAGATGATTATTTGCTCTCTGAGGATTCATTCTAAAGAGATGAAACTTCCTGGCAGATTAAAATTGTGTGCCGGAACCAGAAATCGAACCTGGGACCGTTGCCTTTCGCGGGCAAGCGCTCTATCGACTGAGCTATCCCGACACAACTCACGACGCCGCCTCACAATAAGCAATTGGCGAAGTACTGGCGGAAGTAGAGTTGTGAGGCGGCATCGGGATAGGTCAGCACACACTCCGCTGCAGAGTGAAATTTTCATTCTGGAAATAAAGAGATGACAAAATAAATAACCTGAAAAGCCCGAGTGGTTATGACAAGCAGGTGAAGTAAGATAACTTGATATTACAGGTGAGGACTGCCGAGATAGAATTGGATACAGAGAACGACTCAACAGCATCAAAGTTCTATTTGAAGCGTTGAAACACGGGGATAGCAATGGACAGACTAGAGAGGAAGGGAACAGTCGAGGAATGAAAGTGGTTGTTGGACGGTTCGCGGAAAAAGTTTATTCGAAGTGTTTGTTGAAAGTAAGGCAATAACCCAAGACAGCCGCGGAGGACGCCTTGTTAAGGAGAGAGGCGCGTCAGGCAGTAGAAATAACATTGGCTTTTTCCCCCTCGTGTGAAGGTACCGAGGTTTAAGGGGGAGAAGAACAAATACGTGTGAGGCGGTGCCGCCTGTTTGGAGAGTACAGGGACGTGAGGGGCGGCATGTGTGTGCGCGCGCCTCCCACACGACAAACAGACGGAGGTGTGTGTGTGAGGACAAGGCCCGCAGGCGAGCCATTGTTAGCCAGCGGCTATCACCACAGCCGTGCAGGGACACGGCAAACAGAACAGCCGCCAGCCGCGACCCAGCGTCCAAAGTCAGCGTCTGTGTGTGTGTGAGTGAACGCACGCAGTCCTATTCCTGTACCCGCGAGACATTCCGGTACCCACAAGATTCTGGAACACTCCAGAACGCTATGCAGCACACAAGTGTAACGTAGGGAAAATTTTTTAAAAAGGACTGAGATTTTTCAGTAATTAAAACTTCCGGGCTGAGAGGCTGTGGTCAAACAGTAGAAATTTCTTCCCCTGACGTTTCGTTGCCGGCTGCGGGCAAGAAATTTCTTCTAGTGAGTCGTCGGCTCACCTGAGAAGATGTTGCCCGCAACCGGCAATGAAACGTCGACCACGGCCTCTCAGCCCGGAAGTTTTAATTACTGAAGACGCTGGCCGTGAATGCCTACACGTTATGAGATTTTTCATTTCAAGAAATAAAAAAATGTTCAAATGTTTGTTAAGCTTAAGGGACTTAACTACGGGGTCATCAGTCCCTAAACTTACAAACTACTTATGAACTATCTTATACTAAAGACGGCACAAATATCCATTCCCGAGGGGGGATTCGAACACCCGACCGTAATGGCCGTGCAGACCGTGACTGAAGCGCCTCACTCTCCTCGGCCAACGCGGCCGGCTTCAAGAAATAAAAGACGTCTCTGTTGCAATACTTCTTTTTAAAAAAATATTTATCAACGACGCGTTTCAGCTTTTGGCGCGCTTAAGATTACCGTATGTTAAAATGTGAAAGCTGTGATAACATGATGTGCTTAACGCGTCAAATGCTTCACTGGTAAATTTAATGAACTAATAAATTTAATTTTGCTTCTACCAACTGTGTTTTACTTTTATGAATAAAACAATTCTGGGTATTAGGCCGCGTCATATTTAAACACTTAGCAAATGAATTGCCGACGTGCTCTTCAGGGCGGTTAACTGATGCTGCTGAATGTACACCTTTATAGTGTGAATTTTTCGGTTACCTAATACCGACGTCATACATCTAAGATGGTGATTGGCTAGCAGTAGCGCATCAGAAGGCTCTTACGTTTGCTACCCTGTAAGTGATTAGAAGGCAACAGTCTATCAGCAACTAGCATCCAGGGGGTGATGTTTCCTGCTGCGAATGTTGAGGCCGCGTGTCAGTTGTACTGTGGCCGCTGTTTTAACCCTTTCAGTCCTGAATTACTTTTAAAATGGGATATAACATATTCTTGCACTTCTCTACGTGCATAAAACCCCATCTATTGTATATTTGAGCAAATTTAATAATTTTCATACTTGGTTCCAAAAATTAAAATTGCCAAATAAACTGGAAAAATGTTCAAATGTTTGTAAATCTATCGGACCAAACTGCGTGGTCATCAGTCTGTTGCTTACAAACTACTTAAACTTAGGTAAACTAACCTAAGGACAAACACACCCATGCCCCAGGGAGGACTCGAACCTCCACGGCGAGCAACCGCGCGCTCCGCAGCGAGACGCTTTAGACCGCCCGGCTACTCCACCGCGGCAAATAAACTGGACACTGTGTCTGGAAGGCAGTTAAGGATTGAAATAAGAAGTGAAAAACATATGCAAATGTTTGTATAGCTTATGGGACTTAACTACGGGGTCATCAGTCCCTAAAGTTACAAACTACTTATGAACTAACTAACGCTAAGGACAGCACACATATCCATGCCCGAGAGGGATTCGAACCCCCAACCGTAGTGGCCGTGCAGACCGTGACTGGCGCGCCTCAGTCCCATCGGCCACTGCGGCCGGCAATAAGAAGTCAACCGTTATGTATGTCACTCCCAATTTATTATGGAACTTATATTGCAAAGTGGAATTCGTGCAAATTCGTAAATACGTAAAATAATTTCAACGAAAGATATCACCGTCTGACGCGCTCCGCAACGGGTCCACCATGTTGACTGTTTTTCATTGTAGCACCTCATTCTGGTGACAGATGGCAAGCAGCATGAAACTAAAACCGGCAGATGTCCATTATTTTGTGTCCCAACTTCGTCGCCGCTTTTGTGTCCCAGCCTCGTCGTCGGTGTCGGTGGCCGAGTGGAATGAGACCGACACAGGAATATAGACAGCACGCTGGTGCAGGTACGGAGGGGAGCAGCCAGAAACTATAAACACTAGAGTAAATTAGAAAGAGATATATATTGCACAGAATGTAACAATACATAACTTTTACATAGTACTGCAGAATGTTGATACATAGTTGTTAGAGGCCTGCCTAGTGCCTGTACGATAGCAAAGTCTTCAATGGTGCCTATCTGATTACGAAGGTCCTAACTCGTTGCTATCTCAGTCCGAAGTGGCAAGTGACGATGTCGTTCAGTGGTGGCCACGAGCGGCGTTGCAGCAGAGGGCGCTCGTGGCTGTCGTCGTGAGAACTCCGCGCCGTGCGTGCATGGCGGCGCGCGGCGAAAGCAGGTGGCGCGCACTTTGTACTTGTGCGACACCACACATTAAACAGGCTGATAGGTCTCGAGGGGCATCCGTATAGTGTTTTAAAATTAATATTATGTCGGTGTCCATTACAATGGATGCCAGGTCTGAAGGGGCTAAACTGCAGAGCCCGGGTCAAGTGGAGCCGGTGGCTGGCGCGCACACGCAGGGATTTCCGGTAGCCACATGGAAGGTAACTTGTAGCCATCCTCCCTATTCATGTTGTTTAATTTTTTGGATGGCACCTCTTATTTTGCGTTTTTTCATCAACGGTTCCCGGGCAAGCACGTGAGGTTCTCGGAAGTAAATAGTATCGCCGCATTCCTTTTGGTGTTCCGCCACAGCTGACTTATTGAGTTGTCAAATGTTCAAATGTTTGTAAGGCTTATGGGACTTAACTACGGGGTTATCAGTCCCTAAACTTACAAACTACTTATGAACTACTTACGAACTAGGACGGCACAAATATCCATGCCCGAGGGGGAATTCGAACCCCCGACCGTAGTGGCCGTGCAGACCGTGACTGAAGCGCCTCAGTCTCCTCGGCCACCGCGGCCGGCTATTGAGTTGTCCCAATCGTATGTAACGTTCATGTGTAGAAACGCGAGAGCTGATGGGCCTCCCGGTATCACCAACATAGACATCGCCGCACTCGCATTGGAGTTCATACACACCTGCAGTTTTTTTTTTTTTTTTTTTTTTTTTTTTTTTTTTTTTTTGTGGTTTTAGGGCGCACAACTGCTGTGGTCATTAGCGCCCAACACTGCCCATAGTAAAAAAGAACCGGGGTTAGAAATTAAATGGCTTTCGCCATATTTGCACGATGTATAAAAAGTAAAACTCTGTTAACCGATTGCGGGTCATCAGCTAAAATGTCAGACAATTCAAATGGGAAACACAGATCATGACGGAGACGGTTAAAAAATGGACATTGCACTAAAAGATGGTTCACAGTAAAAGGTGCATCACAGTGCTCACATAAGGGAGTAGGACCACCACGTAATAAATGCTGGTGGCTAAAACGGCAGTGGCCAATACGAAGCCGGGCTAGAACAATCTCCTCTCGGCGGGAGGGTCGAGATGACGTTGACCAGAGATCAGGCACAGGTTTAATGGCTCGCAATTTGTTCCCTGACAGGGATGACCAATGTAGATACCAACGGGAGATAATACGCTGGGAGAGACCAGCGCGAAGGTCATCAGAGCTGGTGGAAAAGGTAGATAGCCGAGGAAGGAGAACTGCTTCCTTGGCAGCCATATCCGCAGCCTCATTCCCCAACACTCCCACATGGCCAGGGACCCACAGAAACGTCACCGTAGTTCCGCTCGTTGAAAGAGAAGTAAGGCAATTGCGGATGCTTTGTACCAGAGGATGGGTCGGATATAGGATGCGAAGGCTCAACAAAGCACTCATAGAGTCCGAGCAAATGACAGTCTTACTGAGCGAGTGTCGCCGGACGTATTGTGTGGCTTGGTACAATGCATACAGCTCAGCTGTAAAAATGGAACTCCACTCAGGAAGACGATATTTAAAAGAGACGTTGCCAAGTACAAAAGCACACCCAACACCCTGGTCTGTCTTTGAGCCATCAGTGTAAATGAACAAATTGTCATCAAATTTAAACCGGAGTGCGTGAAATTCTCTCTGGTAGACGAAACGAGGTGTGGAGTCCTTTGGAAGAGAATGAAGATCAAAGTTAACATGGACTTCGGGGCTTCGCCACGGTGGAGAGGTGCTCTCTCCAGCCGAGAAGATAGCAGGCATTGTAACGCCAAGCTGGCCGAGTAGCGAACGCAAGCGTACTCCCGGTGGTAGCAGAGCAGACGGGCGCAGAGCGAAGAGACTGTCAAGTGAGTCGTTAAAAAAAACTGCGTACGTCGGGTGTCCTCGCATGGACGACAAACGACTAGTGTAACGGCTAAGCAAGAGTTCCCGACGGTAAGAAAGGGGTAGTTCGGCGGCCTCGGCATAGAGGCTCTCAACGGGGCTAGTATAAAACGCTCCTGTCGCCAGACGGAGACCGTGGTGGTGGATTGTATTAAGGCGGCGCAGTATGGACGGTCGAGCCGAAGAATAAACGATGCTACCATAGTCCAGTTTGGACCGAACTATGGTGCGATACAGATGGAGGAGAGTAGACCTGTCAGCTCCCCACGAGGTGCCACTTAACACCCGCAGCACATTGAGAGAGCGGGTACAGCGAGCTGCCAAACGGGATATGTGGGGAGACCAACTTAACTTCCTGTCGAGAACAAGTCCCAAGAACGTCGTGGTATCCACAAATGGAAGTACTATGGGGCCCAGACGAAGGGACGGGGGAACGAACTCCTTCCGCCGCCAGAAGTTCATGCAGACTGTCTTGTCGGCTGAGAATCGAAAGCCAGTGTCCATACTCCACGCGTGGAGATTGTCTAGGCACCGCTGGAGGCGCCGCTCCAGGAGACCCGTTTGCTCAGAGCTGCTGTAGATAGCGAAGTCGTCAACAAATAGGGACGCCGACACTCCCAGTGGAAGGTGATCGGCTATAGAATTGATTGCCACTGCAAATAAAACAACGCTCAGGACGGAGCCCTGGGGGACTCCGTTCTCCTGATTAAAAGTGCTCGATAAAACCGAACCAACACGCACTTTAAAAACACGGTCTGTTAAAAATTCGCGGATAAAAATTGGCAGGCGACCCCGAAAACCCCATGTATGCAGAGTGCGGAGGATGCCCATCCTCCAGCAGGTGTCGTATGCCTTTTCCAGATCAAAGAACACCGCTACTGTCTGGCGCTTCCGTAAAAAATTATTCATTACTGAGGTAGAAAGGGCAACAAGATGATCCACCGCAGAACGGTGCTTGCGAAACCCACATTGGACATTAGACAGGAGATGTCGCGTTTCAAGCCACCATACCAGGCGCCCGTGAATCATGCGTTCCATCACCTTGCATATGCTACTGGTGAGGGAAATGGGGCGGTAGCTGGAAGGGAGACATTTGTCCTTCCCAGGCTTTGGTATGGGAATGACTATGGCTTCACGCCAGCGTCGCGGAAAGGTGCCTTCTATCCATATGCGGTTGTAGGTGGCCAGTAGGAAGTGCAAGCTCGTTGGTGAAAGGTGTTGCAGCATCGCCACGTGAATGCCATCTGGTCCTGGAGCGGAGGACCGCGAAGACGAGAGTGCGTGGTGAAGCTCTCGTACAGTAAACTCGGTATTGTAGCATTCACGGTTCTGAGAGGTAAAGGGCAATGGAGTCGCCTCCACCGTCCGTTTCCTAGCTAGGAAAGCGTCAGTGTAATGTGAAGAGCTAGAGACCTCTGCAAAATGTCGACCCAGTGCGTTGGCTATTTGTGGAGGATCGACGACAGTGTCAGTTGCGACACACAGACCGGGAATTGGGGAATGAGCCATAGTGCCCGAAATTTTTCGAAGGTTACCCCAAATGATGGAGGAAGGGGTAGACCTATTAAAAGAGCTCGCGAATGAGCGCCAACTGGCGCGTTTACAGTCGCGAAAGAGGCGACGACAATAGGCCCGCAGCCGTTTGTATCGGATGCAGTTGTCGCGCGTGGGCCGTTGTTTGAAGATTCTAAGGGCACGTCGCCGTGCTCGCAGAGCGTCACGGCATTCCGCGGTCCACCACGGGACAAGGGGACGACGTGCGTGGGAAGTCTTGCAGGGGATGGAACATTCCGCGGCTGTCAGAATAACTGTGGTAATGTGTTCCACTTGGTCGTCTATACTAGGATAATGGTAAGTACCAAAATCCGCCAGTGACGTGTAGAGCTCCCAGTCCGCTTTCGTTAACTGCCAGCGGTGTGGATGCTCAAGGGTGTCAGGCATCATTAGGTGAATTACACACGGAAAATGATCGCTCGAATGTGTGTCTGAGAGAGCAGACCATTCAAGACGCCGTGCCAGCTGAGCAGTGCAGATAGCTAGATCTATATGGCTGAAAGTATTTGTGGTGTCTGAAAGATAAGTTGGTTCACCAGTGTTAAGGCAGATGAGCTGAAGGTGGTTCAGTATATCTGCCAGGAGGGAGCCCCATGGACATGGTCGTGGGGAGCCCCAAAGGGGGTGGTGGGCATTGAAATCTCCCACCAACAAAAACGGACGCGGAAGCTGGCCAATAAGATCTAGGAGATCTGATCTAGTGACGGGAAAAGAGGAAGGAGCGTAAATATTGCACAGTGTGAAGACAAATCCAGGAAGGTATATCCGGACAGCAACAGCTTGTATTGGAGTACACAAAGGGACCGGTGTACTGTGTACGTCATCCCGAATAAGCAACATTACGCCCCCGTGGGCTGGAATTCCTGCCACTGGAGGAAGGTCAAAGCGAACGGTAGTGTAGCGTGGGAAAGTAATTCGAGTACCAGGGAGCAATTTTGTCTCCTGTAGAGAGAAGATGATTGGATGATATGTTCGCGTTAAAAGCTGCAGTTCTGTCCAATTCGACCGGATACCACGAATGTTCCATTGAAGAATATCCATAATGGGATAAAATGAGATGAAGGTGGACATCAGCCCGACGAAGGCGGCGGGCCACAGTGCGAATGTTCGCAACTGGTGGTGTCTGAGACAGGAGGGTCTTGCTCCATATTCTCAGAGGTTACCACAGCAGCTGCGTGAGTGTGGTCGGCAGCCCCATCTTTGGCTGATGCACCTGGAGAGACTATAGGCTTCCAGGGGATGCCATCGTCACATTGTGAGGTAGGAGGGGGGAGAGTTTTCCCCCTATTTGATTTCTTGGAGCCCTGGTGAAGCTCCTTGGTTGGCTCAGATGTTTTGGTAGGGGTGCGGAGGAAATCCTCGCGCGAATGCTCTTTCTTAGACTTTCGCGTCTCTATCTGTGGTTTCACAGCTGAAGATGAAGATGATGATTTGGAAGAGGTACCCACACTTTTCGTTGAACGTGACGCCGTTGTCGATGTAGACTGTTTGACAACTACTGTCGTAAACTGTAGGTCACAAGTCTGTGTGGCCATATCCCGTGTTGGTGGAGGCGTTGCAACTACAGTACTGTAGTTACCACGCGGCGGGGTCTTGGGCTTACGACTGGCGTACATCTTACGTGCAACTGGTATGGGAACCTTTTCCTTTACACGGATTTCCTGGATGGCTCGTTCATCGGCAAACACGGGACATTCCCGGGAGGAAGCAGCATGATTCCCGTTACAATTGATGCAATGAGGGGATGGTGGTGGACAAATCCCCTCATGGGCCTCTTTACCACAGGTGACACATATGACTGGGTTCTTGCAAGACTGGCTTGTGTGGTTAAATCGATGGCACTGATAACACCGAGTAGGGTTAGGGATATAAGGTCGTACTGTGATGACCTCATACCCTGCCTTGATCTTCGGCGGCAGAGCCACTCGGTCGAAGGTCAGAAACACTGTGCGAGTGGGCACTACAACATTGTTCTCTTTTTTTGTCACCCTGTGTACTGCGACGACGCCTTGAGCTGCCAGATATTCTTTCAGTTCATCCTCAGTCAGACCGTCCAAACTGGCCGAGAAGACTACCCCTCGGGAATAATTGAGGGTTGGATGGAGCTCAACACGAACCGGGTAGCTGTGGAGCAGAGTAGCCTTAAGCAGCCGCTGTGCCTGGGAGCCACTTTCTGTTTCTAACAGTAGTGTTCCATTACGTAGGCGGTTGCAGGTCTTAACTGGGCCGGCAATGGCATCAACCCCTTTTTGAATAATAAATGGGTTCACCGACGAAAAGGATTGTCCTTCCTCAGTACGGGTCACCACAAGGTACTTTGATGTCTGTAAATTTTTCTGTTCAGACACACTATTGTCTAGTACATCCATTTCTAAAGGCTCTTTCCATTTTCTTTTTTTTAGAACCATCGCGGTTGTATCCCCCACGATTGCCAGTGTCTCCGATGGCACGCTCCTTCCTGCTGGGGGCCCCCAACGGAAGCACACCCGCCTTGGGTGATTGTTCACACCCCAGGTCACACCTCCCGATCTACAGACGGAGGGACCAATCGGCGAATCGGGAAGGTATCAGCGCAGGCAATCGCCCCTCCCCTGGCCTGGCCTTAACCAGGGGGTACGCACGCACCCTACATGCCAGCCCGGGGCTGGGACTTACGCATTACCCAGTCACCCATATGGGTGGCCTTCAAGTGCGTACAGGGAGGAGGAAGAGAGAAATAGTAGGAGGAGAAGCCTCAAACGCAGACGCGGAGGCAAAGAAAGGGGTGAAAGAAGACTGTAAAGCCAAAAGGGTCAGAACTTCGGTTCCCCGAAGGATGCGCAGACTCGGTCCCCAAGAGAGGGGAAAAGGACAGTAGAAGAAGCGTCATGTAGCACGGAAAGGAAGGAGTGCTACAAAGGCTGGGGCCCCGTGCTCGCCACGCACGTACTCACCACAGAGCGGTGAGCCCCCTGAGGGGACACCTGCAGTGTGGAAAGAATTTATGGGATCCTTCGTGGGCCTCAACAGGTCACGGATCTTTTACTGTTCACGTAAGTTTTCGCTTGACTTCCAAGTACCTTCCTTTCATCGCGAACTCATTCTGCTTTCTTTCTTTCTCTGCTATTGTCACTATGTATAAATAAATAAATAAAGGAATATGACTTCTGTATTGTCGAAGTCAAAGATGGCAGGAACAAAACTTATCGCATTTTTCGAGCCTTATATGCAGTAATACGAATGATCTTCGAGCTTAGCGCACTTTCCAGGTTGGTGTCAACGGCACTTTTCGGATCTAGCTAAAAAATATATGCAAGTTGGCTCCTGGCCCGTTATTGACTTCCACTCTACAACTATGAGTCGCATATCTTCGTGGCATTTCAGTTACTTTCAGCTCTGCCTGTCGTTTAATGATGATGATGATGATGATGATTGGTGTTTTAGGGCGCTCAACAGCGAGGTCATCAGCGCCCGGCCTGTCGTTTAACAGAGCACTAATCCAAAGACATATTTCATAGTTTGCTGGCGTTATCTACCTGTCACGACGTCTGATCGTATGGGACTAAAAACTCCCCCTTCTGGGTCTGGGCAGGCGTCACGTACAAGCAATATCAGCAACAGTTGTAGAAACTCACCTCGTGTCCGCAGCCCTGGTGACTAGCACTCGCTTCAGCTGTGGTGGTTGACTTGTAGCTATCCGGATAGAATTCTGCTGTCAAAAGAAGAAAAAACAAATTAGAATCTGTGACCGTTCATGGGTAGCAGATATGGTGGGTGAAGATCATCATTCTATTTATTAATGTTTTCATTTTCTTACTACCCCTCCATTCTATACATAAATACACAACCATTTTTTAAAGAAAACATAAAAAATAATTAGAAACGATAAGAAGAAAAAATAAATAAAAATAGTATAACGCTGTAGCACACGCTCATCAGAAATGCAACACCTAGAAGAATCAGAGATATTTGGGAGATATTGTGTTGTACATAGATCACATGACTGAAAATACAGCCCCCCCCTCCCGGATGTGTAGTGACGAATCTGACGAAGTCACTACTGAGTACTGCCGCTATTGCTGGCTATAAAAGCTGCAACACAATTCGGCATTGAGTCAAAGAGGTCTCTGTGTGTTGTTCATATGAGAACAAAGAAACTTGACTCACCTGTGAACAGAACCCGACGCCATTCGTTAAGACTCCAATGCTTCTGATGTTGCTCAGTTTCTGCGGGCTACAAGGTCTCTTAGATTTAATAGGCCGCGGTGGAGTAGCCGAGCGGTCTAAAGCACCTCGCTGCGGAGCGCGCGGTTGCTCGCCATGGAGGTTCGAGTCCTCCCTGGGGCATGGGTGTGTGTGTTTGTCCGTAGGTTAGTTTACCTAGGTTTAAGAAGTTTGTAAGCTACGGACTGATGACCACGCAGTTTGGTCCGATACATTTAAAAAGAAGGAGAAAAAAAAAAAAAAAAAGAAAAGAAAAAATGTTTAATGGGACACATACCATAAGCTTCCGAGAGTAGAGGCCACATCCCCGAAGGCGATATCGGACTGTTTGTGTTGATATTGTGCGTCCTTTTGCTGCCTGGAGGGTGCACTGCACCTAACTTACATTCAGCCTTCTGACTCGACGGGTTACTGACCGAATAGAACGCTCATGTCTTGCTGTTGTTACTCGAGGACGACCTTGGCCTTGCCTTCTTTTAACTGTTTCTGTTGTCTGAAATCGCGTCCAGGTCCTGGAAATTACACATTTCTACACTCCAATAGCTACAGCCACCTCCCTCTGTGTCCGATCCACTTTCAACCTTTCCATGGCTCGTCATGGTATAGCTTAGCTCTGCTGATAACACGACCTAAGAACCTAGATATGTCAACTGATCCATGAATTGTTTTGACCAGTGTATTTTACTATCTATTAAACCAACGCCGACTCACTCTAAGACACCTTAATACTGTGACCTGCGAGTCACGGGAATCATGGAAGAAGCTGGGTGTGTTACTAGTGCCAGGTCAAAGCTCTATCGAAAACAAGCAAACATCCTCAAGGGCACGGCGCAGAGGCTACCATCACAGTTGATTGTGTAGCAGTCAATATTAGCAGGCCAACCAGAATTGAAACCTTGTGATAACACGGGAGCTTTACGTAACACGACAGAGCAACGAGACGACCAACATCTCGCTGAGTCTTACAGAAGAATAGATATAAAAAGATTCCGTATTTCTGGATTTCCGGAAGGTTTTTCGACACCTTACCTCACAAGCGTCTGATGGAATATCGTCACAGTTGTGCGATTGGATTTTTGATTTCCTGTCAGAAAAGACACAGTACGTTTTAATTGACGGTAAGTCATCGAGTGGAACAAAGTGATATCTGGCGTTCCCCAGGGAAGTGTTATAGGTCCCATACTCATCTTTATTTTTATAAACAATTTGGGTGACACTCTGAATAGCTCTCTTAGACTGATCGCGGATGATGCTGTCGTTCATCGGTTGGTAAAGTCACCAGAACATCAAAAGCAACTTAGAAACAAATTAGAAGAAGATATCAGCATGCTAAAAAATTGGCAACTGATGGTAGGTGTAAGGTCATCCATATGACCACTAAAAGAAATACGTTAAACTTAATGTACACGATAAAGAAGTCAAATGTACAGGCTTTCAAATCAGCTAAATTCCTAAGAGTAACAATTACGAAAAACTTAAATTGGAAAGAACACACAGAAAATATTGTAGGAAAGGTGAACCAAAGACTACGTTTTATTCGTAGAACACTTAGAAGCTGCAACGGTTCTACTAAAGAAACTGTTTACACTACATTTATGCGCCCTATTTTGAAGTATTGCTGCGAATTGTTGGGTCCACACCAGGTGGGACTGACGGACGATTTAGAGAAAATTGAAGGGCATCTCGTTTTGTATTATGGCGATATAGGGGAGAGAGTCTCATGAAAGTGGTGCAGGAGTTGGGGTGGAATGCGTTGGAAGAAAGGCGTTCTTTGATGCCCGAACAGTTTCTGCCTTGTTCAACATTTCTGTTGGCTGTTCATAACTGTGGCAACGTTGTTTCTTCTTTCTTATTCCTACTAGAATCGACAAAAACTAATTCATCGTTTCGGATTTCATCCTGTTTCCAGCTTTAATTTTAATAATACTCATTTAGCTGAAAGTGCTTCGCACTTCATCATTCGAACATGGTAAAACTAGTCGCGACAATGCAATTGTTGCGAATTCGTGAAATGAGTCAATATCTTCATTTCTGACAATATGTACATAAACCTTTTTATTTCCAGAAAATCTGGAAATTTGCTGCAGCGTATCTATGCAGCACGAAATTTCTGGATATAGTGTGCCTTTACTTATGTTTAGCATTGAAACAGCACCCACTGGCGCAAAATCGCAGCATTAAGGTCGGCACTACAGTTGTGCACTAGATATGAAGCTGCAGATTTATCAATACTATAGCGCCTAACAATACGAACGGACAGCGATATGGCCGGAGAGTTTTGGTATTGGATAGGTTTCGGCTATAAGAAATTTGAAACTTCCTGGCAGATTAAAATTGTGTGCCGGAACCGGGACTCGAAACTGGGACTTTTGCCTTTCACGGGCAAGCGCTCTCGCATTGAGCTATCCCGACACGTCTCACGGTCCGTCCTAACAACTTTGATTCTGTCGGTACCTTGTCTCCTACTTTCGAAACTTCACAATATTTCTCCTGCGAAACTT
Organism: Locusta migratoria; assembly: GCA_026315105.1. Taxonomy (NCBI): domain Eukaryota; kingdom Metazoa; phylum Arthropoda; class Insecta; order Orthoptera; family Acrididae; genus Locusta; species Locusta migratoria. The sequence continues at coordinate 150,212,685 of CM048745.1, read as the reverse complement.
GCAAGACTAGTACTCCTGGAAGAAAGGATATGGTGGAGACATGGCTTAGCCACAGCCTAAGGGATGTTTCCAGAATGAAAGTTTCACTCTGCAGCGGAGTGTGCGCTGATATGAAACTTCCTGGCCAGGCTAAGCCATGTCTCCACCATGTCTTCCAGAAGTGCTAGTCTTGCAAGTTTCGCAGGAGAACTTCTGAGAAGTTTGTAGAGCTTATGGGACTCATCTACGGGGACATCAGTCCCTAAACGTACAAAATACTTATGAACTAGCTTATACTAAAGACGGCACAAACATCCATGCCCGAGGGAGGATTCGAACTCCCGACCGCAGCGTCCGTGCAGACTGTGACTGGAACGCCGTAGACCGCTCGGCCACCGCGACCGGCGAGAAGTTTGGAAAGGAGGTGGTGAGGTACTGGGAGAAGTAACGTTGTGAAGACGGACCGTGAGTCGTGTCGGGATATCTCAGAGCGCTTGCTCACGAAAGGCAAAGGTCCCAGGTTCGAGTCCTCGTTGCGGCACACAATTTTAATGCGCCAGGAAGCTTCATATCAGCGCATACTGCCGGCCGCGGTGGCCGAGGGGACTAAGGCGCTCCAGTCACGGTCTGCACAGCCACTGCGGTCGGGGGTTCGAATCCCCCCTCGGGCATGGATATTTGTGACGTCCTTAGTATTAAGTAGTTCATAGGTAGTTTGTAAGTTTAGGGACTGATGGCCCCGTAGTCGAGTCCCGTAAGCTATACAAACATTTGAACATCAGCGCATACTCCGCTGCAGAGTGATAGTTTCATTCTACAAGAAATTTTTTTCTAGGTGACTTGATGACCATAGCAGTTTGGTTCAACAGGTTTACAAACACTACGTTTACATGCAACACATCTTCCGGAAGACGAAAACCGATTTTCGTAAACCGTTTTTCGCTGTCGTGTTTACATGGCATAGCCTGAATCGGATTTCCTAGCTCACTTAACATGGCGGCTGAAAAATAGATGATTCAGTTCCTTATTTAGTCTGCACATCGCTATTTTTCTTTATTTAAATACACAGATTTATGTTCACTCTAACATTTATACTTTGATATCACATTAGAAAATATCACTCTTTCCATATGTGCCGAAAATTCTTAACAAGAAAACACAATCTGACAAGCCAAGAACGCTTCAAAAACGGTTGCGTTTACATGGGCACGAAAATCGATTGTGGAACTGGAAAACCGCTTTAGAGAAGCGGATTTCCAGTATCGATTTTGGAGCGTTTACATGACCAACCACAAGCGGAATTGGGAAATCGGTTTACGATATCCGGTTTTGGGAGCCCAAGTAAACGGGGTGAAACATTTGAATTAAATAATATTGGTAATTGTTCAAAGACGTTTCGTGCGTGCGGCCGCATAAAGTTTACTTCTAATATTTCGGCTGAGAACCGTTCAGCCATCTTCAGAGACAGTCGAAGACTGACTCTCCAGCACGCGCTTTGTGCTTGTAAACGCGCGGGCCGCACGAAGCGCGTGCTGGAGCGTCAGTCTTCGACTGTCTCTGAAGATGGCTGAACGGTTCTCAGCCGAAATATTAGAAGAAGTAAACTTAATGCGGCTGCACGCCCGAAACTTCTTTGAACAATTACCAATATTATTTAATTCAAATGTTTGTAAACCTATTGAACCAAACTACTATGGTCAGCAGTCACCTAGAAAAATTTTCTTGTAGAATGAAACTATCACTCTGCAGCGGGGTGTGTGCTGATAGGAAATTTATTGGAAGATTAAAATTGTGCGCCCGAAACTTCTTTGAACAGTCATTGCATTGCGAAAAGATGAAAATGCACAATATATATATATATATATATATTTTATTTTATTTATTTATTTATTTATTTATTTTTTTTTTTTTTTTTTTTTTTTTTTTTTTTTTGTGGTTTGGGGGGGGGGGGGGGCTGAAGGGTGAGTAGCCTCTTGGAACCATTGGGAGTGCAGTATGAAGGAAGTTATTTGGAGAATTTAAGGGGCTATAACCGGAAAGGGGGGGACTGGGGAGGGGAGGTTGTTAGAAGATGGGAGCAGGTGTAGGAAACGGCAGTGTGTGTGGGGCCCGCCTGGGGCGCTGGCGTCGCCGGCCGGCGGCCATTAAGCAGTAAGTGGAGCACGTGTGCGGCAGAGTTTACGGCGGTCCATTCGGGCCGCGGGGCGCGGGCTGCTGACCTTTGCCGGCAGCCGTGCAGGCCCGTGGCTAGGCGGTCGATGGTGCCTGCCTGCTGCCTGGGCACGCGAGTGCAAGGTGCCCGCACTGGCCGCTCTGGTCCACAACCACTGGCTCACGTCACTGCACACCAGCGGTCCACCAACTGCGGTTGGGGTAGCGGGGTCTGTTCAGGTGCGTCGCAGAAAACAATACGAAGTTGTGTACGAAACCTTAATAAGAAACCAATCTGGTTAACAACGTACTCCCGGCGATAGAAGGACAACACAGCCGTAGTATTCGTTCGTAATCGCGATACACCCTGTTGAAAACAATTAGGGCATTCAGGCGAGACTCTGAACACCTTGTCATCTAAAACGATGCCTGGGTAAGTTCGTTGCTTGGAAAGCCAGTAGTAGCTATGGAGATGACTTTCCAAAAAAAATAGTGTCGTAGACTACCGTCGTCTAACAGTGTAGAAAAAAATTGTGACTAATGTTTTTCGACTGAAGCCACTATTATTAACGACCCTTTATAAAATATAGAAAATTACGAATAAACAAAAAACATGCATATTTCGTACAAATTCCCATTAGCTATCAAAATTTTGTAAGTACTCGAACACAACGAAGAAAGATAAAAATTTCACGACAGGATTCGAACCATCGACCTGTAGTAATACATTAATAATTTTTTTTCTTTAAATAACTTGTGCGATGTTTGTCGCTGACTTCTGCCCTCTTCTGTCAGCGTATCGATAAACATATGATATTTGTCACGTTCAACTATTTTTTTTTTTTTTTTTTTTTACAAATGTTTGTTAAGCTTAGGGGACTTAACTACGGGGTCATCAGTCCCTAAACTTACAAACTACTTATAAACTACCTACAACTAAGGACGGCACAAATATCCATGCCCGAGGGGGGATTCGAACCCCCGGCCGTAGTGGCTGTGCAAACCATGACTGAAGCGCCTCACTCCCCTCGGCCACCGCGGCCGGCCAACTTTTTTTTTGCAACAAACTAAAGGGAGAGAGCGGAATTGTTCGTCACTTACTGTTTTCTCATCAATGTATTACGACGTGTTCCAGGACTTTGCCTGATTAATGTAAGTGTGAGCTTAGTTTTTTTATTAATTTCAATAAACCCCCACAGTTAATTTGAAATATCTTACTTACAATCCCTTCTTCATTCTCAATAACTTTAAAGTTATTTATTTTCAGCAGATCCAGTACTTGATACAGTGATGCTCGGGTATTGTTGAGATTTGTTACGCGATTGTACTAGAACATTCTCTGTGCAACTTTTATTTATTTCGTGTCTATGAATGGTTTATTACATTTTAGTGCCTGCAGAAAAATCTTCGCGATGTTTATGAAGTTTTGCAATTTTTTGCGACTATCATGATTAATTTTCAACACGGTCATAGAACAATAGTAAACGAAACGCACAATCCCAGCATCAATTTATCCAAGTAATATTCCAGTCATCTCAGCTAGAACCACTACAGAATATGACCGAAATATTAGTACCAGCTCTCAATAAGGTAAAATTTAGATTCCGCCGACTTCTTTTCTAATGTTGCTTTCTGGTGTTGGTTTTTCTACCGAAATTACGACCGCTACCATTTAATAGCGGAATCTAATAATCTTGTTTAAATTGTCCCTTCCTTGTCAAAATTGCTCAGTATTTTCATTTAAAAATATTTCACTACCTGCTAAAATTTCATTTGCGGTCCTCAACCTCAACTTTAGTATGCAATATCCATTTTCATACGAAAGCAGCATTACAGACCCCACAGATGCAGAACGCTACGACCTGAGCTACACCGACAGACGCTGCGAATGTTTCTGTTATTGATACTTACGATTACTTGCATGACTTCGAAGTCGATTTTCTCGAGAATTTTTTCAGAGTTGCTTCGAATGGCTTTGTCTGATTGTTGTTTGAATTCTGAACTTCACGCACCATAAATATAAAGAAATTCTAAAATCCCATGCCATATGGTCTCCCTGTAAAACAAATTTGGGCCTCTGGAGAAACCCAATTGGAACTCTGCTTCAAAATCCAGAGCAAAGCATTAAAAACAGCCACTCCCATTTCTAAAAGGCAATCCTTTGTGCGAATCCCATACGGTCGCGTCGCTGTAATATTCAAAAATTAATTGATTAAAAAAATGTCGCACCCAATTTCGAGAAAGCCGCCCGTTGGTTACAATGTGACCTTAACACATCGTCTTATCTCCAAAATAATGCACTAAGTCGCAAATGAAGTAATAGGTATTTCCGTTCTAGAGAAACAGCTGAGAGAGCTGACACGAAAAAAGTCTCCTGGTCCGGATGGAACACCTGTTCGAATTTACAGAGAGTATTCTGCGGCATTCTGGCCATTGACTCATTGATATAGCAAAAAATTCGTAGTGATTGGTGTGGTGTCGCACAAGTACAAAGTGCGCGCCACCTACTTTCGCCGCGCGCCGCCATGCACGCACGGCGCGGCGATCTTACGACGACAGCCACGAGCGCCCTCTGCTGGAACCCTGCTCGTGGCCACCACGGAAAGACACCGGTCACTTCGGACTGAGAAAGCAACCAGTTAGGACCTTCGTAATCAGATAGGCACCAGTGAAGACTTTGCTATTGTACAGGCACTAGGCAGGCCTCTAACAACTATGTATCAACATTCTGCAGTACTATGTAAAAGTTAAGTATTGTTACATTCTGTGCAATATATATCTCTTTCTAATTTACTCTAGTGTTTATAGTTTCTGGCTGCTCCCCTCCGTACCTGCACCAGCGTGCTATTTTTGTTCCTGTGTCGGGCTCATTTCACTCGGCCACCGACACCTACGACGAGGCTGGGACACAAAAGCGGCGACGAAGTCGGGACATAAAAATTGGAAAAAGGCGCAGGTGACTCCCGTCTATAAGAAATGTAAGAAAACTGACAAACATAACTGCAGGCCAATATCGGTGACATCAGTTTCCTGTAGAATTTTTGAGCATATCCTCAGCTCGAAAATGTTCTTGAGACGGACGAGCTTGTTTCTAGAAATCAGCACGGGTTTAGGAAACATCATTCGTGTGAAACTCAACTTGCGAAACTCATGACATCTTGCGAGCCATGGACGAAGGGCAACAGGCGGATTGTATTTTCATCGATTTCAAAAAGGCATTTGACGCGGTGCCACACAGCACACTGCTGAGGAATAAACGAGCTGATGGAATAGGTTCGCAGATTTGTGACTGGCTGGAAGACTTCCCATGTAATAGAACGCAGTACGTTGTTACCGACGGCGAGTGTTCATCAGAGACGAGTGTATCGTCAGGCGTGCCCCAGGGGAGTGTGATAGGACCGCTATTATTTTCTATCTATATAAATGATCTGATGGACAGAGTAAGTTGTAATTTGCGGCTGTTTGCTGATGATGCTGTGGTGTATGGGAGGGTGTCGTCTGTAACTGACTGTAATAGCATACAGGATGACTTAGACAAAATTTATAGTTGGCGTGAAGAATGGCAGCTATCTCTAAATGTAGAAAAATGTAAGGTAATGCACATGAGTAGAGAAAACAAGCTTATAAACTTCGAATACAGCATTAGTAGTGAGCTTCTAGATGCAGTCGTGTCGTTCAAATATCTAGGCGTAACATTGCAGAGCGATATGAAATGGAACGAATATGAAAGGACAGTTGTGAATAAGGCGGACAGCCGACTTCGGTTTATTGGGAGAATTTTGGGAAGATGTACATCTGTAAAAGAGACCGCGTATAAAACGCTTGTACGACCACGTTTTGAGTAGTGCTCAAGTGTTTGGGACCCGCAGCAGATCAGTTTTAAGGGAGACATAGAAGCAGTTCAGAGGCGAGCAGGTAGAGGGTAGCTTCGACCAATGCAGGAGTGTCACAGAAATGTTCGGTGAACTCGAATGGGTATCGCTGGAAGAAAGACGACGTTCTTTTCGAGCAATTGTGTTACGGAAATTTAGAGGGCCGGAATTTGAAGCTGAATGTAGATCGATCTTCCTGTCGCCAACTTACTTTTCGCCTAAGGATCATAAAGATAAGAGAAATTAGGGCTCCTTCATAGGCATACAGACATTCTTATTTCCCTCGTTCTATTTGGGAATGGAATATGAAAGGAAATCCCTAGCAGTGGTGCAGTGTACCCTACGCCACGCACCTTACGGTGGATGCGGAGTGTATATGTTGATATAAATTTGGCTGGTCGGCGGTTCGACTGCCCTCCCCGGCAATTAAGGGCAAACAGGCGGCTCGGACGTAGCTCGATGTGCTGTGCTATCGACTGCGCATCCGGAATATCGAAATCGAGTGCGCGGTGCGGCCGTTCACCAGCGGTGCCGGTGCCGGTGAGCGTTGGCGATCAATACAGGAGGGCCGCGCCGTGTTGTGGCGGGAGACCATCACCGCACTGCATCACCGCGGAATGCAGCCAAGGGGACCTCGAGGGTCAGCTGGCTCCAGGCTGGTAGCACCGCTGACCGCGTATGGCATTTCTGGCATCTGAGCCACGAAATCCTGTCCTCAATTCCGTTGCTTCTTTCAGAGTAAGGAAGGAAACTTGAGGTTTAACGCCCCGTTGACAGCTCGGTATTTACAGCGGTGTTAACGCTCGGAGTTCTGAACACCACGTCGACCAGCGGAGGCTGCCTGTTCGCCCGTTCATACGCGTGGAGAGGAACTATGCTACTGGAGAGAAATTGCCGAGATCAACGCGGCACACTGCCGCATTTGGCCAACTGGACAAGTGCGGCAGCGAGAGCCAATGCAGCAGATACTGCTGTAGCACCACCGGACTGATGTCTTTATGACGACCTTAGCACTGACACGGGATTCGACGCACGATACTCGCTACTAACCTAACCTACCCCTGCACGAACTATCGCAGTTACAAAGGAATCCGCTACTGCCCTTACTACCCGCACCTGACTGTCGCAGAGGTTTTTTTTTTCCCCCTTGGCGCTTGCCTTGGTACTATTTTCCCTCTGCCCTTAAACCCGCTCTTCTTTCGAAGTTTTCGACCACACTATCTCCCGATATAGGCCGTATTACTGGGTAATCTTACCCACACGTACGGCACACATCACAGTTCCCGCTCCTGTGACTCCTTACTAACACATGCAGAGGTGACAGTAGAACTTTTCAGTTGGTCACCATGCTAGTGCGAGCGTGGAGGGGCTCCACTCTATCTATTCCCCGCTCGGAGTTCTGAGTAGGGATGGACAAGGAATTCGGCTGTGCCCTTTGAAAGGAACCTTCTCGGCGTTTGTCGGGAATGATTTAGGTAAATCGCGGAAAAACCTAAATCTGGATGGCCGGAGGTGGATTTGAATCACCGTCCTCCCCAATGCGAGTCCAGTGCGTTACCACTGCTAAAGCCACCTCGCTGGAGTGAGTCATACAGAGTGTTGCCAACAGTGAAACAGGATTTCCCACTAACAAGGAAAGTCCTTCGGGTCGAACAAACACATATACACCAATATCGTATGGGAGATAATGTAAAGATCCGTTATTGCACTAGTGATACTCCCACATCTGCAAAACTCTGCAGTCGTCCGTTAGAAACCTCTGAGTGTGCCATGCCGCATTGCACTTTGACCTGTCAGTTCGCAAGTAGGGACGGTGCAGTGTGCCTCCGAAGTAGCGTTTTCTGACGTTATTTGTGTGGTGAAGCGTCAGATGGGGCGGCGATTGCTAATCAATCCGACTAATGTATTGCGATTAGTTGAGATGAAGTTAAGAAGTACCCTACTTCGTGAAGATGGTATTAGTGTAGTAGATGAATCATTTGCATGCTATATCGTATCTGTTATGGTACAGAAATATGAGCATAAGTTACTGTTATTACAAACTCATAACAATGATAATAGGGATGATAATGAACAGCTCATTGCAAGCGGTAGTGCTACGCTAAGTGCGGGACGAGGCGACGGAAGCAGTGGCAGTGAATACTAACAGTCTTTCGGGAAGAAGGTTAAAGTTGCAACTATCACCACGGCTTTTGATGACAGTTCGTTAGAGAACATGTACTATGATTATTACGTAAGTTATAGTTATGATATCTGCATTACGTATGGCGTCTACAATTACATCTACAGTGCTATCTAGAGCATGGTTGCATAGCTTTGCAGAAAAACGACACCCACCAGCACATTGAGGTGAGATCCTGTAACCAAACGTTCATACAGATATGTTTGTTAGAGATCATGTACATTCCTTGTGAGAGGAAAGTCGATAGGCAGCAACCCTTCTTGCTTCATCTTCATTAGAAAAACTTCATATTTTACATTTTGAAGGTAGCTTTGTTTACAGTCGTTGTCGCCTAGTGATTCTGCTCTGTCAGCAATGGAAAAGTGGTATAATGACAGAATCATTTTATTTGTTAATGTGGTACTCCTACATTCGGAGTTGTGGGTTGTAGAAAGCAGCATGTATAAAGACAGGAACGACAAGAAAGATAGTATCTCTTGTTTTGGCCCACTTTAGATTACGGTAGTAACACTAAAAATGGGCCTTTGCGATCATTTTTTGACAGCTCGAAATTTAATTTAAAATGACGGCTTAACCATTCATTTGACACGAAAATTGAATAACCGAATTTGTAGAGGATAAGATTCTCTACAACTTTGCTCTCTTATGTTTTTCTCTCTCTCTTCATATCTCGTATCGTTTCAGAGATATTTGCGATTTTGGGATGTCTGTCGGTCTGTCTGTCTGTCTGTCCGTCCGTAACGTGTTCCCTGCTTTAAGACGAACCGTTCAACCGATCAGCACCAAATTTTACAGGCCGCCAGAGACCAGAACATCCCTTTTTCAAATTTTTCGGACAAAAGGTACGGTAGTAATACAAAAAAAAAAAAGCCGTTTGTAATATAATTGTATTTGCAAACGAACCGTTCATCTGATACGAGAATTAAATAATCTAATTGGTAGAGGGGAAAATTCTCTACAACTACGCTCTATTACGGTTTTTTTTTCATATATTGCATCGTTGCTGAGATATTTGCAAAAATAATAGAGTTTTGACACACTCCACTGAATTAATGAAAACCAGCCGTTTGAAGATGTCACGTGACATTCCTCGCCCAGAACTCTCTCTGGTATAAGCCATCTTGTGTAGCGTATTTGATGATTTTCATATTTTAACTTACACGTTGTCATTTCAAAGCAATAGCTGAAGAATTAACTACAACACGTCGTTCTTCTTACGACAAATGCCATATTAGCATTAGTTAACTGTGGTGTCGCACAAGTCTAAAGTGCGCGGCACCTACTTTCGCCGCGCGCCGCCATGCACGCACGGCACGGCGTTCTTACGTCAGCCACGAGCGCCCTCTGCTACAACTCCGCTCGTGGCCACCACTGAACGACATCGTTCACTTGGGACTGAGATAGGAACCAGTTAACACTTCGGAATCAGGTAGGCACCAGTGAAGACTAGACTAGGAATTATCACTAGGCAGGCCTCTAGTTCAACTATGTATCAGCATTCTGCAGCACTGAGCTATGTAAAAGTTAAGTATACTAAATCTATCTATCTATCTATCTATATATATATGTGTGTGTGTGTGTGTGTGTGTGTGTGTGTGTGTGTGTGTGTGTGAGAGAGAGAGAGAGTGTGTGTGTTTTCTAATTTACTCTAGTGGTTCTAGTTTCTGCTGTCCCACTGGCTGCTCACCTTCGTACCGCACAAGTATGCATCCTTTATTCCTGAGTCGGTCTCTTTCTACTCGGCCACCGACTCCTATGACGGAAACGAGACACAAAAGCGGCGACGAGGCTGGGACACAAAATTAACAACAGCCATCAATAGTATGAAATTAAAGAACGCAAGTTCTAACTGTTAGCCGGCCGCGGTGGCCGAGGAGACTAAGGCGCTCCAGTCACGGGGTGCACGGCCACTACGGTCGGGGGTTCGAATCCCCCCTCGGGCATGGATATTTGTGCCGTCTTTAGTATAAGGTAGTTGATAAGTAGTTTGTAAGTTTAGGGACTGATAACCCCGTAGTTAAGTCCCATAAGCTTAACAAACATTTGAACATTTTTCTAACTGTTAGCTGTAGCGTAGTAGGCAATGCGGTGGACTGTGACGCTGCTCGTCAGTGGTTCGAAACCCACTACTACCTAATTATTTTTTTTCTAAGAGAGTTTCAGACACTCTTATTAATTAATTTTTCATTATTTAGATTATTATTTTGGTCCAAAATGTTTGCAAAAACTTATAAAACTACAAATCCAAAGTGGGCCGTAAAACACGTCAGTGCGATTTTTGTTTTGTTTCGAATAACATTATTACTTGTCTCATGTAAAAGTAGGAGAGCCGCACTCACTTCTATAAGTTCACATTCATCCATTTTAAATTTCTTTCCGAAAAAATTAGGCGGTCAATAGATGCCGGTATGTAGTCGTTGGTGTGGCTAAAATACATGTGGCTGAATATTCTGTGGACAACACGCATTTTTATGGCGCTTCTACACGCGCCTGTGGGAAGCTCGCTACTGTGCGGTGACGTCACGGCGGCCGCTGGCCCTGGTGACCTGCGCGGCGCGGCGCGGCGCGGCGCCAGGTCGCTCGCTCTACTCACTCACACACTGCCTGCCTGGGCGCCCCGCAATGCGTCCCGTTCCTTTGTTCCCCGCGGTACACTTCCCAGGAGCGCCGCGCTCATAATGAATGCCACCGCGTTAATCATACAAATCGCTGCTCTGTTTTGGAACGAGTCCCACGTAACGGTGAATGCGTTTATAAATTTTGACTTTTACTTGCCGACTGTACTGAGCTGTCAGCAAGCTTTTGGCATTAGCCCTATTTACTACTAGGTAACATAGGAGAGACAGGATCCGATTAATGACAACTTTAAATCTTTTTGTGGCCACATTCGTGTTATTTTTTATGGTGTTTTTTAATTCCAATGTAATGGAATTATACATATTTACACATGTTTTTCAAACATTCTCTTTCCCAATTCAACTTTTGAAAATATTTTATTTTCGTATTTCCATGTCTTATTTTTTTCAAACCTTTGGCGATTTCATAACAATATTGCCATTAAAAAAAAATTTGCCATTAAAAAAAATTTGCCATTAAAAAAATTTGCCATTAAAAAAAATTTGCCATTAAAAAAAATTTGCCATTAAAAAAAATTTGCCATTAAAAAAATTTGCCATTAAAAAAAATTTGCCATTAAAAAAAATTTGCCATTAAAAAAAATTTGCCATTAAAAAAAATTTGCCATTAAAAAAAATTTGCCATTAAAAAAAATTTGCCATTAAAAAAAATTTGCCATTAAAAAAAATTTGCCATTAAAAAAAATTTGCCATTAAAAAAAATTTGCCATTAAAAAAAATTTGCCATTAAAAAAAATTTGCCATTAAAAAAAATTGCCATTAAAAAAAATTGCCATTTAAAAAAATTTGCCATTTAAAAAAAATTTGCCATTTAAAAAAAATTTGCCATTTAAAAAAAATTGGCGTATTTATAAAAAATTCTCAAATTTAAAAAATTTGCAAGTTACACAAATTTCGCGAGTTACACAAATTATGCGACTCAGTTGCACAGTGGTAGTGTGTCAGACTACAAATCCAAAGGTCGCGTCTTCGATCCCCGCCAGGTCCTAGGATTTTTATCTGTCACTTTCCACTTCTTTCACCTCTGGCAGTATTGCTCAAGTGAAAAATACCAAGTAGTCAGTTCGAAGGTCGGAGGAAGGCAACGGCATACCACCTCAAAACAGGACCACGCCTATTAAAGCACTGTGGTGTTCAAACCAATCTTCAGATTGTTGACTGCTTTACCTTACCTTTTTACAAAAATTATGCAAGTTACAAAAAATGCGCGGTTTTAATAAATTTCGCGGTTTTTTTGAAAATTCGGCGTTCTCGCAAAATTCTTTCTTTTTTCAAATTCAAATGTTTGTAATCGTATGGGAGCAAACAACTGTGGTCTTCGGTTCATAGACTCACAAACTAATTAAACTAAACTACGCTAAGGAGAAGACCTTATGCCTGAGGGAGGACTTGAAGCTCCAATGGGAACGACCGGCAAATTCCTGACACGATGCCTAGAACCGCGCGGCTTTGCTTCTTTCCTTCCAGTGATGGCCATACGCATATTAAACCCCAAATATACTCAAGAAGACAAATCGGACACCAAGTGTAGTGTGGTGTACATGTACCAGACTTTTAATTGAAAGAAATACTCTACTTGCAACTGAATTTAGTAGTTAACTAATCGTACACACACACACACACACACACACACACACACACACACACACGCGCGCGCGCGCGACCGAGGGAGCACGCGAACCTCCGATAGCAGCAGCCGCGCAGGCCAGCCATAAAAGAAAGGACAAAAGACACCAGTGGCTACTGATATCAATGAAGATCGGGACCGGAATTCGAACCCGGGTTCGGTACTAGGCAGTTACGCTGACCACTGCGCCACCCGGAGACAGCGGTCACTGTAAGTGCAGGGACTACCCTAGCACGCTTGCAGCATTAACATCGACGTACTACGAGTACTAATGCAGTAGCCCTGCTCACTATCCTCATTACTCGACCGTTCTGACACGATGGACAACCATAAAATGATGACAGCCGCCAGGAACGTGTGCTTTCTCCATTTAATATGTAACTTCACTCGTTCCACGTCCCTCAAGGCTGCTCATGTTAGGGTTTTCAAACCACTATTGTTGAAGACAATGAGGACTATAGCATATATTGGCGGGGGGAGGGGAGGGCAAGATTAGTGTAAAAGATAAGTATTTTTATGTACACACCGCAAGATATTTTGTATCAGTTTTGCTGCTCGTACTCTGAGGACAATTTGCACTGAAGCCCCTTTTACGTTACTGAGATCATGCTTTTTCAAGGTTGACGTTAAATCATAAAAAAATATAGCTATTAAAAACTGGCACGAAATTCACCCTACTAACACCCCACTCCCGTTAGCAAGAGAGGGAAGTATGACTGTCTTCCAAGGAAGTGCCTTCAAGCATAATTCATTAAGACGTTACCTGACAGCGTAGGATGGAGGCGATCTACACTGTTTAATTATCTCCAAAGGAAAAACGCCAATATCGCAGTATGACTGATTATTGACGATCGGTATGGACAAGATATGCCATCATCTCGTCGTATATATTCTACAATGTGGTCTTATTATTATTACATGCCCCACTACATAGTAATACTACATGTTTCATGGTTAAATTCAGGTGGTTACATCAGGTATTTTTACAAACACAAGTGCAGTACATAAGTTGTCAGGATTTACAAAAGAAGCGTTTTGACAACACCTTTTTGGCGCTTTACAGAAATTGTAAAAGTCTACTATGAATTTATGTACCAAATCAAATTTATTGACGGACCATCGTCCTCCTTTGTCAGATTTTTTTTTTTTTTTTTTTTTTTTTTTTTTTTTCCTGATATGGTCCCTCTCCTTCAGTAAGTTGCAGCAGTCGAAAAGCACGTGGTCAATAATTTGGACAGCTGTTAAATGTGCACGTTCCGTCTTCAATTATTGTGAACAGCTGATAATAGGCTTTCAGTTTCCCACAACCTGTTAACATAGCTGTAAAATTCGGAGATATTGGAAGTTTAATCAGTAAACGTTGTCGGATTGTAGGAAAATACGGCTTAGTGCTTCCCCCGTTTTTGTTCTTTGCCACTCAATGTCCCATTTGTTCCTATTATGGGTATTTTGTTGTAGCGAATTGACTGTCGTGATCGAGCTGCTCTTCTAGCAAGGTTGTCAGCTAGTTCATTTCCCCATATCCCTCTATGTTCTTTAACCCATTCGAAATGCACCAGCCAATTGTGTGTCTGCAATATTCTGATTTTACATATTCTTTCTTCAATCAAGAAGTTGTGGTTCTTTGGACTTCGTAACGAGTCCAAAGTAATCCTGCTGTCGGTGTAAATTACTGCAGTTCTATATTTATTTATTTATTTTTAAGCCGCGGTGGAGTAGCCGAGTGGTCTAAGCCGCCTCGCTGCGGGCGCACGGTTGCTCGCCGTCGGAGGTTCGAGTCGTCCTCGGGCATGAGTGTGAGTGTGTGTGTGTGTGTGTGTGTGTGTGTGTGTGTCGTCCTTAGGTTAGTTTACCTAGGTTTAAGTAGTTTGTAAGCTACGGACTGATGACCACGCAGTTTGGTCCGATAGATTTACAAACGTGTGTGATAACATGTCTTTTTAAAATACGGGTTAAACAGAAAGTGCAACATTGGACTTAGTCAAAATATGAAATATATAAGTTATATTATGAACTGCTTGTAAGAGAAAAAAACATGACCACATTGTAGAATATAAACGATCAGAAAGTGATGGCTTAGCCCATCGAAACTGGTCGTCAATAAATTGATCAATCATCTGCCATCTTGGCGTTTTCCTTTTGAAGTTAATCAATCATTGATTAAAATAATTCAGATATTGCACTTATTTTTTTCTTTATATTCATTAATTCTGGGGGACAGGCCCCCTCCCCCTTATATACGCTACTGGTTGAACGAATTAATGGACTACAGTCCAGAATGAATCGATCTTTACATATCACCATTGTTATAAAATAATTGCAAGCGTGAAGAGTTAATAAACCGCAGTTTTCCTTCTGTGGGCTTTCAGCGTCGCACGTACCACGTTCGAGAGCAGACTTCCACGTGCACAGCTCACCGACCTTTCAGGAAGTCAAGGCGCTGGTATACAGTGACTCACTCACGCCAGTAAACAATGGCGTCACACTCTCGGCTGCTGACACTAGAGGCATGGACTTAACTGTGTTTTTGCGAGCAGGCGCTGAAGCTAGTGCCGATAGCAGACGCCGAGTATCGTGTGCCAATGACCATCTACCACGCAAATATTTTATTTAACAGGGAATAGATATTTCATCGCCGTTATACAGGGTGTCCCAGCTATCTTGTCCACCCAAAATATCTCTGGAACAATAACAGCAATTGGAAAACGACTTTCACCGATATCAATGTACGGCTGGGGCCCACGAATGTACATATTTGTAAACATTGTAAAACGAAAGCAAATGTATTTTTTAACACACACACACACACACACACACACACACATATATTAATGGACACCCTATATTTTTTCTTCAGCAATTCATACCATGACAAATCACATAAACAATGGCGTTGATTGCATCGCAATATTCAAATTACATCCCGAGATATTGCGACGAGAAGTTGACTCTTGAAAAACCCGAAATGCGCTGCTAGCGCACGTCCTGAGGCTCAGGCGTGAACCCCATGCTGCCCGTAATCGCACTTCCATACTTAAGAGGTTCGAAACGAATAATACGGTCTGCTGCCATCCTGCATTAAAGTCGTACATTCCAGCAGGTATTTATCCCATAGGCTAGGGGTGATGAGGTTCTGTAACACATCTGTATACCGCAACGTTAGTCACAAAGTTAACTTCGCTTATCGTTAACCCGTTACTAAAAACGTAATGCCGTTCAACGTTAAAACTTTAATTTACTGTAGATCTAGCGCAAGTAACAGTGAATCATTCACTCATAATAGTAAAATTCATGTTGATGGTTTTAGTGAAACGAGCATGTGGACTAAAGGTTTTACCGTTGTTTAGGTAAAAATGTTTTGATTTGGGAAGTTCAAGTAAGACATAAAAGCATGGGGTTCAGGCCTGAGCCTCAGGACGTGCGCTAGCAGCGTATTTCGAGTTTTTCAAGCGTCAACTTCTCGTCTCAATATCTCGGGATGTAATTGGAATATTGCGATGCAACCAACGCCATTGTTTATGTGATTTGTCATGCTATGGATTGCTGAAGAAAAAATATAGAGTGTCCATTTAAGAAAACAATGTTTGTGTTAAAAAACACATTTGCTTTCGCTTTAGAATGTTCCCAAATATGTACATTCATTGGCCCCAGCCGTACATTGATACCGGTGAAAGTCGTTTTCCAATAGCTGTTATTGTTCCAGAGATATTTTGGGTGGACAAGATAGCTGGGACACCCTGTATACAAAATATTTTTCTTATTCAGCAGTGTTGGTAATTCCACGTTTCTGTACTGTCTTTCCACAAATTGATGAGTCAAAAATATTGGACAGGTAGATCAATTCGCCAACCCAGCATGGCAGTAGAAGTAAAATTGATGGACCGAGGGGAAAGGGGCGGAAGTTAATTAACGTAAGAATGGAATAAATTCACACCCGGACAAAGACGAGAACTGAGGCCAGTGATACCAATTACGTTCGGTTGGGCCATGATAAATCGTTTGCGCCACAGCGACCCAGAGACAGCCACGTATGAGAACAAAATGGGAGGGGTGCAGGTTTCGACACGACAGAATGGACCACTGACTCGAGAACATTACAGGATAGCGGGTTGGAATTCCCACTCCTACTTCTTTCTGTATTCAATGATCTTGATGACCGACGAACAAAAAAAATTTTTAATGTTTATAAATCTAAGAGACGCTCGGGGTTATCAATCCCTAGGTTTACAAACTATTTACATTAACTTAAATTAACTTACACTAAGGACAAAACACACACACACACACACACACACACACACACACACACACACACACACACGTGCCCGAGGGAGGACTCGAACCTTCGACGGCGAGCAATCGCACACTCTTCAGCAAGACGCCTTAGAACGCTCGGCCACTCCACCGCTGCAAAACAGACGAAATTGCTCATAAATTGTATCTCGTCTTCGTCTCTGTACCTTGGATTGGGAACCGCTGCCGTTGATTATCTAAATCTAAAGAATTACATTTTTGGCTACTGGGGGTGATATTTACGAAACGATTTTCTTTTCTTCAGGCAACACGTGTGCCTGTTTTAAGCTGATAGGCGCGTCCGTCCCTCATGTTCGCAGGTTCCCAGGGGAAAAAAAAAAAAAAAAAAAAGAAAAAAAGAACTGATCACAAAGAAATTTTGTTGTATACTTACACTATCAGTCCACGTTTCATTCTCATACCAGAACTTTTATCTGCATTTTCGAAGTATTTTTATCGCATACGTGTTATAGTGTTACCCGAAGCACTTCTGAAGTTGAGGTTTTTGTCTGAACCTCGCGAGTCAGCCTTTGGGCGCTACTTTGGCAGGGAGGGAGTATGTCGCTAGCAACATGCGACCTTGAAGTGCTCAAGGCACCAGATCCTAAGCAATACTGACTGACGGAATCGCACAAATTCGCTTTAAAGCAAAGTATGTACGAGGTGCGTATGAAAAGTTCAGTGAATGGTCCCATATTTTACAAACCGCACTGACAAGGATGAGTTACCCGCGCATACATATTGAGGGACATGTCAACAAGTGGTCCCTATAGTGCAAAGCACTGCAGTGCAGCGGTGGTAGACGCTGCGACCCAGCCAACAGGACCAGTGTGAGAACTCGTGCCATTGCAACATGGGGCGCAAAACACAATAACCGATGGGATGTTAGTGCAAGCGGGTGGTGTTGAAGCAGTAAGTAAAAAGCGTGTGTTTCAGTGGTTTCAACGCTTTAGCGACGGAAAGGAACATGTCGAGTATGAACCACGTACGGTTCGACTACGGCGGATGCTTGCGGATGATCGCTGGCTGTCTTTGTGAACGATAGCAGACGAGATGAAAATCAGCATCGGTTGCGCAGATCCAACAACGCGTGAACTCAGTGCTTCGAGCGACTCCACAAGAAGCATTTGCTCACACTTTCCAAGAGCTGTACGGCCGATATCATAAGTCAGGGTAAATAATGCACTCGGTTGGCTGTATTACATTTTTAAAAATCTAACAAAAATGTTTCTTGAAGTAAGGTGACAGACACACACGGTTAATGATGTGGACTCTGAACATTCCCAGTGGGAAGGAACTTATGAAATGGAAATATTGCCGGGAATATTTTTTTGGCCCGGGAAGATTGCACAAAATTGGGAATTTGTGAAAATTTTTAGTTTTCGAAAGTTTTAACACTTAATAACAGTTAACGTCGTAATTAGATTAACTAAGTAAAATTATACATTTTAATCCAAGATTTCCCATTCTCTGCATTCCTTGCTAATTCCATGCAGAAAATCATCGAACCTGGCCGCAGTACAAATTTTAATTCAAAGCTTCACCAATGTCTTTGACATTTTCGAGACGCAAAACAGTCTCTGGGTATATAAATTTATAATGATATTTATATCACCTCAGCTTAAGGTAAAAGGCAGGAATGTTCCGATATGTCCATTGCCAAGGTGCTGTTCCGATGCATGGAGAGCCTTGGCAGTCGTGGCAATATTTTATGGAACACAGAAGCTCAATTACAGTTTGTGACACAGAGGGCAGTCGTACTGAGACTACTCCGAGGCGCTTTAACCGCTAGTGGTGCGGTGGTCTAGTGCTTAAGACGTGTGGCAAGTGAGCAGAGAGGTCCGGGTTCGATTCCCGGCCAGAGCAAAAATTTTAATTCAATGCTTCACCGTTAATGTCTTTCACATTTTCGAGACGCAGAACAATTTCTGGGTATGTAAATTTATAATTTTGCATTCTGGCAATTTTTCTGCACTTTTTGTTCAATTATAACATTTTAATCAACATATAAGAGCGTTCGTGCTCTTTTTTAGTAACGCAAGTACCACATTTGCCTATTAATTTGAGCAATTTCGTTTTTAAAATTATAAATTCCCAAGAAAATTATTTAATTGTATATTTTTAAATATATTTCAGTTTTTGTGTTTGATTCAACTATACAATTACTGCCTTAAAGCTATTAAGTTTTATTGACCTATCTGCTTAATTAATAATAACTTCCTGGGAATTTGTCAATTTCGGGAATATTCCCGGCAATATTCCCTGGGCAGGGCCGGCGCAAGCCCAAGTGCCGCCCCGTGCGAGCTGCTAAATTGCCGCCCCCCCCTTTTTTCACATAACTAATATGAAATTTCATTGAAACAAATCTGTAGGAAATGCCAGCAATCAATCGCAATTTTTGTTTTTACTTTTCAGATCTACCTAGGTTTCGGGCACTGAATAGGCCAGTCTCAAAGCTTTTAATATGTGCTTCCATCTGAACCGTCATGTTGACAGTTACATTCATCATGACGGTATAGATGTAAACTTAACTCAAAGCATTGAGAATAGCCACACTGTGTCCGAAATATATGTAGATCTGGAAAATGAAAACAAAAGTTGCGACTGATTGGTGACATTTTCTACAGATTTATACAAAACCGTCGCTGGGCACCGATTTGAAAATGGAGTCAAACCTGACTGAAGAAATCTAGCTAATTTTAATAATCGTTGTCATTTTACAAAAATGTTCGAATGTGTGTGAAATATTACTGTAGGATACGCTGTTCAGGATATGAAGTCATAAGAATTGGAATTGAATTTCAAGCCGAATTCCACTAGAGACGCAGGTGAAACGGTCAAAGAGTGGGGCAGAAGACAATAGAGAGAGAGGAAGGACATGGAGTAACATAATAATTCAATAAATACACATCGGGACATCGACGGGTACTGATGCCAGTCGAAATATATTAACTCAGTGCACTGCGGTTGTTCATTTCAAAGGACTGACACTCGACATCTGTCGTAATTTCCATGTTTCAGTTCTTTCGTGTCTGACTATAGAATAAGGGGCAACAAATTAGCCGTCACTATATCACTTCACTTTTCTTCGCTTTATTTCCGTTCTAGCTCTTGGGACGACGCGTGCTTATTTGGCGACTTGCCAATTTTTGAAGTAATAGATCATAAGAAAAATAAATTTTCCTACTCTGCAATCTTGAAGGAGACAAATTGTAACTGATGAGTAACATGCATGCGCAATACTAATTATACGTCATATGAAAAGCACTTACCTATTACATCCCAAGTTGCAAGAAATTCGGACGCACCAATTATTCTGTTCTTACGAAACGCAATGGAAGTGCTTCTGACCAATCTTGACTCCCTCGGTCAACTACCGAAACGAATTCTGTAGTTTTCATTGTAGAGAACGCAACAATACCTATTGCCTGGAAAGCCGAAGTGGTGACGCGGTAGTGCCAGATACTAGGTAACGTGACGAGGCACAGCGAGACTACGATTAAATACCGCCCAAGAAGAAGCAAGAAGCTCACAATAAGTATGTGACCGATGATATGAATAAATGAATTATCAGACAGAAATTTATATGGCATTACGAAGAATAAAAGGAAATACGAACTTTGCGAAATCTGCACAACTTTTGTCAAATAGAAATGAGCTTCAAAGCTAGAAAGGAAACCCTTAGAAGCAATGTTCTATAAATGGATTTTCGTTTTAGAAAGTGTCGAAATTAACGTTTTGTTTTGAGCGGACATTGTTGCTAAAAGAACATACTTTCTCAGGTTTTCATCATAGTCAAAGCGACCAATAATTTACTTAGATTAAACATGGATTCACACGCATTATACAGTAAATAAATGTTGGCAAAGTGAGAGCGGCCAGTAGTATTGTCAAACAAAAGTGCAGGTCAGAGTTCGTTTCCATACATGCGGAGACAGGTGTTTCACGGCTCAAAAACCAAAACGTCCGACTATCACTCAGAAACGGATAGCAAAAATTTTCAAAAATACGTCGAAATCCAACTTATTCCAGGCTTACTACCAATGTCTTTATCCCTTGTAATTACTCGCAGCGTATTTACCCAATGGGAATACTTCTAGCCATTACAGGTGTTGGACATGTTTCACCATAGTAATGTTCAACCATGTTTTTTCCATAATGCGGGAAGAATAAAACACTCGGTACCTGGCATTGAAGGGCTTAGCAAAATTTCTTCGCGCTTAACATGTAACCGCAGTATCCAACGTTGCATTCGAATTTCTAAATTAGATTTCGTCTTCTGCAAAATTAGTTGTAAGTAAACGCATGGCGCGTATCAGGCTGGCAGCATCCATAGGAGTACTGGCGTGTACGCCAGACGGCTTGCCCCTCTCTTAACTACGGGGTCATCAGACCCTAAGCTTACAAACTTTTGTGTCCCAGCCTCGTCGTCGGTGTCGGTGGCCGAGTGGAATGAGACCGACACAGGAATATAGACAGCACGCTGGTGCAGGTACGGAGGGGAGCAGCCAGAAACTATAAACACTAGAGTAAATTAGAAAGAGATATATATTGCACAGAATGTAACAATACTTAACTTTTACATAGTACTGCAGAATGTTGATACATAGTTGTTAGAGGCCTGCCCAGTGCCTGTACGATAGCAAAGCCTTCAATGGTGCCTATCTGATTACGAAGGTCCTAACTGGTTGCTATCTCAGACCCAAGTGAACGATGTCTTTCCGTGGTGGCCACGAGCGGGGTTGCAGCAGAGGGCGCTCGTGGCTGTCGTCGTGAGAACGCCGCGCCGTGCGTGCATGGCGGCGCGCGGCGAAAGTAGGTGGCGCGCACTTTGTACTTGTGCGACACCACACAAACTACTTATGAACTAGCTAAGACTAAGGACGGCACAAATATCTATGCTCGAGGGGGGATTCGAACCGCCGACCGTAGTGGCCGTGCAGACCGTGACTGGAGCGCCTCAGTCCCCTCGGCCACCGCGGCCGGCTCTCTGTTCCTCTGGCGTAAACACGACGGTGCTGCCACACTGGCAAGGGAGAAATTAATCCTCCTCCTCATTGAACAGGGGCGGTTGGCAGGTAGTCGAGGCGGCGCCATGCCACAGTTCCTGAAGGCGCTTCCTCCAAGGTTCGGTTTCGAATCCCCTCTTCGGCATAAATGTTGAGTTTGCCAAAAAAAAAAAAAAAAAAAAAAAAAAAAAAAAAAAAAAAAAAAAAAAAAAATAAAACAAAATAAAATAAAAAATAAAAGTGAAGCTGGCAGATTTGCCGCCCCTCGGGAAGTGCCGCCCCGTGCGGCCGCACGTTTCGCACGTGCCTTGCGCCGGCCCTGTCCCTGGGAATATTCCCTCTACTTTAAATTCCCGGGAATTCCACAACAGTACACACGGTACAACCGGAGCTACTCGACCGTGTCGCAGCACCGTCTTAACTGACGAGTGTATCACTTACAAGTGTGCTGCGCTTAAAAGTTTAGATCCCTTTGTATTTTCTGGATCCTGCGGTGTAGGACTGCTGTGAGGTGGACACATTTGAGGTTAACTACTATCCTTTCGAGTCCCATCCAGAACAGAATTTCCGAGACCGCTATGTCTGCTTGCGGAGTTTAACAGTCAGAGACTTCTCAGGTTTTTTTTTTTTCCTCTTCTTCCTTTCGACGAGTAAGCACAAAACGCTCTTTCTCCTGTTGTAACCGCCTTCCTTCACTGTACGTCACAAGTGTGCTGTGTGTGACTCAGCTCTAGAGGTAATTACTTAAAACGCTGGAAAAATGTAAGGAAATGTGGCTTCTCGCGGTAAAATGTACTGCAAGCGGAAAGACAACACAAGGCGACGCGAGCCGGCAGCAGCAGTGAGTCATCTGCTAATGAAGGTGCCTGGCAGCGGGACATTATGCCGTCGAGTGGGCCGCAGCAACGCACGGAAACGGCCAACGCCACTTTCCGAGAGAGACCTACAATTTGCGTCTCCTCGCACAACGCTCCGCGGCACTGGAAGACAGGGCGGACAACTTGCGCAATGTACACCCAGTCGCGTAAGGCATGCAGACTCGTGCTTCTGCAGAACGTCGCGGGCACACAAATTTAAAAACTTAACCAGCGTGCATTGCAAGAGTGACAGAGGAGACACAGAACGACAGTGCTTTTACTTAAAATTAAACACTCTTACGTTGTCCGAATCCTTGACTGGCAGAGGTCTGGCGGCCGTTCATTTGGCCTCGATCCAACGCCTCTCAAATGCCGTCCACAAACGAGGCAACAGACAGGGTGTTTTCGAAGTAATAGTAAATATTTTAGGACTCGGATGTAAAGACCAATCACGAGGGGGAGTTGCGTTTGAAGGAGGGGAAAAAAAAGAAAGATCTTTATTCTTCTACATAATTTTCAAGTACATTGAAACATTTCCAGAATGAAACATTCACTCGGCAGTGGAGCGTGCGTGCTGATATGAAACTTCATGGCAGATTAAAATTGTGTGCCGGAACCGGGTCTCTAACCTGGGACCTTTGCCTATCGCGGGCAAGCGCTCTACCGACTGAGCTATCCCGACACGATTCACGATGCCGCCTCACAAATTTACTTCCGCCAGTACCTCGCCTCCTACTCTCCAAACTTCACAGAAGTTCTCCTGCGAACCTTGCAGGACTAGCACTACTGGAAGAAACGATATGGTGGAGACATGGCTTAGCCACAGACTAAGGGATGTTTCAAGTATGAAACTTTCACTCTGCAGCGGAGTGTGCCCTTGCCCGCGAAAGGCAAAAGGTCCCAGGTTCGAGTCCCGGTTCCGGCATACAATTTTAATCTGCCAGGAACTTTCATATCAGCGCACACTCCGCTGCAAACTTTCATTCTGGAAATATTCCTTAGGCTGTGCCTAAGCCATGTCTCCAATGTCTCCAGCATATCCTTACTTCCAGGAGTGCTAGTCTTGCAAGTTTCGCAGGAGAGTTTCTGTGAAGTTTGGAAAGTAGGAGGCGAGGTACTGGCAGAAGTATAGTTGTAAGGACGGATCGTGAGTCGTGTCGGGATAGCTCAGTCGATAGAGCGCTTGCCCGCGAAAGGCAAAGGTCCCAAGTTCGGGTCCCGATTCCGGCACACAATATTAACCTGCCAGGAAGTTTAATTGAGACATTTGTCTTACAGTTTTACAAGCTTCAAAAAGACTTCCAGGAAAAAATCAGGGTGTTGCGTACGGAAGAAGCGTTGAACGGCTTGTTTGACGTCCATTCCACCTTCCGCCGAGAGTATTCTTCCAACCTGGATAGAGATGGAAGTCACTTGGTGCGAGGTCAGGACTGAATGGAGGATGGTGTATCAGCTCCCAACCAGTACGGTTTTGCGTTGCCGTCGCCGAGTGTGGTCTCGCATTGTCAACCAGCAACAGGACACCAGATCTGAGAAGACCAGGCCGCTTTTCCCGAATCACCTCTTTCAATTTCGACAGAGTGGCACAGTACCGCGTAGCATTGTTGGTTGCATCCTCCAAAAGCTCCAGCAACGTAACTCCTTGGGCGTCCCACAAAGCGGTGAGTAGCACTTTACCTGCAGACGGAGTGCTTTTGAACTTCTGTCGGACAGTTAATGACGGATATTTTCCACTTCATTGATGCGGTCTTCGAAAATAAAATGTTCAAATGTTTGTAAAGCTAATGGGACTTAACTGCGTGGTCATCAGTGCCTAAAGTTACAAACTACTTCAGAACTAGCTTATACGAAAAACGGTACAAACATCCATGCCCGAAGGGAGATTCGAACCCACGACGGAGAACGGCCTCGCGCATCGCAGCATAGCGCCTCAATACGCTCGGCCGCTTCGCCGCGGCTGCAGCTTTTGATTCTGGGGTATAAACAGTACTCAGTTTCATCCATTTCGCTATTTTTTTCCATCTTCGCATTCCTAAGAAACGTTAACTTCTGATTCATGTAACGGAAGTACGTTCTTCAACATTCCATGTTATTTGCATAGAAGAACTGCCAGTACTTGCAAGATACTCAAGCTGTGATGTTTTAATTTATGTATTTCTATATTTAGACAATTGCTACTTTGCACGTATCATTTTTATCTCCATCTTTTAAATAAGATGACCAACTTACAAAATATGATTTGATCAGATGATGGTGGCATAGACCTCCAAAACCGCCCCTCTTTCAATAAATATTTCACGAACTTAGCGTTTCACTTTTGAAGAAAATAAAGTCAGTAATATACACTCATGCTCATAAATTAAGGATAATGCTAATACATGGTAAAACAATGCTCTGGTGGGCGGTTTGCGGATTTAATTCACCTCGAGGTATGACCATGCGGTGCATTTGACCTGCGGTCATCGCACGGTGGTACTGGCAGCAGCAGTGGCGTAGCTATCATAGGGCTAGGCGGGGCAGTGCCCCGGGGCCCCCGAGATCAAGGGGCCCTCGGCCGTGAGCAAAGTTCGGAAAAAGGTACAGTAGAGCGCCGTTTTTTATTTTTATTTATTTATTTATTTCCTTCCAACCCTACCGTCCATCATCCCCCCCCCCTCCGTGAAACTAAACTTCCCACAGTAGCCGCCGCACTGGGCCACAGGGTGACGGAACATTGCTCCTAGTGTGGCCTTTTGATAAATACATTCACAGTACAGTACTTCTTATTGGCAAGTAGAAGTGTGCAGTTCGATTATACGAGTAATCGGTTTTCCGAACATCCATGTCCCCCAATTACACTTCGGATAATCAACGTTGTACTGTACATAATATTTTAGCTGAATGAAGGATTTTCGACGCTTAACTTTTTTAACACTGCCAACAAACTTCGAACGCAGAAAGTGAAATACAAAAATTATTCCCATCTCAGAATATAAATATAAAAAGGTATTGCTTGTCCTCTAAGACGTGCACCCTGCCGCCTGCTGAATTACTAGCAGTGGGTGACAACACTGTTCATGGTTTGATTCGCGGCAGGGGGCCATATTTTCGTGGATGAGTAAAACTTGATTGTTCATTTTTACTAGCTTCTGCCTGCGACTTCATTCACCCGATTACGGGTATGCTCGGTCGCTCAAGCATACCCCACTGAAAATTTTGGTATTACTTTTTTTCTTTACGTTATATTTCTTGCTTGTTATTAAATTCGACTCTCTCATTCCATTGATGGGCGACTGGCTTTTGTAATACGCCACTGTAAAAAGATTATCTAAAACAAACAGGCAATTGGATTCGCAGGCATTAAAATTCATGGTGACATGTGAGTGAAGTCATCATTTTCTAAATAGTCCGAATGTTAACAGAATGCTGCTTGTAAGTTCAATATCGTAAGCTGAATGCGGTAACCCTTAATTGTTGTATTAAGTAACTAGAAATGAAGTGGGTTTGGTACGATACGTTAAAAATGTGTATACTAATTTAACGTTTATGTATTCTCTTAGGAGTCAGTTGTCTTCAAGAAATCGTGTTAGTGTAAGTCGCTATATTTTTCATCCTGTTTATTGAATTGGTGTGAGATAAATGTTCAAATGTTTGTATAGTCTATGGGACTTAACTACGGGGTCATCAGTCCCTAAAATTACAAACTACTTATGAACTACTTACGAACTAGGACGGCACAAATATCCATGCCCGAGGGGGGATTCGAACCCCCGACCGTAGTGGCCGTGCCTACCGGAGCGCCTCAGTCTCCTCGGCCACCGCGGCCGGCGGTGTGTGATATAACAATGGGCAGTAAACCTATTGGTATCGACAGACATGGCATGACAGCAGAAGTGGTTATGGAGTATTTTCGTAATACTGTATAGAAAATAAATCTGCAGAAGAAAGAAGGCAGGAAGACCATCCGATGTTAGTTTTTGCGATAGTGAACACAGAATTCACAATACAGGCACGTCATTATCTGATATGCATGTCTAAGAAGATGAAAACTCTGAAAATGATTTCTGGACCTACTATAACGGAAAATCACGTTCAAATGGTCGCAAAAGCCGCCTAGTAGTCCTGAAACGTGAAATTGAAATTAATGGCTGTCAATTTCTTTACTGTATGTTAAATTACTTTTCTCCTTTAAGAGATTAAAATTGTCCTAATTAACACTAGATGAAGCAAACAGGAAGAAATACTACTAACATAAAACAAAATTTACTTTACCTTTGTATCTGGAATTGGAAAAATATAATAAATTTTTTTAAAAAAATTAGAAATACATGTCGGGGGGGGGGGGGGGGGGAGTGGGGAGGGGCTGCAGGCTGGCAACCACCTCCCCCGTATTGGAAACGCCACTGATCATACCCCAAGATTTTCAGAACTCGGTGGTATAGTTTTAGTTTAGAGAGGGCCCCAACGTCATTTTTGCCCCGGGGCCCTTGGTATAGTAGCTACGCCACTGGGCAGCAGTCCACATATGCAGAGGTGTGTTAGTGCATTTCAGATTACGGTGAAGTGAGTAAGTGTGACGAGCCGGCCGCGGCGGCCGAGGGGACTGAGACGCGCCAGTCACGGTCTGCACGGCCACTACGTTCGGGGGTTCGAATCCCCCCTCGGGCATGGATATTTGTGCCATCATTAGTGTTAGCTAGTTCATAAGTAATTTGTAAGTTTAGGGACTGATGACCCCGTAGTTATGTCCCATAAGCTATACAAACATTTGAAACATTTCAGGTGTGAAGACTAAAATGTTTTACTATATTTTTGAGTAATTACAGTTTGTTCTACCGATACTCATCTTTTCAACATCTCGATGTATGGAGGTTCTGCTCGCTGCAAAATTGTTCTCCTGGGGCGTCGTGGTAGAAATAAATACTCGTAGATACAATTTTTCACTTCATCTTTAATTTTAATCAAACTTCTTCTCCACTAAAACATTAAACGTTCAAAACGTATACAAATCACAAAGCATCAGCACGTTAGTACTTCCATTTCAAAACACAGAGTGACATAGATTCCAGTGCACTTTAGGAAAGCCAAAACTCGAACTCCCCCCCACAAGGCGGTGAGGCAAATATATAACACTGACAATAATGGCATTACATAACGCATTGTTCATAACAATTGAATATACTAATTTACAATGAACAAACACAACAGAAAAACATTTCATGTACACAAAATTAATCACAATAAAAAATGAAAACTATACATACAATAATTTTAGATTGCACCTATCTTTTTAAGTTTTAATCACGCCACTTTTTGCTTGACAACAAAGAATAATGATAAATCTCAATTAATTTGTTAATGAGTACATCATACATGTTCCTAACATCTATTGAACTATCAAATCTCATGGCCATTCACAAAATATATTCAAAATCTCACGTCAGTCAATATATACAAAGAATTCAATATTGATGATTAATGTAATAGTCGAAATAACACAATTAGCTGGTCAACACAACTTGTTTATGAGCCTAACATATATACCATGCTATTTATTTTCATTTATGTTTTACAAAAGTTTTTACCTTTCGTCTGTCTATTTATTGAAATAATGTACAATGACAAAAGTATTGTTTATAGAATTATCTGGAAACGTCTTATACAAATCTCTTAATTAATGAAATCTATCACTTGTTTTAATCATTTTATCACCGGGACACTGTCCTACACTGATTCCTAGGCTGGCTACTTCGTTTTTAAACTAACCTCACACGCAACATGTGTCACTATTGAACCACACGATTCCGGGTCCGACGCAGACGGTATCATAGGATGACATTGAGATGAGAGGGCCAGCAGTATCGTCACAAGACGTGCTAATGGTGACTGTGTGTTGAAAATGGCTCAAATAACACATATTGATGACATTATGAGGGGTAGAATACTACGGCGACTGGAGGCTGGTCAAACACAGCAGGTATTATCACAGGCCCTCTGTGTTCCACAAAGTGTGATCTCAAGATTATGGCAACGATTCCAGCAGACAGCAAACGTGTCCAGACGCTACGGTACGGGACGTCCACAGTGTACAACATCACAAGAAGACGGATATCTCACCATCAGTGGCCGCAGAGCCACTGAAACACAGTCTACAGACCTACAGACGACTGAACAGAATGGTTAATCGCCGAGAGGCCTGCCAAGATGCATTCCACTGACCCCTGGTCACAGGAGAGCCCGTAAATCCTGGTGTCCAGAACACCGAACATACTCATTCGGACAGTGGTCCCAGGTTATGTTCACGGACGAGTCCGGGTATAGTTTGAACAGTGATTCTTGCTGGCGTGAACCAGGAACCAGATAGCAACCAGGTAATGTCCTTGAAAGGGACCTGTATGGTGGTCGTGGTTTGATGGTGTTGGTTGGTATTATGATTGGTGCACGTACACCCCTGCATGTCTCTGACGAAGGAACTGTAACAGTTAAGGTGTATTGGGACTTCATTATGCACCAGTGTGTCCGCTTTTCAGAGGTGCACTTTCCACCTTCCTCCTGATGGACGATAACGCACGGACCCACCGAGCTGTCATCGTGGAGGAGAACTTTGAAACAGAAGATATCAAGCGAATGGAGTGGCCTGCCTGTTCTCCAGACCTAAGCCCCATCGAGCACGTCTGGGAAGCTCTCTTTCGACGTATCGCTGCAGATATTCAAAACCCTAGGACACTTCAGGAGCTCCGACAGGCACTGCTGCTCGACCACCTGATCGAGAGTCTGCAAACCCGTTGTGCGGTCCTTGTACATGTGGATGGTGATCATATCACATTCGCTGTCGGGCTACATGCGCAGCAGAAGTATACATTATGAACAGCGAAGGACCCAAGACCGAACCTTGTGGCACCCTATTCTTGACTGTTCAATTTCAGAATATTATGTGAACTACCTACTTATATCAATTTTCTGCATTCTTCCTGTTAGGTATGATTTAAACCAATTGTGCACTGTCCCATTCATAGCACAGTACTTCAGCTTATGTAGAAGAATTCCACGATTTACCTGAACAAAAGCCTTTGAGAGATCATAAAATATCTCAACGGATGATTTCCAGTTATTCGGAGCATTTAATATTTCATTAGTGAAAGGGTAGAAGGAGCTAGACAGAGAGAGAGAGAGAGGAGACGCTGTAAAATAATAATAAAGGAATAAATACACGCCCCGGAAACACCGGGAAATAACGCTGGCTTGTGAATAAAAGTTGCATTCTTTTTAGATTTAAAGCACAGTTATACTGCAGGGCTGTCGTGTCTTGCGCAACTGCAGGTGTGCACGCACCGGCTAGGTGCAGACGGCCTTGACCTTGACCAGGGAGAGTACACGGAGGGCCCACGAGCGCTCGATAAGGCGACGAGCTACCCTATTCAACCCCTCGACGCCCACATGCCGTCTCCAAGCAACACACAACACAACGCAGCGCGGCAGCCACAGTGCCCGTACACTCTCTTGGCCACAGTGGTGTCACTTGAGCACCGTTAACCGGGCGAGGTGGCGCAGTGGTAAGACACTGGACTCACATTCGAGTTCAAATCCACCTCGGGCCATCCAGATTCAGATTTTCCGTGATTTCCCTAAATCTCTCCAGGCAAATGCCGGGATGGTTCCTTTCAAAGTGCACAGCCTATTTCTTTTCTAACCATTAAAAAAAAAGCCACCTCTAATGACCTCGTTACCAACGGAGCGTTAAACACTAATCTTCATTCCTTCCTTCCCTGAGCACCGTTCGAGCAGAACCAAGTACAGTTGCACTCCTTAAAGCCGGATTTACACTGCCAACAAAACTGACACTACCATACTGTAATTCGACTTACTTCACGGAAGTTGTGTGTGAAAACATCATAAAGTCCCATGAAACAACTAAACTGTCGCCGATTGTTCAGACGTGTGTAAAGCTTATGGGACTTAACTGTGGGGTCATCAGCCCCTAAAGTTACAAACTGCTTATGAACTAGTTTATACTAATGACTGCACAAACGTCCATGCCCGAGGGGGGATGCGAACCTCCGACGGGGAGCGGACTCGCGCCTCAATGCGCTAGGCCGCTTCGCCTCGGCGCCGATTTTTCGCTGTGGCACGAAGAAACCCTGGATGAGTTAAAACAGGAAATTCTAGATGAAATTCACAATATCCCAGCTGAGAAGTTCCAGCGGGTAATGAGGAGCTCTACAACAGATTTCAGCAATGTATTCGTACAAGAGGACGCCATGTTTCGTAAATGGCAAAGCTGTAAGATTTCAGTTACTATGAATTAAATATCTTACCTTCATAGCTTCTAGTTTTATTGGATTTTGGAAATGTTCCTCTTTTTTTACCCTGTATTACTGAGTGTTTATTGCCACGTGCTTCCTAGTTACAGAACATCTTACTTCAAAATGTTCAAATGTTTGTTAAGCTTAAGGGACATAACTGCGGGGTCATCAGTCCCTAAACTTACAAACTACTTATGAACTACCTTATACTAAAGACGGCACAAACATCCATGCCTGAGGGGGGGATTCGAACCCCCGACGGGGAGCGGCCTCAAGCATCGTAGCATAGCGCCCCAATGCGCTTGGCCACTCCGCCGCGGCCATCTTACTTCATTCCGCAAAGACTGAATAGAATTCACATTTTCAAAGTGGCATCTCCATTGCTCTTACACATTCGCTAAATGGATTTTGGAAAGGAAGTAACAAAGTTGCTGATGGAACTTCAGCTTGAGTGTTTCTTTTAATTATGGAAACAAACCATATTACAGTGACTTTCACTACAGGGTCAATCCATATGAAGTGGTACAGGGATGTTGCTTGACCATTTTTAAATATTTTAATTTTTTTTATATGTGATTGCCCTATATTTGAGAAGTTCAAAACAGTTTTTTAAAGTCATTTATCTTGCACCTTTACTGAATGGCGGCCATTTTTATTTGCCGGCGCGTGACGATTTTTCAGTCTAGAGACATTAGCAAAAATTTTAATATCTCTGCACTGGGTTGTTACAACATTGCAACTGACATGATTGTTTTTAGAAAAGTGTCCTCTACAACATTGTCTATTACTCAAAACACCCTAAATTCAAAAATAACCAGTCAAAATGACCTCCAAAATTTGGTATCCAAATTTACAAAAATTCACTTTTTAGGCCCAAAAATAACAAACAAGGAGTGACTCATGAGTCTATTTTTTTCCTGTAGTTAGATATCATACACTACTAGCCTCATGTAGAACAAGAATACTTAGAAATGTTTCCTTGATTTTTTATGAATTTTTGAAATTTGAAAATTTTCATTTTTTGTAAAGTTTGAGGCTAGTTATCTCAGATGGGACTGAATATAAAAATACAGTTTGTACACCTATATGATAGGAACATGCTATAAAAATTTCAACATTGATATCTGAGTGTGAACAAAGATATGAATTTTTGAAAATGAGGAAATAATTCACATTACTATACAACTGATCTTATGGCTGTTACCTATTCATGTGTGATATTGGTGGAATATAATCAATTATTATTGAAGCAAGGTACTGAATTATATACAAAAAGTGGAAACATCACTGAAATTAACATTTATGGTATTTTGACATACGGTATTTAAAATAAATATTCTCAATTAACATCCTTCGATATGCGACTGTTCCTGAACCTGGAGGTGAATGTTAAGGACACTTATTTCTTCTGACAGCTTCTGTGATATAGACTAAGACCCCCCCAGTTGCTGTGGTAAGTTCAAGCACTGAAAGTTTCCTTAAAACATTTTTCATTGGTATCCAAACTTTGTCATTATTAGATTTCTTGAATGATGTTCTTGGGCCAGCAGGGTGGTAAAAATGCACAAAAACGTCATTTTTGTAGGCACGCATTTTGCGCACCTGCATGCGCAGAGAAGGAATATGCAGCGGTCTGAAGTCTGTCCGCCGTCCTGTTCCGTCTTCAGCGTTCTTTTACTCTCTTTCACTGTTGAAAGACTCGGTTTTCGCACATTTTCAGATGTGTTCTGTGTCAGTACTTGGGTCAAGTGACCAAACGAGAAAGACGTGGCATTTGGGAAGTATTATCCCGTGTTTCCTCGTTTGTGGACAGACTGATATAAAACGACTGTGCACGGTTCCTCAAAACTAAGCGCAAATAAAAGGTAAATAAAACTGTAAATGAAATCGTCCAATGAACTGCAGAATGTTTGCTCTCAAAGTCACCAAACCATTGCTGGAAATAACACTCAAAATTGTGAAGTACATCATTCGGTTTTTAGCCAATTTCACTGTTTGTGACGTTATATCTTCTGACTTACGTGTCGTAGAGGCTACTTATCCCCACACCCAGGGCCAGCGAATGCCATGTTAATACAGTTTTTGCGAGGACCTACTCTATCCTTCAGGGACAGCTGTGATTTACTGTTCCACCGATGGTTCGTATACGGCAATATAAAGGTTCAAATATTTGTAAGCCAATGGACCAAACTGCAATGGTCGTCGGATCCTAGAATTACAAACACTAAAGGTCATTTCACATCTTGTAGTATCTCGAGGACAAACACACACACACACACACACACACACACACACACACACACACAAATTATTTTGACTGGAAATATTTTAGCTTAAAATGTTTTGAAGATTCTAACCGTCTGTGGTTCAGCTGTAGCAACAATTGTAAAATTGGGTTCTTTATTGATGAAAAAGAGTTTGATTGATTTTGCCGTTTTATTGCCACGTCTGTGACTTTTTCCTTCAGCTACAGCTGTGGAGGCTGATTTTTTATGTTAAATACTGTAGTTATTAAATTCTACATACGTTTCCTACGTTCCACACCGGAATTGTAGGGAAGAAATATTGACGTTCCTAAGTAGGAAAGCGACGTCTTTCTGCCAAAGTACAAGCCTCCTGGTAATTCCTAGCAATTATATATTTTTAATAGCAAATGAAATTATTCATTGCAAGCTATTAAGGTTTAATCTATATCTATAAATGTGAATGTCTGTTCGGTGTACGCTTATCACGTCTGAACGACAAGACGTAAATATTTGTACAGTTACTAAATCATATCTGAGGAAAGTTTTAGGCACGGTTTTATAGTGATCTGATAGATATTTAGTAATTTGAAGAATATAACGCTAAATGAGGAACAATAATGACTCTTTAAAAATTATATTTACTCTTTGAAAATGGTTTTATTGGTTGCATTGATGCTTGAGGGTTGATAATGATAAAAAGGTGGAGTATATTGGGATGGAAAGTTATCGGTGTATATAAAATTCTACGTGTGTGTGTGTGTGTGTGTGTGTGTGTGTGTGTGTGTGTGTGTGTGTGAATATTTTTCTGTGTGTGTAATTGTTGTCCGAAGTCTCCCGTTGTACGCCATAGCAGTTCCATGCGGATAGCTAAAACGGGGTGGAAGATATGGTGGTTGAAAGTCGTCAAATTATAAAAAAAAAAAAAAAAAATCGGACTGAAGGCCATCGATGACGTTTGCGACTCTATAGCAAGGAGGTTACATACAGCGAAACGTGATGCCACAGACCATATCTTTGATGTATGCGTGCTGCAATGTCTTCTGCTTTTTCTTTCTCTGTAAGGATAAGCATACGAATAAGGAAATATAAGAAAAAAATAAATAAAGCATTAAAAAGAAATTTCTTTTAATACATCTCTTACGAAAATCGATTTGACGTTTCGTGCATTATATCAAGTGATCGATCTGTGATATTATTACAATCATTATTGTTAAATTTCGTGATTGGATTCTTCGAAACGAGTGCATTTTTACGTGTGATTTCTTATTTCTCTGATAAATGTAACATGTTTTTAGAAAAAAGGAGATGGATAGAAAGAGAGAGAGGGTGAATAGCAAAAGTACTAACTCAAGGCTCGATTAAATAAATAAATACCCGGGCAAGGCCGGGTTTTCAGCTAGTTGTACATAAACTGCCCTGGACTGTGCCGTTTCGTACCTTGTCAGCAATGTTACGAAACCTTGGAGCCGGCCGCAGTGGCCGAGCGGTCTGCGGCGCGCCAGTCACAGTCTGGACGACCGCTACGGTCTGGGGTTCGAATCCCCCTCGGGCATGGATGTTTGTGTCGTCTTTAGTATAAGGTAATTCACAAGTAGTTTGTAAGTTTAGGGACTAATGACCCCGCAGTCATTCTTAACATATGAACATTTTTTGAACAAACCTTAGACAGACAAATGTGGAAAAAATTTTAAGCGGGAGAGTTGTGTGTGTATGTTTTAGAGTGTGGGAATCCTTTAAAGTTTATTTTTCGTGGTTGCTCAAAGGTTTGAGTCAAATACGAAACACAACCTTGGGAGAGGCGGAAGGCCAGCTATTGGGAGCCTGGGTTCCACTCAGTGGTGTGTCGGCTCCGCGGCCTTTATACGGGCGCGTTAAACGGCTGCCGTGTTCTCTTAATTTGCGAAACCCTCGCGCGCCGGTGTTGTCATTCGGCGAGGCGCGGCCTTCACAGCAGACTGACGCAACGTTGCGAAAGCCGCGGGTAGCCGTCGTTTGTTTTGGCTCACTGTGCCCCAGGGGGTTGCCCAACTGCCGAGTGTCGCCTGCTAAGACCGCCGCGAAATGGTAGTAGCCGCGCCTTCATACTGCTGTGTGAGCCCACAACTGAGCACGTACACAGCCTGCGCCAAGTAACTATTCCAACCAATGAATATGAAACCCCACTGTGCACGGATTTCACACTTTTTCGAGGACTTCTGATAGATTTAGAATTACCGTCGACATCGTGGTCATTAGAGAACGAACACACGCTCGGATAGTTTTTGTCAGGGTGGGGGTAGCAACTTTACCGTGCCCTTTGAAGGGAATCATCCCGGCATTTGCCTAGTCATGTTGGGAAATCAGGGAAACCCTGTCTCCATGACCATGGAGACTTGCTCCTTAGTATAGCCCTGCGGATCATCATAATATAAATATATAAAATTTAATATATAATAAAAATGGCTGTGTCTATGTATATGTGTATGTACCACATCTCCTCCGAAACTACTAGATAGATTTTAACCAGATT
Source organism: Locusta migratoria (assembly GCA_026315105.1). Taxonomy (NCBI): domain Eukaryota; kingdom Metazoa; phylum Arthropoda; class Insecta; order Orthoptera; family Acrididae; genus Locusta; species Locusta migratoria. Next base: position 150,177,042 of record CM048745.1, on the reverse strand, counting down.
CGGTGTACATACGATTGAAACACAAGAATCATCACCGTTGGGCTTGTATCCTCCTAGCTTTCATAAAAGCCCTTTCACCTACCACTGGCAACTTCATTGGATCGTATTGTGAAGTGATGTTTGGTGTGAGACAATAAGATATTTGTAAGGACATTTTTAGTTTCGAAACAGTTTGTGTTAAATGTTAGCACTCGGAAAAGAAGGAGTGATTAGGAAAGGAACTTGTCCTGTTCGTTCATTTCCTTTTTTAAGTACTGTGTTTTGTGCTGTCGTGCCGTGGTACAATATTAATAGACGCAAGAAACTTTTAAATATTTAAAGTATTGACTTATGCACATTTGCAGTATCACATGAAGTAAATAGATACACTCAACACATTACTTGAATGTATGAAAATATATCGACTTAAAGTGTGGAGAAAAGAAAAAAAAAAACAAAAGCCGAGATATGGGCGAAAACGTTTGTTCCATATAAGCTACCCTGCGCAACCGGTGTGTTCTATGGGAAAAGTATCAATCTGCCTAATCGGGCTGCAGTCCAGGGCGGTCTACATGTAGCCGGGCGCCGTGGCTCAGCGCGCCCGGTCAGAGGGCTCAACGCCCTCTGTAATAAAAAAAAGCTGAGCCAACCGTTGAACGAACAAGAACAAACAAAAATGATCCGCGTCCGCAACGAAGAGAAGTACCTACAGAACAGAAAAAAAACATGTCAGGAAAGAGAGAGAGAGAGAGAGAGAGAGAGAGAGAGAGAGAGAGAGAGAGAGAGAGAGAGAGAGAGAGAGAGAGGGGGGGGGGGGGAGTTGCAAGGACAGAAGGAACTATTTTGTAAGGGACTAAATTACAAAGGTTGTGAATCCCTTGTACCAATCATGTAGATAAAAAATGTGTTACACTTCCTCAAACATAGGAGTTAACACGCCTATAATAAAAGAACAAAGGATAAAAGAGGCGTAAGCACGATACCGGAGTGTTTTGGCTGGTAATCACAAAGATAACATGAGGATGTCCAGCCGCTCTGTTACACGTTAGAACCACCTACCTAATAGTTTTAGGCAAGTGGCGATCAGACACTCAACAAAATTTATATGGTTGAGGAGGATGAGGGAAGAGGAGTTGGACATACAGACAAGGAGCAGCAAGAGATAAATAACTATGAGGAGGTATCAGAGGGGATGTGAAGAAATGGTCGCGGGAGGGGAGGAGATATATAGAGGGGAAATGGTCTGAGAGGCATGGATGCAGGATGGGCAGAGAGAGAGGGAGGGGGGAGGAAGGATGGGCAGAGATAGGGATGAGAAGACGAAGGACAAACAAGAGAAGAAGGAGGAGGAGATGGAATGAGAGGAAGGATATGAAGAGATGGTTACAAAGATATGATGCGCAGACATTGATTTGGATGTAGCAGATGGGCATAGAGAGAGAGGGGGAGGAGGAGATACAGTAGAGGGATAGATATAAATGACAGGATGAGATGGAACAGGAAGATAGGGAGGAGGAGGAGATAGTGGTTTGGAAGAAACACGTGAAGAGGCGTTTGACCGAGAAAGGAGTGAGACAATGGGAAGGAGAAGACTGGCATATAGGGCGGCGAGTAGAAATTGAAGACAGAGAGGAGGGAGAAGGGGGAAGAGTTGGAGAAAAAGAGACAGGGAGACAGGGGAGGTGGACAGAACGGGTGAAGATGAACTGGTTATGGATTAACGGAGGATGAGATGGAAAAAGAGGAAACGCGTACTAAAAGTATACCAAATACGTCCGTTTCGTTTCTAATGTAAGACAGCTAGTATGTAAATAAATAAGGATGGCCGGAGACGAGTTCCAGCCACCGTTCTTCCGAATGCAAACCAAGTGTGTTGCCACTGCGCCACGTCAGAAATCAAATGTTTATAAATCTAAGGGACTTAACTACGTTGGCCATACACATACACACCTATGCCCGAGGAAGCAGTCGAACCTCCGACGGCGAGCAACAACAAAGCGTTTCCATCGCAGCTGCGCCACATCGCTCTTTTATTGTCAGCAACATAGCGGTCATACAGGCACTGACAAGCCGGACAGGAAGAGCCAAGGCCCATAAATACACCGTATGAAAGTATAAGACACCGATGGTTCCTGTCAGACTACGAAAACACTAAAGGGAAGATGTATAAAGCAGTGTGCATCTGTATCCCCGAAACTATTTACAGCTATCCTTGAGGTAGTTATGTTGAAAAGTACTTGGGAAGACAGGTGTAATTAGAACAAATGTCTAACGACTAACACGAGATTTCAGACGCTGTAGGTCCTGACCAACATTATGCCAGAATTGCAGTTCTCTATAAAGGACTTAGCAGATATAGTTTTCAAAATGACAGGCCAAGATCGCACATTAACGATTTATTAAATGACGACCCATTTCGGTGCACTGTGTCACCATAAAATTAAAAAAAAAAAAAAAAATTAAAAAAAAATTTAAAAAAGTTCAAACGTTTGTTAAGCTTATGGGACTTAACTACGGGGTCATCAGTCCCTAAAATTACAAACTACTTATGAACTAGCTAATCCTAAGGACGGCACAAATATCCATGCCCGAAGGGGGATTCGAACCCCCGACCGTAGTGGCTGTGTCACCATCATCTGGTCACATATTGCTATAATCTGGTCATCGTGTTAAAAAAAATGGATATAAAATAACAAGTGCAACATTGCACTTAGTCACTATATAAAAAATACATAAGTTAAAAACATGACAGCTTACAAAATGTGTCATGAGTATTTTGTAAGCTGTCATGCTTTTATATATTTTTTATATAGTGACTAACTGCAATGTTGCACTTGTTATTTTATACCCAATTTTTTTTAACAAGATGACCAGATTATAACATATATGTGACCAGATGATGGTGACAGTGCACCGAAACCGGTTGTCATTTAATAAATTGTTAGGATGCGATCTCGGCTTGTCATTTTGAAAACTATAAAACGATTAGATTGCCTCCAGGTAATCTTAACTTAGCAGATAGTTACGAAAAATTGGGCTTTGTGATAAGTCTGTCTAGAACAAATACTAGGTATAACAAGAGGGTAATCCCAAGATTTACGGAAGTAAAAACACAGAACTCTACAGGTATTTGTGCACTCTCACTCATAGAGAGGTATGGATCTATTAACGTAAAGCCCGTGCCGTCCGCGTGGAGAAAACACGAATGCTTGACGTTTGCTGATGGCTCAGTCACCTAAAGCCAAACGAACAACAAACTGGGGTCACGCCGTAAACATAATGACGCCCGTATAAAGAAGGCGACACGAGCAGTACCAGTTTATTACGGAGTCATAAAATTCAATTCAGACTGTAAACTTGGACTCAATCACAGTCCAATTTCATTCACAGGCACAGCAAGTGAACGTACCCAATACCTGCTGGTCACGAGTCGGTGTTAATACGCGCCTGACTACATACAAGTCGATAATGTGAAGCTAACGACGACTGTGTAAGTTCCAGCAGCTATGCAATGTGCAGCTGTTTCATTCTGCGGTCTAGACAGCATCCAAATGTCAGAAGACTTAATCTAGTCAGCCACTGTACTCCAGTGAATAGCGAGGTAGGTTGCCACGCAGGGGGTCCGGGTTCGATTCCCGGCCGGGTTGGAGATTTTCTACACTCGGCGATCGGGTGTTGTCTTAATCATTTCATCATCATCATCATCATCATCATCATCATCATCATCGACGTGCAAGTCGCCCATTTGTCGTCAACTAAAGACTTGCACCAGGAAGGCCGAACACGGTCCCAGCTGGGGTCTAACGGCCAAAAATCCACACGAAATCATCAATCATCATCAGTAGAACACTTTACGTTCACAATCCCGTAAGGAAAACGTCTGTTCGGACACTCATTGAATATCAACTTAATCACATATGAATAAAACCGTCTAGATCGCTGAAACTATTAATTTTGAAATTTTGGCCTCTGCCATCATCAGATCTGTAAATATGATGAAAGGAACATACAAGTATTTGTTGTACGATATAGAGCTCTGAAGAAAGTTTATGGAATACAAATTAAAAAGAAAGTAATTATTTACAAGGTATTTAGAAAGATTCTCTCATCTAGAAACTACTGTAAATAGTAACAACGTTAAATTTGTGCACATATACTGGTGTAAACTCTAGCTTACAGGTGATGCTAGTGTGGGTCGTTCACTACCAGTTTTTATATTTGTTATTGTACTTTTTCTACCATTTGCATTTATAGAAAACAATTTTAGTTTAAAATTATATGCAGATTAAAAAAACTGTTACCGGTTCATTTATTAAAATTGCGTGCTATACGACGATAAGAATTCAGACAGAAATATGATGGGAGCATTTAAAATGTGGTGCTACAGACGAATTCTGAAGCTGTGGTGGATAGATCACGTGACTAATTAGGTGCTGATTAGAATGTGGGAGAAAATAAATTTCTGGCATACCTTGAGTAACAAGGAAAGCACTTGCGCTCGAAAAAAACACACACCAAAATCGTATGAGAGGTAATGTAAAGATACCTTACTGCACTAGTGATACTCGCGCATCTGCAAAACTCTGCAGTCGTCAATTAGAGGCCTCGGCCTCACTGCGCACTGACCTGCCGATACGGCAGTCAAAAATGTTCAAATGTTTGTAGAACTTAACTACGGGGTCATCAGTCCCTAAGCTTACAAACTACTTATGAACTAACTAATACTAAGGACGGCACAAATATCCATGCCCGAGGGGGGATTCGAACCCCCGACCGTAGTGGCCGTGCAGACCGTGACTGGAGCGCCTCAGTCCCCTCGGCCACCGCGGCCGGCAATACGGCAGTCCAGACCGGTGGAGACGGTGCAGTGTGCCTTTGAAGTCGCGTTTTGTGACGTTATTTGTCTAGTCAGGTGTCAGGTGGGTCGGCGATTCGTAATCAGTCTTCCTAAGATATTGTGATTGGTTGAGATGACGTTACCCTTCTTCGTGAAGATGTTGTAGAAGATGAGTCGTTCGCATGTTTTCTGGTATCTATTATAGAGCAGAAATACGAGCACAAGTAAGAAAAAAAATACTGATGTAACACTTACACATAATAATGATGATAATGACGAACAACTTATTGCAACGGTAAATGCGGAAAAAAGGCGATTGTAGGAGTGACAGCCGCGGCGGACTAGCCGTGCGCACTGGGGCGCCGTGCTGCGGTGCACGCAGCTGATCGCTGTCGGGGGAGTTCGAATCCCCCTCGGGATGGATGTTTGTGTTGTCTTTAGGTCGGTTTACCTTAGTTTAAGTACTGGGAGAGCCAGCCATGACAAGACTATTTGAACTGGTGTGTAGGGTGTATGAGACCGGCGAAATGCCCTCAGACTTTAAGAAAAATGTAATAATCCCCATTCCAAAGAAATCAGGCGCAGACAGGTGTGAAAATTACAGAACCATCAGTTTGATAAGTCATGGTTGCAAAATTTTAACACGAATTATCTACAGGAGAATGGAAAAGCTGGTAGAAGCTGATCTCGGGGAAGATCAGTTTGGATTCAGGAGGAACATAGGAACCCGCGAGGCAATACTCACTTTACGTCTTATCTTAGAAGATAGATTAAGAAAAGGCAAACCTACATTTTTAGCTTTTGTAGATTTAGAGAAAGCATTTGACAATGTTGACTGGAATACACTCTTTCAAATTCTGAAGTCAGCAGGGATAAAATACAGGGAAAGGAGAGTTATTTACAACTTGTACAAAAGCCAGACCGCAGTTATTACACTCGAAGGACATGAAAGGGAAGCATCAGTTGGGAAGGGAGTAAGACAGGGTTGTAGCCTTTCTCCAATGTTATTCAATTTGTACATCGAGCAGGCGGTGAAGGAAAGCAAGGAAAAATTTGGAATAGGGATTAAAGTTCAGGGGGAAGAAATAAAAACATTGCGTTTTGCTGATGACATTGTAATTCTGTCAGAGACAGCAAAGGACCTGGAAGAGCAGTTGAACGGAATGGACAGCGTGTTGAAGAGAGCGTATAAAATGAACATTAACAAGAGCAAAACAAAAATAATGGAATGCGGTCTTAGAAAATCAGGCGATGCTGAAGGAATTAGATTAGGTAATGAAACAATGAAGGTGGTAGATGAGTTTTGTTACTTGGGTAGTAAAATAACATGCGATGGTCGCAGTACAGAGGATATAAAATGCAGAATGGCAATGGGAAGAAAAGCATTTTTGAAAAAGAGAAATTTGCTAACATCGAATATTAATTTAAGGGTAAGGAAGTCTTTTCTGAAGGCATTTGTGTGGAGTGTTGCCTTGTACGGGAGTGAAACATGGACGATAAGCAGTGCGGACAGGAAGAGAATAGAGGCTTTTGAAATGTGGTGCTACAGAAGAATGCTGAAGATTAGGTGGGTAGATCGCATTACTAATGAAGAGGCACTGAACAGAATTGGTGAGAAAAGGAATTTTTGGCATACCCTGACTAAAAGAAGGGATCGCTTGGTAGGACACATTCTTAGACATCGGGGAATCGTAAATTTAGGATTGGAGGGAAGTGTGTGGGGTAAAAATCGCAGAGGGAGACCAAGAGACGCGTATAGTAAGCAGATTCAAGTGGATGTGGGTTGCCGTTCTTATGAGGAGATGAAAAGGCTTGCTCAGGATAGAGTAGGGTGGAGAGCTGCATCAAACCAGTCTCCGGACTGAAGACCATAACAACAACAAGTAGTTTGTAAGCTAGGGACTAATGACCACGCAGTTCAGTCCGATAGATTTACAAACAAAGACCAAAGCAGTGACAGTGAATACCAACCGACTCCCTGGAAGAAGGTTAAAGTCGCAAGTATCATCACGGCGTTTGATAACAACACACTAGAAAAGATGTACGATGATTAATACGTAAGAGTTTTCAACACATATTACAAGCATATGGCGTCTTCAATTACATCTACAGTGCTATCTAGAGCACGAGTGCACAGTTTTGCAGAAAAATAACATCCACCAGCACATTCAGGGGTACGTAACTGTCTCGTAACGAAACGTTCATTCAAATATGTTTGTTCGAGCCCAAGTACTTTCCTTGGAAGAGAAGTTATCGGTTGGTCGGACACATCAGACATCAAGGAATCGTCTAGTATTGGGAGGGAAGTGTGTGGGGTAAAAATCGTAAAAGGAGACCGATAGACGAATACAGTAAGCAGGTTCAAAAGGATCTCTTATTCAGAGATGAAGAGGCTTGCACAGGACAGGGTAGCGTGGAGATCCGCATCAACTCAGGTTCCAGACTGAAGACCGGACCAACAATACCAACAAGGTGCTACAAGAGAATTTAGTTAACGCACCCAATACATACAGTGCAGATTTTATCTCTGACACTGAACTTTGCTTCTCAAAGGATTTCCAGATGATATATCAGTTCTCAATACTTTTTTTCTTATAATTTGTATTTTAAATACTTTCTTTGTAGCTCGATGCTATACAACAGACACTTGCATGTGCCTTTCATCTTAATAACAGAGCTGATGATGGCAGATGAGGAAACGTCTTAATAAATAATTACAGTTTTAGCAATCTAGAGGGTTTTCACTCAGATTGACAATAAACTGAAGGTCGTGGCTCGTACCGGAATTTCGTTTCATTGATTTAAAAAACGATCACACCTACTGTCAGTGCACAAATCTGACTCGTGTATTTGCGCACAGCCAATCTGGAATCAGTTGAGTTGTACTTAACATGTATACATGTGTAAACTGTGGGTCACGACCCCGTGGGAGGTCGTAAAATCTTGCTCGGGAGGGGGGGGGGGGGGGGGCGGGAGTCGATTTGAGGAGGAGTTGCACCATAAAATAACTAAGGGGTTCAGTAATACAAAAGCGTACACCTAAGTGAAATTTATTTTATATATAATAACGGAGCTCCTTGTGCAACATTAATTATGAACTGAATAGATCATACATAGAGGTCTGCTCGGATGCGGATATCCGCAGTATTTCTTACTTTGCGGAAAAATTGTTAGAGACACGGATATCCGCGTGTCAAATGCGGATAAAGAGCGAGGTATCTGCCCAGTACGTCTGTCGAAAAGTTACCTGAAAACTTCAAGCCTGTGGACATTCTTGGAACCTTGCCAAATTTCCGCTGCCTTCAGTTAGCGCTTTGTAGTGACCGAGAAACAACTAATATTGTAGTGAATAGTGACTGTTCTTTCTTAAACTGAACAAGACATCAATGGATACTGTATCGTGGAAAGTGAAAAGAGGTGATTTGACATTAGTGAAGGAAAACAAATTGAAATTGTCAATTAAAAAATAAATAAATAAAAAATATTTAAAAAATGGTTACGTATTTGATGGGAATGAAACGATCAACGACATAGTGGCATGTAAAAACGTATATTCTTTCTTACACTGTTTCATCGCAACTACTGGGAATCATTAAGTTCATTATGAAAAGCCGTCCTATTGAAACTGCACTATCTGTGCTTGTTTGGCGTTAGCAAGTTTACACGCTGATAACATGCTATTCACATTTCATTACTGCCAAACAAACTTCACAGAGAGCGCAGTTAAACCACACAGAATACACAAGAGCACTGATACTACAGTATCAACAGACTCGTTTCAGAATGAATATGATGGTCCGAAACTAGTTGCCATACTATAAAACGTAACTTTTAAAGAATTACAATGATTTTAGGAAGATTAAACCTAAGTAGCGGAAGGATGCATACGTAAATACAGGGTTAGGGGGGACATGGGCAGAGGCCGGCTGCAGTGGCCGAGCGGTCTGCGGCGCGCCAGTCACAGTCTGCACGGCCGCTACGGTCGGGGGGTTCGTATCCCCCCTCGGGTATGGATGTTTGTATCGTCTTTAGTATAAGGTAGTTCATAAGTAGTTTGTAAGTGTAGGGACTGCTGACCCCGCAGTTAACTCCCTAAAGCTTAACAAACATTTTTGGAGATTGACAGAAGGAAGGGGATAAGTTGGAGATAGACAGAGACGGGAGGGAGGAAGACCTAAATCATTGTTTAGTTTGTGTGCGAATATGATTACACTGCCCTACTGTTTTAGCCATGGTTCTCATTTCACAGATAGAGTTGACTATGAGAACATATATCTCACAATGTGGTATTTTGCTGTCTCAACTTTTTAATTGAGCTTTACATGTCGTTTACTTAGAGCGAGGCACCATTGGGATACCATAACAGTAAAAAAGTCATGCTCGTTACACTGTAATATGGTGTGTGATCACCTCGGACGGCTATTACGATCTGCGTGGCAAGGACAGTATGAGCTTATCAAGCAGCTCTTGAGCGATATTTGTCCACTCTTCCGTCAGTGCAATATCCAGTTCTGCAACTGTCGTGGGAGGTGCTGGTCTGGCTGCAATGCGCCTGCCAACTGCATCCCAGACATGCTCAGTCGAGTTTGGTGAACAAGCTGGCCACTGCATTCAAATGTTCAAATGTTTGTAAATCTATCGGACCAAACTGCGTGGTCATCAGTCCGTAGCTTACAAACTATTTAAACTAAGGTAAATTAACCTAAGGACAACACACACACACTCACCCATTCACCAGGGAGGACTCAAACCTCCGACGGCGAGCAACCGCGCGCTCCGCAGCGAGGCGCCTTTGACCGCTCGGCTACTCCATGGCGGCGCCACTGCATTCCTTCAGTTCCCTGGCCTTCAAGCTTTTTGTCAAACAGAGCAGCTCTGTGGGGACGAAAGTTATCGTCTACCAGAAGGATCTCATCTGCTATGGCACCAGCGTAGGGCACAAGAAACATCAAAGGATCTCTATACGTCTGAGCAGGCAAAGCGTCAATCTGAACGACACAGAGGTACGCATTTCCGCCAATACTGACTCCTGCCCACACAATGATATGGTATTGTTTCCTGCACCTAATCAGTATTTTTCCACCTTCTCTCCGGATGAAGGAACGACGATTGCCCGTCTGAACGAAAAATCTTTGTGAACAGAACCCAGTGTCATTCGTTAATACTCCAGATGTTCCTGAGCCCAGTGTATATGGCCTAAACAGTGTCCATACACACCATAGAGCTACGTGCGTAGAGGACACATTCCCGTAGGCGATTTCGAACTTTTTTGTGTTGATACTGCGCTTCCTGTTCCTGCCTGGCGGGTGCGATGCAGCTGAGTTGCATCACAGAGTAACATATACAGAGGAGCAGCCCCCTCTAAATCACTGTCCTACGCTCCCGTCGTAGTTCCGTAAGATGCTAGCAGGTGTCAGGCCGTTCCCTGGCTTAGGGTGCCTCTCGCACGTCAGACGGTAGCGTGGAGGGGAGGCTGAGGGGAGAGCTCGTGCCGCCTGCCACGAGGCCACGGCTGTGTCCGGCTTGCTGGCGTTTGAGGAGAGGTGGTGGTGGGGGCAGCCGCTACCTGCCGCCTGCTCTGGCCAGTTTAAAGGCCTGCTTCTGACCTCAGCGCCATCGCGGCTAGTCCGCCGCGGCTGTCACTCCTACAATCGCCTTAGTTTAAGTAGTTTGTAAGCTAGGGACTAATGACCACGCAGTTCAGTCCGATAGATTTACAAACAAAGATCAAAGCAGTGACAGTGAATACCAACCGACTCCCTGGAAGAAGGTTAAAGTCGCAAGTATCATCACGGCGTTTGATAACAACACACTAGAAAAGATGTACGATGATTAATACGTAAGAATTTTCAACACATATTACAAGCATATGGCGTCTTCAATTACATCTACAGTGCTATCTAGAGCACGAGTGCACAGTTTTGCAGAAAAAGAACATCCACCAGCACATTCAGGGGTACGTAACTGTCTCGTAACGAAACGTTCATTCAAATATGTTTGTTCAAGCCCAAGTACTTTCCTTGGAAGAGAAGTTATCGGTTGGTCTGACACATCCTCGCACCCCTGAGCGTAGGACCGGGCCCTTACGGAGGTTTCCCGTCTGTATATATTTGTCTGTGGTTGCATTCAGCCTCCTGTCTCGGGCTGTTACAGGAGATAACGATCACCTCTTGCTGATATTACTCGTGGCCGACCTTGGCCTGGCCTCCCTTCAATGGCTCCTGTTGTCCGTAATCACATCCAGGCCCTTTGGGACACTCCAATAGCTGCAGCCACTTCCCACTGAGTCTGCCCCGCTTCCAACTTACCTAAAGTTCTCTCCTGGTAAGTCAACTTATTGTTGCATTGCCCTACATGCTGACCACACTGTCTGAACCCAACTGCTTCTATACTTCGTTTGTTACCACTACGTCCAGCATGTTTCGCAGGAGAGCTTCTGTGAAGTTTGGAAAGTAGGAGGCGAGGTACTGGCGGAAGTTGTGAGGGCGGCATCGTGAGTCGTGTCGAGATAGCTCAGTCTGTAGGGCGCTTGCCCGGGATAGGCAAAGTTCCCAGGTTTGAGTCCCGGTTCCGGCACACGATTTTAATCTGCCAGGAAGTTTCACCACTACGTCTGTTCCCGTAATATCGTTGTCTCCATTACGTAGAACCGATAGAAAGACGTTTAACCATTTCAGTTCAGTACTTCAGTACCTAGATATCTCAACTGATAACCTAATTGTTTTGGCCAGGGTATAAACATACCAAGCGTAATTTCTGTCTCGGGCGTAATAAGAGGAGCAACACTAATCTCCCCCCCCGCCACCCCTCTCGCCAATTAATCTCTCTTTCCTACCTTCTCTTCGTTACCGAATATATATTCGAATATTTGTAAATCTATCGGACCAAACTGCATGGTCATCAGTCCGTAGCTTACAAACTACTTAAACCTAGGTAAACTAACCTACGGACAAACACACACACACACACACACACACACACACACACACACGCCCCAGGGAGGACTCGAACCTCAAAAAAATGTTCAAAAGTTTGTATAGTTTATGGGACTTAACTACGGGGTCATCAGTCCCTAAACTTACAAACCACTTATGAACTACTTACGAACTAGGACGGCACAAGTATCCATGCCCGAGGAGGGATTCGCACCCCCGACCGTAGTGGCCGTGCAGACCGTGACTGGAGCGCCTCAGTCTCCTCGGCCACCGCGGCCGGCGACTCGAACCTCCACGGCGAGCAACCGCGCGCTCCCCAGCGAGACGCTTTAGACCGCTCGGCTACTCCACCGCGGCTCTTCGTTACCCTGCGGTGAGAATCTCAGCAAATAAAAAAATCTTTTAGCATACTCAAGGCTACCACTACACCGCGCGTCTGTGGAGAAAACTTTTTTTTTTCCCCCTGACCGCGAACGCGAAATAAACGGCCCGAGTTTCTATGCTGCGGTTTCCGACCGCAGCGCGGCTGGTGCTTCCGCTTTGGGCCGGCGATGTAGCGGCTTTCAGAAAAGGCCTCTCTGGCAGCGTCACGCTTGACGGTCCGGTGGAGGCGGCGGGAAGAGAAACCACGCGGCCAACCACCTCGGCGGCTTCGCAGAGCGGTGCGCGCAAAAAGGAGCAAACGCCACACGACGCCCGCATACCGCATGTCCACGTCGTGCTTTCCTCCGCAGCCGCCTAATTGCCGGCAGCTGCGTTCGCTTTCATATTTTTGTGCTCCGTAATCACGCGTCTCCTGCCTCTCGTAAATCCTTTCCCTCTGCCAGTCACGATGTCTTGCAAAACGAGGAACCAGATTACCGGTCGGGTCATTTAATAGAGCAACTGTACCACGCCTCCAGAACAGGATGAATCTTTGTGCTGGAATTCATTTTTCTGCCGCTCTGCAGTTCGTGAAATGGACGGAGTGTTTGGAAAAGGGGTGATACATGATAAGAGTAAAGGTAGTAAATAAAGAGAAGGAAGATTGGGGTTTGACGTCCTGTTGACATAGTGCTCATCAGAGACGGAGCATAAGTTGTTTTGTCAAAGCGATTGTTGCCGTGGCCTTCAGTCCAATGTCGGGTCTGATGCAGCTCTTCAAGTTACCCTTCGTGTGCAAGCCATTTTGAATAAGGGATTTGTTGTTGTTTATAGCGAGTTTTAAGGAGACTAAACACTGAGGTTATCAGTTCCCTGTTCCCAACTGATGAGACCACATGGGTATCGGATTTTAGAATTTCTTAATATTTATCGTACCTGAAGTTCAGAACTTAAATAACAATCAGCCAAAGCCATTCGAAGCAACTCTAAAAATTCTCGAGAAAATCGACTTTGAAGTTATTCCCTCTCCTTTCCTTTCCTTTCTTACAATCTACCTCTTAATCCCATCACTCCATATCCTCCTCTCCTCCTCCCCCCTCTCTCTGTTCGGCCACTCATCTCCAGCATCTCCCTGTTCAGCCACTCCAGCATCTCCCTGTTCAGCCACTCATCTCCAGCATCTCCCTGTTCAGCCACTCATCTCCAGCATCTCCCTGTTCAGCCACTCATCTCCAGCATCTCCCTGTTCAGCCACTCATCTCCAGCATCTCCCTGTTCAGCCACTCATCTCCAGCATCTCCCTGTTCAGCCACTCATCTCCAGCATCTCCCTGTTCAGCCACTCATCTCCAGCATCTCCCTGTTCAGCCACTCATCTCCAGCATCTCCCTGTTCAGCCACTCATCTCCAGCATCTCCCTGTTCAGCCACTCATCTCTCCCCTCTCTCTGTTCATCCAGTTTCCCCTCTCTCCGTTCATCCAGTCTACCCTCTCTCTGTTCATCCACTCATCTCTCCCCTCGCTCTGTTCATCCAGTTTCCCCTCGCTCTGTTCATCCAGTCTCCCCTCTTTCTGTTCAGCCACTCATCTCTCCCCTCCGTTCAGCCACTCATCTCTCTGCCTGTTTCCACCTTCCCTTTTCTCTGCGAAACACCTCCTCAAGCCCATTGCCTCTTCCATCTGCAAAAAATGATGTAACAACCTTTAATGAGGTATCTATATTGGGAAGTGCCTTCTGGCATACACAGAAATCTTAACAAGAAGGTGACGTTCCTCTTGTTTTCAAGATTAAGTGTGCAAAATTTGAACAATATTAGAATAAAAAGTATAGACTTTTAAAAATTTTGTATGTAAAGTACTCTCTGTAATACACCAAATAAAATGTTATGTAGATAGCGATTAAAGACCAATTGTGCAAAGTATCGCCACAATCGGATGGGATGCAGCATATAAAACACCGCAACACACAAAACACCGCAGCACATAAAATAAGAATAATTCCCACGTGTCTCAATGTTTATGAAGTCTTATCTCCAAAACTGTAAGTCGCAGAATGAAATAATTTTATAGGTTGGACTAAATTCCTTAGCGTAAGTCGATACGATCTGCATAACACATTGCGAATTCATTTAGTAGCAAACAAGTAGTAACTTCATTCAAAATGTGGCAGTTTTCAGCACCTTATAAGGACGGGTCAGGATATCGGCCCTTTGAAAGGAACCATCCCGGCATTTGCCGGAAGTGATGTAGGGAAAACACGGATAAGCTAACTTTGAACCGCCGTACTACCAAATGCGAGTGCAGTGTCTTACGATTGCGCACCCGCAGTCATTAAACCTAAGTTCTGTTTCAACACCACGGAGCTTTACTATGCATGGTCCTTTTGTGGAGGTGGTGTGCCGTTGCTTTCCTCCGACCTGTGAACTGACTTAAGCATATAGTTACGAGGGAGAGGGGGCGGGGAGGGCGAACGGTCTTATAGATTGAACACTGATTCTAGTGAAACCAAGCATTTTTCACGTCAACAAGATGTTAGAGAGAAAAGTAACAGATACAAATCACGGGACGGACCGGGTACCGAACCTGTGGCCTTTGGATTCGTTGTCTTGCACTTGACCACTTTCATTGTTTTGTTCTTCAGGGGAGACGTTCTCAGTACTGTGCGGTCGTGGAATCGCGTTTGTTCTACGTCGATCGATGTCTTGGCTCAGTTTTTTTTTTTTTTAATACGAAGCGCTGTCGGCGCTCTCCTGAAAGCACTGAGCTACCGTTCCGGAAAACCTTGAACACAACAGGGGTTTGAACAAGTACTTTGTCGCTTAGCCACACATTTCCCATTGCTATTGAAATTGTACATTGAAGAAACTATGAAGGAAATCAAGTGTATGAATGTTCTAATATCAGTACACCAACAGTGTTACTGTGTTGGGTTTCATTACTTTCTCTTATAATTAAAAAAGAAAAAAAACTGCGTAAGATATGTATATTAAAACGCTCATATATTTAGGCGTCATTTTTTCACTTTCAGATTTCTTAATTCAAATGTATCTAGACTATCACGTCTATCGCCGCAGTAGATTCGTTACTGCATCAAGGTAATGTATTTTTAATTTTTATATCCTTTATTTCATATTGGCGCTCAGGCCCTATTTTTCATTTATAGTGATATTGTTTCGTATTACAGGTGGTTATCAGACTGACCAGAAAGGCATTCTATTACCAAATAACGAGATTTTAATTTATTAATACATAGTGCAGCTAATCAGCTAGATACTTTATTTTTTTCTCTCTCAAACTAATTACTTTACCACAAATTCATTTGTAGCTGCTTGTATAGAAGTGTTACATATGCTAGTAGCTCGTCGTAAAAATTATAAATTGCAGAGTGCTACTGAATCGTTTCGAAAGTTAGATGCACTGATTTACTCCTAACATGTGCGTTTGTTTACATTAGTATTCCTCCTTCGCCATATAAGTCTATCACATACTACTGTTGCATTATAAGTTACTTTCTGGAAAGATTATAGGTGTAATAGTGACATTTAATACATCGGATACATCATGGAAGCACTATATAGCCGACCTACTATGAGAGATTTATTGGTAGTACTGGATAATTATTTTAAGGATTTCTTTTTCAATATTTCTATCGGTATATACGCACTATATTATTCATCATGGTACTTTTTATAGCTTCAAATACAAAGTCATGTATTAAAGGGTTAATAATATATTACATTACAAATGATGTCATAGTACATCCAAACAAGTCATGCGGGACAAAAATTAAAAAAAATTTCCTCTTAGCGACTGTGGAGATTACCTTAGGGTGACTTTTTGTTTTCTATATCAGTTTCTATTCCATTCGCACTCCATACTAACAATGTCGGCAAACGAGAGAGAGAAGAAAAAAAAAGTAAAGCGGAAAAGGAAACCAAATAGAAATTTGGAAAGGGCATTAAAATTAAGGGGG
Organism: Locusta migratoria; assembly: GCA_026315105.1. Taxonomy (NCBI): domain Eukaryota; kingdom Metazoa; phylum Arthropoda; class Insecta; order Orthoptera; family Acrididae; genus Locusta; species Locusta migratoria. The sequence continues at coordinate 150,160,956 of CM048745.1, read as the reverse complement.
AATAAATACAAACTTTGCTGATGACATTCGAATTCTATCAGAGACAGCCTAGGGACCTGCAAGAGAAATTTGCAATGGACAGTCTTGAAAGTAGCGTATAAAATGAAGTGCAAAACTAAGGTAATGGAATGAAGTCGAATTAAATCGGACGATGCCGAAGCAATTGCATCACGAAACGAGGCAATAAAAATAGTAGGTGACGGATAAGTAGGAATAACGGTCAGAGCGAGTGTCGGCGTCGCTTCCGTAGCGTTCAGAGGTTGGCAGCGCACTGTATTTTCTGTAGGAAATGGCGGGCCACTTTGACGTATCCAATTACAGGCGAGAAACGATGAAATAAATTTAACCGCCGTATTTAAAACGACTATCAGGTTTGTTATATTTGCGAGATTTTTGTATGTGTCGCGTCGTTATAACATGCCAGTCGATTAAATGGATGAAGTTGGGTGAAGTGATATTGCGCGCTGACGTTATTGAATATGTCATACTTTTTACAATACAACCTGAACCAATTTGCCGAGCCCACGATTTAATTTAAATACTAATCGCTTTAAACATTGTTCATTTGCACTGAATAGTTCTGCGTGGTGAAAATTAAATATTTGATCGTATTAATTTTCGTAGGAACGCGGCAGTCTCATTTGGCGCACATGAACAAACAACTGACTCGCGCTTCTCCGTCCCAGCATGCAAACGACCAATGCCGACATTGCCACAGGACGACGACTCCTAAGTACAGTACGCTCCTGACCGTTATGCCGACTTTTACGTAAATGCTAAATTTACGATTCCTTGATGTCTAAGAATGTGTCCTACCAAGCGATCCCTTCTTTTACTCAGGGTGTACCAAAATTTCCTTTTCCCCCAACTCTGTTCAGTACGTCTTCATTAGTTACACGATCTACCCAGTATTATTCTGTAGCACCACATTTCAAAAGCATAATTCCTCTTCCTGTCTGAACTATTTATCATGCAACTTTCACTCCCGTACAAGGCAACACCACACAAATTCCTTCAGGAAAGTTCCTTAAATATTCAATTTTCGCAAATTTCTCTTTTTCAAAAATGCTTTTCTTTCCATTGTCAGTCTACATTTTATATCTTCTATACTGCGACCATTATATGTTATTTTATTGCACAACTATCAAAACTCATCTAACCTAATTCCTTCAGCATCGCCTGATTTTCTAAGACTACATTCCATTACCCTTGTTTTGCTTTGTTAATGTTCGCCTTCTATGTCCTTTTCAACACATTGTCCATTCCATTCAATTGCTCTTCTAGGTCCTTTGCTGTCTCTGATAGAATTACAATAGCCGGCCGCGGTGGCCGAGGGGACTGCGGCGCGCCAGTCACGGTCTGCACGGCCACTACGATCGGGGGTTCGAATCCCCCCTCGGGCATGGATATTTGTGCCGTCCTTAGTGTTAGCTAGTTCATAAGTAGTTTGTAAGTTTAGGGACTGATGACCCCGTAGTTAAGTCCCATAACCTATACAAACATTTGAACATTTTTGAATTACAGTATCATCAGCAAAACGCAACGTTTGTATTTCATACTTCTCCATATTTCTCCTTGTTTTCCTTCACAGCTTACTCAATGCAGCAATTAAATAACATTGGATAAAAGCTGCCTTCCCAACCGAGGTGGGGTTGCTTTGTTTCCTCAATGATACAGGGTAAGGTGACGCAGATGAGTTGAAAAACAATGTCAAACTCATAATCCACCCCCATGAACCACAGACGTTGCCGAGGTGGGGTGGCTTGCGTGCCTCAACAATACAGGTAGCCGTACCGTAGGTGCAACCACAGCGGAGGGGTATCTGTGGAGAGACCAGACAAACATGTGGTTCATGAAGAGGGTCGGCAGTCTTTTCAATAGTTACAGAGGTAACAGTCTGGATGATTGACTGGGTTGACTTGTAAAATCAGCTAATGAGGCTTTGCCATGCGGTTACTACGAACGGCTGAAAGAAAGGGGAAAACTACAGCCTTTACTGGCGTAGAGAGCTGCATTAAACCAGTCTGCGAACTGAAGACAACAGCAACAGCAACCACAACAACGTTTGTATCGGGCGGCGTGGTGATGATAGATTTGAAAGTTTGAAAGTGTGGTTTTTGCGAAAAAAAAATTATGAATAAAAAGTTCTCGGGTTTCCGTCCGCGTCAGTTGGTTAAAACTCCATGAGCTTTCGGCCAAGCACTCCCCGGCCTTTGTCAAGTGATACTGACTGCCTAGTGGCTGCAAGTACGAGCTTATATATACTAGCTGCCGGCTGTGACGTCACTGGTGCTCCGCTACATCGCCATATATGGACATGCTTTGAGTCGGTGTTCGATCAGCACCCCCTATAGAAGAAAGCCTGCGCACGACGTCACAACATGGCGGCTATGAGAGGCTTAGAGTCCTCTGAAAGATTGTAAACATTAGCAGTGCACCCTGTTAATAGTGCATTCTTTCGATCACGAGTGTATTTATTACGTAAATTGGTGTTATGTACGGTGTGAGCGCTACGCTGGACGATTTGTATGTGTGTGAGAACGACGTCTGATTTCTTTTTTACTAACAAAATGCCGTTTCGCTGTTCTGTGCCGAAATGTAGAGAAAATTACGATTACGTCACAACGGTTACCGTCCGGAGAAGAAGAAATGGATATCAAGAAATCCAAGGATAACTTGGCTCCTTCTTCAAGTTAATGAGTAAGTTTTCGTTTTTGTTTAACCTTATAAAAGAGTTTAAATTCATGACTGCTTACCGTTGGATATTGCGATTAATTTTATTTACGTAACCACCCCCATTAACTTATTCTTCTCCGAACGTTTAAAGACGGTAACTTTGGGCCACGGGCGTAATTTCCTTCTACATTTCGGCGCAGAACAGCGAAATGGCATTTTATCGGTAAAAAAGAGATCACACATTGTTCACACACAAATCGTCAAGCGTAGCGGTCACACCGTATACAACACCAATTTACGTAACAAATACATTCCTGAACGACAGAATGCACTATAAACAGGGTGCACTGCTAATGTTTACAATCTTTCAGAGGACTAAGCCTCTCACCGCCGCCATGTTGTGACGTCGTGCGCAGGCTTTCTTCTATAGGAGGTGCTGGTTCGATGTGCCCGTTTTAACTGCGCGATCGCTGGATCCCAAGCCGCGCTGAGCTGCAGGTCTCAGTTAAGGTTGTTATCAGATGAATTCCTACATTATTTTAGCACTGAATTCTGGAAGAAGTTAAAGGTTTCAAAGGAAAATAACACGGACTGAGTAACCGTCGTTCGACCGTCAATCCATATGACAGAAGTCATCCCGACGCAGCTTCTAAGGATCAGATGAGGGACACATAAGAACGATCGTTCCGTGAATGGAACGTAACACAAAACCGATAATACGGCATGAAAGGGCGATCCCCTGTCAATTGAACTGTGGCTCCGGAGGGGCAATTGCGGTATTGTAGATGGAACACGAATTGTGCCATAAGTAGTTTGTTGTTGTTGTTGTGGTCTTCAGTCCGGAGTTTAACACACGGTAATGTCGACTGGGGACTACAGAGCTGGGATTGGAGCGGAGATCTGTCGATGGTGTGGTACGGGCCCTGTCCCGGAGCGGTTAACTGGGCCCCCTGCCGCCTCGCAAACAGCTCGCGCGCCGGTGCAGAAGACTCGGCCAGCTTAATGCGGTGTTATGCGGCGGTACCGTAAGCCTGCTTAATAGGCTCGCAGACACACGCGTGCGATCGCGTATTCGGCTTACGCGCAGCTGCGACCTGTTACGGCAGCGGCGTGCCGTCCGCATTAATGGACTTAGAAAGCGCACCAGTACAGCGGGAGAGAGCGGCTCTTTGTGACGGCGGGCGTACGCAGGGGCAGGCGGCGAAAGTCCCGCAGCAGGCCGTATGTGTATGTGCGCGCCGAGCTTCAGGTTCATGCAGTGGCCAACACACCAGTTACAGCGCTCTCTGCGGCAACCTGTCTAAGCTCGGCCGCCAAACTGACGGAGATCAGTACCAAGGAGGTTAGAATACAAGGAGACGCCCTTAAGGGTATATTACAATGAGCGTATTTGATCGCTAGTCGCTGGCGTATTTGGACGCAGCTGCTAAATTCGCTTCGTGTAAACAAGGACAGCGAACAAAGGCGCTGCTCCGAAACGGGAGCGTCTACAGTTGAAGGGTGGGCTACTTTAACGCTGATCGCAGGCGTTTTTGGTCGCTCGCAAGTGTTGGTCGCCCCGTGTCATATACAGGAGCGTATAAAGCAGCCACCAGTCGAGTCAAGATGACGAAGGAAGTAATAAATACTAAAAGAACAGTCTACCAAAGTCAAAACGGAATAGTAGGAAAAAATCAAAGAAAATTGATAAAAAGGTGGATTGGGAAGAGGGATAAATATAGTGCTTCTGCAAATTCTTTTGAGAGAATTATCGTGTGGAGATCCTTCTGCCTACAGAAATATAATGAAGATGAGATATTTTATTGTTTCGAGTTCTGTTTTCTGGTGTTTGGTATCCGTAGCCCCCGAGAGACCTGCAGTCTTCGTCAAACAGTTGGTTAAATAGAGTTTAGTACTTAAATAATCATTTTAATGCCCTGTAATACTGGAAAACTTTGATAAATTTCCAGAAATTTTATTGCAATTCCACTTCATATTTTGTTTGGCAGGAAACAAAACTTTTTGGTATCACCTAACCTCCAAAACAATGTCACATTTTACGTCGTGTTTCAATTGTCTTTACGAAGACGCTAGCGTTTGAAGTCGCTGCGTGTTATTGCGTCAGCGTATTCATTCACTATTCGCCTCTACGCCGAGCGACAACAGACGCCAGCGGCTAGCGACCAAATACGCTCCGTGTAATATATCCTTTATGCTGAAAAATGTGAAGCCGTCCTTAGTATTACCTAGTTCATAAGTAGTTTGTAAGATTAGGGACTGATGACCCCATAGTTAAGTCCCATAAGTTATACAAACATTTGAACATATTGATCAAATTTAAAAAAATAGGGAGCTTCTTCAACAAATCGGGAGATATGTATCGGGTGATCAAAAAATTCAGTATAAATTTGAAAACTTTATAAATCACGGAATAATGTAGATAGGTGGCCGAGGGGACTGAGGCCCGCCAGTCACGGTCTGCACGGCCACTACGGACGGGAGTTCGAATCCCCCGACGGGCATGGATATTTGTGCCGTCCTTAGTATTAAGCTAGTTCATGAGTAGTTGGTAAGTTTAGGGACTGATGACCCCGTAGTTAAGCCCCATAGACTCTGCAATAATGCAGAGAGAGAGAGGTAAAAATTGACACACATGCTTGGAATTACATGGTGTTTCATTAGAACAAACAAACAAAAAAAGGCTAAAAATCTCCGACAGTGGCACTGAACAGCAAAACGTCAATGCCTGCGCATGAAAATCGTGTATAAAAGGAGCTTTAATGAGAGAGAGAGAGAGAGAGAGAGAGAGAGAGAGAGAGAGAGAGAGAGAGAGAGAGAGAGAATCAGATGCACCAGCAGTCGCAGCATTTTGACGTTACCCAAAAGAGGCGCTCTTAGTGAAGCTATATTATCAGAATGGGGAATGTGCTAGTTCAGCATTACGATCCTATCGCCATAGGAAGAGGATTCGAACGGTTAAAGATCCGTTGACAAATGTAGTTGTGGCTAGAATGATTTCGAAGTTGGAAGCTACGTAGTGGCCGACCGAGCACAAGACGTAATGCTTGCTGCTGAGACAGTTCAGGAAGAAATGGAGACTGTAGCGGGTTCGCCTATGCACGGGGAAGTCAGCGCTCGTGCAGTCGCACGTCGCACCCGCATTCCATACACTACTGTTTGGTTGGCACTTAGGCGTACCCTCCGATGCTATCCTTACAAAATCCATCGGCATCATGAACTGTTACTCGGCCGGCGTGGCATACCAGCTTTTAGCCGTTACTCCAAGTAACATGGCGGACGCCAGTTCAATTTGCCTCAAACATGGCGGCGGACCAATCGCCACTATGAAATTTAACCTCGATGGACAGCACCAAGCGGGCCGACTTGCGGTTAAGCACTGTAGCATACAACATACACACACGATGAAAAGGGAGCAAAAAATGGAAATATTAAAATGTAAAAAAAAAGTATATGTAGTAAATACAGAGTGTACATAAAGTCCGGGAAAACTTTCAATTATTTATTGCACAACAACCAGACATTGTACAGATATAAATACGTCATGTTGATGAGAAACTCTGAAAGATTTTGTTTTTCATTTATATCGCCACAGAGGTTTGCTAACGTCTTAATAGTAAGCGTTAGTCGCAAACATGGCGAGATCAGACGCTAAAACGGTCATGGAGCGGTCTCTGTCGACAGACAATACTCATGGCACACTGGAAACACTCAAGAGCCTGCAACATGTCCAAGTAAGAATATCAAAGTGACAGTGGCAGAATGGCCAGTACAGTTTTCGACGTGACAAGGAAAAAAATAAAAAAGGAAGGAAAAATTGGGTAATCACGCTCAAATTCAGTGTATTCCTGTGTATGCTTTGTAACCCAGACTCGGCAGTTACGCTGTTTACTTTCCCATTAGTGTGAAAAGTGACTTCGTTGCTGAAAATTAAGCGATCAAAAATGCCATCTCCATTGTCATTCAACTGTTGCAACTGCGAACAAAACTCAAAACGCTTGCCTCTGTCGTCGTCATTGGGCTTCTCTACTAGCTCCGATTTGAATGGTTTCATAGACTTCTCCTTTCGCAGGACTTTCCGCACTGTCATTGGAGCCATATCGAGTTCGCGGGATGCACGATGCACCGATTTCTTTGGATTCCTTATGAATGTCTCTGGTACGCGCTTCACATTCACTTCGCTCACACTGCGACGTCCGCTTCTCTTTGCTGGTCACAAACAACCGGTCGTAACGAATTTGTTGTGCCACTGGTCAATGGCCTTCCTTGTTAGTGGCTTCTTACCGTACTTGCTTCTAAATAACCGTTGAATAGCTGTAACACACTTGTCACTGTCAAACTCCACCGCACAGAAAGTTCGCTCCACACGTGAACTCGTCATGTTTGCGACTAGCGCTGACTATCGCCAAAATACCAAACTACGTTGTGACGGTATACACGAAAAATACTTTCATGGTTTCTCTTGAAACTGACATATGTCTGATACCCGTACAATAATTAGTTCTTGTGCAATAAATAATTGAAAGTGTTCCCGGAGTTTATCTACATTCTGTATATTGAATAGTAGAATAAGCACTGGATTAAAATCAGTGCCGCTGCCGGGATTCAAACCTCGGACCTGCTCACTAGGCAGACGCTTTAATGACTTTCTCCCCTCCCTCCCCCCCCCTCCACACCCGCCAGCCAATTTGTTTCGTCTTTAAATGTATACAAAACTAAAAATAATATCTTCTGTTTGGTTACAGTAAATTATTTAATTGCAGTCATAACCTTCCGTCACAGAATTAGTGTACGATGTAAAATAATTGGCATCTACTTCCGCCTGATGAAGGGATTTAGACAATTGTACCCTTGAAATGTGTTGTAGCGCTACCTATGCTTTGATATAAAACTGCAACCGCATAATAATGAACAAAACGTCTTCTTACCACTAAAAGTTTGTAGCAAAAACAACGAAAATAACTAGAGTGTCGTCCATTGCTGATTCAAATACGGAATAGTTCATCTTCTCATTTTCTGCAAAAGTTAGCTTCTCTCTGTCTTTCCTGTGTTCTTTAAAGTAATATCGTCTTATGTAAGATATTTGCGCAGTTTTCTTTATTTCTCCCTGTGTGGAGGCTCGTGTAGCTGTTTTGTCAAATATAATAGAAAGTTTTGTTTGCATTTGTCAGCTGACGATAAAATTTAGAACGTCGTGTGTCCTTTTAACTTGTTCAAAATGTTTAAATGTTTCTCTGGTTATTAGTCCCTAGGCTTAGAAACTGGCTTAGAAACTAAGCTAGTGAAAACACACACACACACACACACACACACACACACACACACACACACACACACACGAGGGAGGAATCGAACCTTCGACGGTTAGCAAGAGCGCGTCCCGCAGCAAGGCGCCTTAGAACGCTCTGTCACTCCACCGCTTTTAACCTGTCTATCGTGTTCCGTTTGATTTTGATACAGCTTGTCATCTGTAGTCTGGACGCTTGCTGGTGTTATATTCTGGCGTGTAGGAAATTCACCACTTTCTGTGCCGTATAATACCATATCTCCTTGCCATTTATCTATGTTCATCGATGTTCATCGCTGTCGACTAGGTCGCATGTGATGCAGGAAATACAAGTGTGTTTCAACCATTCTTTTGCCACACATTTATCTGATGATGCAGGTAAAGCAAACAAGCAAAATAAATGAAGATACTTTCCATTGTCTTCAATTCATTGTAATTGATAGTTGAGAAAACGAGGTCCATCCCACACGAGGGTGGAAATGCGGTCCAGAATCAGTAAGGCCAAGGTTTGAGTCCACTGAATTTTCAGCTGGCCTAGGAAACCACGAGGAAGGTAGGAAACGTCAATCACGTCCTCAGGCAGGATGATTGGGGGGGGGGGGGGGGGAGAGGAGGGGCCAAAGTGGCGGCTGTGGGAAACAGAAAATGGAATCAATCAATCTAATGTCACATTCAAATATAAAAAATATATACATTTTTGACGACGTTATAGCGTTCATTTTAATGAAACAAATCGCAATTTGCGATCATTTATGGCTTCACTTTACTAGGTTTAGATGGAATATCACTGTGCGGCGAATGAAAATTTGTGCCCGGCCGGGATTCGAACCCGGGATCTCCTGCTTACTAGGCAGTCGCGTTGACCACTCCGCCACCGAGGACACAGTGACCAACGCGACTGCAGAGGACTCTTCCCTGCACGTCTCCCGCCACACCCAAATCTCCATTCTTTTGTGTCCCAACTTCGTCGCCGCTTTTGTGTCCCAGCCTCGTCGTAGGTGTCGGTGGCCGAGTGGAATGAGACCGACACAGGAACAAAAATAGCACGCTGGTGCAGGTACGGAGGGGAGCAGCCAGAAACTATAAACACTCGAGTAAATTAGAAAGATATATATATTGCACAGAATGTAACAATACTTAACTTTTACATAGTACTGCAGAATGTTGATACATAGTTGTTAGAGGCCTGCCTAGTGCCTGTACGATAGCAAAGTCTTCACTGGTGCCTATCTGATTACGAAGGTCCTAACTGGTTGCTACCTCAGTCCCAAGTAGCTGGTGTCTTTCCGTGGTGGCCACGAGCGGGGTTGCAGCAGAGGGCGCTCGTGGCTGTCCTGAGAACGCCGCGCCGTGTGTGCATGGCGGCGCGCGGCGAAAATAGGTGGCGCGCACTTTGTACTTGTGCGACACCACACATTCGCCACGCTGTCTCTTTCCTATTACCACAACCTATTTTTTCTGTAATGCTCGCAGCCACATTACTGTATTCCCGCATCAGGGAGAACAGACAATGAGGTATCGAGACAAAATTGATTGTCGTCAGGTGACCAGCCTCGGCTTGTATACAATAATATATTTTTGACGACGTGACAAGGTCACATCGGTGTAATCGCTCAGGTGGGATAGACGAGGGTGAGGGTGTGGGAGAAGGGGGGGGGGGATGGACATAGGATGATGGGATATGTCTGGCAGATTCGAAACTGGGAGGATCAGTGGAAGCTGGGTTGGAAAAGCAGAGATTAATTGCTCAGTTTAATTAAACAAATTGATATCAAACTGGAATAGGCCCTCAGGTGACTCAGAGGAGGGGAAAGGGAAATGGGACCGATGGAGGGGGCGAGGTGGCGGTTATGTGAAAGAGGAAATGATTTGATAACGAAGTGGTGCAGTACCTGAGGGGATGGGTGGCAGACAGGAAATGAGGGATTATCCTCAATTAGACCGTCCCCTTAAGTGCATAGTGTTAGCCAGAGTCGCAGTTATACCCAGAGGCCTGAAAGTGCTCAGGGATGGGGAGCTTGAGCTGTCAATCAGAAAGTACGTCAGGACATTCGTAAGTCCACTACATATGTTCAATCAGAAATTTGTAAGATATTCAAAATGTCATTTGAAAGTACTGAAGTACCACCATTATAACATACACGATACTGATGTAGGGCTTATCTTACGCTATGCGAATGACGTCATTAGTCTTCAGAATAAACGCAGCCGCAACAGAAGAATTGCTGGGGCGGACAGATTAGAGGGGGGGGGTCTTGACTGCAGCACATGTGGAGAGACATTTGGCAGGGCTTTAGCAGGTGACAGATGTGTCTATGTTTACTACAAGGCGGCTCTACTCTGTTTCCACCCACGGTCAAGGTGGCAACATTGCACTTCAGATTTTCAGTGCGTCGTTCTCATATTGTTTAGGAAAAAAAAAAAAAAAAAAAAAAAAAAAAAAAAAAAAAAAAAAAAAAAAAAAAAACCTTACGATTTTTCCTTTTTGTGCAGCCACAGACATTAAAACAAAATTTTTAAAAGTACTCCCCGCTGTTTGTTTCAGTGATATTTTATTTCATGGCCGGCCGTGGTGGCCGAGGGAACTAAGGCGCTCCAGTCACGGTCTGCACGGCCGCTACGGTCGGGGGTTCGAATCTCCCCTCGGGCGCGGATATTTGTGCCGTCCTAGTTCGTAAGTAGTTCATAAGTAGTTTGTAAGTTTAGGGACTCATGACCCCGTAGTTAAGTCCCATAGACTATACAAACATTTGAACATTTGATTTTTTTATTTCACCATTTAGTATTCGGCCTAGGTCCATTTTCAAGCATGTTGTTGCTCGCCGTCGGAGGTTCGAGTTCTCCTTGGGTCACGTGTGTGTGTGTGTGTGTGTGTGTGTGTGTGTGTGTGTACCTTGGTGTATATAGTTTGTAAGTTACGGACTGATGACCACGCAGTATGGTCCGATAGATTTACGAACATTTGAACATTTTCAAGCGCTGACACCGAAATTTAGATACTGAAAAATTAAAACTGTCAAACGGCTTAGAAATCTAAAACAAATAATAAACCAAAACTATCCGAAAGCGTTTGTTTATATAATTCGGGAAACGTGGCTGACATTTGACGTACCCGACCTGCAACCGTAGAAAACAAACTACTTTAAAGATAAGAATGTTCACAGTGATTGTCACTTTAGAATGAGGCTCAATTTAATGTCAGTAAAAATAAACAATAATTAGATCTCAAGCCAAACGAGATTTTGTGCAACCGCTTTAAACAGGTCGAAAATTAGAAACATTAAACCCATTCAGAATGAAGCTTTCAGTCTGCAGCGGAGTGTGCGCTGATGTGAAACATTCTGGAAGATAGAAATTGTGCGCCGGAACCGGGTCTCGAACCTGGGACCTTTGCCTTTCGCGGGCAAGCGCTCTAGCAACTGAGCTATCCCGACACGACTCACGATGCCGCCTCACAACTTTACTTCCGCCAATACCTCGCCTCCTACTTTCCAAACTTCACAGGAGCTCTCCTGCGAAGCATGCAAGACTAGCACTCCTGGAAGAAAGGATATGGTGGAGACATGGCTCAGCCACAGCCTAAGGAATGTTTCCAGAATGAAACTTTCACTCTGCAGCGGAGTGTGCGCCGATTTGAAACTTCCTGGCAGATTAAAATTGTGTGCCGGAACCGGGACTCGAACCTGGGACCGTTACCTTAAGGCAAAGGTACCAGGTTCGAGTCCCGTTTCCGGCACACATTTTTAATCTGCCAGGAAGTTTCATTAAACGCATTATTTTATGAGAAATATTTAAACCCGTGCCTTCTTCCGCTCTTCGCAACTACCTATCCTAGAGTTTGCTTCCGAAGCAAGTTACTATATCGTCGTTCCTGGAGAACAATGACTCAACTACAAAAGTCAGTAACTCGCTATTGCGTCAGTAATCTCAGATATAGGAAACGCATACAGTGGAACATCGTCAGAACTGTATTATTATATATGGAAATCTAGTGGTACCATGTATAACAGCAGTTCAGGCGATGTTCTACTGTAGGCACTTCCTGCTTCTGAGATGACTTATGCCATAACGTTGAGTTACTGACTTTTGTAACGGCGTCATTGTTCTCCAGGAACGGCGATATACTCAGCAATTTTCACACAAACAAACAGGGACAGAGGTGAAGGAAGTGATACGTGACAAGTGACAAAAAATCCGAGAAATGACTGGAGACCGAACCCGGGATCTTTCCATCTGCTGCCTGCCATTTTACTTCAGTCCCCGAACCACTTCACGTGTCGGTGATTTCCTTACTGTGTCGTCAACCGCAAAAAGAGCTCGCTAAAGTTCTGCCATTTACCCAGCCAGATGTCTTGAGTTCGTGTAGTTCTTATTTCAGATCTCAATGGACACTCGCTTTCTCTTTTCCGGCAGTTGCAAAGCATTCTGTAGAGAGACAAAGAGGCAGAAAACAGAAGTCATAAAACGTGCTTAACATTTTAGAGAATATTCGATGCTACCGGCATGTCATACTTATGAAATTAAAATTGCTACACCAAGAACAAATGCAGATGATAAACGGGTATTAATTCGACATGCATATTATACTAAAACTGACGTGAGATAATATTTTCACGCAATTTTGGTGCATAGATCCTAAGAACAGAACAACCACCTCTGGCACTAATAACGGCCTTGATACGCTTGGGCATTGAGTCAAACAGAGATTGGTTGGCGTGTACAGGTACAGATGCCCGTGCAGCTTCAACACGATACCACAGTTCATCAAGTGACTGGCGTATTGTGACGAGCCAGTTGCTCGGTCACCATTGACCAGACGTTTTTAATTGTTGAGAGACCTGGAAAATGTGCTGGCTAGGTCAGCAGTCCAACATTTTCCGTACCCAGAAAGGCCCGTACAGGACCTGCAACATGCGGTCGTGCATTATCCTGCTGAAATGTAAGGTTTCGCAGGGATCGAATGGAGGGAAGAACGACGGGTCATAACACATCTGAAATGTAACGGCCACTATTCAAAGTGCCATCGATGCCAACAAGAGGTGACCAAGACGTGTAACCAATGGCACCGCATACCATCACGCCGGATGATGCGCCAGTATGGCGATGACGAATACACGCTTCCAATGTGCGTTCACCGCGATGTCGCCAAACACGTATGCGACCATCATGATGCTATAAACAGAACCTGGATTCATCCGAAAAAAAAAAATAACCTTTTGTCATTTGTGCATCCAGGTTCGTCGTTGCGTACACCATCACAGACGCTCCTGTCTGTGATGCAGCGTCAAGGGTAAGCGCAGCCATGATCTCCGAGGTGATAGTCCATGCTGCTGCAAAAATCGTCGAACTGTTCGTGCAGATGGTTGTTGTCTTGAAAACGTCCCCATCTGTTAACTCAGGGATCGAGTCGTGGCTGCACGATCCGTTACAGCTATGCGGATAAGATGCCTGTAATGTCGGCTGCTAGTGATAAGAGACCGTTAGGATCCAGCAAGGCGTTCCGTATTGCCCTCCTGAACCCAGCTAACAGTCATTGGATCGCGACCAACACAAACAGCAATGTCGCGATACAATAAACCGCGATCGCGATAGGCTACAATCTGACCATTAACAAAGTCGGAAACGTGGTGGTAGGCATTTCTCCTCCTTACACGTTTCACCAGGCAACGTCGGCCAACTGGTGTTTGTCTATGAGAAATCGGTTGGAAACTTTCCTCATGTCAGCACGTTGTAGGTGTCGCCACCGGCTCCAACCTTGTGTGATTGCTCTGAAAATCTTACCATTTGCATATTACAGTATCTCCTTACTGTCGGTTATATTTCGCGTCTGTAGCAGGTCATCTTCGTGGTGTAGCAGTTTTAAAGACCAGGGGTGTATGATACATGAAATAAAACAAAAAAATTTACTCCAACTACCTGAGTGTTTAAAAAGAATATTTAAGGCGATAAGAGATCCAGATATTTAATTACTGCGCTGAATTTATATTTAGAAGATCACAACTGATATTGTTCAATATTTTATGCAGTTACTGAATACCCGGCGTCGCCCGGGTACTTATTTAATCCATTGTTGAGTTAGTCCAACTCTCCTTTTCGTTCTCTGTTTACCTTCTCTTTACCCCCCCCCCGCCCCCCCCCCCCCTCTCTCTCTCTCTCTCTCTCTCTCTCTCTCTCTCACACACACACACACACACGCGCGCGCACTCGCGCACGCACACTATTCATCTCCTCCTTTTCAACTCTCCCTTTCATCTCCTCGTATTCCCCTCTCTGCCCATCTCCACATTTCCCTTTTACTATCAATCACATCCTAGTCTATCGATATCCTCCCCCGCGGCGTCAATCCATTGCCTGCTCCGTCTGTGAGGCATTACATACCAAGATTTGAACTTTAAATAGCGAACTATTAGATTTCGAACATTTTGCATTGCACAAGGACCTGCCATTCAAGACTGTTTAAAGATTTCTTATTGGGGTGGGGGGGGCTGATATTTTATTAACTTATCTATTGTATAGCAGCGGTCAGAAACTAAGATACGGTCTACCGAAAAAGGAAAAAAGAAACTTTCATTTGCAAGATATAAAACTTAAATCAGTTTTCATGAGAATTGCTAGAACTATAATGGAGATATATCGGACTTTCCAGCGCAGAGGGCAAAACGCCTTAAAGTCCGCGGCAAGTTTTTCTGCTGTTCCTCTTCTTTCGTAGCTTTCGCTCCCCACCTGGTTCCTTGTGGAACGTGTTACCGGAGTTTTGCCGTATATTACGGAGCTCAGCGAGATCTGGAGTTATTCTCCTTGCCTCCTGTTGGCCGTTTTCACAAATCACATTCAAATTGAAATCGGCGCTTTGTTGTTCGGCCGTTACGATGCTCCAGGTGCGAGGCTGTGGCGCAAACGTACCGTAGCGGGGCTGTACCCCAGGCGGCTTGATTTACGTTCCGCGGGGAGGGGGCAAAACCGAGCGCGCAGGAATACGTTGCGCACAGTTTACTGCCCTGCTGAACACGACGATAAACACAATTTAGTGAGGTGCGCCATCCTCTCTGTCAACATTCAGGCTTTGTACAATGTCAGCAAGACTACAGTGGGGAAAAACATTTACTTGTAGCAAAACCGAGCGCGGAGGAATACATTGCGCACAGTTTACTGCCCTGCTGAATACGACGATAAACACAATTTAGTGAGGTGCGCCATCCTCTCTGTCAACATTCAGGCTTTGTACAATGTCAGCAAGACTACAGTGGGGAAAAACATTTACTTGTAGCAAAACCGAGCGCGGAGGAATACATTGCGCACAGTTTACTGCCCTGCTGAACACGACGATAAACACAATTTAGTGAGGTGCGCCATCCTCTGTCAACATTCAGGCTTTGTACAATGGCAGCAAGACTACAGTGGGGAGAAACATTTACTTGTAGCAAAACCGAGCGCGGAGGAATACATTGTGCACAGTTTACTGCCCTGCTGAACACGATGATAAACACAATTTAGTGAGGTACGCTAACCTCTCTGTCAACATTCCAGCTTTGTGGAATGTCAGCAAGACTACAGTGGAAAAAAAAAAAAAAACCATTTACTTGTGGCTCTCTGAAGAGCTGCCTTAGGAACTCCGGTCATGCCACGAGTAACAGGAATGAGCATCCCTAACACGATTAATTACACGCCAGAGGCAAGTATCGGCCCACTCGCTGGTCGTGTTTTAAGTGGGCCAATGTCGGCACTAAAGACCGTAGCGTGGTGCCAGCTGATGCTTTAATGAGCTGTTGCGAATTGCGACCACTCCTGCTGCCAGAATAGTAATTTTCTTCATTTCTTTTTCTCTTGATGCTTTTCCATTGGCACAACCTACATAAGTCTCGAGTTTCATCTGTTAGTACTGGGGAAATTTTAAAACCATATAATAATTTCTGCAGTAATTGTCACGAACACTAATTTCATTCTTTTAGTATAAACAAACAATACATGCAAGTGGATAAGTATAAGCAAAGAAGGGAAAGCCGCAAGGCGGGGAGAATATACAGGGTGTCCAATTTTAATCTTTACCGGCCTATATCTCTGGTACGGCACAAATCTAAAAAGGGTCTCCAGTCAAAGTTGTAACGTTTGAAGGGGTTTATTGAAGGGTTATCTCGAAATGAACTTTAAATCTTTTTTTCAAGGTCAAACAAAGGTAGAGCTATTTTTATTCAAATGGTAACCCTTATGTTTTGGCTACATTCGTATACTATGAGAAAAATACACATTTCTTGTAAGGAACAATGTTTTTTCTTCGTAAAACCAATGTTTTGTCGCCAGTGGGCACTTCATTGTAAGTTTCCCAGGTTATTAGTATCTCAAGAACGAAGCAGACAGAGATAAATTTTCAATCTGAACTCTGTCCACTGGTAAAATTTCCGTGAGCTAGAAACGGCAATACAAGATTCCAATTGAAAATTTTCCCGATCTCACCCGTTTTGGAGATACCGGTAGCCTGGGAAACTTGCAATGAGCCCCCTGGGGACAATCCATGGGGTTTTAGAAAAAAAAAATCCTTCCCTACAAAAAAAATGTATTTTTTTCACTTAGAATGCGTATATGGAATAAAAATTGGAGTTGCCATTTGAAAAACTGAACTTGACCTTTGTTTTACCGTGTAAACAGGGTTCAAACATACTCAAATGTTTGTTAAGCTTAAGGGACTTAACTGTGGGGGTCATCAGTCCCTAAACTTAAAAACTACTTATAAACTACCTTACACTACAGACGACACAAACATCCATGCCCGAGGGGGGGGATTCGAACCCCCGACGGCGGACGGCAGCATTCACCGCAAACGGCGCTCCAGTACGCGCAGCTAATTCGCCGCGGCAAACAGGGTTCAACGTCATTTCGAGATATCCATTCCATGACCCCTTCAAACCTTACTACTTTTGCTAGAGACTTTTTTTTTTTTTTGTAGTACTATTCCGCACCAGAGATATCGGCCGGAATAGACGAAAATGGGAGACACTGTACAGAGCCGCGGTGGAGTAGCCGAGTGGTCTAGAGCGCCTTGCTGCGGAGCGCGCGGTTGCTCGCCGTGGAGGTTCCAGTCCTCCCTGGGGCATGGTTGTGTGTGTTTGTCCTTAGGTTAGTTTACCTAGGTTTAAGTAATTTGTAAGCTAAGGACTGATGACGCAGTTTGGTCCGATAGAATTACAGACAGACAGACACTGTACAGAAAACCTATCCGAGAGAAATTAACTTGAAGACAGTATTCTAGAAATGGAAGAGGAAGTAGGTTAATATGAGATAGAATACTGCGACAAGAATTTGACAGGAAACTGACAGATGTGAGTAGAAATAAGGCGCTTGGAGTAGATGGCATGCCGTCTGAACTGCTGATATCGTTGGGAGAGCCGGTTTTAAAGAAACCCATCTTTTCTGCAAAATGTTCTACACGGGGAAGTATCCTCAGACTTCAAGTAGAATTGTAATAATTCCAATAAAGTAACAGGAGGTAAGTTTACAATTATCTCTGCTATGTAGATAGAGTAGTGCGGTTATGAAAGTGTAACGGTGAGTCTATTTGATGGAATAAAACTTGTGTCCCAGCCTCGTCGCCGCTTTTGTGTCTCGTTCCGTCGTAGGTGTCGGTGGCCGAGTGGAATGAGACTGACACAGGAATAAAGACAGCACGCTGGTGCAGGTACGGAGAGGAGCAGCCAGAACTAGAAACACTAGAGTAAATTAGAATGAGATATATATTGCACAGAATTTATACAATACTTAACTTTTACATAGTACTGCAGAATGTTGATACATAGTTGAGCTAGAGTCCTGCCTAGTGCCTAACTGATAGCCAAGTCTTCACTGGTGCCTATCGGATTCCGAAGTCTTTACTGGTTCCTAACTCAGTCCCAAGTGCACGATGGCGTTCAGTTGTGGCCACGAGCGGAGTTCCAGCAGAGGGCGCTCGTGGCTGTCGTCGTAAGAACGCCGCGCCGTGCGTGCATGGCGGCGCGCGGCGAAAGTACGTGGCACGCACTTTGGACTTGTGCGACACCACAAAAACGAGTGTGGCGCGGTGTTAATATCTGCCCAGACCAGTCCCATTCACAAAGCAGAAGGGCCAGATAAAATTAGTTTCGTACTTCCAACGACAGTCACCCATAAATTTTTAGAATTTATTGCCCTTTAACTCTTAAATGCGTACATACATCGCAAGCCACCATGCGATGCATACTAATCACTTCCTGTTGAACTCCCAACGACAACCAGGAGAAAACTAGTCTGTATGAGCCCTAATTTCTTTTTATCTTTGTGGTCCTTACGTAAAATGGGACATGGTGGCTGTAAAAACGTTATGCGATCATTTGTATCGTAAAAAAGTCCTTTTCCCTACAGAATTCCCATTTTATTTCCTGGAACACACCTGTAACACTCGCGCACTCATCAAAATGTTAAAATGTTCGTAAACCTATTGGACCAAACTGCTATGGCCGTCTATCCCCACACAAACTACTTAAACTAACTTACACTAAGAACAACCCACACACGGACATGGCCGAGGGAGGACTAGAACCTCCTGCGGGAGCGGCCGACTAGTCCGCAGCACGACACCTCAGACCACGCGGCTATTCCCGCGAGGCGAGCAGTGATTGGACCTGTCAGTAACGAACCTAGTAGCCCGCCAGTGGATTCCTTTAAACCAATTTGCTGAACAACACTCAAGAAGGGGTCGCGTTGGTGTTCCACACGCATTCTCCTTTACAGGTGAACCACATCTCTCCAAAATTCTCTCAACAAACCGAAATCAATCATCCAACTTCCCCGTGTCTGTCCTTACATTCATTTTATTTCATATCGCTCTGCAGCGTTACATGGTCTAGTCAAGCCGCACGCCACTAATGCTGTATTATGAGTTTATTCAATGTTCAAATGTTTGTAAAGCGCAAGGGATTTAATTGCGGGGTCTTCAGTCATGGTTGCAAAATATTAACGCGAATTATATACAGAAGGATGGAGAAGCTGGTAGAAGCCGACCTCGGGGAAGATCAGTTTGGATTCAGGAGAACTGTAGGAACACGGGAGGCAATACTCACTTTACGGCTTATCCTAGAAGATAGATTAAGAAAAGGCAAACCTACATTTCTAGCTTTTGTAGATTTGGAGAAGGCTTTTGACAATGTTGATTGGAATAAACTCTTTCAAGTTCTGAAGCAAGCAGGATAAAATATAGGGAGCGTAACGTTATTTACAACTTGTACAAAAACCAGACAGCGGTTGTCAGAGTTGAAGGGCATGAAAGGGATGCAGTGGTTGGAAAGGGAGTAAGACAGGGTTGTAGTCTTTCTCCATTGTTGTTCAATTTGTACATTGAGCAAGCTATAAAGAAAAGCAAGGAGAAATTTGGAGAAGGAATTAAAGTTCAGGGGGAAGAATTAAAAACATTGCGTTTTGCCGACGACATAGTAATTCTGTCAGATGTAGCAAAGGACCTGGAAGAGCAATTGAACGGAATGGACAGTGTGCTGAAAGGTGCATATAAGATGAACATTAACAAGAGCAAAACTAGTGTAATGGAGTGCAGTGTAAGAAAATCAGGTGATGCTGAAGGAATTAGATTGGGAAACGAAGCAATAAAGGAGGTAGATGAGTTTTGTTACTTGGGCAGTAAAATAACAAATGATGGTCGCAGTACAGAGGATATAAAATGCAGAATGGCAATGGGTAGAAAAGCGTTATTGAAAAAGATAAATTTGTTAACATCGAATATTGATTTAAACCTAAGAAAGTCCTTTCTGAAGGCATTTGTATGGAGTGTTGCCTTGTATGGGAGTGAGACATGGACGATAAACAGTGCGGACAGGAAGAGGATTGAGGCTTTTGAAATATGGTGCTACAGAAGAATGCTGAAGATTAGGTGGGAGGATCGCGTAACTAATGAGGAGGTACTGAACAGAATTGCGGAGAAAAGGAATTTCTGGCATACCTTGACTAAAAGAAGGAATAGATTGGTAGGACACATTCTTAGACATCAAGGAATTGTGAATTTAGCGTTGGAGGGAAGTGTGTGGGGTAAAAATCGCAGAGGAAGACCAAGAGAGGGATACAGTAAGCAGATTCAGACAGATGTAGGTTGTCGCTCTTATGTGGAGATGAAGAGGCTTGCTCAGGATAGGGTATTGTGGAGAGCTGCATCAAATCAGTCTCCGGACTGAAGACCACAACAACAACAACAACAACAACAGTCCCTAAACTTAAGAACTACTTATGAACTAGTTTATACTAATTAAGACACAAACATCCATACCCGAGGGAGGATTCGAACCCCCGACGGCGGGCGGCCGTGCGTACCGCAACACGGCGCTTAAGTACGCGCGGCTATGAGTGTCGCCTTACCTTTTTCTACATTTAGAGAGAGCCGCCATAGGAATGTTGACTAAGTGATCTCGACGACCACGCCTTCCTGTACACCATAGCACAAGAAACGGTCTATATTGCCTCTCACTCTGCCCGTCATTTCTGTACATAACGCCGGCCCTATTACGGTTTCCTGAGGCACTTCTGACGTTATGCTTGTGTCTGATGAAGAGTTGCCGTCGAGGACAACCTTTTCTTGTCGTTTTAGTGAGTACATCTGCTCAGGTCATTAGCGCCCGAACCCGAACACGGAGTTACTAAAAATCGGCGAGTTAAGATGTTGATACCAGGAGATTGCTAAAAACCTACGGTAAAATATATCAAGAGGAGGAATTAAATGTCCTTTGATAAATTATTTTTCAAAGGCGATAGATTGGCTGGCCAGTACTTACCTTTGTGCTGTACTGCCGGTAGTGACATAAATGAAGAAAAAACAGGACAAGCTTTCGGAACACAGTTCTCCTTCTTCAGGTGGGAGATAAGGGAAGAAAAAAGGATGGAAACGGAAGGGAAAACTAAATCACTATCTAGGTCATGAGGAAGGTGTTCAAGTCAGATATACTGTATATTAGTACTGCGCCAAGCCAGAGAGGACATATAACCGAAGAGGAAAGTTCAAGCAGTAAAGAGAAGAAAATTAATTTAGACAACACTGTCAAAGGAGAGAAACAGCGATCTATTTGGTATGATTAATATTACAAAAATCGTACACTACTTAACCAGCGGCTGTATGGCAACTAGTCAATAGTGACCTACTGGCAGCAGAACAGCCCAGGACAGCCCAGCCCAGCCGAGCACAGCACTGGCCACATGGGTAAACGGAACAAACATTACTCTGTATATTTTATGTTATATCTAATGTCATACTCAGGTGTTTTTATAATTATTTCCATTAATCCTTGCAGACTGTGTATTATTCTGAAGATGACCTACATCAGGTTGAAACTAGTTAATTAAAACTATCAATCTCTGCGATCAAGACTGTTTTCTGTATATTGTTCATTACAAAAACAGTCTTGATCGCAAAAATTAACAGTTTTTATTGACCGGTTTCGACCTGATGTAGGTCATCTTCGGAACAAAAAGTAGCCCATGTGGCCAGGGCTGGACTCGGCTGGGCTGGGCTGTTCTGCTGCCAGCTGGTAACTGCTCAGAGCGTTATTGTCCACGACAGCCCAGCCGAGTCCGGCACTGACCACATGGGCTACATTTTGAAACCGGTCAATAAAAACTGTTAATTTTTGCGATCAAGACTGTCTTTTGTAATGTTAAGAGAAGAAAAGATGAATGAAGCCAATGATGCTGAGCGGTAGAGGGGGAGGGGGGAGGTTGTCAAAACGTTTTTGATTAACAGGGAAATATGGAACGATATAGAGGAACACACACACCCTATACTTAGAGAGAGAGAGAGAGAGAGAGAGAGAGAGAGAGAGAGAGAGAGAGAGAGAGAGAGAGAGAGAAGTGCAGAATTGATAAGTTAGTCACGTTTATAAAATGAAAAACATGGCGCACCGTCATCAGGTGACCACGGGAACACGACGGTGCGGAGTCACCAGTTAGCAAGTGGCGGTGGCTGAACCGAAAATGTCCGATCCCAAACCGGGGGGACATGTTTACGTATATTTTGAGTTTTGTCAAAGTTTATGATCAGAATGTATTCCACAATGCATTTCTAATGGCGGAATTCACACTGTCCGTCGCCGGTCCGTCACCTCACGTCAACATGAGCTTTCTCAAGAAGAATGTTTTGATGGAACGGTCTTCTGGTAACATCGCGACTCGCATATTAACTTAGTTACGTCACGATATTTTCATTTTATGATACACGGTTTGCACGCAAATGTGCCTTGTCAATCTTTATTATTATACTTTGGTTTAACGGTAAATTGCAAATGTTTCATGACGACTTAAATAGTTTTCTCAATTGAGCGTCCTCCTACATGACATATCGCCAGTCATAACCTCACTTTCAACAGCGGTAGAGAGCAGAGATGCCAACTAGCGCTATGGGTGGCCAAACTGAGAAACAGGTGAAATAAGCGTTCGAGTTGGCTTCGGAGTTGGAAACTGTCAAAAAGCGCGCATGCGCAGTGGAGGCCTTCCAAATCGTCAGGAACTATCAGCGTTTGGGCCACTCGAACGAACCTATTGCCTTCACCAGTGTCAGAGCAGTCTGGTGTGAAGACACTCCACTGTGCCCGGCACGATTCTCGGCAGCAAACGCCTAGCGGCTGCTGTGGTTTGTTTCCTGCCGACCTTCCGTTTTTCACCGCGAGGATCCGGCATCGTGACTGCGCTGATGCCGCTGTGGCGAGTCTGCGCAGCTGCTTCAGTTCCCCCAATACGCAACCCACGACTAGCGACTCCCAATTACTTGATTCGTTTTAGTTAAACACCCCTCCCGCTCTCTAGAGAATGGATCTATTTTCGTTTAAATGTGCACTGCGTTACTCTTTTTTTGACCCATTAATTCAATCGTATTTATTGGCTACTAGCTGAAACCCTGACGTTGCCCGAGTAATTTGATTCCAGTCTATTAACATCTTCTCTCTCCATCTGCCCTTTTTCTGTTCATCTTCTCCTCCTCTCCATTTCATCTTCCCCTCTCTCTGATAAAATTACGGTGTACGTCATTCACAGCAACATTTCCTACACTGTGTAGGTATTAATCCATATCCTCTTTCCTCCTCTTGTGACGGTGAAGTTTCTCTGAAGAAGATTAAGCAAGAAGGGTTGCTGGCCTTTCCTCTCAGACAGGAAGTTACACTCACCTGCTGATCTGCTGTCCTTGGACTGTAAAGGCGTCGGACTTCTTCTCTTGGCAGGTGTTTCGTCGCCTTATTTCAAATTCATTAATTGAAAAGGGGACGGTATTAAAGTTACAGAACAAATAGGCAGAATTGTGGTGAAATCTGTATTAATAAAGATATGACGAATTTGAGGTAGCCCTGTTACATGTTTAATATTATTTCAAAAATAAAACTATTTTGTCACGAAACCACTTTGCTGTAGGTCAAGGAATTACTGACAATAGTCAAGAAATAAGCACATTTTATACAGATACATTTGCAGTGCCTAGAGAGAGCGGAGAGTGATTGAATCAGAGAGGATGTTGCTAGGCATGAAGACGTAATACGAAAATCAGAGCAGGGGCAAAACGGCCAAGCTTATCTCACTATAAACTGAATGGTATGGGATGCTTCCCACCCGCTCATCATTGTAACAGACGCGGACGGTCCTCAAAGTCACACTTTCCTAATACGGCGGTAACTTCCGCCCTATACTGTCCGCGAGGTGGATACTTCGGAGCTCTGCAACCGAATGGTAGGGATGGGCGAGAAATCACGTACTCGTGAAAAATCACGGTGATTGAAATATCTGTTTTCACGGTCGCGGCGATCTGGAATCTGACCGTGATTTCAGTCACGGTCACGGTTGGGTAGCGACGAGCAGGAATAGCAGCGAACAGCAGTATAAACTACAAAGAGCCATCTGGTGGCCGAAATGAGTACTAAATGCAGCACCGAATAGCAGGTGTAGCAGCGAATAGCGGAAAAGCGAAGAGGAGGTGAGGGAAGAGAAGCATCAAAGGCTAAAAGAGCCATCTGTGGGTCGAAATCTGTACTAATATCAATGCAGCAAATAGCGGGTCTAGAAGCGAATCACCGATAAGCGAAGAACGGGTATAGCAGCGAATCACCGACTAGCGAAGAGCGGGTGTACCGGCTAAAAGCCGATTATGGACAGTGACCAGTTCACATACACTTGTGCGTTTTTCCTAGAAAATCGCCAGGGCCCGGCAGGGAGCGTAAAAAACTGAAAAACACATTTCGTCCATTTCGCCGTTGGTCGTCTAAAAGTGTATATCTTGTTTCTGCCGAGATGAAGCGATCGAGGACGAGCGAGATGTGTCATTTCACCGCTCTTAATAGCGACTATGCGAAATGTAATTTGTGCGGCATGCAGTTGTCGCATAAAACTTATGGTGACAGAGCAATGTATGTTGCAATCACATTGTTTTATAAGTAATTAACTTTTGTCTGTACTCTATTTTTAAAACTGCTGTAATAATAGTAGGCGGTATGATGTTTTAATACTTTGTTAGTGTGGAAAGGTAGACTCCTTCAGCACAGAGTATTGTTCTAGCAATAAAGAACGCAGTTGCGGCGTGCAGAGCAACAATTAAGCTCTACGAACATTTGAAATGTGAGCGTTTGCACTCTGCTACGATGTTGGCAATACCACGTGGTAGTCAATCAGAGTCCGAGTTGTGAGCTCTCTGCAGCCGTTACCAATGCTTGAGCAACTGGAAAACACATGTGCATAAAATCATTACCCATGGGACTTGCGCTGGAATACTGATATCACATTAATTGCTTCAATTATAGTAAAGATCTCAGCTTCTTATTTCATATGTATGCATAAATTTTGAGTTAAAAGTGTATGGCACTGGAAATGAAACTGCAGTAACTTTTTATTTATTTAAGCATCCAGTTAGCTGTGCATGATACATCTTAAAAACATATGGCACCTAACAGTAAAACTGATACTATATTTCTGTAACTGAAGCATGTAAAGTAATATTATAACTATTATAGGCCAGTGTATTTAAATAACAGCACTCTCTAATAACTGCAGTATCAATTACATTAAAGAAAGAAGTTATTAAAATTGAGGGCATATATTCATTGACAATGAAATAACACCTACGTTGCAAATAATTTTTACTCTTACTAAGAATATTTACTATGCTTTCATTGTCTTGATGTGGTTAGAAAGTTTATTGTACAGTTATTTAAACTATACTTACTATTGACTTATTTGTTGAGATTTACTTTTCTCGGTTCACAACATAACTCTCATAACAACAAAGAGACGATAAAGTAGTTACTGGCGGATGAAACATTATAACAAAAGTATCTAATTCAATTTTTGTCAGTTCCACGGTAAACCATACAAGTCGCCGGAATCGCGGCGATTCAATCACGGAAATAGTGAAAAGAGCAGAAATCACGGAATAGCGGAAAGAGCTGAAATCACGGAATAGCGGGAGGAGTAGAAATCGCGGAGGGATACATGTCGTGAAAACCTCAAACAGTGATTCTAAACCGTGATTACTCACGGTTTAGAATCACGGTGATTTAAAAGTAGCAATCACGGAAATCACTGTTAGCGGAAAATCACGGTTTAGCCCATCCCTACCGAATGGCGGTGCGTGTCTGTTCGCCAGGCACGGCACCGCAGTATGCTTCCGCTGTTCAAAAGTAGTCCCTGTAGCCAACCTTACAGGCAGGGGAGAGAAACCGTTGGGTAAGCTTATCCCTTGCGGCACAGAGTAACATATTTGTCTGTGCTTGCGGGCGGGCACTGTGTCTCGGACACTCAGTTTGGGACACCTGTTTGGAGCGCGGGACAAAGCTGGCATGCATCCGCCACGGCGTCGCTTCCGGTTGCTTTTAAATTTAGCGGCTACAGGAAATTCTACATTTTGGGCAATGTATACATTAAGCAAACGGGTAATGTAGAAATTACTCTGTCCCGTCCATTCGATTGTCCTCTAAGTAAGAAATCATTGTGATCTTCCTTGGTTGGTGAAAATTAATAAACCGTCATAAATTAATTGTTTTAATTTCGCTACTTTTTAATTAAGATCCCGTCCGGTCTGTTATTGGTATCGGGGAGTTTGTAATTTTACTGGCAACTAGAATCCGTGGTCGGAATAAAAATATATAATTTTATTTTGCTCTGATTTCTTTCTTATGGCACAGTCGTTGCGCCGTGCATTGTGTGCCTTCAAAAAATTCTTTCATTTCCCCCCCCCCCCCCCCCGTCATACATCTACTATCCCACTACTGCCCCATTCGCATTCTAGAGAACAGCGCTTCAAACACATCTCCGGCCGTACAGATTCAGGTTTTCCTAAATCACTCCAGGCAAATGCCGGGATGGTTTCTTTTAACGAACACGGCCCATTTCTTTCCCTATCTCCAAACAAAACATATCGTAACATGTGCTTCGTTTCTAATCACCATGTTGGTGGTACATGAAATCCTGAAAACCAAATCTATCTTTCTTCTTGCCTTCCTCCTTCCCCTTCTCCTGATTTCAGAAAATCATTATATGCAACTTTCGTGGTGAGCGGTAAAATGGTGTGTAAGTATATTGCAACGTGCTCTGCTGGCTTGCGAACTATAGAAACCATCTCCATGAAAACCTTCAAGATTACCAGTCAAACGGTGTTGAAGTCTGCTCTAAGGTACCTTCCACTACGCACTTTAAGAAATCTATGTAGACAGAGCTCTCTTTTACTGGGTCATCCTGCATATTAGATAGAAAACAATTTACATTTGGCGGCCAGTGGCCATTGAATTACATCATCGACGAAAGTTGGAAATTAGTGGCGAGGCGAGATTCGAACCCGGATGCTGCTACTTACTAGATAGTTTCACCACTCTGAGAGGGTGACCACTGGATTGTAGCTTTCGCACTGTTCCTTGACTTTAAACATTACTGTTAATTATGCGATGAAACCACGGCCAAGTGCTACTACCTGCCGCGTATGGGAACAATGACAAACAGGGGAAGTCACCACTGCCGGCGGCGGTGGTCGGGGGTTCGAATCCCCCCTCGGGCATGGATATTTGTGCCGTCCTAGTTCGTAAGTAGTTCATAAGTAGTTTGTAAGTTTAGGGACTGATAACCCCGTAGTTAAGTCCCATAAGCTGTACAAACATTTGAACATTTTTTGAAGTCACCACTGCCTAATTACCTAAGACGCCACATTCCATTTAGAAATGTTCAAAATATTTTTAAACCTACTTTACCAATCTGTTATCGTCATCAGCCCCTAGACTTAATAACTTCTTTAACTTACACTAAAGACAACACCACACAAATGCACATGCCTGAGGGTGGACTCGAACCTCCGTCGGGAACGGCTGCCCAGTCCGTAGCATGACACGGCTTACATTTAGAAGGAAGAAAATAGCTATTTAGAAATCTTGGAGTAATTGTACAAAGATACAACTAAGAAAAATCAACTGACGCAAAAAATAATAAGTACATAACAAAAACATTTAAAAGGTTAAGTGCTGAAACGAATTGGAGGAAGCAGTGGCGTAACTATGGGGGGGGATGAGGGGGATAGAACCCCCCCCCCCCAGAACCCGAAAAGAAAAAAAAAGAAAAGAGAGAGAGAGAGAGAGAGAGAGAGAGAGAGAGAGAGAGAGAGAGAGAGAGAGGAAAAAAAATCGTATAACAGCAATCTGGTAAAGGTAAAGATTTGAAACTTGGGGTGTTTTACTATAAGCTTTCATTGCAAGGGAGTGAATTAGTTTCTTCAACAGGAGTGGTAGATGGTAGTCTGGAAATTGACTAAAATTTTGCTCGTCAAGCAGATCTATCCCCCCCCCCCCCAAAGCCAAGTCCTAGTTACGCCACTGGGAGGAAGCATTTGAAATCTGGCACATGTCTCTAACAGAATATAACTGGACAGAATCTGGTTCTTCGCAAAGCGCTTTTCCTCCTATCCCGCCTCCATCTCGTAGACGTCTCCATTTAACTTAATTGATGTGCATCAACATCAATTGAGTCAAACGGAGAGACTTGCCTTTGTGAAGCTAGAAGATACTTGATTATCATTTGTGGCACACGTTTGTTTACGTAATACAATTCACTTTAGGAGCTAATGACGGGCCATTATGTCATAGAATTCTCCTTTATCTGAAAGATCACCACACCGACACACAAGCGTGTCTAGGCGACGATGGAGTTGCGTTCTTTCCTTCACCGCAGATCCGATAACATCGTTCAGCAATCTGCCGTGGCGAAGAACAGGAATTTGAACTATGGGAGCGTCAGACTAATGGCAACAAACGTGTCCGTGTAGCCTAGTGATTAAGGCCATAGTCGACCTACAGCGGGAAACCCGAGTTCGAATACGGATCCGCAACAAATATCCGCTTGTCGATGTTGTATTATCTCAATATCCCAATGAAGTCAACGACAATTCTTTCCATTCCTTTCCCCCGTTCTTCCTCCCTTGCACCCCCTCAATAGAAATTTATATCATGCTGCAAACGGAAGTGTAGTATCCGTTCTTTCAGAACGAAAGACCAGGTACCGTATACAGAGTGATTCACGAAGATATGCAAATATTTTAATATGTTATTCTTCAACTAAACACAAAAAATTCATATAAACATAGTTCCGAAAATGTTTAGTACCGGAGTTACGGGTAATAGAGGTATGTCCACAAAGTAAGTTCCATTTTATATAAAACTGGCTGCAAGTACCCGGCTTTGCCCGGGTTTAAAATAAGATTTTCTGTTGCAATCGAAGTCTGTAAGTAAAGTACTCTCCCCCATGTTACGAACGAAATTTTATGTAGACAGTGCCCTTCCTCTTGTTTTGAAGGTCAGTTGTGCAAAATTTCATCAACAGCAGTGCGAAGACATAGATTTACACGGACACATTGAAAGCGTACTTTCACTTTTTCTCAAATTTTGTGGTTGGTTTTCCAAAAACGAAAATAAAAAATGTAACGAAACTTGTTTAAGAACCTTCCCCATGTAATTTTGCGTACGTGTACCAAATTTCACGTTATTTGGTTGTCTGGATCTTGAGTTATAAGATAACAGACAGACTGGCAACAAATGCGCCTTAGAAGTATAGAGACAAACGTTTACAGATACAGAAAAAATATTTATTGTACAGAAATCTACAACTGTTAAACTACATCCGAAATTTTGTACGCACTTGTCATTGGGTGGCACAATTTTTTGTATGCCTTTATCATAGAAGGTTGCGCCTATGTATTCAACCATGTGGTAATATGCTCATCATCATCGTTGAAGTGTTGAACACCAGGGACAGAGTTAGGTGTAAGAAGGGACGAAGGTCGCTAGGAACGAAGTCCGGGCTGTACGGAGGATGATCAAACACGACCCAGTGAAATTCACGTAAGAGCTGTTTGGTCACATTCGCCGTGTGAGATCGGGCATTATAGTGCAAAGAAACTCCACCTTTTGACAGTAATCCTCGGCGCTAGTTCTGTATTGAGCAGCGCAATTTCTTGTTGGTCTCGCAGTAATCATGTGCATTGATTGTTTGGCCTCATGGTGAGAAAACAACCAGCAAAACCCCTTTCTGTCCCAAAACACGGTGAACATGACTTTTCGAGGTGTCAAGATTTGCTTAGACTTAACCTTAATTTGGTATGAAGTGTACCTCTATCCCTCTGCCGTTTTGTTTCAGGGGTGTAGTACAATACCCTAGTTTCATCCCTCGTGACTATCGGAGAAAGAAAACATCGCGTGTAAAAAAACTGAAGTGCACTGCCCATACATTGTTTTTGTGTACCCAAAGTGATCAAAGGTTTCGAAATTTCAGTTTTTCAATTACAATTTCATGAATTAGTGGTCGTGAGACTTGCGGAACTTCCACAGCAAGGGCACTAAGTGTAAACTTACGGTTGTGCTTCATCTTCTCCTCAATTGTGAGAACCAGTTCATCAGTAACCACATACGGGTGTCCACTTCGTTCTTCATCGTGTACTTTATCACGTCCTACATTGAACAGTCTGACCCATTTCTAACCATTGAATCAATGTTCAAATGTTTGTATAGCTTGTGGGACTTAACTATGGGGTCATCATAAACTTACAAAATATGAACTAGATAATACTAAGAACGGCACAAATATCCATGCCCGAGGGGGGATTCGAACCCCCCGACCGCAGTGGCCGTGCAGAACGTGACTGGCGCGCCGCAGAGCGCTCGGCCACAGCGGCCGGCTAACCATTGAATCAAAAATAGCATTTTGTTCGTAAACCTCGCAGATTTGCCGATGAAAACTTCCTTTGGTTTAACTTTCTTTGAATTTAGAAAACGAATCACAGATCTGATTTCTCACGCGGCGGCATTTTCAATGATGGCTGATATTATAAAGAAGCACTGCAAAGCACACGTCGGCAGCAGCGGTCTGAAAATGGCGTAACTGCCGCGGATAGAAATAAAAACTGAACTTACTTTGTGGACGACCCTCGCATATACAACACTGCTCGTGCCGTTCGTAGAATACGCTTATTCTCACGAGTTCTTTTTTCCTGCTTTGCAAATCCACGTTCACTGGCGACTTGCCTGTGAATGCTCGTTCACTTGTGTTTGCTTTCCAATCTCTCCGATGCAGACGCCACTTTAAACGAATTCGTTCCAGAGGCAGCGAGCGAACTCAAGACCTTCACTTTGCAAGCCACTTACGTCACTCTGGAATTACGGGCTTCATAAGGAACTCTGCTACAAAATTAAAGGCCACGTAGTGCAGCTACTGCAAACGCCTGTGGGAAAATCCCGCAGCCTCTGGATTGCCTGAAGAGTCCACAAAGTCAGAACCGAAACATCTGCTGCTGTCTGCCTCCTGTACAGTCCCCAGGCCTCGGTCAGCTAACTCTAGGCATGTCTTTCAGTTGTCAGTAATTTTCATCGAAGACTGTATTAAGATACAGGAGAGTGAGCCCAAACTTTGACAGAGACGTATAACGAATATCGAAATGGAAATAAAAGGAGAAACAGATACGTATAATATTTCGAGGGTCAAATGAACAGGTACGAAACGTCTTACAACCAAACCGGTTGAAAGCTGAATATGCCGCTTTGGGATAACAGTGCGAGAACTAGGTCGTGAAGCATGCGTCGTCACCTCCCAGTTCAATTATACCCACGCTGTCGTTTCGAACCATTTCATTTGTAGAACCTTTTTGACTGTTTTGCTAAGATCGCTTATTTATTTACCACAATGACAGGTTTCAACTGATCTCTCAGTCGTCATCAAATCTGTGGTGTATCTAACCATACCAATAAAATGTATCTCCATCTATACGGCGCTTCGTGGGGTTGTCAAATACGGACAGACGTACGGACCTCTATGTCGTTTTGACTGCTCAGAGACGAGATCTTTCGACCTTCCGTTGTGCCCTTCGCTGATATTTTTAAAAGATACTGAATTTTATAATATGTCGAGAGACTTCTTGCAGAGAGCTTCTAAATTTCACATGTGATATTTTTTCTTCTTATGTTTCCCGTAAGTGCAAAGATCACGTTTTACATTGTTGAAACAGGTAATTGTGTTCCATACTTTACATAAAGTTTACAAACCGTATTAAAATTGTATGATCCCTCTCCATGTGGACGCGGCGGAGCGCATTGAGGCGCTCTGTTACGGGGCGCGAGGCCGTTCCCCGTCGGGGGTTCGAATCCCCCCCTCGGGCATGGATGTTCGTGCCGTCTTTAGTATAAGCTAGTTCATAAGTAGTTTGTAAGTTTAGGGACTGATGACCCCGTAGTTAAGACCCACAAGCTCTACAAACATTTGAAAATTTTGAACTCTTCATATGACGAACGAAATACGCCAGATAATCACAATATTTATTTTTTTGTTGAAAACTGCTTCGATAATACGTTACTATCATCTAGTCGTACGTCTATACATCTAGACAGAAATATTAACCCATATCATGTTCTTTTATTGTGATGTAAATACTTGAGTTCTGATAATGGCGATGTAGTTTTGCCGAAACCGGTCCTCAATAAAAGACAATTTTTTTTTTTTTTTTTTTTTTTTTTTAAGCATACTTCTACAGGGCTATGCCTGATTTGAAACTAGTTGCACCTCTCGTTCGTGAAAGTCTCGGAATGTATTAGTCTCACAATGCCATTGTTTTTGTTCTACTACTAGAACTAATGGCAGCCACTAGATAAATTTACTTTGTCAAATTGTGTGTTATATTGGGATCTTTTATACTACTCTAACCTTGGCTTCCTTCTATCAACGAGATAAATCGTCGTTCGATCTCATCTGGCTGTCAGAATGAAATTATTGATTAGCTAAAGACTTCTTTGCGTGACAGTTTCAGACTTTCGTGTTCTCTTCCAATTCAAGGATTACAGCTGTTGCAGCTTCTTATTAACCTGTAAAATGTTGAAGTCCGTGAATTGTACTGAAAACGTCTTACGACGCTGTTACACCATTCGATAACGAGTAGTTACAATGTGCTATTTAAAATAACATCTTCAAATGAAGCGCCTTTCGCCTTCCACACACCACCTAACGAATGAGACAATGTTTCAGTTGGATATTGAGAATCGTACGATGCAAGAATCATTTGAAAATGTATTTTTTCCTTACCAGCCATAACTTATTTAATTGCGACACTTTTTCGATATTTTCCTCTCTAAGTCTTAAAAATTTGGAATCGAAGAGCCGGTAAACATTGTATTAAACTATGAATTTGCAGCATATTGGTTTACTATTGTGCCCTACCGACCTCCTTGTCATCCTCTGACAATGGAAACATTGGATCAGGTATGAAGGGGCATGTAAAAAGAGCATTTAGGGCAACTAAAATCGAAAATAGGCCCCAAAAAGTATTCAGTAGAGGCAATAAATATGCAATGCGTAGTGTGTACATATGAGCAAATTTTTATTTGCTTGCAATCAGAAAAATGAGAAGGTACACAGATGAACAACACAGCAAACATCACAAAACAATGTTCAAAATGACACCAAACATTTATAGTTTTTCGAAGGTAAAAATATAATGCACGTCACCAGCCATATGTTGAAATATATGTAGTATATAACAAACTCTGAATAAACCTGTGGTTTCAGACATTCAGACCATAGTTTGCTTCACAGTAAATGAGTGAACTTTTTGTAGGTTTTGCAGAGAAATGCCATGTCATCGGTCGTTCGTAATAATTTATATGCCGGGAATAACGTTCTTACATCAACTGCAGTGATAAGTGATAGGGGCGTAGTTCACATTCGTCACTTTTTGGACAGGAATGCTACAGTCTTTGGCACTGGATTTTTCCGAGTATGGATGCTGCCATGCAAAGGCCCTTCAAATCGGCATTCTTCTGGAAAGCCGTCAGCATTTTCCTGTACTTTTTCTTCCACATCATCTGGCGCATCAATAATTTTCTTCTTTACTTCCTCCAGCAAAGCAGTGTACTCGTACAGATCACACACTTAAACGTGGCCCCTGAGCGGAGAACGTTGGGAGCTGAAGTTTGCATTCGCCTCGTAGCGCATTGGCTGTTAGAACAAGCCCCGCCTCTTTCTCCCAGTGCTGCCAGCTTGCGGCGTATAGATTACAGGTTTTAAAAGAAACAACATGTAAGGGGTCAAAGCGTCACAGATGGAACACGAAATTAAGTACCACTTTAATGTTTGAGTAATAGAAAACTGGAACGTATAGCTATGAAATAATATCTTAAAGGAACTTATTAAGCGGGTGTAGCAACGCTTTCTGCCTATTTTTATTGTCGTAACTGAATAACAATCAGAATTAACAGTCTTCACACCACTTTCAAGGACAGCCTTCTTTTTTCTAAAAGAACACATCGGGGTATGTGGACTTATTTTAGCAAATAACAGTGGAAGACAATCAATACCAAGCACAAATCAGCAATACATTGACGAAGTCTACGGTGTACAATGCTGTTACGAGGTAAGGTTGGTAGAGAGCATAACATTCCGTAGACACACGAACTCAGCCGATTTCGGCCGATCAGAGAGGGGCCACGAGAAAGTGCGTGACCTGTAGATAGGTTTGCCGGCTTCCGGTAGATTTTCCGTCACCTTCTTGACAGCTGGGAGATGCTTACTGTAGTGTTCTACTGATGCTAACCGCGTGACCAGCGGGTAACAATATGTTGAGGAGTAAAGGAGACCTCTGAAAATTCTACATCTACACGGGATACTCTGCAAATCACATTTATTATTTGAATTCCTGTACTCTTGATGGTGCCTTATACTAAAAACTTTGTGTACCGTGGGGATCAATAAATACGGAACTCTAGTCTTACTTCCTCTGCTATACAATTTAAGCCGTCAGCTGCACAAGTTACACGCTGCAACCGTACGTGCAGCGGCATCTTTCAGAGACAGAAGCACTGTATTGTCATCTATGCTATTTGAATATAGCACATTCAATCCATTGTTGATAGAGTGTGCAATTGTTTGTTCGGTACTCTTTGGGGTTTTTAAAAATTAAATAAGCTCTGGATGGCGCGTCTGGATCCTACCTCCAAAAAATCAGATTTGCAACGTACCGGCCGAGATTTCAGTGTTTCATGTAAAGAAAACCGTATGGAAGACTCAGCAACATCTTTTCGGATTCTTTGTAGAGCTTCCGTGTAATTTCAGTCCAGATAATTTTTATGCAACGTTGACTGTACCGGTACAGTACAGACGCTTAAGGCAGCACATATTTTTTTTAATTTTCTTACATATTCAGATCAAATGTTTGTAATTCTATGGGACTAAACTACTTTGGTCATCAGTCCCTAGTCTTACAAACTAATTAAATTTCAGTTAAACTAACCTAAGGACTACACACACATCCATGCCCCAGGGAGGATTAGAACCTCCGACGAGGGAGGCCGCGTGATCCGTAACGTGGCGCTACAGACCGCTCGGCTACTCCCGCGTGGCTTTCTTTCAGATCTCAATATTAGTGCTTCTATCCATGTTCTTCGAAGCGAGTCATTTTTCTTTTTTTAAATAAATAAACGGGTGGTTTTGAGGATTTTGAATCTGAAACAGGCGAAAATAGACATTAAAGTCGAAATAGGTTATTTTAGGTGCTACAAAATTAGCGGTTTCAGTTAGTCATGAAACGCATACGTACAAGTTTATTTAACAATGACAAATACTTTGATGCTCCATGAATCGAAGCCTGGTCGGCGGCTTGCGAGGTAGAAGACGGACGTGATCGTTTACAAGAATCGCAATTTCGCCTAGTACAACAGGCGAAATTTTTTGAGTTCGATTAGCATTGGGTTACGACGTCCACCATAGTTCCTTCTTTTTTCGTTTCTACAGACATTCGCCGATGCCAGTTTCCGTAAGAGCAGAGGGAAAAATTTGTAGATGTTAAACAGTGTAGCTCAAAATCATGCCAGCTGTCAAGAGAGTTCCCGCGTTGGCCACCAGGAGCGCTGACTCAATTTCTACTTACGGCAGTAGCAATGATGTGTATACACCCAGATCTCTGTGGCCACAACTGCAGCTTGGCTGCATGTTCGTATGTTTCCACGCGGAGTTTTCCATTGCCCGCCGTGTTGTAATTTAGCAAACGTCTGTACGTGACGAAGAATGTTTGCTTGTTTCGTTATATCAATATGCTTAGTAGTGGGCTGTACTGGGAGTGGTATCTAAACTTACATTTCGTGTCGTAGCAGCCGTGGTGTAGTTGAATTTCAACATCCAGATATAAGTTCTATATCCAGCTCTGTGAATTAAGTTAATAGAAAAATAAATAAATAAACCTCTGTTAAAGTACCGACTAAACACCTTTCTGCATCAGTATCTCTCCCCTAATAAAACTAGAAATATTATTCACTTTTTATTTTATTTTATTTTTTATTTATTTTTTTTTTTGCGGTGAAATGTACACTCCTGGCGATTACAATTACTACACCACAAAGATGACGTACTACAGATGCGAAATTTAACCGACATGAAGAAGATGCTTTGAAATGCACATGATTAGCTTTTCAGAGCATTGACATACGGTTGGCGACACATACAACGTGCTGATACGAGGAAAGTTTCCAACCGACTTCTCGTACACAAACAGCAGTTGACCGGCGTTGCCTGGTGAAACGTTGTTGTGATGCCTCGTGTAAGGAGGAGAAATGCGTACCATCACGTTTCCGACTTTGATAAAGGTCGGATTGTAGGCTATCGCGATTGCGGTTTATCGTATCGCGACACTGCTGCTCGCGTTGGTCACCATCCAGTGACTGTTAGCAGAATGTGGAATCGGTGGTTTCAGGAGGGCAATACGGAATGTCGTGCTGGATCCCAACGTCCTCTTAACACCAGCAGGCGAAATGACAGGCATCTTACGCGCATGGCTGTAACGGATCGTGCAGCCACGTCTCGATCCCTGAGTCAACAGATGGGGACGTTTGCAAGACAACAACCATCTGCACTAACAGTCTGACGACGTTTGCAGTAGCATGGGCTATCAACTCTGAGACCATGGCTGCGGTTACCCTTGACGCTGCATCACAGGATCCTTGCGAAACCCTACATTTCAGCAGGATAATGCACCACCGCATGTTGCAAGTCCTGTACGGGCCTTTCTGTATACGGTAAATGTTCCACTGCTGTCCTGGCCAGCACATTCTCCAGATCTCTTACGAATTGAAAACTTCTAGTCAGTGGTGGCAGAGCAACTGACTCGTCACAATACGCCAGACGTATCAAGGCCGTTATTACGGCCAGAGGTGGTTGTTCTGGGTACTGATTACTCAGGATCTATACACCCAAAATGCGTGAAAATGTAATCACATGTCATTTCTGGTATAATACATTTGTCCAATGAATATCCGTTTATCATCTGCATTTCTTCTTGGTGTAGCAGTTTTAATAGCCAGTAGTGCAGTTTATCAAGAACCGAAATTCATATAATTTAACCGTCATCTGGCTGAATTACGACATTTGAATTTTATGATCGAATCACTAACAACCAGTTTTGCGATATAATCATGTTTCTGTATCACTTATTATATTTCAGTAAATTCTGCGAATTGGTAATTGCAAATTTCTGATTTACATGATACTACTTGTTAAAAATCGTGGGAAAAATTCTGTTCTGCAAATAGTAAATCAAGGATTATTTTTGCACAATTACGTATTTTTTGTGTATGTTTGTTTACTGTCATGGTTAAGTGGAGTACCATGTTCTGGAGGCCTAATAAATTAAAAACAATAAAAAATTAAATGGTAGACGTTTTGCTTTTGATATGCGTTCCAAGAGCGTACATCAGAATTTATTTTCTGCATTCAGCAGAGTCCTTCACAAATACGAGGGGTATACACACGAAATGAACAATTTACACACGTTGCTGGGTGCGATCTCCTTTTCTGTAGAACCCTCTTACTGTTTTGCCAAGATCGCAATACCGACTCTTGCCCACGCTATTCGTCCACCACCATGATATGGTGATGTTTCCTGCACATAAGCTGGATTGTTCAGAGTTGCACGTTCTCTCCCGATGAGGGAACAACGATTCTCCAGCTGAACACAAAATTGTGACTCATCCGTGAACAGAAACCTGCGCCATTCGTTACGGCTCCAATCCTAATCTTCCTCCACCCAATTTCTGCGGACCAAAAAGTGCCGTGGCTTAAATGGGACACAAGCCAGAGACTGTTTGTGTGCTATTGCGCACCCTGTTGCTTCCTGGAGGGTGCGTTGCATTCAGCCGGTGATAACCGTTATCTCTTGCTGATTTTACCCGTGGACGACGTTGACCTTGCCTTCTTTTA
Source organism: Locusta migratoria (assembly GCA_026315105.1). NCBI lineage: Eukaryota > Metazoa > Arthropoda > Insecta > Orthoptera > Acrididae > Locusta > Locusta migratoria. The sequence continues at coordinate 150,123,266 of CM048745.1, read as the reverse complement.
ACAGTTCCTGTTTTCTGGAATCTTGTCCAGGTCGTGAAAATTACATTTTTCGATGCTCCACTAGCAGCAGCCACATCTCTCTGTTCCGCTTCCAACCTTCCTATAGCTATCCATAGCTTCGAGTAAGTCGCTTTGTTGTTGCATTGCACTACCTGTTCACTACACTATCTGAAGCGAAATGCTAGTGTAATTCGTTTGGTAAACATCTCGATTTTTGTAATGTCGCCTCCTATCCGTAGAACCGACGGAAAGACATCGAACCATTTAACTGCATTTTGCCGATGACAATAATGCAGAACCTAGATATCTCAACTGATCCCCTAATTGTTCTGACCACTGTATGAGATTCCAAATTCTACAGAGTTCAGAATGAAACTTTCACTCTGCAGCGGAGGGTGCGCTGATATTAATACCCGTTTATCACGTGTATTTCTTCTTGGTGCAGCAATTTTAATCTGCCAGGAAGTTTCATATCAGTGCACACTCCGCTGCAGTGTGAAAGTTTCATTCTGGAAACATCCCTTAGGCTGTGGCTAAGCCATGTCTCCACCGTATCCTTTCTTCCAGGAGTGCTAGTCTTGCAAGTTTCGCAGGAGAACTTCTGTGAAGTTTGGAAAGTAGGAGGCGAGGTACTGGTAGAATTTAAGTTGTAGGGCGGCACCGTGAGTCGTGTCAGGGTAGCTCAGTGGTGAAGCGCTTGCCCGAAAAAGGCAAAGGCCCCAAGTTCGAGTCCAGATTCCGGCACACAATTTTAATCTGCGAGGAAGTTTCTACAGAGTTATAGGCCTATGGTTTTGTGCATGTGATCGTCAGCCCTTGTTGTAAACGTGAATGACCCTCGATTTTTCCAGTTCCTAGCAATGATTCACTTCTCTTTTGCTACACAGTGGCTAGAAGGGAGGCAACTTATCATCATCATCATCATCATCATCACTGTCAGCATCTCAGCCTTTTCCGTCATGTGGGTTCGGCGTTGCTTTGCTGGATCCTTCTCTTCCGCAAATGTCTGTCCAGTGCTTCTTCTCTGAGCCATTCTTTATTCCGTAGGTCCCCTGCTGCGCTGTCTTTCCGTCTCAGTTTCGGCCTTCCTCTTATCCTTGTTCCTTCGATTTCCAGGTCTTCAACTCTTCTCTCCACATAGTATTCCCCTCTTCTTTGCAAACGTCCATACCATGTTAGCCTACTTTCTTCGATTTCCTTCCATTAAGGGCCCCACTTTCACTACTCCCATGATGTACCCATTCCTTAGTCTATCCTTTCGTATTACCCCACTTATCCATTTTAACATTATCATTTCTGCCACTTCCATCTTTTTCTATTGGGCTTTTGTAATTGGCTTTCTGCACTATACAGCATCGCAGGCCTCAAAACAGTCTTGCAAAGCTTTTCTTTCATTCTACAGCTAACCTTCTTATCACACAGTACTCCGCTCAGTTTCTTCCAGTTCATCCAGCCACTATTTCTCCTGTGCTATATTTCGGCCTCCAGTCCATCACTTTGTGAGTAAGAGCCCAGGTATTTAAATTTCTTGTTGTTCTTGCACGCTGATATGTAGATCTTTGGCATCCTTTGTGCACGTATACTCTGTTTCCACCCTGCTAATTATCATTCCCCTTTCATCTAGAGCTTTTCTCCACTGTTCAAACTTGCCTTGAAGTACCTCCTGGGTGGGTTCACAGATTACATCATCATCAGCAACATCATACTCCAAAGTGCCTCTTCTTCATCTCCCTCCCTCTCTCTCTCTCTCTCTCTCTCTCTCTCTCTCTCTCTCTCTCTCTCTCTCTCTCTCTCTCTCTTATTTTTTTATTTTTAGCTGGTACATCCATGACAAAGAGATATGGGCTGAGAGCAGATCCATGATGTAGTCCTACTCTCACTGAAAATGCCTTTGTTGCACTTACACTGCTCCTGACTTGTCAGTGCACTGTCATACATCATCGTGATATATTTTTCTGGCACGCATTTTCTCAGTCATATCTATATCTCTTTCCTCGGCACTCTGTCATAAGATCGATAAAGGCCATATGCAGTTCGGCTCCATCAGTTGCCTTAGTGTAAATACTGCGTCAGTTGCTTCTCTTCCCGGCTTAAATCTAAACTGTTCTTCACATACTACAGCTTCTAGACGTACGTTCTTTCGCATGATCCGTGCAAAATCGTACTGGTATTCCATCAGGCCCAGCGTCCTTTCTCTGTTAAGCAATTTCAATTGCTTTACAGCTCCGTACCTTCAGCTCCCGACGTCTCGCCATGTGCCTGTCGCAGCTGTTGGTTACGCTGGTGCGTTGGCTGCTCGCTGGCGGATCGGAGGTGTCGGCCGCCTGGCAGACACTTGCCAGTCGTCCAGAGCGAGGGCGTCGACCCCGCGTACGCAGCCACCGTGTCTTTGCGTCCCGGGGTCGCTTTCCGTTCCCAGAAACCCGGCCGGTTCCCGCCGAGCAAAATCCGCTGCCGTTACCAAGCCACCCGAGGTCGCGAGAAAAGATGGCGCAACTTGCCCTAATTTCGTAGTCAGCGTCACTTAATGATTCCACTCCAGCTGGCCGTCCGGTTCGCCAACCGGTTTTGAATATATTTCAAAGAGACTAGTTCACGGGAATTCCCCTTCTCGGAAAAGCCGCAGCGGAGTGGCCGAGGGCATTGAGGCGCTATGCTCCGAAGCGCGAGGCCGTTCCCCGGCGGGGGTTCGAATCCTTCCTCGAGCATGGATGTTTGTGTTGTCTTTCGTATAAGTTAGCTTAGAAGTTGTTTGTAAGTTTAGGAACTGATGACCCCGCAGTTAAGTCCCATAAGGCCGTATGTTTAACAAACAACTGAACATAAAAAAAGACAAAGGCTTGAGGTTTACAGATGATATTGTTCTATTTTGAAACGATATAGTAGAACTGCAAACATTAGTTATCGAACTTGCTTTACTATGCTTTGAAGTAGTTCCGAAAATGAACACTGGTGAAATCAAGATCGAGATGAATCTGAATACAGGGATGTATAGCTGTTTGAAGTACGCAACTGCGGAGGGTAGCAGAATGCGTCAGTCTGGGACAACTGCTAAACATACAGGTGATTTAAGACAGAAATATTTCGACGTAGTAAACTGGGCTGGCAAGCTTACCGGGGACACTCTTCAGTTTCTGTCTAATATGTCGGCTGAGAGAAAGAAAACAGTTTTGGACAAATGTATACCACTAGGAATAACACATGTCAGTGAAACATGAACATTAAATGCGGTCATTGTCGGGAAACTAACAATAACCCAAAGGTGAAGGAAAAGAAATATAGAAAAAGAGCAGCTCTGATCAGGCATAACGGAAGAAAGGGAGTACACTGAAATGTCAGTGGGCTGCTCATGTTCCTCAAACAAAAGGCGGTAGATGATCAAAACAAGTTCTAGACTGGAGCCCAATTTACCAAAAAAAGACCATCAAACAGATGGGACAGATAACCAAAGAATCAGCTGGGTTCAACTGGCAATACGACGTTCAGGGTCTAAACAAATTGAATAACATGAAACTCTGAACTTCTGTTACATGCTGATTCAAAAGAGACCGCATCAGTAAGTGATAGAAATTAGTGGATGATGATGAGGCCGCGGTTGCAGAAATTTATTTGTAGACTATTAATGCGTTACTTCCTTATGGGGTGGCATCAGATTACATACAAATCGTAAGCGCCGAGCTTCCTCTGTTGTTTTTCCAAACCGACATTAAAATGAACTCTGGATATGTTCATATTTGACGAAAGGATACTATATATCCCAAGTTTGGATCCCTGGCCACTCGGGAATCAGTGGCAACGAACATACCGACAGATTAGCCAGGATGGGGGCAGAGACTCCATTTATTCGACCGGAACCTGTTCTGACAATCACCAAGGCAATGATCAAATTGGAACTACGTAACTGGCTCAGAAGACAGCACGTAGAATATTGGACCAAAGTCTATCAACAAAAACATAGCAAGGTAATGATGCTAAAGCCATGTTTTTAAAAGAAGCTCTGCAATCCTGGGCCTGAACAGGAGAGAGATTAGACTCATGGTTGGATTGCTGACATGCCATGGCAATTTCAAAAACACTTACATACAATGGGAATAACAGAAGAGAACCCTAAATGTAGGATCTGTGATGACGGTGATGAAACGGCATCACATTTCATCTTCGAGCATTTGGGACAACGAGACCCGAAGAAATTGTGTCTAATAAATTATGTTTGGTAAAGCGACTCTTTGCACTGTTCAAGGGCATTGGTTGGCTTTACTATATATACAGGGAGCGATACCGCACAATACGGTGCGGGCAGTGGCGGGTTGGACCAAAACTGTTTTGGCTTCCCTGAGAAAATCAATCAATCAATATATCCCGAGTTCATTTTAATACCCTGTATTACCGATCATCAACTGCAGTAAAGGGTATTAAAATGTACTACTTAAAATCGGGCGCTTTGGATGGAGTATAACATGGGTCTCTTTTTCACCATGCCCTCGTAAACGAAGAATAAGGACAGCGCTTTTTCATAATGAAATCATAATGGTTCACGAGACTTGCTGCTAAATATTGAATACCTAACAGAAAATGCCACAAAACAAAAAAATCCAGAAATTCACAAGAAGCGTCAACACTTCGACGATATACCCGATATTCAAGGCGATATGAAGCATGACTTTACAGCCATCCAAAAGAAGGACTTTTCTCACAGTTTGATATCGTTGTATGAACGTTCGATACTTGATATACTCAAATGAGCTGGAGGAGGTGGAGCAGAGAGTACCTCTAGTTTTTTAACCGACTTTTATTACGTATCCTCCTGTACATGATTGTATTTCACTACATAAATTCGCTGACAAACTGCAAATGCACCTAATCACATTCCAGATCCATGATAAATTGATACCATCGTATTAACTTTTCTCTCTTTTTTTTTTAATTAATCTATTCGGAAAGTTTTAAACTGTACTGACACAGTCGTAGCAGCGGCTAATCTCTTTGAAGAACAGCGTAGGATGTCCCAAAAGAGAGCTGCTGGCAAATACAGAGGCAGATAAGGACGAAAGCAAACTTCCGCTTGGCGTAAGCAAATGAGTACCACATGTGCCGACAGCATGACGACATCACATACGAGACAAGTAAACAAGGCGGACTGTCTTCTCCCTGACCTCCTGTGGTTTTTGATGAGTAATCTGTTACTTCTGCACGGTCAACGTCTTACTTGGAGATAAGGCCCTTATTACACCGCCGCGGATCATTGACCAGTCTTTCATAAAAGGTAAGACCACACATTAGAGAGAGAGAGAGAGAGAGAGAGAGAGAGAGGAGGTGATGGTTTGAGAGGTGGGTGGAGATAGTTTCGCAGGAGATTGATATAAACAAATATCCTAACGCTAGTATTGTATGACCTTTTCGCAAATACCGTGTAATCAGTTTGAAATGTTCAAATGTTTGTAAAGCTTATGGGACTTAACTGCGACTGAGACTTACAAATTACTTATGAACGACCTTATACTTAAGACGGCGTAAACATCCATGCTCGAGGGGGCATTCGAACCCCCGACGGGGAGCGGCCTCGCGCATCGGAGCATAGCGCCTAAATGCGCTTGGCCACTCCGCTGCGGCAGTTTGCAGTAATTAATATAGTTTACGGAGATGTATGTAGTGTGCGTGGCATAACGGAAGTTTGGTTCGGTCCGGATACGTGCTTGGATAGCAGTACGGGAGGCGACCGGTAACGTAAAGCGGAATACATCTACATCTACATACTCCGCAATTCACCGTAAGGTGCGTGGCGGAGGGTACAATGTACCACTACTAGGCATTTCCTTTCCTATTCCACTCCCAAATTGAACGAGGAAAAAAAGAATGTCTATATGCCTCCGTACGAGCCCTAATTTCTCTTATCTTGTCTTTGTGATCTTTACGAGAAATGTAAGTAGGCGGCAGCAAGATCGTACTACACTCAGCTTCAAATTCCGGCCCTCTAAATTTACTTAACAGAAATTCACGAAAAGAACGTCGTCTTTCTTCCAGCGATCCCCAATTGAGTTGCCGGAGCATTTCCGCGACACTCGCGCATTGGTCGAACCTACCGGTAACGAATCTAGCTGCTCGCCTCTGAACCGCCTCTATGTCTTCCTTCAAACCGATCTGCTGCGGGTCCCAAATACTTGAGCAATACTCAAGACGTGGTCGTACAAGCGTTTTATACGCGGTCTCCTTTACAGGTGAAGTACATCTTCCCAAAATTCTCCCAATAAACCGAAGTCGACTGTCTGCCTTATTTACAACTGTCCTTACAAGCTCGTTCCATTTCATATCGCTCTGCAATGTTACGCCTAGATATTTGAACGACGCGACCGCATCAAGAAGCTCACTACTGATGCTGTATTCGAACATTATAGGATTGCTTTTTATACTCATGCGCATCACCTTACATTTTTCTACATTGAGAGGTAGCTGCCATTCTTCGCACCAACTAGAAATTTTGTCTAAGTCAACCTGTATGCTATTACAGTCAGTTAAAGACGACACCTTCCCATACACCACAGCATCATCAGCAAACAGCCGCAAATTACAACTTACTCTGTCCATCAGATCATTTATATAGATCGAAAATAATAGCGGTCCTATCACACTCCCCTGGGGCACGCCTGACGATACACTCGTCTCTGATGAACACTCGCCGTCGAGAACAACGTACTGCGTTCTATTACTTAGGAAGTCTTCCAGCCAGTCACAAATCTGTGAACCTATTCCATAAGCTCGTATCTTCGTTAGCAGTCTGCAGTGTGGAACCGTGTCGAACGCCTTTTTGGAAGTCGAGAAAAACACACTCCGCCTGTTGCCCTTCGTCCATGGCTCGCAAGATGTCATGTGAGAAAAGGGCAAGCTGAGTTTCACATGAACGATGTTTCCTAAACCCGTGCTGATTCATGAACAGAAGCTTTTCCGTTTCACGGAAATTTACTATATTCGAACTGAGAATATGCTCCAAAATTCTACATGAAACCGATGTCAACGATATTGGCCTGTAATTGTATGGGTCAGTTCTCTTTCCTTTCTTATACACGGGAGTCACCTGCGCTTTTTTCCACTCACTAGGAACTTTGCGCTGAATTAAAGATTCGCTATAAATGCAAGCTAAGTAGGAGGCCAATGCCGCAGAATAGTCTTTGTAAAACCGAACTGGTATTCCATCCGGACCAGCAGACTTTTTCGTATTTCGCTCTCTCAGCTGCTTCTCTACACCGGAAATACCTATTGCTATCTCCCCCATTTCGGAATTAGTACGTTGATCAAATGATGGTACATTTGTGCGGTCCTCCTGCGTGAAAGATTTCTTAAAGGTTAAATTTAGAACTTCAGCTTTCCGTTTGCTTTCTTCTATTACTGTCCCGGAATGATCAACTAGTGACTGGACAGTGGGCTTTGACCCGCTTATCGATTTTACATAGGACCAGAATTTTTTTGGGTTCTCGGAAAGATATTTTGCTAAGGTATGACTGTGATAATTATTGTATGCTTCACGCATCGATCTTTTTATAGACGCACGAATCTCTACTAACTTTTGCCTGTCATCATTTGCGTGTTCTTTTTTGAATCGAGAGTGCAACAGCCTTTGCTTTCTCAGCAGCTTTTTAACATTATTATTATACCACGGTGGATCTTTTCCATCCTTAATCGTCTTTACTGGCACATATTTCTCTTATCCTTTATTAACAATGCACTTAAATTTAGTCCACAATTCCTCTACATCCATAGCCCCAGAATTAAACGATGCCCATTCATTTTCTAAGTGCGATCGTAATATTTGCTTGTCGGCTCTTCCCAACAAAAACACGCTCCTAGCCTTCTTGACTGGTTTATGAACTTTGGTCACCATCGACGCTATGACGATATCATGATCACTAATTCCTGTCTCTACACAGACATCGTTAATAAGGTCAGGCCTGTTTGTGGCTATAAGGTCTAGAATATTTCCATTGCGCGTGGTTTGCCGGTTTAACTGCTCAAGACAGTTTTCGGAGAATGTGTCCAAAAGTAGCTCGCAAGACTGCTTGTCTGTACCGCCTGAAATGTAACTAGCGAGGTCCCAATCTATACTCTTAAGTTTGAAGTCACCTCCGACTAATATTACATGGCCCGGATACCTATGCACTACCTGGTGTAGACTTTCCTTGAATGATTCTAAAACTGCTACAGCAGCACTGGGGGGCCGGTAAAAACACCCAACTATTAACTTTACTTCTTTTAGACCTGTTATGCGTGCCCAGATTGAGTCAAACGCAGCACAAACTTTCGTATGTCACCAATTTCTACTACATCTATACCCTATACATAGTATCTGGAAGACATTCGCTATTGAGAATAGATACCAATTTGGATTATAAAGACAATTAACTGCTAGAAGTAAACAGTATCAAACGTCTTCAAATCCCTTGTTGACTTTATGTCAAAATATCGATAACAGTTCGGAAAAATAAGTTCAGTTTATTATTATTATTATTATTATTATTATTCGCGCAGCGACGCTACGATCGCAGCTCCGCTCATGCTTAATCTCTGGTCCAGAAAGTGAAATGACGCACCTTCGAGCTCGCTCTGTGTTGCGTCATTCGCAGTGATTGTGTATGACGGCGTCGTTGATCGAAAACCTCGCCGTGTGTTTTCTGAATGGCAAGAAAGTTAAACCATGTATCGTTCATTGACAAATCTGCGAGGTTTACGGAAAAATGCAACGAGTAAGAAGATGCTTTGGAAAATTTAAGGAAGGGTGTGATCAAGTGCGTGCATCTGTGGTTTCTTATGAACTGGCTAATGCAGTTTTTTGCTATCCTCCGTTCAGTCCCAAACTAGCTCCACTTCTCAAACACTTTTAGGTAGGTGGCAGGGTTGCCATAAGCACGAGGTTCGTCGTGCAAATACGAGATTTGTGGTCTACTGTACGAGGTACGAGGACAAGGTCAACCTCGTACAGTTATGTACGAGATTCCGAGATAGGAATTAAAGGAGTTCGCTTTTTAATTTGTCCAAGAGTTCCTCGACAGAATAAAAGGAGTGAGCCACGGGGTAACTCCTTTCTGCACAAGAGTCAGGGAGGTGTGATCCAAATGTAGATTCAATTTCTGTCTCGTATTCACCGAGTAAAAGCTCTAACTCGTGGGATTAAGTTATTATTGTTAACAACAAACAACATTAAAGAAAATGTGAATTGTGGCGATGTCAGGAGGGGCAAGAATTTTCTTGTGGCACTATTAGCGTAGCATGCTGACGCTGCCCTAGCCCCTAGTGTTCTGACCTTACGCTCGTTCAAGCAGCTGCTTGTTTCCAGCAAGCTGCATGCGCGTAAGGCTGTTTTCGAATTACAGCAGCATCTCTGCGCATGCGCAGTTTGCTGGAATCTGTCAACAGACAGCTGACTGAACTAACCCCTTTTTACCAGGTGACGAGTAATTGTCCAAAACAAGGAGGCTGTAGATTAAACCACCTTGGTGCAGAATTTGTATTTAGAAAAAACACACACAAAAGAATAAAGGGTCAGTGTAACATTTTATTTGTTTAATTGAAAATTTGTAAAGTCACAAATGCTTTCTACATTCACACTTGTTTAATATGTCTTATTTTTGGTTGAATAACATTTTAAATGCTTGATATTATACAATTTATTTATTTGCTTAGAAAACTGCTACCCCCCCTTCCCTTTTTCCGACCAAATGCACGAGGTTTAATACTCAAAATACGAGGTTTTGTTACCTATGTACGAGAAAAAAAGTTTTTTTACGGCAACCCTGGTAGGTGGTTTTAACGTGTAACACAGTGGAAGGATATTCTACTTTTATTTTTGTGATCACACAACCAAAACACTCTGTTATTGTCTTTAAATCTTTTTCTCCTTTCTTCGTTTTCATTTTCTACGTTTATTTTTTGACATGTTAAATCCTGTGTTTGAGGACGTTTAACACGTTGTTTTATACAATATTTTAGTGACCTTTAATGAACTTACTATTGATTGGAACAATTAACTGATAACCTTTGTAGTTTAGTCCCTTTCTAAATTAATCAAACGACAATCTTAGGGATTTTCATCTTTTAGCATCTGAATTCTTTCCTTAGTGGTACGCGCTTTAGGAACGATGAAGAGGTAAAAGGAACATGTCACCACTTAGTTGATGTCAAATGCGGCAACATTCCATGACGAAGAAATACTCTGTTTAGATGGGCTTTCAAAATCATATTTCGTAAACTAATTTCCGATTTCAGCCTTTTGTGGGTCGTGTAAACACTCCAAAATCGATTCTGGAAAACCGATCGTACGAGAAATGTCCATAAAGTAAGATCCGTTTGGTTATATAAACCAAACGTTATCAGATACAGAAAAAAATATTTATTTTATAAAAATCTGCAACTGTTCAACTACTTTTCTACATAACTTCCGAAATTTTGTAGGCACTTGTCATAGCGTGGGACAAGTTTTTGTGTGCCTTCTTCATAGAAGGTTGCCGCCTGTGTATTCAACCATGTGGCAAACATGTTCTTTCAGCTCATCATCGTCGAAGTGTTCACCACCAAGGACAGATTTTAGGTGTAAGAAGAGATGAAAGGAGTCTTCTTCTTCCCTTCACGTTGCCGCCCGACCTCACAAGGCGAATGTGACCAAACAACTCTTACGGGGATTTCACTGGGACGTGTTTGATCATCCTCCGTACTGTCTCGTTCCTAGCGACTTTCTTCTTACGCCTAAAACCTGTTCGTGGTGGACAACACTTCAGCGATGATGACGAGCTGAAAGAACATGTTACCACATGGTTGAATACACTGGCGGCAACCTTCTACGAAGAAGGCATACAAAGACTTCTGCCACGCTATGATAAATGCCTACAAAATTTCGGAAGCTATGTAGAAAAGTAGTTTAATAGTGGTATATTTTTGTACAATAAATATTTTTTTCTGTATCTGTACACGTTTTATATAACCAAACGGAACTTACTTTGTGGACATACCTCGTATAACAGTTTTCGAATTCCACAACTCATTTTAGTGCGCCTGTAAACGCAACCGTTTTGAAATGTGCTGGGCTTGTCAGGTTGCGTCGTTTTATTGAGAATTTTCGGTTAACATGGGCAATGCGATTTTTTTTCTGCAGTGAAAGAGAGTAATAGTTTATAAATGGATTCTTCCGTCACTTCTTGGTAGAACAATTCCATATATCAGGTTGTAAATATGAATCTGTTTTTGTTCTACTAATTAGTAGACTCTGCCTATAGTAATGTTGTTGTTATGGTCTTCAGTCCGGAGACTGGTTTGATGCAGCTCTCCACCCTACCCTATCCTGAGCAAGCCTTTTCATCTCCTCATAAGAACGGCAACCCACATCCACTTGAATCTGCTTACTATACGAGTCTCTTGGTCTCCCTCTGCGATTTTTACCCCACACACTTCCCTCCAATGCTAAATTTACGATTCCCTGATGTCTAAGAATGTGTCCTACCAAGCGATCCCTTCTTTTAGTCAGGGTATGCCAAAAATTCCTTTTCTCACCAATTCTGTTCAGTACCTCTTCATTAGTTATGCGATCTACCCACCTAATTTTCAGCATTCTTCTGTAGCACCACATTTCGAAAGCCTCTATTCTCTTCCTGTCTGCACTGCTTATCGTCCATGTTTCACTCCCGTACAAGGCAACACTCCACACAAATGCCTTCAGAAAAGACTTCCTTATCCTTAAATTAATATTCGATGTTAGCAAATTTCTCTTTTTCAAAAATGCTTTTCTTCCCATTGCCATTCTGCATTTTATATCCTCTGTACTGCGACCATCGCATGTTATTTTACTACCCAAGTAACAAAACTCATCTACCACCTTCATTGTTTCGTTACCTAATCTAATTCCTTCAGCATCTCCTGATTTTCTAAGACCGCATTCCATTATTTTTGTTTTGCTCTTGTTAATGTTCATTTTATACGCTCTCTTCAACACACTGTCCATTCCATTCAACTGCTCTTCCAGGTCCTTTGCTGTCTCTGACAGAATTACAATGTCATCAGCAAAACGCAATGTTTTTATTTCTTCCCCCTGAACTTTAATTCCTTCACCAAATTTTTCCTTGCTTTCCTTCACCGCCTGCTCGATGTACAAATTGAATAACATCGGAGAAAGGCTACAACCCTGTCTCACTCCCTTCCCAACTGATGCTTCCCTTTCATGCCCTTCTAGTCTAATAACTGCGGTCTGGCTTTTGTACAAGTTGTAAATAACTCGCCTTTCCTTGTATTTTACCCCTGCTGACTTCAGAATTTGAAACAGTGTATTCCAGTCAACATTGTCAAATGCTTTCTCCAAATCTACAAAAGCTAAAAATGTAGGTTTGCCTTTCCTTAATCTATCTTCTAAGATAAGACGTAAAGTGAGTATTGCCTCCCGGGTTCCTATGTTCCTTCTGAATCCAAACTGATCTTCCCCGATGTCAGCTTCTACCAGCTTTTCCATTCTCCTGTAGATAATTCGTGTTAAAATTTTGCAACTATGACTTATCAAACTGATGGTTCTGTAATTTTCACACCTGTCTGCGCCCGATTTCTTTGGAATGGGGATTATTACATTTTTCTTAAATTCTGAGGGCATTTCGCCTGTCTCATACATCCTACACACCAGTTCAAATAGTCTTGTCATGGCTGGCTCTCCCAGAGACTTTAGTAGCTCTGAAGGTATGTCATCTACTCCTGGGGCCTTGTTCTGGCCTAGGTCTTTCAGGGCTCTGTCAAATTCATCTCTCAGTATAGAATCTCCTATTTCATCTTGATCTACTTCCTCTTCCCTTCCCACAACATCGTCTCTAAGTTCATTTCCTTTGTAGAGCTGCTCTATGTACTCTTTCCACCTTTCAGCTTTCCCTTCTTTGCTGAGAACTGGTTTCCCATCTGAGTTCTTAATATTCGTAGATCTGCTCTTCTTGTCCCCAAATGTCTCTTTTATTTTCCTGTAGGCGGTATCTACTTTTCCCCTTCTTATACATTCTTCTACAGTTTTGCATTTGGCTTCTAGCCACTCCTGCTTAGCCATTTTGCACTTTCTGTAAATCTCATTTTTTAGTCGTCTGTACTCCATTATGCCTGATTCATTTACTGCATTTTTATATTTTCGCCTTTCATCAATTAAATTTAGTATTTCCTGTGATATCCAGGGATTTTTTGTAGGTCTTGCCTTTCTACCTATTTTGTCCTCTGCTGCCTTCACTATTTCATCTCTCAATGCTACCCATTCCTCTTCTACTGTTTTATTTCCCCCCGTTTCTGTCAATTGTTGCCTAAATCTCCCTCTGAAATTCTCCAGAACTTCACTTTCCTTCAATTTATCTAAATCCCATCTCCTTATTTTCCTACCTTTCTGCAGTTTTTTCAGCTTCAGCCTACAGTTCATGACTAACAGGTTATGGTCAGAGTCTATATCTGCCCCTGGGTATGTCTTGCAATTTATAACCTGGTTCCGGAATCTATGTTTTACCATTATAAAATCTATCTGATACCTTCCGGTGTCTCCTGGTCTCTTCCATGTATACAACCTTCTTTTGTGATTCTTAAACCACGTGTTTGTTACGATTAAATCATGTTCCGTGCAAAATTCTACCAGGCGACTTCCTCTTTCATTCCTCCTGCCCAGTCCATATTCACCTACTATTTTTCCTTCTCTTCCTTTTCCTACTACCGAATTCCAGTCTCCCATCACAATTAAGTTTTCCTCTCCTTTAACTGTCTGAATAATTTCCTTTAGCTCCTCATATATTTCTTCGATCTCCTCATCATCGGCAGAGCTAGTTGGCATATAAACCTGTACTACCGTTGTCGGTGTTGGCTTCGTATCTATCTTGACAATGATAATGCGATCACTGTGCTGCTCATAGTAGTTTACCCGCATTCCTATTTTCTTATTCATTATCAGTCCTACTCCAGTGATAC